>PPLH03000002.1:0-726406 GCA_003706445.3 Williopsis mrakii
AGAGCTTTATCTCACCCTTTTCTTCAGCGAGTTCGTGACCATGAATGTTTTCACACTCGGTTTTGTCTCGCAAACTAGGTTTCCAAATGTATAGAAATGCCCAAAGCACGAAGAGCATTGAGAATTCAGGAAGATGTTTCATAAGCACAAAGATAGAATTCTGATTCAGAGAGAATTCCAATAGGGTGGCGGTGACATTTCCTTCCATATGCCTTCCAAAGCCACCCGAACGAAGATAGGATCCATTTGACATGGCAGTCATGAAAATCATCATACCTCCAATGGGAGCAAAGGAAAAAGCAACAGGGATGCAGATAAGACAAAACCTTGAACGTTGGTACTTCTTGGCAAAGATTGGATCCTCGATCTTCCTATGCGTAATTCTGGAGTTATTCCACATGATATATACCATCGATATCCAAGAAATGGAGAGGACAATATGAGATAATAAACGGAGGAACATATAGATATGGAGTGGAAGCGTCGCTTTCAAGAGTTGTTGGAAGAAAGCGAATAATCCGGCACATCCCATGGACCAGAGGCATCTTTTGAAAAGAGGTTGATATTTCGTCTTCGCGTAGTCCTCTTTATTGAAGGTGAAAAAACCAGCGCTTAAGTCATAGTACAAAGAGAATGTTCCAATAATGTAAAGGATGTCAATTCCGCTTGAAACATCGACAAACTTTAGCAAAGTGTCAGTCCCTAATCGGTTTTGAAGTACCAAATTTAGGATCTTCCACTGAGCTTGAGCAGCTTCGACCAAAACTAGAACAAGAATATACCCATTGATGGAACCAAAGAATTTTTCTCTTTGACCTCTGAATAGATACACCAAAGCTGCAACTAAAGTTCCAAATGTTATGAACAGCAGATCTCTGAGTAGGTAAAAGACCTTCATCATTTCATACATCGGCAGTGAGAGGTATCCATAACTGTGCTTCTCTAGCACCTTGATATGCCTCAAATTTGCGCCTTCTTGATATAACGCAGCACAGTAAAGGCCTTCTTTTGAGATAGTCAAATTCACCTTCTCGCCGGTGTGGGCAAACTTGTTGATTATTAAGTGATGACGGGTATCATCAAACTTCACCATGAAAGTCCCCACAGCATCACAATGGCCCTGTGATGCCTTCGACTCGGTGCATATACCAAACGCATTAGGCTCCAATCGGAGGACCTGATCGTCAATGATCATCGGGATGTTGGAGGAAGTAACATCAGCGATGTGGTAAAGTAATACGCTTGTATCGGAACCAACTTCAACCATCAGGTGTCTTGGCTTGTTTGAGTCCTCGAAGCCAGCACAGTACTGAGATACTGCCCCGAGCACACCAGTGACCAGCAAGCTCAGCGAGAGCAATTTCATTGTTGGTACCAATTGATCGTAGAGAGTCAAGGGAGGCGCATCTGTCAAACTTTTTTTTATAAGCGAGATCTTCCGTCTGTACCGTTGTGGAATAGTGCACGGTTATGCACTGAAATTACACACTACAATAAAGAAGAAGAATTTATCTAGCTTGGGGCCTTCCTTTCCGAAGGTCTTAACGTTCATGGGCGGCTGGGCGGGGCGATAGTCCGAAAGAGGAATAAAGCCAATTGTGAGAACAACGATATCGCCAATTGCCAACAATTAATCAAATCTCGATCATTGAAGCGTTTGGTAGAAGTGAAAGGTGATGTTTGATCATTAGAGTGCAGGCATCATGCCTTCACTCTAATTATTACACCATAGCTGACTGTATTAAAATGATAATGATGAGTGAGACTAACGAAAGGGTCTATAGTATCGCTGCATGATGACGCTTTTAGATGTAACATTCAATGTAATACTTGACAAGCACATCTGTATGGCATAAGTAATGTCTTGTACCATTAAATAAAGGTCAAGCATTAGACCTAATTTTCACTACTCCACCAGGGTTCGCACCGTTCTGAATTGTTTGGTCGAAAAGGTAGTTTGCCCTTCCTCATGAGTTGTTCTAGCGGTAATTTTGACAGGTTTGCAGCATTTATTAAAGATCACCTTCTTCCACATGTTGAGAACGAAGATATTAATTAAATTGACTCTTCAATGTTGAGAGGACAATGTGGAGGATTTGATTTTACAATATTCTCTTTATTGGAGAGGAAGAGATTCATGCTTAACATATTAGCTCCCAAGATTCCAAGTGAAGAATTATACATCATTGAGATACCAATCCCTCTCAACTCTTCGACTTCTTCGAGGCGAATGGTTATATTTGAGAAGAAAAAGAAATGAACTTGAAGAAGAGTTCCTTAAGAAAGTGATTTATATTTTTTGTCCGAACTGCCCAAGGTTTTGGACGGCTCCCCCAAGACGATTTTGGCAAGCTTGGATTTCGACACCGGCTACAGTGTTTGAAACAATGCAATCTGAATCAGTATATTTAAGATTCTCCTCAAGACTTTTCGAATATGCAAGATATTTCATTTCAAATTCGATTACGCTCATTGTTGAATAAGCCAACCTTCGATTATTGGCAGGTGCCAATGCCAGTACCACTAATAAGTATGAAATTGATGGATGAGGGTCTTAAAAGTGTGGATTATGGATATTGAACGGCGTATTGATTCACATGGAAGCTATCATCATAGGTACTTTGAAGGGTATCCCAAGCCTTATTGATAGCATTTAGATGATTAGAGACGTTAAATTTGCATAAAAGTTAGCCCGCTGTGTTTTCAATTATCAGTTGATGAGATATATCATCAGTAGTTCCTTTTGAATAAAGTTTGACCTCATTAACTTCTCCAAGTTCATTGCTATGAGCGTTTTCAAATTCAGCATTGTTGAGCAAGTGAGATCTCCAAAGGAAGAGGAATGCCCATTGCAGAGAAAGCATCCAATATTCAGAGCGCCTCAAGAGCTGGAAGAGGTAATTCTGATTCACGGAAGTTTCGAAAACAAAGGCGAACTTCCCTTTCATATATTTGGAAAAGTCACTTGAGCCAGAAGAAGATCCATTTGGAATAACACTCTGAACAACCATCACACATCCAAATGATATGACCGAAACAACAATAGGGACGGAGAGAAGACAGAGCCTTGATCGCGGATAATTCTTAGCGAAGACTGGGTCGAGCATCTTTTTCTGTGTGATTTTGAAGTCCTCCAATAGGAACACCCATATCCAGATAATAGAGCTCATAGCCTCAGAT
Organism: Williopsis mrakii; assembly: GCA_003706445.3. NCBI lineage: Eukaryota > Fungi > Ascomycota > Saccharomycetes > Phaffomycetales > Wickerhamomycetaceae > Williopsis > Williopsis mrakii. The sequence continues at coordinate 3,181 of PPLH03000002.1, forward strand.
GCAAAGCCAATTAATGCAGAAAATTGTAATGGAGACCATGTTTGTAGAAAAATGGGTATGGAAAGGAACAAAGCGCCGAATATTATTCTTCTGGCTAAAGGTAGTGTTGTCATCTTCTCCCTTTCCTCTTTCTTGAAGCCAAAGATGTCATCACTCAGGTCATCGTAGATCATGCAAGTGAGAACCATATAACACATGTCAATTTGGCCTGTTAGATCTACAAACTTTGCCTGTTTAGTTCCCCAAAGCTTCTGGATTTTCAGAGCCAGGATCTTCCATCCTATCTGATTCCATCTGACCACAAGGAGTGCAGCAATATCCTCATAGATGGTACCAATATATGCTCTTCTTTTACCTTTAAACGTGTAAATCAAGGCCCAAAGTGTTATGACCAATAGTGCGACGCGTGCAAGGAACACTTTCATCGTTTCATACAGTGTCAATGAGAGGTATCCATAACTGTGCCTCTCAACCACTTTGACGTCGCTTACTTCTGCGCCTTCCTGATATGTCACGACACAGTAAAGGCCTTCCTTTGAGATAGTCAAGTTCACCTTCTCGCCGGTGTGGGCAAACTTGTTGATTATTAAGTGATGACGGGAATCATCAAACTTCACCATGAAAGTCCCCACAGCATCACAATGGCCCTGTGATGCCTTCGACTCGGTGCATATGCCAAACCCATTAGGTTCCAATTGGAGCACCTGGTCATCAATGACCATCGGGATGTTGGAAGAAGCAACATCTGCTATGTGGTACAGCAAAACGCTTGTATCGGACCCAACCTTAACCGTCAGCTGTCTCGGCTTCTTCGAATCCTCGAAGGCAGCGCAGTATTGAGACACTGCCCCGAGCACACCAGTGAATAGCAGACTCAGTGTGACCAAGTTCATTATTGGGGTTGAGTGTGTCAATTGGTCTTGAATCTTGATCTTTGATGAAATAGCAGTGATTACAGAGAACCAAGGGATGCGCACCTGTCAAACCTTTTTTCGCTATAAACGAGATTTTCCGCCTTTACCGTTATAAAAGAGCGCAAGATTACGTAGTGAAGTGACGAAGAAGTTGGATATTCATACACGCCACGGGTAGGCGGACATTGGACAAAGAGAGGAGCAAAGACTTAAAAGGAAAAAATCAAGACTCAAGTCTCAAGATATCAAGATAATTAGATCACTACAACTTCGCACAAGTTCAATAAAAATACTAGAGACTAGAGCCCAGCAATTAATGAGATATAGATCATTGAATCAAAGCTCTGGGCACGAGTGATTGGCATTGCAGATCCGGGTAACCCTATTAGGACTATTCAATAAGCTTCCAGTTGTTTATGGTACCATTGTAGTACATTCTATAGTCGGTATATATACCAAACCTCGGTCAACCGTGAAACAGGTGTCATCAGTCACCAGGTGTTCTATTCTGCACTCCGGTCAGCATCTACATGGATGGTGTTCATCGCCCCATCAGTTCTTTCCTCTCACCAGACACGGTGCCATCAGCCGACGCGCACCAGTCGACCGGCACCAGCCTCTGGGGTGCATCTTTGAGGCAAACAAGAAGAAGTCAAGAGCTAGAGCGATGATCCATGGTTTGATTTTCACGTCAATTGGTTATGCCTCGTACCTAGCAATGAGCAAGGGATGGTGACAAAAAATTGCGTGGTTATCACATAGTTTTTCAGCCCTTTCCAGAGAAGTTTTTCCGCTGAGAACAGATGTTCCGTGATGCACTTTTCGCTGTGGCCGTCTGGGGTATAAAAAGGGGGAGAAAAAAAGGTCTCAACAACTCAATAATTATCATTCGAAAATAGCGACAATAAAGGCAACATGACATTACAAGACTCAGTTGACAAGACTGTGAGAGAGTTCACAGTCACCAGTGAGAAGTTGAAAGAGCTCACAGAGTACTTTATCAAGAGTATGGAAGATGGCCTCCAGCACAAACCTGGTGAGCATTCAAAGGGGTTGCCAATGATCCCAACGTATGTCACCAGCATCCCAAACGGTCGTGAAAGGGGTATTTTCTTGGCTGCTGATTTGGGTGGTACCAATTTCAGAGTGTGCTCTGTGGATTTGAAGGGAAACTCAACCTTCAAATTGGAGCAATCCAAGAACAGAATCCCCGATGACTTGCTGGAAGCCGAGTCTTCTGCAGAATTGTTCCACTATCTGGCCAAGAAAGTTGCCCAATTCGTGGAGAAGCATCATTCAAATTGCTCTACTGATGCTTTAGGTAAGCTCAAGCTCGGATTCACTTTTTCTTACCCTGTGAACCAGCTCTCCTTGGGCTCGGGTACTTTGATCCGTTGGACAAAGGGGTTCAAGATTCAGGACACCGTCGGCAAGGATGTCGTTAAGCTCCTTCAGGATCAGCTAGACATCTTGAAATGTCCAGTTGACGTTGTTGCCCTGGCTAATGACACTGTGGGTACTCTTTTGTCCCACGCTTATGCCACAGGTGCATCTGTCAATGGAAAGCAAGGAGACTCTGTGATCGGTGCTATCTTCGGCACAGGTACCAACGGCTGTTATTTGGAGCCATTGGAAGAGATCAAGAAGCTCGATCCAGAGCTTGTTGCTTCCCTGAAGGCCAAGGGCGCAACACATATGGTTATCAACACTGAGTGGGGTTCATTCGACAATGAGTTGAAATTCTTGCCAAACACCGTGTACGATGAAAACATCGATAAGGTCTCTTCGAACCCAGGCTACCACATGTTTGAGAAACGTGTCAGTGGTATGTTTATGGGTGAGATTTTGAGACAAGTGTTGGTTGCCATCCATGGCCAAGGTGAAATCTTTACTCAATATGAAACTTATGACGACCTGCCACATAGATTGAGAACACCTTTCGAATTGGACTCTGAAGTTCTTTCGCACATTGAGATTGACGATTCTTCTAATTTGAAAGAGACAGAACTGTCCCTGTTACAATCTTTGAGATTGCCAACTATCTTGGAGGAGCGTGTTGCTATCCAGGCTATTGTGCGCGCCATCAGTCGTCGTGCTGCCTATTTGGCTGCTGTGCCATTGGCTGCCATTTTGATCAGAACTAAGGCATTGGAAGGCTACCACAAGGAGGTTGAAATTGGCGTGGATGGTTCTGTTGTGGAGTACTATCCAGGTTTCAGATCCATGATTAGACACGCTTTGGCCCTCTCACCGCTGGGTCCTGATGGTGAGCGTAAAGTGCACATCCAAATCGCAAAGGACGGGTCTGGTGTCGGCGCTGCACTGTGTGCAAGTACTGTATAATGAATAAGTGAAAGGCTAATGTGTAAACTACGAATATCTATGACAGTTTTCTTGTTTTTTTCCGCCGTTTCAAATTATCAAAACTTGAATTCCGTATAGTGTAGCAGCAGCAGTAGGTATATCATCATATCAGCAATTCGGTGGTATTTACAACTCATCTCTCTCAGCTTTCTTATCCTCTTGTTGTTGTCCTTCTTCCTCCGCTTTCTTTGGGGCTTCGAAATCAGTAGCGTCGATACCGTGAGTACCCTTCTCCTTGATAAAATCGATCAAGGACTGCAAGTCTCTACCACCTTTGTGAACAATTGGGTTAGACTTGTCACCAGCTGGGTAGAGGATCAAAGTTGGGTAACCGGTGATCTCCACGGCAACATCGTTCAAAGTACCATCCAAGTTGGCAATCAAAACCTTCTCGGAAGCCTCAGCGTCATTGGCGTACAAGTCAGCGAGTTCCTCGTAGACTGGAGCCAATCTCTTACAGTGACCACACCATGGAGCATAGTACTTAACCAAAACATCTTTCTTCTCATCGTTGATGATCTTATCATGGGTAGAGCCAACAATCTTGAAAACGGTAGTCTCTTGGATTTCTGGCACTTCTTCACTCTTTACAATAGCTTCGGCCTCACCAGCAATGAACTTGTTAATAAATTCTTCAATGGCAGCCTCGGTCAACTTGATATCTTGAGCAACACCGTACTTCATGTTGGCCAGGGTGTCATGGATGACAAACAGTGGGAATTCTTGCTTCATGTTCAAGTTCTCGGCGTGACGACCAAACATGGCGGCATTGATGCCGACAAAGTTGATCTTACCTCTATTTTCCTTAGCCAACTTGGTCAAGTGTGGAGCCCACGATTCACGCTCGTCGGCTGTGTTGTAGAAGAAGTAAGCCAATGGGGTCTTTTGAGAAGCGTATTTCTGATAAGTAGATCCGTCAATCTCACCAAAGAATGGGAAGGACTCAACGGAGACGAATTCATCCAAGGACTCCAGTGTGACCTCATCCTCGGAGAACACGGCTGGTTCATCAGAGCCGTCGACGAACACCAAGATTTTATCCTTGCCGTATTTCTTCACCAATTCGTCGTTGGTGGTTTGGACAAACGAGTATTCGTCTCTGTGAGTGGTGGCAAACTCGTAGAAGGTAGAGTTGGCTGCGACACCAGTCTCAAGGACAACTGCACCGTCGGTCTCATCCAAGAACTTATCAAATTCTTCCACATCGTTAATTAGAGACACAGCTGGCAATGCTTGCTTAAGCATGTACTTGACAATACCGTCGGAGGATCTTGGGCCTTCGTAGTCAGCTGGGTCGCTCTCAGAGCCTCTGAACACCTTCAACGTTGGGTAGCCTTTAATCCCATGTTCTTGGCACAGTTCTTGGTTCTCTGTACAATCGATCTGGGCCAATTTGATTTCCTTTGGCTCCAACTCATCAGCAGCAGCAGCAAAGTTTGGACCGAGGGCCTTACAATGTCCACACCATGGCGCAAAGAACTCCGCGAGGACCAATGGGTTCTCCTTGATAAAAGAGCTGAACTTATCGGCGGTTAATTTCACCACAGCGGAATCTGGAGAAGCGATCGCCTCTTCGCTTGCGAAACCGACAGACACAACGGCGAGGAGGGTAGTAAGAGACTTAAGGGACAATCCAGAGAAGAACTTCATTGTTTGTGTTTGTGTTTGTGTTTGTATATATTTATATATATATCTTCAACAACACTGGAGACGGAAGTAGAAGCACAAGTTGGAAGTGGGTGGAGGAGAATCGAAGTTTTATGGGTGCGTTTTGCGTTTTGCTTTTGTCATTTTGGATTTGTAAAAGTTGACACGGTGTGTTTTCCTCGAACGGATGGCGGCGTTCGTTGCGCGTGGGCACCGCCGCCGTGGCGCTGTGGCAAAGCTCTTATACTAATACACTAACATAGACACATAGACACTATATATACCCATAATACATAATACATAATACATAATACACACTATAGTCTTTATAATATATACATATATATAGAGTATAGAGTATAGAGTAAAGAGAGAGAGGCACACAAGACACACGAAAAGCCAGCAACTGACGTCACGAAAATTTCCTGATCCGATCATAACTAGACGGTTATGTAGCCCCGTAATGTCTTCCTCTTGTTTTTTTTCGCGAAGCTCTTGTCATCCTCGGAAATTACCGCTTTTGGATTTAATTAGTTTATTTGTAGTGAGTAGGACCGGAAAAGATCTGAGAGCACTGAGCACCGAGCGGCCGCTCTCGCTCTCGGTCTCGGTGTCGCTCGCTCACATAAACTTTTAGTAGTATTTAGCAGTGGTAGTAGCAGTAAAAATGGCAACACCAACACCAACACCAGCATAATATCAAAACAAGAAGAATGTCCAACGAACTCGCTGATAAGACCGCACAGCTCGAAGTTGGCAAGGCTGCTGAACAAATTGTGACCCCTTGGGAGGTTGAAGGTGCCGTGGTGGACGGTCAAGCACAGGCCATCGACTATGACAAGTTGATCAAACAGTTTGGTACTCGTGCCATTGGCGAGGAAACGCTGACAAGATTTAAGGCAGTAACTGGCCGTGAGCCACACCACTTCTTGAGAAAGGGATACTTCTTCTCCGAAAGAGACTTCAACAAGATTTTGGACCTCTATGAACAAGGTAAACCGTTTTTCCTATACACCGGTCGTGGTCCATCTAATAGTATGCATGTCGGCCATCTCGTCCCGTTCTTGTTCACAAAATGGCTGCAGGAGGTTTTCGATGTTCCTCTTGTTATTGAACTGACCGATGATGAGAAGTTCTTGTTCAAGCCAAAGCTGACTATCAAGGATGTCAAGAACTTTGCGGTAGAGAATGCAAAAGACATTATCGCTGTGGGCTTCAAGCCAGAGAACACTTTTATCTTCTCAGATTTGGACTATATGGGTGGCGCCTTCTACGAGAACGTTGTGAGAACTTCACGCCAAATCACAACGTCTACTGCCAGAGCCGTTTTCGGTTTCAACGACTCCGATTGTATCGGTAAGCTTCACTTCGCATCGATCCAAATTGCTACCGCATTCCCATCTTCCTTTCCAGATGTTCTGGGCATGAACCCTAAGACGCCATGTTTGATCCCTTGTGCCATCGACCAAGATCCATACTTCAGAGTCTGTCGTGACGTTGCTGATAAACTAAAGTTTACCAAGCCGGCTCTGATCCATTCCAGGTTCTTCCCAGCTCTGCAAGGTCCGTCCACCAAGATGAGTGCCAGTGATGACTCCTCTGCAATCTTCTTGGATGATACCCCAAAGCAAATCGCTAAAAAGATCAACAAGTACGCCTTCTCTGGTGGCCAGACAAGTGTCGAAGAGCACAGACAGCTTGGTGGGAATCCGGATGTCGACGTTGCGTACCAATACCTGACCTTCTTCTTAGATGATGATGAGAAGCTTAAGCTATACTACGATCAGTACAAAACTGGAGAGTTGCTCAGCGGTGAGATGAAGAAATTGGCTATTGACGAGATTACCAAATACATTGTTGCATTCCAAGAACGAAAGAACGCCGTTGACCAAGACCTTCTGGACCAATACATGAAGCCACACAAGCTTGTGGGCGGCCAGAAAGAGAGATTGGTGCCAGTCAAGCCAAAGGAGACCAAAGAGAAGAAGTAGATTTTAGATAGAGGGTCTTTTTACGTGATTTTTTTTTGTATATTTTGTGTCACCCGTATCGTTACCGGATTAGGAAGTCGATTATAAGTACGGTGGTGGAGGGAAGGGGGCAACAAGAACTTACAACCTTTCCTTTTATCACTTCACTACATACTTACATCTCTTAGGCAAGCACAAAGTACAAAGTACTACTGTCCAATACACGTTCCTCCCTCCCTCATCGCTTACCTTTTTCGGACCTTATCACTACTTTCGATATACCCATACAACACAGTCAATACAGAATAGAATGGCAAGGGTAAAATACTCTACAACAGCAGAAGGCACACAGCCCAACTCTTTATCCAGGCAGTTCCCCCATATCAACCAAGTCGAACTAACGAGACTCATCATACAGACACTTGCGGACTTGGGGTATAACCAATCCGTTGAGGCACTAAAGCAAGAGAGCGGACTGGAACTCGATTCCCCTGTGATCTCCCAATTCATTGAATACATCCATCTAGGCGAGTTCAAGAATGCAGAGTTAACGATTGACCACGTCACCCTTGTCAATGATGATGAATCTACCAAGAGGCACATTGTTTTCCTCATAAGAAGGCTTGAATTCCTCGCCCGGCTCTATGGGACGGGCGAGACTGCGACTGCTCTTATTTACCTGAGGCAGGAGATCAATGACCTGACGGATCCAAAGAACATCAGGTCTCTGACATCGCTGTTGATGAATAAAGGAAACGTCGAGTTACAGCAGCAAAACGGATGGATCAAGGACCTGAAGACGAGCAAAGAGGTACTCATTGACGAGGTGTCGAAGTACATCGATCCTAATGAAATGATACCGAAGCATAGGCTGTTTAGGCTGGTTGAGCAGTCTGTGCAGTACCAGAGGTCGCAGAACCTGTTTCAGTTTGGAGACTCACGTGTTTCGCTGTATGAAGATTCCAAGCCGGACAGGACGAATTTCCCTGATCATTGTGTCAAGGTACTGTCTGACCACACGGATGAAGTGTGGTATGTAACGTTTTCACACGATGGCCGCGTACTCGCCACTGCTTCTGCAGACAACTCTATCATCCTGTACGATACCAGCGACTTCAGCATAGTGAGGGTTCTATCGGGGCATGACAAGCAAGTGATGTACGTTTCGTTTTCTCCTGACGACTCTAAGCTCCTCTCGTGCTCCTTGGAATCACATGCCCACCTCTGGGACGTGGCGACTGGAGAACTTGTGGAGACAATGGGAATGTCTGGAGACTCAAGGATATGGTGTTGCGATTGGCTGCCCGATGGGACTGGGTTTGTGCTTGGGTCGCCTGACAAGGAGATTGGCGTTTTTAACTCGCAGGGACACATGGACTACAAGCTCGATGGCTCAATAATCAACGATCTTAAGGTTTCTAAAGACTTCAAACTGATTACGGTGACGTACGAGAAGAATATTGAGGTTTGGGACTTGACGAGCCGTCAGAAGTTGAAGACTTTGGCCATTGAACAGCGAATTACATCCGTATCGGTTTCGGAGAAGAATCCAAATGAGATCTTGATCAACGTTTCACCAAACGAGTTGCAGCTGTGGGATTGGTCTCGTCAGATTCTCTTGACCAAATACGTCGGCCACAAACAGGAGAAGTTCGTACTGAGGTCATGTTTTGGATACGATGAATCGCTGGTCATATCGGGATCCGAGGACGGCAGGATCTTTGTATGGAATAAGCAATTAGGTGCGCTGCTCACGGTGCTAGATGCCCACAAGGGAAATACCAATTGCGTTTGCTGGGGTCCTGGGGTTTTTGCCTCATCCGGCGATGATGGAAAGGTCAAAGTATGGGGACCAGAACCTGGTATCTGACCAGTGAGCGGATCTTGGACAAATCATGAATTTTAATGATTATCGATTGAATTTTTGAAATGTGTGTAATCTGTGTTTGTGTTTGTGTTTGTTCTGCTTGTAGCTCTTCATTGTTAAGTTCAAGGGCCTTAAATGGTTACGCAGCCCGCCTGGAAATAGTTTCTTCCGACGCCAAAGCACCGAGCGAGACAGAAACGACAAAACACAGAACAACAAGCAAGCTACAGCACCAAACAAACACACGAACAGACAGAGAGACAAAATGGAGAGACCGCTCATCCCACAGGCGCTCACAACAAACTTCTTCAACAGAGTGAAGGGAGAACAGACTGCACTGTACATCGAGGCAGTGCCTGCGCGGGCCACTAAGCGTACTAAGACAGTGGTGAATTATGCCGAAGTGGAGGACTTGAACTTTGAAGATGAAAACGACGGTAGTTATGAGGACTCATATCGTTATGGTACTTCTTCAACCCCTGGTGCAACGACAGTTGCATCCAGCGGCAAGTTGGCGCTTCCTACAAAGCACCTGCACTTCTCTGAGTACGATCTCAACGTGAACTCGCAACAGGAAGAGATCCTCATTCCGATTAGACTGGACCTCGAGCACAATGCAAACAGAATCACGGACTTCTTTATGTGGAACCTGAATGAGAACTTGATCTCATACGAACAGTTTGCACTGATAACGTGCCAGGATCTGGACCTACCAGCTTCGTTCCAACAACAGATCGCCTCGTCTATAAAATCACAGGTTGAAGAGTATACCAACGTGGTCACAATTCAACTGCCAAAGGACATCGACATCCACGTAATCATCAACTTATCCTGTAACTTGGACAAGAATCTCTACGAGGACAAGTTTGAATGGGATCTGACGAGTGATACGGTGACACCGGAACTTTTTGCTAGATACGTCGTCATGGATATGGGTCTCCCACTGGAATTCCTTCCTGCTGTCACACACGCATTGCACGAGACCATACTGAAGCTGAAGAAAGACTGCATCGATGGCCATCTCCCACAAGAGATCTTCAACCAATCGGCATTTGGATACGAAGCAGGTATTAGATTGGACCATGAAACACTGGGAGCTGGATGGACTCCGTCCGTGGAGGAACTATCGCCATGGGAGATTGAGAAGAGAGAAATGGAAAGAGAGAGAAACATTAGAAGAATGAAGAGAGAATCCATGAGGGTGGAGGACGGTTCTAACAAGAGGAGAAACTATAGAAGAAGGTATGAAGACCTGGAGTTGCGTTAAGTTATATCTTTCTATCTGTCTATGTTACAATATATTATTGATGTATAGCCTCCTCATTGTTCAACTGTTGTAGTATGAGCTTTCCGGGTCCTCGCTGTTGTGATGTGATCTAAAGGTGCCTTGGCTGACGTCTTCCCAATGCGAGAAACGCGAAAACCATATCATCAATACCCAAAATGTACTGGGCGTCAGCTACAGAGAACGGGCAAGCACCTGCCACCAGCCACCACCCAGATGGTCTCAGAGTCAGAAATCCTCACATCCTTTTTGCTAGAGCGCTCGGACTTCACAAAAGAGCTCCAGGATCTGAATAGCTTTTTCCCAAAAGATACACCAGAACCTCTCATACGCAAAGTCCAGAGCATATTGGTCAGGCGATATCAAAGACGTTTGGAGAGCATCAACAAGGTGATACAAACTTTGGATGAACAAGAAAAGAGGAATGCAAAGCTGAATGAAGGAGATCTGGAAAGGGATATTTCCAAAAGGGGTGATATCAGTGTGATTGTGAAGAAATTGGACGATCTAGGTACAGTATTGGACTCAGAGATTGAGCAACTTGAAGTGAAAGTAAGAGAAGAACATAAGTCTTTTGAAGCAAAAATAGATGATTTGAAAGACATCATTGTACCTGCTGATGAAGATGACGAACACATCCAAGTGATACTACAACTCTTGGACATCTTGGACACCCTCCCCTCGGAATAAACTCATGCATTGATATCATCAGCTATGTCAGGGACAACATACTCATCGCCAATCCATTCAAGCACTTCAAACTTCGAATTCAGCAGTTTATGGTCGTGTATCGTGTATCCTTCCCCTGATTCGGGATTCAGCGCACCAGTTTTCGCACACTGTTTCAAATAGATCAACCTTGACACTCTTGAATGGATCAATGCCATACAACACATCGTGCAGGGTTCATGGGTCGTATATACATGGTAATCGTTACATAGATAATGATACTCCGAGGGTTCGATGCCTTGCCGTCTTGACTGTTCTTTCGTAGAGACCAACTGAATACTCTCCATTATGCTGTGACATAGTGGATGCCCATCTCTTTGATCACTTGACATTGCGATGAGCGAATTGTCAACAGGATCAACAACTGCTGTCACTATCGGAAGTGTAATACACTCATTAGCCGTCTCACTGATCATCTGTAAGTTTTGCCTGATGTGTTCCATGTTGAAAACCATCTCATTCAACACTTGATCATTAGGGTTGCCTTTCCACACCAATGGCCAATAGAGTCTCCCCCATTCCAGGGCAAGCTCCTTAGTTGGTGGACATCGTCTAGGGACTTGTCGTATTTCTAGCATGGAATATTCCATCCCAACGACTTCCAGCTTTGACACTAGAGTATTACGGTCTATATGGAAAGTGCTGCACAATATCACTGTCAGTTCTGAGTCTTCAAGCTTCTGTAGTCTCTTCACATGTTGCAGAGGTATGGGATCTACATTGCTCATCTCTCTGATCACCCCCAACACCTTCGGAGATTCTTGTGGCTTGATCTTTATGGACCAGGCGTCCACCAACGCCAGTTCGGACGAGATCTTCTGGTTTCTTATCTGTAACAGGCGATCTTCGATAATTCCATTCTCATAGTCGATCTTAACTTTGTTCTTGTTCTTCTTTACCATCTGGACTCAGCCCCCCTTTTCTGTCTTTCACGAAGCTCTGTGTGATGCGTTTCTTATGCGATGAGGTTCAATTTTTCATTATTTATGTCCGTCCTCACATGTGCAAAGGTCAACAGACATCAAAACTGAAACAGAGGAGGCCCAAATGGAAGCGGAAATGTTGCCATTGCGACAAATACTCCTGGAAGACTATCGACTTGACGTTCCAGATGAGGGCGACTCTGAGCTTGATACCATTTTGCAGTCAGTATACCTCGCAGAGGGATACAGAGCGCATTCATTGTCATGTGTGGACCCTCACTGGTCATTTGATCAGGTTCTGGAGAAGTGTCAAATACATCTGTTGAAGACTGGAGTTAAAGAAAACGTTTTAATCCAGGGTCTATCTGCTGGTAAGAATGGAGCGCAGTTACACGCGTCCTCGTCGACGACAGCGGCACATATGTTGAAGAAGTACGCATGGAGAAGATTACATTCGGTAGTAGGGTCCCATATCATGACAGATATCCTCTTGATGTATTCGGCATTCCAGAGTACAGAATCGGGATTTGTACAGCTCTTTGGTGACACGCTAAAAAAATCCTTCACATATAAGCGACCCCAGACGGTCCGTATCAGTCTTGATAGATGGTTGTACAAACTAGGATACCAAAGAAAGAACTTTATCCCAATACCCATTTCAAAACAGGTGTTTCTTCAAGCCGTGTTCAGTTCTGAATACAGAAAGATCAGCCCTTCAAAGATTCCTTCCAAGTTGAAATTCTTTGGCAAGCTGGCACAGCGTGCTATCAAGAACCATGCACAATGCAGATATCTTCCTATTTTTGACCAAATATGTACAGAACCAGCAGAGACTGATAACTTGGATAGATGTATCAACAAAAAAGATGTCATCAGGTTTTGCACGGTGATATTTGATAAGGTGATACCGCCACAGATGTATGGGTCAAAATCAAACAAGTCTGTTATACTGAAAAACCTCTCCCGTCTAGTGCTAGGCAACAAAGGATCCTTCATTGAAATTGATCAGTGCATCAAGGACATAAAGATGCTGGACATCTGCTGGTTAGGAAAGAGTTACTCCGGTAAGCTGAACAAACAAGATGCTACGAAGAGAAACAGCCTACTGAAGCAGTTCATATCTTGGCTATTCATATCATTCTTCCCCAGATTAATAGCTTCATTTTTTCATGTAACACATATATCATCTTCCAAAGAACTGCTATTCTACAGGCATGCTACATGGACTTCAATATCGAACCCATTCATTAATGAATACAAGGCGGAAAACTTGCGGCAGGTACAGGGATTTATCGGCATCACCGAATCAGACCCAACAGCAGTACTTAATTGCACCTCGAGAGTGATGCCGAAGAAGAATAATGATTTCAGAGTCATAAATGTTCCAAGCAAGGGAAAAGATGCACAGGATCAGCGAGATTACCTGAACCATCTCTTTGATGAGATCAGACCCGCAAAGAGAATAATCAACAAACTGAGACTTTCCAAGAAGACATTTTTCCCCCACCTAACATCTTTAGATCAAATACCGGTACACATTGGTCGCTTCAAGAAAAAACTTTATGAAGAATATGGGATGGTTCCCAAGCTATATTTTCTCAAATTTGATGCTAAGACTGCCTATGACACACTACCTCAAGAGAAAATATTTGAGATCCTTGATTCAATGATCACCGATGATGAGTGTTATACACTCTGCGAGGAGACAGAACTCGGGCTTGATCCAGGTTCTGGTTCGAAGGTCTCCAGGCATTTGAAGACATTGACACAGTTGAAAGATCGCAATCTTCAACCTCGATCAAAGCTTGTTGTTCAGTCATTATCTAAGAGTGATACCATGAAGGGATCTGAGATCAAAGAAGTCTCTAGGATCCAGATAGCACGCTCTGCGACTCGCTTGGGAGGATTGAACTATACGAGACGTATTGGTGTATTCCAAGGTATTCATTTGTCATCGCTGTTCTGCGATCTTGTATACGAGAGCCTTATCATGAACGAACTTGCATTTTTGGACAAGACTGAGTCACTGGTTCTTAGAATCGCCGATGACTTCCTTATCATATCGTCAGACTCTGAGACTTTATTGAAGGCTCGACAATTGGTTAATCAGGGATTCCCAGAATATGGTCTGAGAACTAATAAACTGAAGACCGCAGTCAATTTCAGTAGCCAAGAAGATATGGATTTTAGCTCAAGCTTTTCGTTTTGTGGGTTTCAAATTGATGTTGTTCGCTTGGATGTAATCAAGCTGTTTGATAAATCAATGATATACACCGCAAGTATGAAGTCACATAGTGAAGCAATTAAGAAGTTATTTGGACTGTTCAAAGTCAGATCTTCTTATAACACCTTAAACATCTCTCTCAATTCTTTTGAATCCATCTTGAAACAAGTGGAGATTCTGATCTCGAACATTTCCCAGTCATACTACCATTGCACCAGAAGAATTGAGGTTGACAATAAGTTGTTTGCTGATTTTGTCAAACAGGTTGAAGATCAAATCGTAATGAAGCTGGGAGCCGTCACGCATCCGATGCGTTCAATGACAATTAAAACTATAAGAAAGACCTTCCTCAGTGAACTACAGAAAAAGAACACCAAATACCATCAGTGCATTCGATATCTTCACGAACTTTCGTCCTAATAGTCAATAATCTCAGACTCGAGCAAAAAGCAACACATGCACTGATTCAGAACGGTGCAGGGAAGTTAGATCTTAAGTTCTGTTCATCCTTCATACGGCGAACTCTTTCAACCTCTTCGATACCACCACTCTTTTTCAACTTGTTATCGTCAACAAACCCTCCAAGTTCTTCTTCGAATCCATTCATCATAGTCAACTGTCTCTCCCTGGCTCTCAGCTTCTCAGCTCTTTCGATTGCTTCAACACGACTATCATGATTAGGTTTTAGAGCTTCCACCTCTGAGAGAAGTGCATCTCTGATATTTGGCAAGCTTCCAGGTTCTGCTAGAGGAAAGTTTGCAGTTCTTATTCTTGGATTCTTTGTCTGTTCAAGACAACACTGCTTTACCAGTTCAAATGTTTCTGTAGCCTTTTCCAAATCCTCCTTCAAATCAAATGCAAGATCTTCTTGAAGGGTGAGGAACTGTTGCTCCTGACAAACTGTATCCAACTCAGATTCCCAAATCTTCTTCCAGTTAGGCTTTTCGGTATTGATGTATTCAACCATATTACTGAGGTCCATTTGAGCTTCACTAAGTTGTTTGGTAACGTAGTCCAATTGTTTCTCGGAAGGGCGTGCACCTCTCTGTGCCACATCCTTTCTCAGTGCTTCAATCAAGTCTTGCAGATCATCAAATTTGGTGAGAAGTTCATCTGAATCTTTGGACAATTTCTGGTGAGACTCTTCCATATAGGTACGCGTTGACGCTTTAGATGTATCGAATGATAATGACTTGAAATCTTTCACTTTCTGCAGAACCTTTTCAATAGACTCCTTGAAGGAAGCTTTGTTTGTGCTGTTGATCTGTTTAATAACAGAGATTTCATGTCTGATATTTAGGAGATCTGACATATCAGCTAATATAGAAGGTTTAGGTACTGATGCATCCTTCGCAGTGTTATCTGATTTGCTAGTTGGTCCACCAGATGAAGTAGGATCAGCAGCAGCGTTGACAATGGTTTCCAACTGCTTCAAAAACTCATTATGCGATTCCGTTAATTGATCTCGGGTGCTCTGGAAAAACTCTTGCTGTTTGGATTTGAGTTGTTCCTTCAGCTCTTCAATGTTTCTATTGACCGTCTCCAATATCTCAGAGCTCTTATTAACATTCAAAGATATCACTGACCCTTCCTCAACATCTGAGAGCATGGTATCTTCAAGCTCGTATGATACACCACTCTCTTTATCAAGGACGTAGATATCAGGAAATTGTCCAGAACCTGGAGAATATGCGAATTTTTCAACAAATAGAAGACGCAACCCTGTAAACGAAGTTGGTATGGTCAACGCGCTCTTCTTAACACGATCGCCAATCCTCAAAAAGACATTTATAGTTCCTGGGGTTTGAATCTCCGGAGAGCGATCAGAAGAAGATAGACGGTTTACGCTGTGATGCAATTGACTCTTGCTTCTCTCAAGTATCGATGGATCTGGAAGTTCTGGGTCCTTCCCTGGTGAATAACTTGTGAGTTTGGCATACTGGTAGGCTGAAAATCTCCTAGAAGCACGACGCTGCAAAGAGTCACCCTTTTGTAGCTGGGCGAGAGCATTGTTGGAGGCTTTGGACGATTGCTCTTTTAACTGTGAAGATGTAGATGAGATAGCAGGAGCCCCGGTTGATGACGATTCACGATGTCTTGCTTGTTCTACCGCCCCTGCCTTTGTTTGCTGGGATTGAACACTACTTCTCCTGGATAATTGATCCTCGCCTGCATTTGATCTCAGTGAGTCTCTTGACTTGTTCGCCTTAATTGTTCTAGCAAGAGCTTGCTTTGTCTTCAAGTTCTGTAGCAAGGAGACAATGATTTCTCTGATACTCGGTAAGAACTTATCAAGGCTCTCTTGGGAAGGGGTCTCACATAATGCCTCTTCTAACACTACTCTAAGAGAGTGTGGAACGTCACCTAAATCATTCACATCAACACCAGCGTTGGAGAAAGCACGACATGCAACTTTGAACTCATTACCAAGTTGAACATAAGAATCCGAGATGTCCGTTTCAGAAGCTAACCCTTTTGCCCACTGTGTTAAGCTCTCCAACAAGTGCTTGGTAGCAACAAGAAGCCTTGTAACACTTGATTCGATCGTGCTCATCTGCGATCTTGTTAGTCCGAAAATGGTTCACGAAGACTAATGGTCTATGGACTCACCGAGTGTCTCTTACTAGGAGACTGTGACATTTCTATTCTGTGCGTTTGCTTGTTATATATATGTCGCTTTAGAGAAAAGCCGCACTGTAGCTTTGTGGTTCTTATATCTTCGGTTTTACTGATGCTTTTCTGCTTTGTTTTGTTTTGAATTCTTTTTGCCGCCAAATCTCAGTACACGCTTTGTTTACGTCTCAGGGAATCAGATAAACGAACTAAGAAACTGGCACCGAGTGGGATGCAATGACAAACAGAGAGGAGCTGGTGACAGACTCTGAAGGAGAGGAAGATGTTGTTCTGGAGCTGTCGCAGTGCCGGCTCCGAGAATCACTACGACGAGTACGACAGAAGAACGCGTCGGGGACATTAGTGAGGACTGGCGCTATTGATCTTGGGCTTTTCACTGAGATGGAGCGTATGCTCCAGGGCGGTGATGAAATATACGAGCGTCATCTTAGCCCTGAAGGACCACATGCTGATCAAGAGATTGCTGAACCAAGTCTCATTCCCGATGCCCAAGAGCCAGGCTGGATACCCGATGTTGAGTCCCAAAATCTTATCGAAACAAGCACCAATATTGATGTACAGAATGTTGTACACGTTTCACCTACTGTTAATGCTCAGGAAGTTTCAGATTTGAAAGAGGAAGCTCTGTACTATGGACGTGGTGCCAGAAGAAGAAACAGATCGTTCTACCAACAGCATATATACACTATTGATTCCGTCGGTTACATCCTGAGGCTTGATCTCGAGCAAGCGACTGATCTTGTTAAAAAAAACCCAGAATTGATTGAGAAGTTCCACAATGGTACCTTACGGAGGTTCTTGACCAAAGGCAAGGACTCAGCGACCAAGTCGACCAAATCGACCACGAAGAAGAGAACCACAGCCAAGATCACCGAGGAAGCCAATGAGTCGCAGCAGTCTGACTTGGATGTAAACCAACTGAGAGAACAAGAAGGAGAAGAAGATTTGTATACCGAGAACAGCTCAACAGATGAATCATCTGAGGATGAGTCTGATCATGAAGAGTCCCTAACTGTCACCTTCAGAGGAAAGACCTACAAAAGTATAGAGGAACTCTCCAGGGTGTCGAAGCTCCCGATGTCCTATTTCTCTACGGAGAATTCTAAGGGATCCAAGCAGAATGTCGTGAAACGTAAGAGGGTGGAAGAATACCGTGTAGGTGTTGCAAAGAAGAAGAAAACATCCACGTCTAGAAAAGGTTTTGATGATATAACCTCTTTTGAAACCGTTTTCACTACAGGGGATGATTCCCAAGAGAATGATTTTCATACAACAGAGCCTCATCACGAACTTGAGATGATTCATGAACAAGAATCTGATGATGATGATATCCGAAATGAACCTGAGACCTCAATGTTTGATGACAATGAACACACTTACTATCGTTCTGGAACCACTTACGATGACGTTTACATGGATGGACTCGAAGTTGTTGAAGAAAGAGGATTCGCCGCGGATCCGATGTTGGCTGGCACAGGATCAAGATCGCACAGGATGAGGAAGGCAAAGGTATCAAATCCCGCCAAAACAAGGAAGTTCAAGAGAAGGAGCACTGAATCAGATAGCCTTTCTCTTGGTCACGTTTCCCCTTCTCCTCTATCCTCAAACTTAGATGAACCAAAGAAACGTTCAAGCAATGCACCGAAAGCAAGACAGAGTACTCTATTCGATACACACAAACCAAAAACTATATCTATTCGAGAGAAATTTACAACAGGTCCTATGCTTGGAGGCGATATTGATGATGAAGAAAAGAAAAAGGTGATACACTCCTACGGCAAAGACAAGAAAAAAGATAAGAAGAGAACTAAAAATTATTTCTCGGTACAACCCCATCCAAATTCAGTCCTTGGAAGGCATGCTTATAGTTCAACAGTGGTGTACGAAACATTGGGTGACGAGTATGCGGTTCTCAGCAAGAAATCTGTCGCACGAGGCCCAGCAATTATTGAGATCGACGATTACAACAGCCAGGTTAATAATCCTTCAACTTTTGATATCCAATTAGGGTTCAAGAGTCATTTCATGAATTCTGAAGCTTATAAGGTACTGTTTGAAGGTTTCAAAGATAATGATAATCATAAATTTCAAGTCTCTTTTGGAAAGAAGACTCTTTCTTTCTCGAAACTTGTTCCAAATATTGAAGAGAGATTCAAAGAACTTTTTGAAGTGCTTAGTGATACATCCACTCTTCGCTCCACGAATCCAAGAATATTTATGGAGAACTGTCATCGCGTTATCGCGTTCTGCTATGATCTGGATGTTGATCAAGCGAAATCGCTTGTCACCATGGTAGATAATTTCAAATTCAAATTGGAATCATTTATCCGCTCAAAAGGCAGCATGAGAGATATTGAGTTCTATTGTCTCAGTTTATGCTACATGATGTATTATTGCTCCCATAGGGTATTTGAAAGAAACTTTCTCGTAATCTTTGATTTTAAATCCAAGGCTCACAGTATTGTTTCATTGTTCATACAATTCATTTCCTATATCGATGGACGTATCTTGAATAATAGATTTAATGATCAAGGTCTACTCTCTGAAGCACTCTCATTTCTATTCTTGGATTATAAAGAGATCACTTGGAAAGTCATTGAGGATGTGGAATGGATAGATCTGGTGTTTTTGAAAAATCTCTGTGCAAGATATGGCCCAAGGGCTTCACTGTGGGGTATTGTAATTCGCGTTATTCAACGCTACTTGAAGAGTGGGCATCTTGATTCTTTGAGACATGTATTGATCCTTATTCAGGACTTTATTTATCTTGGTTGGAAAATTGATGAGAATGTGTTACTTGCGATTTATGAGTGCATAAAGGAGAATAAGTTTAAGAACTTTCCGGGTGATTCCTCAAATCCTGTTATTATGTCGGAATATGGAATCAGTAAAGACACTGTGATGAACATGTATTTGAATTTTTTGGTTGACTATGGGAAGAGTTTTGCGAAGTTCCCTGGAAAGTTTCTAGAGAGAATTGTTCCTGTTTCAAAAATCTCCTCTTCAGACTCTGTCGTTCTTTGCAATAGAATGAATATTCTGCTATGCCTGTCGGTTGTTTCTAAAAGGAACTTTGATGTGAGATTTTTTGAGCTTGCCTCATCTCGTGATTTTATGTCCAAGTTTGCTATCCAGAAGATCCTACAGGCGTTGGAGTTATTGGTTATTGTGAATAACAACAACAAACATGTCACAAACTTTATGTTAATGGAACAACTAATTGGAAGCCTTGTTGAGGACGAGGACTTCCTAAAGATATGGGGAAACTTCATTAACAAAATTGGATTTCACGAATTGTTGCATAAAACACAGAAAAATCTCTTGAGTGTACTTGCTAAATTTTTAGGGTCTAGGAGTTTCTTCCTCCTCAATTATGACATCATAAAAAAGTTCATATCCGAAGCAAATGATCAGCCAACCTTGAAATATCTCATGGAGACATTTGAAGGCCTCAATCCAATGTTGTTCCCGGTACTTTGGCTGTCTCTTTCAGGGAAACTTACCACAAGTGGCCTGAAGAACTGGAGTAATCTGATTCATTTTAACAACTTTGACGACGAACCTCAGATATATTCCTTCATTCTGAAGCACTCGGGCATTTCAACTTATGTTCCTGAGCGTGAAACTTTTGTTATTTCTTTCATCAAAAACCTTATCAAGAGAGATTACTCTCCAAGTATGAACTCCTTCATCAGAGAATTTGCCAAAGTTGATAGGAGGCTCCTATCTTGTCAGAACCTCTTGATTCAAACTAATAGACTCCAGATAACGATCAACTTCATATTCAACCTGTTGAGAAACGAAGCATCCGGCTCTAGATCCAGGTTTCTATCTGTCTTGATCAATTCAATGAAGTACAACTACGATCAATGTCCTTTTGAAAGTAAAGCTCAGTATGCTTCCTTTGTCAAGAAGGTTACTGAATTTGTCAACTTGTACGGCTCGGATTATGCAAATTCAATAAGAGCTTTTGAAATTCTATGTGAGGAATTCAAAGTGACAAAAAGATCTTCGCAAAGTGAATCTATAAACGTCTTGAACTTGAATGGCAACATCAATGAGAGCTTAAAGTTCTTGGAAGAGAAACTGATTTCATGTCTCAAGTTGACCCATGACTTCTCCAAATTCATATCTCCTGTTGTACTTGGCCATTCTCAGAAGACTCTCATTGTCTCCGAAAGTATTGTTGACTCCAAACTGTTTGTTCTGTGTTGCTCTATTTCAAGCCACATCGACTGTTTGAAACTCACTCCATCTTGCTGGATCTTTCTCTCTGAGCTTACCAATGCTCTCTTCCATATTGTTGAAGCTGATAACAACATTCATGGAATCGATATCTTTTGCTTATTAAAAACGGTCCAACTATTCCCATTTATACTTGGCCATAGAAATTCCAGATTTGAGCCATTTGAAATATTGACGCTGAAGAATATCTATAAGATTTTGATCACTCTTTTCTTTCGCTTGGACGGGTCTAACGACCTTGATTGTTTTCTCAACCTCGTTACGGTTTTTACCTCTCGTGATACCATATATGAGATCGTTGCTATTCCATACTTTCCCCAATACTTGATTAAGACGCCAGAATTCATAAAGGACATGGTCATTAGATCGAATATCACAGGAAACGACAGGCAAGTCTCACTTGTGAAAGTCCGCAATGAGCTGGATGATATATTTAACAAATTTGTGTCTTGTGTTGATGGAGCTAATACGGGTGATGACGAATATGGGCTTATAGAGAGTTGATCTATATTAATTTAATGACCTTTATGATTTTTATTAATTTAAAAGTGTTCCCGTAAATAATCGTTATGCCAAGTAGTGATAAACATTTCTGTCCTCTTCATCTCTCTGTAGATACTCTCTTTCCAAAAGAGCATCGATTCTCTTTTTAATGAATTGTGGTGAAGGCTTGAACCTCGTAATCTGTTTCACAGTTTCCACTATCAATTCATTGTGTGTCAGTGTCTTTCGACTCTTCATGATTCTCACTATAGCAGCATCCAATTCGTACTTGCGATCCTCGTCGATCTTTTCAATAGTTTTCAATCTCTCTGAGTCTGTTTCAATCTTGTTGGCAACAGTTAATACCTTCACCTTAGTCATTGGTGCAGAGAATGCATTGTTGAAAGTAAAAACATCTGTTGGCTTGATATCCTTTGACATTGGCTTCTTGGTCAAGATTCTGGTACGTGGAGCCACAGCAATTGATTGTATACTTCTAATGAGATCTGTCTTTGGAATCTTTGTCAAGATTTCAATCTGATCAAAAGTCAATTCATCATTCTCTTCAAACAGAAGAACAATGAGACCACAATAAAACGACATGTTAAGCTCATGGATCTTTTTCTCAAATTTGATTCTGATGTCAATAGATCCGAAATTGTAAGCCCAACTCAAGTTTCTTCCACTATGTAATTTGAGATAGTATTCACCAAATTCATTTTTCATCTGCTCCAACTGAGGTGCCAATAAAACTTCCTGGCTATTACCCTGTGGTTGGATTGGCCAGAATGTCTTCGTTAGAACATTCACCTCAAAGTTCTTATGGTTGAAGTTCTTAGAGACCTCTTTAGACAGATTGATATCTCTAAACATACCTTCCAATTTTGAAGTGAAAGATGACCCAAGTTCATTTTTGAACTTTGATATGAGTGTCCGTTCCAAGTCATTATAGGATTTCAACAATCTCTTTGCGAGATGGTTCTTATAATATTTCTCAAAGACATCTTTATCCTTAATGAATCTAAAGATGACAATTGCATTATCCATAGTTGTTTCAATCTCCTGTTCAGACTTATCACCCGATTTCTTGATGCTTTCATCGACAAATAGCGACAAATACTCGGAAAGCTTGGGATTCTTGTTCAGGAATTCGACAAAAGCATGATCAATAGTCTTCTGTACCCTTGGGTCGTTCCCTAGGCTCTGTAATATAAGGTCATACTTATCTTTGAGAGAAATAACTTTGTGTATCCACGTTATAGCCAATGAGCTTGCCTTCTTACCTTGTTTTCCCTTTGTTTTGTTATCCTTCTCCAATTGATCTTGTTCCTCTTGTTCTAGCCCAAGTCCCTCCTCAGTAATGATTTCCTCAATCTGCTCAAGCAAGCCATCGAAGTAATCCACTCTGTTTAAAAGCTTATACAAGAGACTGAGTTCATCATGTTTATCGTTCAAGATCCAAAACTTCAAACTCTCATTCTGAAATCTCATTACACTATCAATATTCGAAGTGATTAAAATATTACCAATCAGTGACATGAGTTTTTCCAGAGTGATCTTGGGTATGTATAACAAACACTTGTCTTCTTCATTGCTTATAAGTTCATCAACCTTATGGATATACGAAGAGCCATGGCCAGCTGCAAATAGCTCATTGCTGATTTTGGTGTAGTAGTCCAAAGTCCTATCAAGGTAGTAGGGCTCAAAAAACTTCAAATAGAAGTTTTCACCCACCTCCATGCTCTTTTCATCCTCCAAAAGAGATTCAAACATTGTGATTATGGATTTAACAATAGAGTTATCCACGATTAGACCGTTTCTGCTATTTGTAATCTGTTCCAGGAGGAATGAATTGAGTGTGTTACCAATATGGTTATGATCGATCTTTATGACATTGTCACGGAACAAATTGATACCAACGTCATAAATTAGAGGCAAATGGTTTTCTTTTGCGTAGACCCTGTCTAAGTACATTAGCACATCACTCACCATTCTCATTGACAGTAAATGGTCGGTCCAACGAGATGAGACTTCTCTCAGAAAAACATTTGTATCAACATTGGAATTCAATTTGGAATTCAATAGGTCTTTCACCTCCAACAAGTGTTCGCCAACGAGTGCGCTAACGGAGTCATACAGCTGTTTCCCATGCTTCCTCAGCACCAAGTTATAAGATTTTCTGTAGAGTTCTTCAAATGAAAGCTTGGAAGCATTCTTGTTTTCAATCTCTCTAATCGCATTCGCAAGCACGGCCCACGACTGTTCGAAGTCGACCTCGTTAGCCAGATTCTGTTGTGACGTTAGTACATTCAATATTCACCAAAGCCACGGCAAAGGGAGGCCTACCTTCTGATGCCAGACAGTAGAACTCACTTTTCTAGGGGCTCGGATCTTCCCTCTTCTGCTCCCGTTAGATATCATGCCTTGTTCTCTCTCTTGAGCCCGCCGCCCGTATTGTTTCTGTGCCGTCTTTGTTGTTTCCTTCCATTGTTGGTGGCTCATTAGCGGACATTTGTAACATGCATTCGCGACCGCGAACTCGTTTTGCGCGTTGTCTCCTTGTGGTGTACGGATGTTTGGTGGCCCCCCGCAGACATCAACACAAACAAGAGAAACTACACACACCACATACGGTACCAGTAACGATAAACAAGGAAATACCGACAATGTCCTCGGAGATCCTCGAAGTACTCAACATTCAAAACAAGGGACCTGCGAAGAAGAAGCAGAAGACAGAGCAGTCAAAGGTCAAACCGCTAACGGGTATCAACAGAGAGTTGTACCAACTATTGGGGCAGAACACTCCACCTGTCGCTGTTAGAAACCAGCAAAAGTTCAAGGACAGATTGAATGCTCTAGAGAGGCCATCTCCATGGACTTGGGCCTCATTTAAGAACAATGCAAGAAGTGATGGACTGAGGCTTCATCACTGGGTTAAAGGTTCCAAGGAAATCGTTGAGGCTTCTGAATTGCCATATAAGTTTGAGAAATACAACACTGAGCTGAATATCCCCGATTTCACCGAGGAGGACTATAATAATTTCATTGCTGATGTTGATCAGGAAGATGAGATGAACGTTGAGGAGAAGGAAACCGAGTCCGTTACTGTAAAGACCGAAGAAGACAAAGAACAACTAGGGCTAATAGAAACAGACAATACAGAACAGGAGGAGAAATCAGACGCTAAGGCAAGAGAAAAGGATAATGAGCAGGAAGAGAAACTAGAGACAGAGGAGAAACCAGAAGAATCAAAACCATCAGTCAAGAAACGTATACCCTGGGATTACCTAGAAACAAAATACCTCTTCGACTTATCCAAGGCTTTTGACCTCAAATGGATAGTTATCCACGATAGATATAACTTTGAAGAAGACAGGGAACGTACGATAGAAGACCTGCAAGAAAGATTTTACTCCGTCTGTCAGAGAATCCTCATATATGAAAATGAGAAGGATGATACCGCTCAGAACTCCAACCTTATCTCCAACCTGAATTTCAGCAAGAAGAAAGAGGTTGATAGGAAAGCATATCTTAATAGATTATTGGAAAGAAGTCCAGCTGAAATTGCTGAAGAAGAATCCCTTTTGATCGAGGCTAAAAAATTCGAAGCTGCAGCGAAGAACACAATGACCGAGAGATCCCAATTATTGCAATTACTGGACTCTCCACAATCCACTGGTTCAATCAGTCAATATCTGACATCACAAGGCTTGACTCAGTTGTACAACCAGCTGATGACTGAAAAAAGAAAACGCAGAGTCGATTCGCCAGCTCCTGAAAATCCGCTGACAGCACTTAATGAGAAGATTAAACAACAGCATTTGGCAAGACAGAAACAGCTACAGCAGGAGAAATTGGAACAACAGAAGAAGATTAAAGAGTCACCTATTTCAGCGTTACTGTCAAAAAACTTGACACCAAGAGAAGAGATTGCGTTTGGTTTGAAAGTTCATCAAGAAAGGATCTCTCCTGGTGTCTATTTGAGATCTTCAAAGATATCTACCTTCAAGCCAAATGTCCAAACTAGGATCGCCGGTATTTTGAATGAACTGGGACTCGGTAAGAAACCAGTGATGGCTACGGAAAGGATAGTTCGTAAGCAAGATGAATTGCATAAAGCCATAAATGTCTTACTGGATTTGAAGCGACAAGTTGATAAACTCGAGGCGGAATCTGAAATGTTGAAATAAACCTAATAACCCCTTTATGCACCCACCACTGAATCTCCTGTAGTTCACAACTTTGAATCGAAATTGGCCTTTCTCTTCTCAACAAAGGCAGACATGCCCTCTTGTTGCTCCTTACTTCCGAAAAGGGCATGAAACAAGGTTCTCTCGAAGTCCAACCCATGGCTCAATGGAGTCTCATTGGCTGCATTGACAGCCTTCTTGCAAGCTCTTGAAGCAGTTCTTGGGCCCCTAGCTATCCTTTCACCAAGTTTAAGGGCATTCTCCAAGACAGTACCAGGCTCAAACGTCTTTGAGACTAGTCCCCACTGCTCTGCCTGCAAGGCTGAGAACATATCACCGGTCAAGTTATACTCCATAGCACGCGATTTACCTATGGCTCTAATCAATCTCTGAGTGCCACCACCACCTGGAATTACACCCAATTTGATTTCTGGTTGACCAAACTTGGCAGTTTTAGAAGCATAGATGATGTCAGTACTCATTGCCAATTCACAGCCACCACCAAGAGCAAATCCTTCAACTGCAGCGATGATTGGAATACCAAATCTACCCAAATCACTCCAATTACCCAAAAAGTTCTGTCTAAGAGCTTCATCTGCCTTGATGTGCTCCATCTCTTTGATGTCAGCGCCTGCAGCAAATGCAAACTCGTTGCCCGTTATCACCACAGCACCATAGCTCTCAACATTTCTGTCTGCTTTGGAGATAGCCTCAATTAACTCGACAATGAGTCCTGTTCTTAGCGCATTCAGTGCCTTTGGGCGGTTCAGCTGAACTAGCAAAACACCGCTGCGTGGCTCAGAAACTTTGATGTACTGGTAGGTCATTGGTCCTTCTACGCTCGTCCTTTGGTCTTTTCTCTGCCCCTGAGAGAATCTGATTTCTTACCCCCCCCCCCTCCAGGTTCTCCGTCCTATTTATATGTCACTTTTGAGCAGCCGAGGCTCGGTTTCCCCACAACAAAAGTCGATTTTGTTCCTAGACCATCAACAACAAGACACCGGGACTACAAGGGCTACGAAGACTTTAATAGGCAAGTAGGTCGATTAACTAACCAGCGTCGTCCCATCCTTAATTCAATCCTTAGTCTTCAATGTTAACATACACCTCTTGTTTATGCGACTGAGCCCTCTCGGTAATCGGTAGCGTAGGCAAGTTTACCCTATAGTTCAAATCATACACTTTCAGCTGCGGCAATTGCAGCCATCCGGAAGCCAAAGGTGTGGCATGGAATATTACTGCTTGCCTGGTACAAGGCAATACAGACAATTGGTTTAATGACTTGGTCCCTGTGACTTGAAAATTCTGGTTCTCAATTAAGCTCGTGGAGAAAGAGAAAACACGAGAAGTTGGGTTCTCAATCAAATACGTCAAGATAAGATCGCCGTTATCATCATTGGTATCAACATCAAGAAGAACTCTCGGATCCAATAAAGGCAAACTGAGCTTCCATGGCTCATGAATATACTCATTGACAATGTCACTATCCTCTCTCTTCCATTTCAATGCCAAGACTGCTTCAAATGAAACGTTTCTATACGTATGTCCGTCATCAATCACGGTTTCCAAATAGTGATACGATTCCATCTTCGACTCTCTCATGTACTTCTCATGTTGATCGGTTAACTCACGACAGATTACATGTTCATTGTATGACTTTAGAGCCAAATTATCTTCCAAGACTTTGACGCTGAGATCAGTAGCCATGGATATAGTCATCTTCATAAACCAATAACGCGAAGGTTTAGGAATTGCGGCATCGCCTTCCTCAATCTCAAATGTTTTTGGCAAATCATCATCCCTGACTCTTGGATGAATAGAAACATTGATCTTGAATGGATCCACGATCGGTAATATCGCTTCAACGATACTAGAAATGGGGACCTCACGGTCATGGTTGATATAATATGTAACTGTGATTGTGAAGCGTATCTCTTTTTTGTCATCGTCATTGAAGATTTTGGGTACTGTCAATGACAAGAAATGATGCATGTCCTTTCCAGTCTCAACAGACTTTAATTCCAGCAACTCTTGAAAGTCATCCCATGAATGTTCCACCATAGTCTCATCAACAGTTATTTTTGCCGAAAGGTTGATGTCGACATTCTCATGGTCGTTATTCTTGATCAATAGATCCAAAGATAGCCTCTCACCAACAATGGCAAAGTCCGGTTTTCTAGCCAAGGTGACACTTGTCTCTGGGATCCTGGGGATAATTTCACAAGATGATGGTGTCGTAGTGGCAATGACATCCTGTGTACCATTGCTATTGAACCATACATGACGATATTGGAATGCATTCATTACAATTGGAGTTGACAATTTGACCTTGAACAAATCATGGTAGCTCATTGTTCCTGACACTGTAGATGTTAAGTTCTGACCGACCTTCAATGCAGGAAACTTCAAAGTGAAGATCCTTTCCTGTAACGGATTGAATTGGAGATTGGTGGTGCCGATATAGCAGTTCTTCTCTGAATCATAGTCCATAGCATCCAAGACTGTTATCTGGGAATTTTCTACTTCAGTGTTGTGTTTCAACAGCACAGATGATAATGAACCTTCGAACGTCAATAGCACATCGTCTAATACCGTTTCATCTATGATTGTATTCGTCTTTGACTTGATCTTCAATTGAATATCAACATCTTTCGATAGGGGCACTTTCCCAGTCTTGAACAAGATACTGGTTTCAAAGAGATCAAGACTAGAATCCATGTCAGTATTGATAACAAGTTCTTCCCTGCCCAATGAGAGAAACATCTTGAAATTACTCTCTCTAGAGATCATACGTTTCACCTTCTCCACAGCTTCCCTGTTTAACTGTTTCAGTGGCAATAGACTGATTTCCAATAAGTTCAACACAGATGAATAATACTTCTTCAATTCCACAGAACATTCAAACAATTTCGAATGCACCACACTCAACAAATAGATCCAGTCATCTTCTTTCAGACTGTCCAGTGTCTGTTCCAAGAACTTGAATGCTTTTTCAAAGTCTGATAACTTCAAGTATTCCTCAGCCAATTGATAGTTCACATATGCGATGCTTCTATTGAACGTGTTGTCTTTCTTCTGGAAGGCCAATTTGGCAAATTTGAGAAGATTGATTAGCGAATCCTCATAATCGCCCTTGATTAGCGACTCTCCGAAAAGATCGATATGAGCGGCATTATCCTTTTGAACTTCGCCTCTTCTTCTTAAGAGATCTACAGCTTGTAGATAAAGGTACCCAGAGTGTGGTAAAACCAATGGAGACACCCTGTTGATGGAATCGCTCTTGAATGGTACATCTGAAGGTATTAAAGAGGTTGGTGCCAAATCTGATAGTTGGGCTAACCACTTAAACTGTTGTGATAACCAGTTACATGCACTGAATGATCCCACTGATACATCCTTTAATTTTAGAAAATATATCACGCTTTGAATATGGATATCGAACTTCTTGTACGCTGTATTTGTCTGTTCAAGGTAGAAATTCAGTCGGACGATGTGAAAGATTGTGGTGTCTAATAAAAGTCTTGCCTGAGCCCAATCTTCACCATCTATTGGGATAGCTTTCAAGAGTTCTACCAAGTTCTCATATGCGGCTTCGTAGCTCTTAATAGCGTAGTCATATTGTTGTCTCGTCTCGTTGATAAACCCCAATTTTAACGAATATCTCACTTCAGCACGGTTCTTGATGACTTGATCCTGCGGTAGCGCTGATAGGATCTTTGCCTTCTTTTTGCGGATAGTTTTATCCAAATTCCCGTAAAATTCTGAAGAGGCGGTATTCATCACTTGTAGAACATCTAGAACAAATGCTGAAACTTCTTTCGGTGTCCCAGAGGATAGGAATAGTAGACCATTCCTACTATTTATCCCTGTGATTCTTCTTATTTTATCCACTCTCTCAGTGAGATCTGGATTCAGAGCCGTGGATCTCTCGGATACAATAATAGTCAAAAATTTCACATTTCTCCTTATCAGCTGTTCTCGCAAGATGATGATCTCCTTAGCCAATTCACCATCAAAAGCCTCAACATCATGTGCCTCTGCATCAATGTGATAAAACCCAACATAGAGACATGGCACAATGGCTCTGTACTTTTGTACCCATTCCACTGAAAGCATCCCATTCGGATGGATAGATGAGCCCTCTGATTCCGGCGATAATGGAGATGGCACAATCTTATTTGGCAAACTGCACTGGTCTACTGGTTTGAATCTGTACCGATGAGGATGTGTAGAGATCTGTTGCTTAGTCGAATTGGAGTCCCACACCACCCCATCAACGTGGTACTTCCTCAACACTTTTAGGACATCTTCAACAAAGGAGATTTCGGGGAGACATGGTTGTTTTCGGTACAGCAGTTCCGTATCCTTTAGCAATGGGTTGTTGATGGCATCGTCGTGATCCCTCTGGGTGGTCTCTATGGGCAAGGACCTAGACCCTGGGTCAATTCCCTGTAACACAACTAAGGGTGCAAGGTGACTGAGCAACTGTGGCGAGTAGGACTCCATGGGACTTCGCCTCCTTTTGTCTTGTCTTTACCTTGTCACCGTGATTTGAACTCACGTCGGACTCTGTTCTGTTCTTGTTTATGGTTATGTTCATGTTTATGTTCAGGTGGTACGCAGTTTAAATATCCTAAAACAGAAATACTCCTAATTCCGGGAATCTACATACATTCCATGGTTACCCTGCTTTCCGCCCTGTTTGTTCTTTCCCTCCTCGACACCGTTGCGCTCTCTCAGACTCTTTCTCTCTTAAACACGCCAATTTCAATGTTTGCACTGAAATCAGTTAGAGCCCCTGTTTATAGAAGAACATTCACAAGTATTCGCAACATGTCTGACCTCAAGATTGAGAGAATTACCCCAGGTGACGGTGTCAGCTTCCCAAAAGTTGGTGACAAAGTTACCATCCACTACACTGGCACTTTGGAGAACGGTAAGAAGTTTGACTCTTCCAGAGACAGAGGTTCCCCATTCCAATGTGTCATCGGTGTCGGTCAAGTCATCAAGGGCTGGGACGAGGGTATCCCACAATTGTCCGTTGGTGAGAAGGCCGTCCTTACTATCCCAGGCCACAAGGCTTATGGTGACCGTGGCTTCCCAGGTTTGATCCCACCTAACGCCACTTTGGTCTTTGACGTTGAGTTGTTGAAGATCAATTAAACCGTTTCGGTCAATTGCTACGTGTTACTAAAGATCTCTGATTCAATTTGTAGTATGTGTTCACCCTCCCCTTCTCTTACCACGACGTCCCTTGGTACTCTGTGACCTTGTTCTAGTAGTCGGCTTTGCCGCAGTCTTTGCTCGTATGTTCTTTGGGCTTGGCTTTGATAATTCGTCGTTATCGCCACGGGATCTTGTTCTGAGCTTTCTTGGCGGTGAGGATGTGGCAGCTCGTGTTCTTTTCCTTGATTGCTTGACAGCTTCAGTGGGTAATGTCCGCGTTCTAGTTCTTCTTTTAGGTACAGTTTCCTCCTTGCTTTCCTCTTCACCTTCCTCATCTTCTTCATCTTCACCCACGTCCTCGTCTCCCTCGTCTTCCCCTTCGTTTTCCCCTTCTCCTACTTCTTCCTCTTCTTCTCCTTCGTCCTCCTCTTCCTCTTCTTCGCCTTCTTCCTCTTGTTCACTGGCATCTTCCTCCTCTTCTCCAGCCTCCTCCTCCTCCTCTTCTCCAGCTTCTTCCTCCTCCTCTCCAGCTTCTTCCTCATCTTCATTGTCATCCCGCTCCTCCTTTTCCTTCTCTTCCTCTTCTTCTTCTTCTTCTTCTTCTTCCTCCTCTAGTTCCCTTTCACTTCCTTCCCGCTGCTTATTCTCATCTTCTTTACCTTGTTCATCTTCACCTTTTTTATCTTCCTCACCCTCATTTTCCTCCTCTGTGACATCCTTCTCATCGTCTTCATCCTGCGTTGCAGTAGCCTCTTTGTCTTCCTTGTCACCAGCCTCCACAGTCTCCGTAGAACTAACATCTTCGCTCTTTGCATGATGCTCCATAATCTCCCCGTACTTCTCAATGGGTAGTCTGAAATCCCGTACCGTACCATTCTCTGGTTTTTCTATATTTACCTCATCCTCATCATCATCCGTATCGTTATCATCCTCTAATTCATCAAGTCCTTTAAGATCATACAAGGTCTCCAGCTTTTCCCATACATCCTGAGCAGTAATCTCGTTCCCCCCGAGGCCTTCGTTCAAGGTCTTCAGTATGGCGATCATGTGGAAATGTTTCTTCTGGCCTGTTTATAATGGTCAGTCTTCATAAAATTACAACTACATCACCAATTAACCTACCGACTGGCTTAAAATGGCAAACCGCCCTCAGCAATGCTTTCTCCTCCTTGATATTCCACTCTCTGCCCATTTCTGCAGTCTTTGCATCCCTTTTCTGAAGCCCTCCCGAGCACCTTTAAACTGCTTTTTGTTGTTGAAGTTAAGCTGGTGCAAGGATGTCACCGATGATCGAAAAAATTCGACGTCTCGACGATGTTATCCACAAGAACATGGAAAGCTCTCCTAAGAATACGTAATAAAGATGCCTAGAAAGGCCGAGGTGCTCAACTCGCTATCGCGTGGCCGTGTGCGTGCATCATGGAACAAGTACAATTTATTTAACCTGTACAAGAAGGGTCGTGTCGGTTTCCAAGGCCAGAATTTATACCAGCAGAAATGGACCGCCAAACAAGAGACTAGGGCTTATCACGGTGAGCATATGACAGAAAAGAGATTCCAGGCCGACTTCTCACAGAAGTTAGAGTCTGTGGCGCATTTGGATGCCTCCTTGCGTGGTGAGAACAATATCACCACCCCGGTGCCATTACAGACATATGCCGTCTTGGAGAAAAGATTGGACTTCGCCCTTTTCAGATCCATGTTTGCCTCTTCCATAAGACAAGCTCGTCAGTTCGTCCTCCATGGCTACGTCCAGGTCAATGGTATCAGAATTAGACAACCTGGTTACACATTGGCTCCAGGTGATATCTTTGGCGTGAGACCTGAAAAGGTGTTGACTGCGTTGGGTGCTACAAAGCCATCTGTCAAGCAGGCTACTAAAGTGGATAATGTTCAAATATCCAAGTGGAATGAATACGTTGCTAAGGCTAAGAGGAACCCAAAGGCTGTGTGGGACGCACAAAGTGAAAAGAAGAAGTTGGGTAAAGAATTGGATGAAGAAGAGGAAAAGGCTATGAGAACAAGAGTGTTCAACTTCAACAACAAGTTGGAATCACAGATGCTCAAGGCTCAAAAGGAATTCACAAAGAGTAAGGTATTGAAAGATGTTCTAAGTTTGGGCATTAAGACCGAGGTCCCAACTGTGGCCACTTTCAATATCGTCTCAGGTGAAGCTGCTGAAAAGGCTCTTAAGCTCTTCCAAAAGGCAGTTACTGCACCTGGTTTCGATATTGAATCCCTCAAGGCTAAATCTGAGAAGGAGATTGAGACGATTGTCTTTGATGCGCTTAATAGCGATAAACAGGCCGCTAGAAAAGATTCTGAAAAGAAAGTTTTCTCAGAGATCAAGCAACTTGTTGCCTCTGTGCAATCTATCCATTGGGAAGATTTGAGAAAAGCCAGTGAAGCCAAAAAAATCGACTCCAACGCTAAAGAGATCCCATATGACCCAGAATGGGCAACTAAACTTTCGTTCCATCAACGTGTTGACACTTCAAAGGCCCTCGAGAACGAATCATCCGTGAAAGTTGATCTGCCTTGGCAAAAGGGTCTTTTTGGCCGTCAAGAACCAAGTAAAGCGTACTTCACACCATGGAAAGTGCGTCCATTCATTGCACCTTTCGCCATTTTGCCATCCCATATCGAGATCTCCTTTGAGACCTGTCATGCTGTATACTTGAGAGATCCAGTAGCACTTCCAGGTGAGTCTGAAGTGATCTCTCCATTTGGATTGCCAGTACATCAAAGAGCATACATGTGGTACACCAGAAGGGTCAAAGTGGTGAGAAGCTGAAAATGAAGGATGAAGGACGAACATATAAAGTGGAGGATGTTAATGCTGTACATAGACACAAAAAACGTACTTCTTTATGAATTGATCTGACCTATTTATGTAAAGACGTTTTATATAGCATAAGAGAGCGGACTCAACCAGCGTGTTCCACGATAGTACTAGAGATATCGCCTTTTGCGTCAAATGTGTGCTTGAATTGCTCTGGTATAGAGACCTCCTTGAAATCACCACTCTCGTCCTCTGGCACATTGATGTTCAATGATGTTGTAGAACTAGTGTAGACCTCCGTCTCCAACGAGGTCTTGGACAAATAGATCTGACCTTCGTCACTCTTATCAACGGAGATTTGTGGCACTTTTTCCACAACTTGGATACCAAATTTCTTGGAATTAACGACATCAATACCAGAAATCAAAGAGTCAACGACAAGTGCAACTTTGAAAGTCGAAGATAAGGAAATGGCGTTGACTTTCCCTTTAACCTGCACCGTGACCTCTTTGCAGTCACCAATGAACACAGATTGTGTCATCTCACCATCCAATACGATATCGTGTTTTCCTTCAACATTCTTAATGATCCACTTGGAGTCCTGTAGCTCAATCACAGGTTCAGGCTTTTGCTTTAGCGATAACGAAGAAGGCTTCTTTGGAACAGGTGGTGATTTCTTGCCTCCAGATGGAACACGCACCACAGAGGATTGGCGCAATTCTGGGTTCTTGTGTGTCATCTGGGACTTGTCCACTTTCTTCAACCCCTTTGTGATACCTTCACCTTGGTTTAGCTCGCTGAAAACGGCATCTAATCCTGAAGATGGTGCACTAGAAGCTGACTTGACATCATCAAAAATGTTTGCTGGTGGTGGAGGAGGAGGTGGCGGTGGACCACCCGCGGAAACTGCTGGAGGTGCTGGCGGTGGAGGTGGAGGTTGGATGGAGGAACCTGACGACGAAGTCGAAGAAGTCGAAGAACCATCTTGAGCTTTCAAGTTTGTGGCGAAATCACCACCAGATTGCTTATACGTTAGGCCTGTAGTATGGTATTGCTTCACATAGAGCTTTAATCCATCAAAGATACCCAAATATTGCTTGACCCATTCTGAAGCCTTTGAGTCCTTGTCCTTGAACTCCTTCAGGACCTTGTTCGTCCAGAAAGTAGCAGAATCCTTAATCTCTGGAATAAATGAGACTGGGGTCTCAGTTAAAAACCAACTGAGAACACCTGTTCCTTCAGCAATTGCGTTCAAATGTGAGAAGTATTCGGATCTGCGGTTAGCATCTTTAAAGTCGTTGATTGTTACAATGGCCTCTTGAAGGGAAGACAACAAGGAGGCATTGGCCGGGTTGTTGAAGTCAGGCTTGGAAGATATAGCAGCAGCCTTAATGAACTTCAGTTGCTCTTTGAAAGCCCTAGAGAGTGATTGTGCTTGTACTCCAACAATAGGGTTGATCTCTTGGGAAAGGGAGGTAAAAGGGTCCACATAGAGCTCCAAGAATTCGTTGAAAGCCTTTATAGATGGACTCTCCTCCTGAAGATCAACCGAGGTGGTAGATGCGTCAAGATCAGACAGAACTCTTTCTGTCAATTGATGCTTGTTGTCGGAGACAGAAGAGCTGTTTCTCTCAACAATGTGTTCCAGGGCAGCAGTTGCTTTCTCGAGGCTTTTTGGTTGTTAGTAATTCTGCACCTTTCGAATATCACAGCTAAATGACAAAATGAAATTGGACTTACCGTGCGAAGAGGCTGGAGAGCTTATCGTGGTTTGGTTCGGTCATCGGTATCTTCTTCCCTTAGTAGTACTCCCTGTTCGTATCGATGTTGCACTGCTTGTCATGTAAACAAAAATCCAGTGTGAGACCCGCGCAGAAATGGCAGATTTGAAGTGAAAAGAAAAACACAGCTCGCTTCCATTAGAACCTTCGATCTTAGATCATTAGTCATTGGATCATTAAATGTTTAAGCTATTGATTCTTTATGTATTGAGGCCGATTTTCGTGGCCAATTTTGCTCGATGATTGTAGACAATTGAGAATGTGTTATCAGGAATAATGGACCGTTGGCAAAGCAGAACGACTCAACTACGAGGTGCTTGGGCAGAAACTATGTGAGAGAGATCCAGACCTCCGCCTTACTTACAATGGATCCATCTGATCAGTTCTACACATTGAGTGACTGAATATGCACGAAGCCTGAAGATTACCTCGTCTACTAACAGTGGGTTCCGACGGTAAGCTCCAATAACTGTCAGCAGCATCCATGGAGAAGGCTCAAGATCATCTTTATACGACTTCATAGTGTTGTATTGTCTTGTCTACTAGAGCCTCTTGCACACCCAGGTTCTCCCATCCTTTCGTGTTGCCAAAAACCCGGGGCCAAATTGTCCGCCTAGGGCCGTTTTACGCTTCGATACGCAGACGCCAGTGCAGAAACGGTTGAATCAAGTGAGGATACCTGTGAATAAATACCCATAACTTCACCAGATTCTCGACTTTGAACTTCTCTTCGGTGTTCCTGTCCAACCTGGATTTTCAGTGCTGTTCGCCCTTTTTGGTGCTCTTTTGTTTATAAGCGCAGCAACCGCAGTGACTGGATCTTCTATGACAACATACACTGTCACAACGTCGATATATTACTCCTACAGTTACACCTCTGGTGGGAGCACCACTAACTGTTGTGACTTGTTCAAAACTACTGCTACGGTGCTACCTCCGTAGTTGACCTCAGCGTTGAGATAAATACTTGGGAAGATGCGATCACTGGGCCCTCGAATACTCTTAGTTGCCGTCTTCGCTACTTTCTCAAATTTACAGGTGACCTTTCTGATTTCACAAACGTACAATTGTTCCCAGCACGAGGCACATTTTCAGCTTACCAATTGAGCTCAGCCAACTTATATGCCAAATTGAATCAAGGCTTCTATCTTATTGCAGGTACATCGAGTCCTGCTTCAGCTCTCTACCATTTTTTGAGATGGCAACGGCACTATGAATAGAGTCGCTTATCTCTCGTTCGAACGATTTTTTTTTATTTACGAGAGGAACGCACAGCCTAAAAGGGAAGTCCTTTCTGCCGCCTGGTGATGGTCAATAGTTGACACCACTTGATACGGAGCACCGCTACTCTCAAAATTCTCAGACGACAGGAGACACGAATACTTTATGACTTTGCATCTCATTTAAATTTTAAAATATAGATTCGTGCAGTAGAAGCAGCTCACGAGAACAAGTACTATAGCAACGGGAGGCCTGTGAACTCACAGGTTCGCTTTTGTCATGCAAAAACTGCCAGAATATGTCAAAGTTGCTACATGCAGGTTTAAGCAGTACATGAAATACCAGCATTAGTCACCCTCGCTGCTGTTGTGGAGATCAAAGATACTTTTAGGAAATACTTGGATACCATGAAAGGCAAGCGTTTTCAGTATATATTCAGATGAGGAAATCTAGAGAAAAAAAAAGTACTCAAAATGCGAGATGGCCAGAATGCGTCTATAGATATGGTCAAATAACTCTCAGTCCCCGCGCTCAAATTTAAGACTAGATTTTCTGAGAGACCAAAAGCACCATTCCGATTAACATCTTAACTTCCTAACTCATATGAAGCCCCTGACCCGATATTCCAGCTTACGGAATAAGAATCGATTTGGGGGCTCTTCTGTTCACAATTATGTGAACAAGTTTGTTCTAGAACAGAGATTACCCTGAGATAGTTCTTCTGTAGCTCGCTTGAATACATTTATTTATATAGGGCCGAGGCACCTAGATAAACGATCTTTCGTCTGTGAACCCGAATAATATTGCTGAGATGAGGTTCATTGCAACTTTGTACCTGTTTAATTGTCTCTGCTCACCTGAGATCTCATCCTCATCTGAAATCTCTTCTTGGTCCTCTCAGCTCTTTTCGTCTTTTGAATCAAGTTCATCCAGTGGATCCACACATGAATCTTCCTTAGTGTACAGTTCTGCGGCAGCTGAGTATTCTTCATCCTCGTTATCTTCCATTTTGTCATCGTCTTCTTCACCAATTACAGTATTAGTTGATGTCCATTTTGATGATGACAGGCTGCAATGGAGTGTCGTTATCTACAGGTCACCTGGCGGATGTGCTCCCCGTTGGCGTAACTTCGGATTCTTCTGACTTCAATTTCACAGAAGCCAGAGCGCTCTTGAATCTAGCAATGCGGAAATCAATGTTGGAGATCGATTGATTACGATGAGCTCTGAGGAACAGTTGTCCGATTCAGATGTGTTCAGTGTGATCATCGATACCTCAGTGCTGTCTGGCCATGAATGGACTTCTTCTTTCCAACTGCTGATCTCAACTTCAGGCAACACAAGTTGCGGTTAGAGATTGGCTCTTGTGTGGAATATCCAGAACACATTTACAGATCCAAATTATTCCTTTTCGTCTGGTGGGTCATCTTGTTCTACTGCTCAATCGGGCGGATCATCCGTAGCTTCCTCAGCTTCCTCCATAATTTCCTCTAGTCTCACATTCAGTACCTCACCTTTCACATGATACTCTTCATCTTACTGGAACAATACTGAGACAAGTTCAAAGAGCGAAACATCCAGCTTCATCTCTAGCGGAAAGGCGAGCTCCGCCTTGAGCACAGTCATAAGCACCACTGTCACCACGACTGAGAATGAAGATCTACCTCATTTACGATCACATCTTGTCATGAGAACGAGTTCTCAACTTTTGAAGTAACAACGGGAGTTAGAGTCATCACTTCCACCTGTTCGGGTGTGATGTTCTCTCTTATACTGCCTACTGTCCACTATCTGCGGTCAGCTCAGAAAAATCTGCACCCACACTAACCGCTTCACAAATATGCTTGAATCGTAAATGCTCTCTCCTAGAAATGAAGAGTGGGGTGGCAGTTGTGACCACGACCATTGAAGGTGTTAAGACTTTTTACACGACCTATCGTCCAATTGAGAGTGAAGTTAAGACGTTCACATCACATGTTCCGGGTTCTCCATTTACTCAATCTATCGCATCTACTCAACGCGGTCAGACTGGTGGAGTCAGCTCATATTCGTTGATGGGAGGAAGTGTTAGCACAGATAGTTTTAGAGCTAGTGCCATGAAAAGCTCGACTTCCGAAATCTCTCCTTCTGGCTCTTCAGCCTCCTTTGTTTCTACCTTTGAAGGTGTTGGTGTCAAGACTGCGGGGTATTCCATGATTGTTTTCATCATAGCAATGTTCTTCATCTAGCAAATCGGTGTCTTATCGGTTTTATACCCTTTGAATACTTCGTAGAACTGATGAAGTGGTTTCATGCAGGTTGAGCAGATGGAATCAAAACAACGCAGCATCTCTGAAGAATGCGCTGAGTAGTCAACTAACGGCGAAAACCTTGGGGGTCCTTTGTTTACTCACTTGAAAGGTGGTCTTGCTGAGCAAGCCCTACAAACGGAAAAGACATATATGTATTCCAAAAAAGAATATTACAGAGGATATAAAAGCTTATTGTGCGGTTCCCATATTTTGGAGTCCAGGCCAGCATCATCCAGAGATGCGGAGATCGGAGTTTGGGCCCTGAACCCGAGTTATTAATTTTTTCTTGTGCACTCAGCAAGATCAGGTCTATATAAAGACGCTCAGAATGACCATTGCTAATATTCCATATTTCACTATCAAGTCCACCAGTACAAGAGTGCCGGCTATCGGGTTTGGTTCCGGTACAGTATGGCGTATTCAGAAGTGGAGACAGCATGATGAAAACAAACATGAAGTGATCCAAGTGCTTGTTGACCAGGTGAAGACCGCTATTGATGTTGGCTTTAGACATATTGATACTGCGGAGGCTTATTTCACACACCATGAAGTCGGCGAAGGTATCAGATCCTCCGGCATTGACAGAAAGGAACTCTTCATCACTGACAAGTGGAGTCCTGTTGTGTCCAAGATTACTAGGTCTAACGGTCCATATGAATCCCTGACTAGGGCTTTGGATGCAATGAAGCTTGACTATTTTGATCTGTACTTATTACACTCTCAACAGACTAATGAAGGGGAGATCTCCACTGAAGATGCGTGGTTGCAATTAGAGCGCTTATATAATGAAGGTAAGGTTAAAAACATTGGTGTTTCTAACTTCTCTGTGGAGTGGTTGAAGAAGATAAATGAAGTTGCTACCATTACGCCAGCTGTCAACCAGATCGAGTTCCATCCTTATCTTCAGGAGCAAACTCCCGGTATCATTGAGTACGCTAAAGCTCATGATATCGTACTTGAGGCTTATAGTCCACTGTCACCAATTACAAGAGCTAGACCAGGCCCGCTTGATGACTTTTTGCCATCTCTGGCTGAGAAGTACGGCAAGAGCGAGACTTCAATCCTCTTGAGATGGGTGTACCAAAATGGTATCATTCCGTTGACTACCTCTTCTAAGGCTGAACGTTTGACCGAATCCTTGAGTATCTTCAACTTTGAGCTGGATGATGAGGATGTCAAGAAGATCTCCGAGATTGGTAAGCAGAAACACTTTCAAGGCTCTAAATTCTTTTTGGAGGAGAATTGAGGCTTCCCTGTAAATATTGAAACAGATATTCATTGTCTAAGTGATAGAAAGGTGACGAAAACTGTAAGTTAAATATCCAACTTGGAGTAGAAAATGCACCGAAAACACCTTCAAAACAGGCAGGGGTAGGAAAGGGTAGCTTGATTCGTTGAATATCCTCTGTCTTAGTAGATACCATGATAATATAATCTGTCAGGCCAAATCGTTCCGTCCGTTCGTGCCATGAGCTGGTGCCAATATCATGCGTCAGCCCATACCATGAGTCAGGTCGCCATAAACAGTGAGTTCTACGCATCTATAGTGTATACGGAATCTTCGAGTACTTGCCGGTTTTTGAAATCTTGAAAGGGTTTCTGCCTTCCCACTCTACAACTTCTTCCTCAAGGCGAAGGACTTGCTAAAGAGCAGTTACAAACAAAAATATCTCACTACAAAGCAATAGAAAGCTGTGCTTTTTAAAAGTCCTATAGGTACTGTCCAACCTGTGTTATGTACTTCCCTCTATTAGAACCGGTGAATAAACCGGTCCACAGATAAGGCACCTTCTTGAAGTCGTCAGTTTGAGCTTGCACAACCGTCTCTTCGAACTTGGTGATGTCTAGCTTTCCAGTAGAGAACCACTTGGTCAAATCCGCGAAGGCAGTAGCTACATTTTGTAACTCATCAACGAGGACCATACCTTGGATAGTCAATCTTTTGGTGATCACATCATTGTAGTTGTTGAAGACATTGTCAGAATCACCATTATAGGAAGCAATGGCACCGATCTGTACAATCTTACCATGAACAGCCATATACTGAATAGCATGGTCCAATAACCACCCACCAACATGATCGGCAAAGACATTGATTTTATCATCACCCAATGCCTTAACAAAATCATTTTTATAGGAATCAGACTTATAATCCAAACCAGTGATATTTGGCCCTAAAGTTTCAATCCAGGATCTCTTTGTCTCACCACCAGCAACAGCAATGATTTTCTTTGGTTTATAGATGTTTGCAATGATCTGCACCAAAGAAGAGCCAGCGGCACCGGCAGCGCCAGTGATCAGCCAGACTTTGCCTTCATCTTCAGGAGTGATACCTGAGTACTTAGTAGCGCTGAAATAAGCGGTCAAAGTTGTTGATCCGAAGGCACTTAAGTACTTAGTCAAGTGTGGCACTTTGGTTGCATCCACTTTCACGGTCATTGGTGCCTTGACATTGAGAATGTTATGAGTAGACCAACCCAAGCCCGCAGAGATGAGATCACCCTCTGCGTACAATTCAGATGCTGATTTGATAACACGACCAATACCTCTAGCCGGTGCAACAGAACCTAATGGGACAGGTGGAATATACGATTCATAAGGGGTGAACCAACCCTTTTGGGCAGGATCATTAGACAAGTATAAAGATTCAACCAGGACTTCATCTTCACCTAGTGAGGCATCGGTATCGTACTTTTTTGTAATGAGCTTGAAAGTGGCATCAGCC
This sequence comes from Williopsis mrakii, assembly GCA_003706445.3. Lineage (NCBI taxonomy): Eukaryota > Fungi > Ascomycota > Saccharomycetes > Phaffomycetales > Wickerhamomycetaceae > Williopsis > Williopsis mrakii. The sequence goes on from PPLH03000002.1 coordinate 44,622, forward strand.
GTGCCGTAGTTCAAATTGACAGGGGCGTCGTAATCGGCATAGTTTTGAAGAATATATTGCTGGGCTGTGATCTTAACCATTTTGATTGGGTTCGTTATGGATATCGAACTGTTTCTGTGAGAAGAACCGCCATATCCTATTCCTTTATATAGACTAACCTATATGCTCAGAGCGGAACAGGAGGTGAGGAATTAGTAATTCGAATCAACTGACAAATTGAATATCAAAAAATAGACCTGTAATACGATCTTAAAATCAGCATCCGAGGATCAGACATACGGTATACGATATCCACTCAAGTTTCACAAATTGATTATTACAACGTCCAACACCGGTTTCAAACGGATGAACAGTAGGGCGCCCACCCTTAGCTTTTTAATGCTGAATGTCTATGTTGCTTAATAATGTGATGGTACGTTTCATATGATTTTGATAAGAAAGTAAATAGCCAAAATAAATTCTCATATGGCATCATTTGACATTTCTGGGGAAGAAGATTGATAATTGTTCAACAAATAATTGAAGATATTTAATGAAATTCGGGATGAGTTATTGACCAAATCAGAAATCTTACATGTATTCAAATTTGAAACTCTATAAAGCCCCTTTTTATCGTACAGTATTCTCTTGTTTCTTCCCTCCTTTATGTCTAAGATCATCTAATTGGGGACTTTTTCGAATTCCAAAGAACGTATTTTCATGACCCCAGTGAAAGTAAAACTTTAAACTCTCTCGCCAATAGCTGGAACGGCCAGGAAGTTCTTGCATACAACAGGGAGCTTAGGATGTTCCGAAAGGAAATTTAGTCTACATCAACATCTTCCTATAATTCTAGATTAAGTGAGACGCAACATTGACTCTTGTGAAACGGTCTAGAACAGCAACGCTCCGGGAATTCAACAGGTCGAGAGTGTGGGATTGCAGAACTTTTCGTCTCAAGCATTCCTGTTGTCAGTTGGATGATTTTATTCACGGAGATGATGCTGCAGAGGTTGATTTCAACACATCAGGCTTCGGCTCTGTACAAGATAGCAAGCTAAATATCCCAAACCGCCGGTATCAGGAAATTTAGTGTACTTCAAAAATGTAGTATTCTAAGTTAGTTGCTTGTTTTCACAGTCTTGAAATTTCCTATGAATAATTTGAATTGACTTCAGAAGTTCAATTTCCTTCATCGTCAATATATTTGATCATGAACCTGTCCATCGATATCATTTTCAAACACTTCAATAGCATTGGAATACCTTGACATAACGTTTTCAATATTGGACGAAAAAGATGGGAGCAATGACGTTGGTTTTTCGCAGAAGTTAAGACATAATACTCTAAATTAATATTGGAACGTGTGTCGGCTACGTTTTCCAATCTAATAACGTAACCTTTAGAGGGTATATTATAAATTTATATGATAAATTGATACTTCGGCCTTCCCGTACTTCATACACTTTTTCGTTTCTGATAGTGCGGATGGTCATAATTCTTATTTATAATTCATTCTCAAGGCTAAAATTTTAACCATTCTGGAGAAGAGTCGTAGCCCCGATATGATCAATAATTAACAGTTATTAATAGTTGTTAATAGATTATAGTTAGAATTTAATTACACGGCACTTCAGAAAAAGATGCACCAATATGTATCATTTTGTGTTTCCACGTGTTTTACTCTGTTCTTCTCGAAAAGGGCGCGGGACATCATTTGTTGTATATTAACGGATTCTACTAATATAAGGGGTGTAAGTTTGATCAAAAAGAAACAGCAATTTATTCAAGTTTATCATATAGCGCTTGCAAATCATAATTCTCTCTCCAGTACTTACCTCTTTTTTTTATTATCAATAGGACAACACTCCATAAAATAACAAGGCCAGCACACATCGAACACATAGGACCAGTACCCATGCCCTTAATCATTGGATCCACCAAGAACACTGCAGCAGTAGCACCAACCTGTCTACATAAATTATTGACTGCAATACCAGTAGCACCTCTACCTGGTAAAGAGTCAACCAAATATGTCATCGTAGGTCCAATGGTCATCATTGTGGCATATCCGAAGATAGTTGAACCTATCAAAGGAGTGACCCAGAATGTGTGATATTGGAAACACCAACCGATGATCAAAAGAGCGATAGGATAACATACAACGGCACTAAGAATGTTGTATGAAATACGTGATTCCGCGGAAGAGAAGCCATGTTTCTTGACATAGTCCTGGAATAATTTGTCTGTCCATCTCCCGCCATACACCGAGGCGATGATGTACGACACTGAGTTTGGGATGTATGCAAATCCGACAAAAAGAGGTTTCCAATTATAGGGCGCTCTTGAAAATTCATATTGCAAAGTCATGTTCATGAGATACAGAATCGAAAATGTCAATGCAGAGAATGAAATGGATAATGCCACAGGTGGATATTGCAAAAAATAGACGGCTTTTAAAGGTCTAAGCACAAACTCATAGAATCTTCTTCTGAAAAGCGACCATTTACATTTGCTCACTTCCTTGAGAGATTTTTTGATCTCAATCTCCAAACGCTTCTCATCAGCTTGTTCCACCTCCATTAATCTCTCCTTATCAACACCTTCTACTCTGGAAAATATTTCCGGGTTAACGGTTTGTTCTGTGCGCATTGATATTCTTGTGCAGACGCGATCAATGACGCTCTCCTCTTCATGACTATTGATTTTCTGTTCTTCATCGTTATTATCAACTTCTTTGTTCAGACGCCTCTCTTGCAGAATTTTTGCAATAGCAGCCTTACTATTCTGTTCCCTTAACGTTTCTGGTAACAGCAGAATGATACATAAGTCAATCAAAGCAGCAAGGGCCATGGTGAACCATTGCGTTGATCTCCAGTCCCATCTGATCAACAATAAGGATCCTATGATTGGGCTTACCAATGGACTCGCCAAAGTTCCCAAATAGAAATAACCCATCGCTCTTCCTCTCACTTCAGGTGGAAATAAATCTGAGACAGTACCTGCTCCCACAGCCTGAACACTGGCTGAGCAAGCACCAGTCAACACCCTGAAAACTATAAGGGCATTGATCGAGGGCGAAAGAGCAGCACCGATAGCAAAGCCGATATACATCGTAAAACTTGTGATGTAAACGGTTCTTCTTCCCAGGCTTTCACTAAAACTTGACCACCACAATGGGAAAACTCCAAGAGCCAATAAATAGATACCCACCGAGACATTGACCATCATAGTTGTGGTACCGAAGTCTTCGATCATGCTATCAATAGCAGGGAACACTATAGTGGTACCCATAGGTCCGATCATAGCAGCAAGTCCAATAACAAAGACCAATACCGATTTCAAAGTCATCGGGTAATCTCTAGCATCATAAAACTCAGGAATTAGTGTCACTTGTGCCAGCAGCCCACGACGCTCATTACGTGGTTTCTGCAATGTTTTACTTGAGAGCTGAGATTGATCTGAGCCCCCAGTGGGAGCTTTGCTTGGTAAATCTGAAGATCCTTCAGAAATAATAGGGAGAGGCTCTATACCATTACTGTAAGATGAGTTCAGCGATGAGGCTGGTGATGCTTCCTCCTGCTGTTGTCTCTGTTCACTGAAATCAGGTACCATTTTCTTTTTGCAATTAATGAAGTCTCAAGAAAGAGCTCATATTCTAAGATGGCCATCTCCCTCTTTATATCCTGAAGCCTATCGATATAATATAATTTATTAATTTGTAATCTCTCGTTTACAAGACTTGTGCTCTAGAGATGGGGCCCGGGGAGAATTGGATATTGATAGTGCTCACCTCTGTACGTCATCGCGGATCATCTTTAGGGAGCTAATCCGGCAATATTTCTGGTTTAGGGAAACGCAGGTGTGTTCCTTTTTCTTCGGAAGGCCGTTGAGAATCTCAAATGACACATTTTATTTCAACTGAACACTAAAGATCATCTCCCGCAGATTAAGAAAACGCGATCCAATAAAAGTAACAATGCTGTCCACAAAGGACAAAGGACAAAGTACCCAGCATCAAAGATCGATTCGAATGGTTGGTCTTAATCATGGCTAATGGGAATAACAGTTAATCCGACGAACTTGTCCCTGGATACGGGTAACTAACTTTGCGTGCGGATCGCGAGATTTTTCGATTCCATTTTTATTTTTGCGCTGCTTATTCATCTTTTTTTAGATATGCACGATAGAACTCAAAAAGTATAACAGATTCATAAACAGGGAGAGAGGGAGAAGCCGTCATAGATTCGTGTGCCAGGTAACTCTTGTAATTCACATGGAACATGCTATTATGTTGTTTGTGAAGAAACTGAAGTTAATAATTGTCAGTCTTGAGGTGTGGATTGTGCCCACGAGCTAGTACCAGGCTGCCGCGGCGGATTGAACCACAATCAAACGTCACTGAAAAAGAAAAAGCTAACCTTCGGAAGCATTCATAAGCAGGTTTTTAAAAAATATCTGAGTAAAACCCTCGGAGATATTAGATATGCAGAACAGAGCAGAAGAGAGGTCCCGATTTCAGACGACATGAATTTATGACAAATACAGCTCTTTCAAGAACGACGCTGAGCAGTCGAAATTCGAACCATTCGACCCACCGAGTTCGTCCCATGGAGTTCGCTTTTCATATACGTAAACCTCTTCTTCTCGCCTCATATAGAAGAGACGCCACAGGAATCCGGTCAACGAATAACGATTTCAAATTTTCATTAATCTGGAAGCGATCTCAGGAGATGATATCAGAGATATTATATACATTATACATATCCAAAAAATTTATGGTAAACTCTAATTGTCCAATCATGGGATGGCCTTGAAAATTGTTGAACTTGATATTCTCGAATGTTTTTGGTTATTTTTTCTCAGTGTATTCGATAAAAAAAATAAGTATTGGATTAGATAGTTCGATAAAGCTATCTATCGTATAGTAATGATCATTGTTTATGTATATTTCATGCGATTATTGTATTGGACTAATTGATTCAACCTTTAGCAAGTAATGATAGTTATCTGGTTATCCTGCCAGTAGTCATATGCTTGGAAGTCAAATTCGAAAGAGTTTGACGACTATAAAACTTTCGCCTTGTCGTGACTCGTATGGTTCGTAAGGTGGAGAAGGTGCTGACGTGGTTGTGAGGTCGTGTTTGCCTTATACGGCGTATCGACATGGGTGATGAGGTCTAGACTAGGTTTTGGGAGCCGTGGAGTATCGGATTCCTCCCTTTAACTTACCTAGAGGAACTCAACGTGGGCTCTATGGATGAGAGAGATGTCAAGCACGCTTTAACTGGTTCCACTTCAGCTGAAAGCTTGAAGAAACGTCCAGGTACAGTCATAGGATCTTATTTAATGGTGAGGATGATTCAAGCTGGAGCCCAGGAAAAATAATCTCTCTATAATCTGAATTATGACCTTCATAAAGCGAAGCGAATATATTATTGGATTCCGTTGGTAACCATTGTGGAAGATTCTAAAACTATGGTCATCAATTTCTCCTTATAGATGTTGCTCTTAAAGTTCGTCATCACTTGAATGGACACATTTAGATCTGCAAAAAGGACCGTTATTCTTTCCTTTGAGTAAGCAGGTGTCGATACAGCCTTTGTGTTACTGATAGCTACAGTTGGACAATTTCTGGACCACTTTATTTGTTCATGTACTTCCTCTTCTTCCTGCTTTGTTGCGTCTCCTTCGGGGTTCAATATCGCTTGATCATCATCATCATCGGTAGACTCATCCTCCTTGGCTAATTCTAAGATCTGCTTCACATCATCTGTTAAATATTGTTTCAATTTTTGAAGACGGGAGTTTTGTGATATCGAGACACTCATTGGTCCTATTTCTACGACATGCAAAAGTGACATGGTCATAAAAGGTGTTTCAGATAGTTTGCAAGAATCCGTGTAGCAGTAATCTCATGCCAGGACAGAGGCCTCTTAAGAAATTGCAGACCCAAGTGTATGAGTACTGGAGCATAATTTGTGGCAAGGTAACAGTGGTGTTCGGACAGATCAACTAATGGATTGAGCCAGGGCCCAGAACGTCTCTACTGCTCAGCCCGAATTGGCGAAGAAGATAACTATTCACTTGAAGTTGGGGGTTCTTCAATTCCATGATTCATCCTAGTATAAATACTAGTGTCTAGAAAGATACGGTGTGGATGTAGCTTCACAGATCAAATCTCTATGACAGCCATTGCGGTGTCACGGTGTAATCAAATTTGAATACTCTCTCGATCCAAATCACTGAAAGGCTTTGCAACTGCGACTTCAACTCACCTTATATGCACACTAAATCCATGTTAAGCAAAAAAGTTGTCATAGCTGTTCAGTGTCAACTTCTGCCATGACATCAACTGAGAGAATGCCTAATAAATCTCGAGCCTAACCTCTCAGAGTTCACACCATGTGTATTTCTGTTTGGTTTCGGATATGGTGGATAAACGATAGAGCCCTCTATCTCCCTGTAGGCCGACCATTCTCTAAGATTCTAATAACTTATATTCGGTATCTCTCCCTTGGTGATCATTTAAACGAATATTGCGGAATTTCCAATCAATCTTCACTATGAGAAGAATATGAGTTAAGGCATATTTCACAGCGGTTATCAATGGAGTGAAACACGAAGCGACAGGTAAGATCAATTGAGAAGAGACAGAAGGCGACAGAGTTTCTTTTTGCTCTAGTGGTTCTGACTTGACTCTTCATATAAGGAGTTTAGTTACGGCATAGGCGTATTGGCAAAACAGAATTTTTGGGATCTCGCGATATCTCAATAGTGCCTTCAATTGACTGACTATATTCAAATCGCGTCTTATCTTGGTCTCAGGACTTCCGAAGTTATCGGCTTTGATCTCAGTAATCATATTAATCTCTTCGCACAGTTGAATGGCGGACTTCCACTTGAATATAGCTGCTCAACTGGTCGATGCATCGAATCCACTAAACATTATCTATGCCCTTCTTACCCAATGTTGTGCCATCTTTAATACCGCAATTTTGAAAGTTTAGTGTGTTGGAGGTGGATCAATATATTAATGATACATGGGGTATACTGTATCATGTATAACGTACTTCAGCCTTGTTCTGACTCTACCGAATGCCCATTGAGTTTTCTTCACCATCGTAACTCTAGAGTCAACTCATAGATTTGATCCTCCCAAACTTGGGATTGCAAATAGTAAGAGAGTGACTTAAGATATTGATCTGGGCAGCACATTTTGTTATACACACGACTTCTTCCTTCAGTAACCACGGAAACGTACAACGAGAGAACAAACTTCAACGCGACGGGCTAACAACAACGAGCGATCTGGATACACGCAAGAAGATAATCCACACAGGCCGGCTAATTGGTATCTTCTAGAAAGAGACCTCTAATCAATATGACCGCTACACCTCGTGATGCGGACCTTACCAAGAGAAAAGTGTTCGATCTCAGAGATCATGAGACCAAACAGCCAGAACCGTTCCATACGGACTACACCACCGGTGTCCCCATCGCCATCGACTTTGGCTCCTCTCACATAAGAGCTGGCCTCACCACACACAAGGACCCAGCACTGAACTTACCGACGTTGTTGTCCAAGTACAGAGATCGGAAGACTGGTAAAACGCACACTTTTGTTGGTAACGATGTTTTCTTGGATCCATCCATCAAAGCACAGGCGAGATCCCCTTACGATGGTGCATTTATCACCAACTGGGACTACGTTGAGTCAATATTGGACTACACTTTTAAGCATTTGGGCGTCAACTCCCAAGATGGTGTTGATAATCCAGTGATCTTCACTGAGAGACCTGCTGCCTCGCTGTTACAAAGAAAGGGCTTTTATGAGCTGCTTTATGAAACTTACGGCATCAAGAAGGTTGCGCTGGGTATCGATAGTTTGTTCTCCTATTATCAAAACAATGGTCAAAATGGTCTTGTTATTGGCACAGGGCACGAAGCTAGCCATATTATCCCGGTCATCAACGGTTCAGCGGTGATGCCAGAGGCGAAGAGAATTAATTGGGGTGGTCATCAATCTTCAAACTATCTGAACAACTTGCTGACTCTCAAGTATCCATACTTCCCTACAAAGATCACAAATTTCCAGATTGATAACTTAGTTAAAGACTTTTGTTATATCTCCAAGAACTACGAGGACGAATTACAATCTATCTTGGATCTTGATACTCTAGAAGAAAAGGATATCACTTGTGAAGCTCCATTCACAGAAGTTGAGAAACAACAGAAGTCTCCTGAAGAACTCGCTCGTCAAGCTGAGAAGAGAAAGGAAAGTGGAAGAAGATTGCAAGAACAAGCCCAACAGAAGAGACTTGAGAAATTGATTCAAAAGGAACAAGAATCCGAATACTATACTCAATTGAAACAGAAATTGGCTGGGATGAGCAAGAAACTTCAAGCTTCGACTATTAAGGAGGAAGGTTTCGAAGATGAAAAGGATTTAAACAAGTACATTACAAGCATTGAAAACTCTTTGAAGAGAGCCCGAAAACAAGATGTTGGCGATGAACCAGATGAAGAACCCTCGTTCCCATTGATCGAAATTCCCGATGATCAATTGGACGAAGAACAGATCAAAGAAAAGAGGAAACAGAAGTTAATGAAGGCCAACTATGACGCTCGTCAACGTGCTAAACAGGAAAAAGAAGAGGAAAAATCACGTATTAAAGAGGAAGCGAAACGTGATGCCGAATGGCGTGAATCTGATATCGGTGGATGGATCCATGATCGTCGTGAAAAGCTCAAGGCCATTTTACAAAAACGTAAAGATCGCCAGAAGCTGAAAGAGCAGTTGAACGATAGAAAATCGCTTGCTGCACAGATGCGCATGAAAAATATCGCTTCATTGGCAGCTGATGAAACAGTCCGTGCAAGTGGTGCTAAGCGCAAGAGAAATGGTGCGTCTATCGATAATGACCCAAATGATACATTTGGTGCTAATGATGATGATTGGGCAATCTACAGAGATATTGCAAGTGTTGATGATGAAGAGTTGATAGAAGAGGAGGATCAAGAGATATTGAAATTGGAGAAGGAATTGCTTGAATATGATCCAAATTTCACAGAGGAGGACACGCTAGAGGCACAGTTCGATTGGAGAAAGAGCGTACTGCATAGATTTCTCAGAGGACCAAGGCCTTTCAACTCTGAAGATTCACACGAGAATCATCAAGTTCATCTCAATATCGAAAGAATTCGTGTCCCTGAGGTGTTATTTCAACCAACAATGGCTGGTGTTGATCAGGCGAGTATTACTGAGATTGGTGAAAACTTGCTACTGAATCGATTAGGCGGGCGCGGTGTCTCGGGTAATAGTTATAAGGTCTTACAAGATATTTTTGCTACAGGTGGACAAACTCTGTTCCAGAATTTCGAAGAGAGGTTGTACAATGAGTTTAGATCCTTCTTGCCGGTTGAGGCACCATTGAAAGTGAGACTGGCGCAGGATCCGATGTTGGATTCTTGGAGAGGTATGGCTAAGTGGTCTTGTTCTTCACAATCTAAGAACTCTTACTTGACCAAAGCTGAGTATGATGAGATGGGGGCAGACTACATCAAGGAACACGGGTTGGGAAACGTGAATGTCTTACAAGACTGAGCGACTTATATGAACTATTAAATCATCATTTTATGAAATGTAGTATACGCAGAATTTTACTTCTTTGTTTGTGGCTTGACACCTTTCTTCTTCATGTGTCTCTTCTTGGACTTTTCAATGAGTTCCGCATCTTCCTCGTTGTCAAAGTTTGCAAAATCATCATTGATTAGGCCTTCCTCTTCAGATTCAGCTCTAGCAGCATTCTCTTTCTCCTTAGCACCAGCCTTTGAGACATCATGAGGACTTGGAGCAATCTTCTTGAATTTGGCAACGTAGAAACCATCGACGTTATAAGTATGTGGATAATAACGTCTCGTGAGTTTCAGCTTAGGATTGAAAGTCTTCCCTCTGAAACTTGTAAATCCTTCCTTACCAATCTCCAAACCAGTTTCGACCAACTTAACATTTGGGCGCTTTCTCAAAGCATAATCAACAACGGCCTCGTTTTCTTCAACCATAATCGAACAAGTGGAATAGACGATGTAGCCACCAGTTGGGGAATTGGCATCCACAGAGTCAATAGCACTCAACAACAGCTGCTTTTGCAAATGAGGGATCTGAATGAAATCTTTCTCCGTTCTCGATACTTTGACAGATTCATCCTTAGCAATGACACCAGTACCTGAGCATGGAGCATCGAGTAATACTCTGTCGAAGCCACCAATGACCTTAGGAAATTCTCTAGCATCATAGTTACAAACAATGGTGTTTGTACAACCAAGACGATGGATGTTAGCAATCAAAGATTTTGTTCTTGCTTTGTTAGCATCATTGGCAAACACACAACCGGTGTTCTTCATCAACGCAGCCAGATAAGTGGTTTTACCACCAGGAGCGGCAGCCATGTCCAATACCCTTTCATTCTCTTGTGGAGCCAATGCCATCACTGGAAGGAAAGAGGAAGCAGCCTGTAAGATGTAATGACCAGCCAAGTATTCTGGAGTGGCACCGATTGGAACTTGAGAGTCAAAGATTTGTAACCCAACTTTTGTCCAAGGGCCAATTGGTTGGAGATTAACACCGCGATTCACTAAAGTTTGGGCTAAATCACGACGTCTTGTCTTTAGAGTATTTGTTCTGATGGTGATTGGTCTTGCGATTTCGTTAGCTTCAAAGAATTCCATGGCTTCAGATGGAGAGAACAAGTTAAAGAGTTTCTCAGCTAGGAATGGGGAGTATCCGAAATAGTCACAGATATCCTGGAGTAATCTCTGGGTGTATTCTTGTCTTGATCTTCCTTCTTCAGCCAAGTTCTTAAAGTCTTCCAGTACTTTCACAAGCTCGATCATTCTTGTACGTAACACAGTCAAATCCTTTGGGCCTTGTGACTCAACAGCCAACTCCTCTTCTGATGGGAGGATCTTAGCCTTTGGTTGTGCAATATTTGTCTGTAAAAGTTCCTCTTCGGCCTCAAGTTCCTCTTGGGCAGCTTCCTCATCTAATCTGGCGGATAGAGCTTCCATGTTAGCAGCGTTCAAAGTCTCCAAGTCTTCATCCTCATCATCGTCAGAGAACATTGGCTGAGCTCGTGCCTCTTCATCAGAGTCATAGAATTCATCGTTGTCTTCACCAGAATTTTCCTCGTCAACATCAAACTCATCATCAAGAGCCACTTCATCTTCTTCAGAATCGTCAAACAGAGATTTCTTAGCACTGGAAAGCTCTTCCAAATCCACTTCAGGAAGCTGATCCTCTTCATCCCGTTGCTTCTTGAACTCTTTCTCTTCCGCTGTGAGCTTCTTGGACTTCTTGCCCTTTTCGACGACTGCCTTCTTCTTCAACGGCTCTTGCGAGACGGAATTGGATCTCTTTCTCTTCTCCTTCTGTGTCTTTTTTGCAGCAAACTCCTCGAGTGACGGCGGGGCTGGCTGCTTGTTCTTGTGTCTTCTGCTTCCCATCCTTGGCTTTCTTTATCGTTCTTCTTTCTCTTCACTTAATGTTAAATCTGTCCCAGAAATTTTTCATGCGATGCCCTGCAAATTTTTTTTTCTTCGGGGCGCACGAAACTCATGTAAGCTTTTTTACTCAGAAGTCGTAGATAGATCTCCTGTGGAACTGGTATTTATTACCGTATCATACTGATTTATCGGGTGATAATTCTATATTATTCGTTTTATGAACTTTATCGAAAAGAAAACGCGGGTCGAATACCATCAGTGGTGCCTTGTGAGACTCCCTTCAGAAGGAATCAAGCTCATCGAGGTGAGACCTCAAGGAATCGTCAAATTGGGAAAATTCGGTACTTTTGCGGTTGATCAGATAGTAGGTTTCCCTTTTGGCCAGTCTTTTGAGATCCTCGACGACAACAACGTTCGTCCGATCTCTGGGAGCCTCGTGGATTCTGTCGAGGATGAAGACAGAGAGAGCAGTGAGGAGGTTGGTGCTACACTCAAAGAGAAGATCGACTACCTGAAGCAGATGGATATCCAATCTTCAGAGACTAACAGAAATCTCGTGGATATAGGTAATGCAACACAAGAACTCACACAGGAGGAGATTGAGACCTTAAAGAAGACTGCTAATGGTGCTAATGTCGGTGAGGCCATCATTGATAAACTTATCAAGAGTCATGTAAACTTCTCTCAAAAGACTAAACACTCACAGGAGAAGTATTTGAGAAGAAAACAACAGAAGTTCCTTCGAAGATTTACAGTGGACAGACTCGGCGCTTCTGAGTTGCTCGAACATTTCATCGAGAAGGAACCAACAAGAGTTTTGGATATGAGTGAGGAGAGTCTTGGTCTCCTTTTAGCATTGGGCAACATCCAACCAGGTGGAAGATACTTGGTGATTGATGAAACCGGAGGTGTGGTTGTCAATTCTTTATTGGAGAGAATGAGAGGTATAGGTGAGATGCTTGTGGTTCACGAGAATGAGCATCCAAACCACAGTGCTTTGAAGTACTCGAATTATCCAGAACATGTCTTGAAGAGAATGGTCAAAACCATCAACGTTCTGCAGTTCTTTGAACCAGAGGAAGAAAGAGTGAAGTGGGTCGATTTACCAGAATATGAGCTCAGCGAAATGAAATCAAGTAAGAAACAACATTATTACCGTCGTAAAGAGAACGCCCAAATGATAAATGAGGCCATTGATAACGCTTTAAGAGGTGAATTTGATGCCTTGATCATCGCCTCTACACTATACACACCGACTTTGGTCAAGAAGATGGTTCCCTCTCTTGCAGGTTCCAGGCCTGTGGTTATCTATTCCCAATATAAAGAGCCACTTGTTGAAACTCAAGTGGAATCCATGCAGAACTTCCAGTTGTTGGCACCAACTCTTCATGAGACGAGATGCCGTCCGTACCAAACCATCCAAGGTAGACTACATCCGTTAATGACCATGAAAGGTGGCGGTGGTTACTTGTTCAGTGCCATTAAGGTACATCCCATTGAAAACGGTGTACAGGCTGTGGGTAGAGGAATGAAGAAGAGAAAGATCAACGATTCTAAGGAATCAATGGACGAATGAACATGCTTTATTTTGGATCAATTACATATGCTGTAGTTGTTCAAGCTTGCCACCTTTGACCCATCCAATGACACATCTCTCCTTCCCTGCACTGTCGTTGTATAGCTTACACTCCCAATTAGAAGGCAAGAGTGACTTGGTGAACTCGTACTGCTCCTTATATCCCAATTCAAACACAAATCCCTGCGCATTGGAAGGAATCACGACATTATTCACCAATGCCTCATAAAACTCATTCCAACCAACAAGAGCCAATTTCGGTTCAAATAATACCACAGATCTCTCAATCTTTGTAGATTCATAATCACACTGTGGAATGTATGGCGGGTTTGACGTAACAAGGTCGTACTGCTCCTCGCATTTCCAATTGAATACATCTCTCTTCATGAATTCAACGTCAAGAAAATTCCTTATATTGTTTTCTTTACTCAGAGAAATAGCACAATCACTTATATCAACACCTGTAACCTCGCCATTCAGTCTCCTTTGCATCAGCAAGGCAATGCATCCACTACCAGTGCACACGTCAACACTCTTTAACAATGACCCTGCCAACAGCTTGACCAGCCTGATAGTCCATTCTTCAGTCTCCCATCGGGGGATCAAGACCCCTGGAGTACATTTGATGTCTAGTTCTCCAAATGGTTGTGATCCAAGTATATATTGCAGTGGTATCCCCTGGCCTCTTAGGATACATGCGCTCTTCCACTTCGATTTGGGAAGCTCATTCTTTATCCATTTCAGTTCAAGTTGCGCAGATTCAAGCGTTTTACAAGTACGTAGAAGAGGAGGTAGGAGATTAGATATTCGTAAAGCCTGGTGGATCAGCGACTGCGGAATACGGGGCATCCTAATTCTTGCTTTGTGGGATCCTTCTGAAGTACTTTTTGTTGTTTTCGGCTCTAACATCGAAGTTTTCATCAGCCAAAGAGTAAATGCGAAAAGTACAGATTTGCAACGAAATCAGAGAACTAAATAGTAAATTATTACCTAAATACTAGTAGTTCCCTTCCTTTGTAGTAGACTGTAGTATCCATGAATGATGAAACTTATGACTGGAACAATCAAACAAAGTAACGACCAAGAGTCATACAACCTGCGATATAACGATAATCCACATTGATGTCTGGAGGCTTCTTAAAGCACAATCGAAAACTGGAACAGCGGAGAGTTTGTTGAACATGTTAATAGAGAGTTTGTTAATGAAACTACTAGAGAACAATTCGTACTTCTTTGTCGTCTAAAGAAGTTGAACAATAATAACAGGAGCAATTAGTAGAAATTAGAATAAATTATACTGCATTCATTGTTATATAAACAGCGCAAGACCTCGATGAACGATCCATGGTAATCGACTGTCCTCAGTTTCCATGCTCAACCACTAAGCGCTTTCTCATGGCACCTTGCACGATGGCGAAATCAAGTAAAGAGACTTCGGAGTCAAGCCGCCAAAAGGCTCACATATACTATATGTTGAATAAGCACTCAACATATATCTGCGATATTCTGCCAACTAGCCTATCTCTCCCTGTTCTAGCATAAAGCGATTTGGTCTTGGATCAAGGTGGGGCATTGGAATCAATGTTGAAGCAGTGAGTATTGATTGATAAAAGATGTACAAGCGGAGCAGCCTATCGGCTTTCAACTTTCGACTTTGGTGGCCTGTCAGCTCTTGCTGATAAAGTGATCTCCTGAGTTTTTTGAGTTCGGGGAATCATCTGGTATCTCCTCGATGTTGTCCTTAATATAGATGATCAATACCTCAGGCTTAAAATATCGTAGGCGGCATAGATGCACAATAACGCAACATAGTCTCAGGAGTATGGACTCTAACAATAGCCAGTCACTAGGAATATTTATAAGATTAGAAGGAGTCAGGATTATGTCACTATTACGAATCTCTTTTTTTACTTATCGTGTAGTTCGTCGCCTTTCTTGAATACTTCGCAAGCGCACCACCAGACAAATCGCAGAGCCTATTAATCGTATGGTGCATTCTTGAAAATGTCAAGTTGTCAACCCCAACAGAATCATAACTACTTTCTCTCTGCCTTTAGCAGAACATCTTCACATGATCCTGACCCTCTTCCGAAGTCAACTATAAGTAGGTTGTGCATCAGGTCTGTGGTATTTGAGGAATAGCCACCCTGATCATATTCACGTCTGGGCCCATTTGCTTACAGCTTGTATAGTATTTCAAGTCAAACAGGATGTCAGATCTTTCTCGGTTAATGGTGTTCTCTTGAAATATATAATCTGCATCCTCAACGTCCAAAGGTCCATAACTATCTGCTTCCCATTTGAATGGAACCAGTCGACACCAGCAGCTGTATCATATAAAGAAGGGACGGCTTTGCAGGCAATGAATCCTCAGGATTTTTTACAGAAATATTGTTCTATTGCTCATTGCTTTCTCCTTAACCTTATCGTATCACCTCTATGTTGTCTTAGCGTTCTATCAAACTGACCAGCAAATATTAACCCCCCCCCCCCGACCAAAGAGTCAACCAGAATGCCATATCGGTGACATCTTTCGAATTAAGTTTTAACATATCTGATGTTGTCCAACACGACGCCTTTCTCTAAGATTTGTACCGCCAATTTAATGCACGTCATTGCCATTGAATACAACAACGTTTAATCTCTTTGGTTAATGAACTCGTTGGAACTGAATCCTGATTCAATTCGACACGACTTGCCCAAATACCACTAATAACTATCTGGTAATGAGATCAGTCGTGAAGCTCAACATTCCATCCCTTGAGGAATTCATGAAATCTGGCCATATTTGAGGATCCACGGTAAAGCGTGATTTCTGTCTGGTAATCTTGACATCTCCTTGTGATCCCGCTCACCGTTTATGGTTCATCTGGTAATGTTTCCCCGGGTTTTTCATATATTAGAGTCTTTGGAATATCAATGTGCGATACCAAAAACTAAAAAATAAAATGCATAAATGTGACAATGTCACTCAACCTTCATTTATCACACCAAGGATTACTCCACGTATAATCTAGCTCAGCAATCAATTCCTTTGTGCATACCCCTCAAAGATAGATTATGAATTTTTTTTTTCTAATAAGGTCCTGACCAGACATATCTGGAAATGCAAGTTTTCAACCTTCTTGGATTAAACCCTGATGTTATCAAAAGCTAAATCTTCGAGAATAACTTCCCTTTAATTAAATATTATGATAATTGCCCATTCGAACAGTTGATGAGCATAGTCACTTTTTCCTTGGTTCAATACTCCTATTACCGATAAGAAGATTTGCACACAGTTTAAAGCGTAGTCCAATTTCAAGATCCTGAAATTATGAGAATGTAGATGTTCTCATAACTGTATGTCCGTGAACAAGTTTGTGGCCATACTGAAATCAACTTAGTCATTCCTGGATGAGAATAGCTTTGTATCTGGAGGCCCACTACTTTTCATCTATTGTAAGTATTCTTCCATTACAGATTCCAAGTGTCTTAGCCTAATCCAAAAGATGAAAAGAAACATAATAAAACCTTCTCGAATAAACCTAATACTGTTGAGCTGATGATCGATCTTGCTCTCTCCCTATCCCCTCCCCATTATAACTTATTCTTATTTCATTCTCACCAGCTCAACCTTCCATCAAATTCACGTTTCTGGTGAACATAAATTTCACGCATCCATGCATTTATGCTGAAAAATTAACAAAGGGATCTTATCTCTAGACTCTGTCAATACTGTACCCCCCCCCCACCCTAGTATTCTATAAGGGCATAACTACGGGAAATTTTTTTTGAATAGCAACACTTTATTTTTCGTTAAAACGACCTGACAAGGAAATATGAGAGATAAGTGCAAGAGATGCTAATTTAAAACTAGAGGAATATCTAAGTTCAAGCTCTCTTAATGCTCCAAAATTGTCAAGTTACCAGTAATGACGACATTCTCAAGAACAGAACCATTTGGAATGTCAATTCTTTGACCGTCTTGACACACAATGATCACGGTACCCTTCAAGACAACCCCCTTACCCAAGTTGACATTACCAGTAATGGTCAAATGGTCCAATTCCAAAATCTTTGGAATATGAGCAATTCTTGCATTGAAGTTTGAAACTTTCTTGAAATGAGAACCCAACTTAATCAACGGGTTGGCACCGAATCTGCTAGGGTCCAATTTCAATGCACCATGCTCCAAGTAGAACAAATCGGACTTGACTAATAGCAAATCGGAGCAAGTCTTGACTGGTAAGAATCTGGATCTTGGAACAACAACACCATGGGCACCATCAAAGTGTCTAATAGCTGCCCCCACAGCGGTTTCCAACTGCAAAACGTTAACCTCTTGGCCTTGGGCATTGGTAATAGCCTTACCATTTGGAATGATCTCGCTCTGAATAGAGTTGGACTCGATTAATCTCTTAATGGCCTTCAAATTGATCCACAAGTTGTTAGTGTTGAAGTTCTTGAACTTCTTAATGGACTTGAACTCCTCAACGTGTTCCTTTGGAACTTGAGCAATTTCAAGCAACCTAACTTGGCCACCATAATTAATCAAAGTTCCACCTTTCACATCAGCCCTGGTCTTATCCGTCAACTCCATGATGTACTCAGAGTTCGTCTCAATCATATGATTCAGGATCTTGGCATCCACAGTCGCACCCAAGTTATCGCCGTTAGAAACAAACAAAATCTCCTTTCCTTGTTCAATCAAGGCATCCAATTCACCAGAGGCGTGCAATGATTCAAACAAGTCACCGTGACCTGGTGGATACCAACAGTCAATAGAGTCCTCGTATGAAGATGGAACTGGTAAAAGAGAATCCTTAAACACCCTTGGGTACTTAGATTGGTTAAAAGTTCTGATTCGGATTCTGTGACCACCATACTTTCTAATAATGTTATGAGTATCGTCATCGGTGTTAAAAGAGTTCATCAAGAGCAATGGGACATCGGAATCGTATTGTCTGTTTAAATGCTCAATTTGACGAACTGCCAAATCCAAAAAGGTGTTACCATCTCTAACTTCGATGACAGATTTCGGTCCCACACAACCCATCGAAGTACCAAGCCCACCGTTTAGTTTCAAAACGGCCAACTTATCAAAGTTATCCGCAGCTTCACCTGCGGTAATCTTGTTATAGTCAACAACTTCTTCAGTGGAAGGAGAACTGATCTTATCCCAGTCCAAAGTAGTACCAGAAGCCTTATCAGCTAAGTATCTTCTGAAGAGGGCGAAGAAGGAATCCATCTCATTCTCAAACTTGGCTTTCTCATCCTTGTCGGTGACAGTGTCAGCGAGCTTGTTCAATGCGTTCCGCATCTGACTTGCAGCAACAGAAGTTGTAGTGTTATCAAAGGCCTGTTCTGGTTGTTAGAATATGTTTATAGGACCAGCTGGATCGTGGTATCATTGGATCTTTGTTCCATTACATATTGTTCTATTTCTAGTTCCAGTTAATAGCTCCCTTGCGGCCCAATTCTCAGGAGATGCTGCCAAAAAAAAAGAACCCCGTGGTACGAACTCAATGGATCGCGTAGTTCAATTAGCAGCGTATCGGAATAAGCATAGCAAGCATAACTTGGATAGATGAGTATTAGCTCCATTGATTCAGCCACCTTCTCTTTCCTCTAATCGGCCACCACTCACTCTGTATCAACCAGACCAAACACAGCGACCAAAAACACCAAGAACAATATCCAGAAGGGCAATTCTCCAGAAACCTCTAATCATATACTTACAAAAGTACTCTGACTCTTATTATGTCTCTTTATAGTAGCCATAGTTTATGATTAACGTAGTTATGTGTCTTCTGTCGTGTTTGTGGAAAGGAGGACAATTGGCCGCTACTGAACACGGGCTCAAAAGAGGGCAAATTTCTGCCATTCCTGACACGGGTGAGAATGCATTATTGGTTACCCGGTTGAAGCACATACATACAGGCTGCAGACGTGTCTAAGTTTGATACCAACAGCACACTATGAACTGGGATATCGAAGAATATTCACTACGAGTATAATAATACATCATGCATGTTGTATTAAAAAATTCTCTATCGAATTACCACGCCATCTTTGCCAACACGCTCTTTGGCCAGCGTCTCACGCAGTATTTTCTTAACTCATCCCAGATAAGCAATAAGGAACCAAACGCACAGGCAATCAAGTAATACTTCCATGGTACAATTCCAGTCCCCAAATTCTCTTGGAACCAAGGGATATAGTTGAAGAAGAAAGTAACTCCCAACGCAAAAGCCATTGCAGGAATCAACGCATAGTTCGCACTTTCACCATGGACAGGACTATGATGGAACAAACTGGCATAACGAGTTCTGATACTCATCAAGTTGAAGAACTGCATGATCACCAACGTAATGAAATAGATCGAAGAGGCCACTTTGAGTTTTTCATTCACAACTTCAGCATCAACACCACGGAAGTTGCCATATGATAACGTCAGACTGGAAAATGGAACACCATTCTCTTGCAAGTATAAAAAAGACATCATCATCGACACAAAAGTATAGTAACTCCCTGTAATTAAATACGAGTTTACGACCAATCTCCAATCAATCAGACGGGCACCGCTGATACTTCTTGGCTGCTTTTCCAATAGAGACTTCTCAGGCTTCTCATACGCCAGAGTGATAGCCGCGACACAATCTGTCAAACAACAAATCATGATCATCAAAAAAGACGAAAGCATCTGTGGCAAACCAAAAATTGTATTAAGGAGGACGGCCCATAGCTCAGCATAAGAACCAGCAGGCAACAAGTAGGCTAGTGTCTTTTTCAAGTTCTCAAACACCAATCTTCCAAACTTGAGTGCAGTCACAATCGAAGAGAACGAGTCCAAAAGAACAAGGTCTGCTGCTTCTTTTGCAATATCAGATCCATCGCTCATCCCAATACCAACATCAGCTTGGCGAAGTGAAGGCGCATCATTGACACCGTCTCCTGTCATGGCCACAATATGTTTACGTTTTTGAAACTCTTCCACAATTTTCAATTTCTGTTCTGGCGTGGTTCTTGAGAAGACAATCTCGGTAAAACTGGTCAAATGCTCCCATTGAGAATCGTTCAATGAATCCAAGTCATTTCCGGTAATACTCAGAGCACCATCAATCACAGGTCTATCACACAACTTGGAATTTATCAATTCAAACTCTGGATCCAAGTCTTCAACTTTCTGGACTAAACGATGAGACACTATACCACACATGCGTGCGATAGCCACAGCTGTCGCCTCAAAATCACCAGTAACCATCATCACTCTAATACCAGCTCCGTGCAATATTGTGACAACATCTAAAATGTCATCCTTTGGTGGATCAGCGATACCAACGAGGCCGGCCAGAATGAGATCGGTTGATTGCTCAATCAGAGTATCGATAGTTTCTTTAGATGAAAACCCACACGACTCAAAAACAGAGTGTTCTACTCTCTTATAGGCCAATAACACAACACGCTGACCTTTCTCGGCCCATGATTCCTGGACAGATGTCACTTTTGCGATTTCTGCCTTATCTAACGGTAATACCTCTCCTTCTGGAGTCAAATACTGAGTACACTTCTGTAACAATATATCCGGTGCACCTTTGATCATTAGTTGTAAACCCTTTTCATCCTCAAATAGGCGAATCATGAACTTGTTCTTCGAGTTGAATGAGACTTCAGCCCTTTGTGGTTGATAGATATCCTCATCGAATAACTGATAACCAAATCTGTAAATGGCCTGATCAGTTGCGTTACCCGACATCAATCTCTCTTCCAAAGGTTTACTCCTCGTCGTTGGGTTAAATGCAGCAGCGTTACATAGTTTAGCTAATAGTGAGAGCTGTTTTTCAGCAGGTGCACCTGATGTTTCCAATACTTGTCCTCCAATAGCATATGAAACAACTGTCATTTTGTTCTTCGTCAAAGTACCTGTCTTATCGGAACACAGCACACTGACAGATCCCAAAGTTTCCACAACGCTAAGAGACTTACACAAGATCATATTCTTTCTCATGACACCTGCAGTGATCATCAGACAAGTTGTAAGAGCAATGGGTAAACCCTCTGGGATGAAAGCAACAAACACGGACACTAAGTCCACGATTAATACAGATACTGGGATCCAATCAGGGTAGTCCTTACGAATCCAAGCTCCCCAGAGAACGCAGATCAGCACGAGCAGGCAAAGGGCAATAGAAACAACAAAAATAACGAAACGGATAATGTCCTTCTGCAAAGGTGACGTTCCCATTTTTGGCTCACTTGTAAGCTTGGCAATCTGACCAAACACTGTATGATCACCAGTGGAAACGACAATTCCATAACCTGAGCCACCGACGCAGAACGTTCCCTGTAAACCAATGGAGCTACTCTCCAAATAATTGGACCCCTTCTGGTCTGGCTCACTCGTGGCATAAACAGGCTTTGATTCACCTGTAAGGATAGCCTTGTCAAATGCAAATTCACTTGATCCAACAGAGACAAAGCGAACATCAGCAGGAAGTCTATCTCCATTCGATACAAAGATCAGATCTCCAGGAACCAGCTCTTTGGCCTGACACACCGTGGAAACACCTTCTCTTACAACAGAGACGTCAGAGGGAATCATGCCATTTATGGAACTCATCACTCGGGATGAGGAGAAGTCCTGCCAAAAGTTGAAGAAAGCCTGAAAGAAGAATACGATGAACAGAACGACACCAAGCACCAAGTTAGCTAGCGTTGGGTTCGGATTCCCAAGTGGTTTCCAAGCAATACAACATAGAATACCACCAACCATTAACAGCAGCCCGAACCCTCCGAAGAGGTACTGCATCAGCTTTTTGAACCAGTTTGTAGGAGGATCTGATAAGGTATTGGCACCATGAAGCTTGAACAAAGAATGGTATTGACTATGGGTGAGACCATTATCCTTGTCTGTTCCCAAGGAACGTGCAACATCCTCAACGGGCTGTAAATGCCATGTACTCTGCTTAAAGGATCGTGCAGATTTATCCAACTTTGACTCCGAAACAATAGACTCAGCATCGACCTTGTAGGAGACTGTCTTAAAGATTGGTGGCAGAGCCAGGTTTGGTTCAACTGTCTTCCTAGATGAAAGAGATGTCAAACTAAGTGGGCGTGGTAAAGAAGGTCTTGTTGCGTTCAAGACAGAGCTGTCGAACCTGATCGAAGGTCCCTGCTCCTTGTGTTCCTCCCTCTGTTCGCCATCCTCCATGTACGAACTGGTCTCCCACTTACTGATACTATCAGCCATGAATGGAGTATACTATACTATACAACTAGCTAAAGAAAAGTCATGGGGCACTGAACCATGGGCTTCTCCTTTTATACACTACGAAGCTCTTACTTAGTTTGTTACACATGCCACTCCAGCGTGCCCTCCTGGCCAATGGGAGCTCTCCCTTCAGCAACTATGAGCTGTTCCTGGGCTGGACCTCGGTTTACCCTTTGCCTTTCTTCAGAAAAGGCACAAAACATCAAAACTCACTCTCCAAAAAATGACGTAACATATCGAAAATGAAGAGGTAGGAACAACCTGATTGGTCACTCCATGAGGGATTTATACAGTGTTTCATTCTTCCAAAATGGGCCAGATTTGGCTAATGTGACTGCGCAGTAGGAGGCTGTGCCATGCGAAGCCCTAGTAGGCAGTTTTTTCATACAGTACGCCTGGCAACCCCTCCCATTAGGGTTGCCCTGATGTCTGGTAGTGGTCCAAGCTGGAATCTGCACCTGAATCACTGTGCAGTTAACAATAAACATCCGTAGCTTGGCACTCATATATTGATGAACTCCCAGAGTACAAGGCCATATCAACAAAAATACGTTTTTCTTTCCTGATTAGGAAATCTACCGATACCAAATCCATTTATGACCTTTCGATGTCCTTAATTCAGAGGATCTCATAATATACTGTGCCGACCTCATCCATTTCGCAGTTACAGTGAAACTATCGCCATTGGTAAGACCTTTATCCTTGTCTGTTCCCAAGGAACGTGCAACATCCTTAATGGACTGTAAATGCCATGTACTCTGCTTGAAGGATTGCACAGGTTTATCCAACTTTGATTCTGAAACAATAGGTTCAGCATCGACCTTGTAGGAGACTGTCTTAAAGATTGGTAGCAGAGCCAGGTTTGGTTCAACTGTCTTCCTAGATGACAGAGATGTCAAACTAAGTGGGCGTGGTAACGAAGGCCTTGTTGCGCTCAAAACAGAGCTGTCGAACCTGATCGCAGGTCCCTGCTCTTTTCCCTCCTCCCTGTCCTCGCCATCTTCTATGAAGGAACTGGACTCCCACTTACTGATACTGTCGGCCATTGTTGGAGTATACTATACTATACTATAGAACTAGCTAAGGAAGAGGCATGAAACTCTTCTCCTTTTATACACTACGAAGATGTTACTAGTATGTTACACACGCCACCCCTTTCTGCACTCCTGGCCAATGAAAGCCTCTCCCTTGAGCAGCGACGAGTTGTCCCTGGGCTGGTCCTCTGTTTACCTTTCGCTCCCTTCAGAAAAAGGCACAAAACATCAAAACTCACTCTCCAAAAAATGACGTAACATAGCGAAAACAAAGAGGTAGAGACAACGTGATTGGCTATTCCATGAGGGATTTATACAGTGTTTCATTCTTCCAAAATGGGAAAGTTTGGCCAATGTGACTGCGCAGTAGGAGCCTGTGCCATGCGAAGCCCTAGTAGGCAGTTTTTTCATACAGTACGCCTGGCAACCCCTCCCATTAGGGTTGCCCTGATGTCTGGTAGTGGTCCAAGCTGGAATCTGCACCTGAATCTCTTACTGTGCAGTTAACAATAGGAGTTTGCCACTCACTAGGTAGCTTTTTATAGTGTGAGCTATGGGTATATATGGGGAAGAACATTTTACTTTCCTGATTAGGAAATCTACTAGTACCAAGTCCATTTATGATCTTTCGATTCCTTAATTAAAAGGATCTCATAATATACTGTGCCGACCTCGTCCATTTCGCAGGTTCAGTGAAACTATAGCCAGAGCAATCGCTATAGTCTATAGTCTTGAGCGCGAGCTTCATCATCAGTGTTTTTTGTTCTGCAGGTATATCCCCGTATACATGAGCTATTTCATCATCGGAAAGTCAGAATACCATAATTTACCATACTGCTGAAGAAATGGATTACTTGTCACGGACTTATTGTTATTATCAACGCTTTAGACCTCACAATAACGTTCATCACAAAGACTCGTGTTGTGTGTGTCCCATACCGCTCCTAGATCGCCTCCAGTGAAAAATTGTCCAGGTTGAACCGAAATAAGGACATTGGAAGGTTCTTCGATAAGTTAAAAATTTAATCCAGCAATGTCCTTCCTTGGTTTTGGTGGTGCTCCACAGATCTCTTCTGAGCAGAAGATTGCTGCTGCGGAAGCTGAACTCGACATGGTGACCGACATGTTCAACAGACTTGTCGACAACTGTCATCAAAAATGTATCTCCAAGACCTACTCCGAAGGTGACATCAACAAGAACGAGTCCCTCTGTATCGATAGATGCGTGGCCAAGTATTTTGCTGTCAATGTCCAAGTTGGTGAAAACATGCAGAAGTTAGGTCAAAGTGGTGCTTTTGGTGGTAGACCATGAACCTCTTTCTTAATATAATGACCTGTCCCGCTGTATATATGAATCAAAGCTACGTTCTTTATGAATATTCATGCACTCGTTAGTCTCTATATACATATATCTCTTTTCTCTATAAGCCAAAGAACTTCAAAACTCTCAACTTGACGCCTTCAAAACTGTTCAGTTTTGGACGAACATCCAGATAAAAACTAGCCATGCCAGCCATTTTGGGGTTTGGTTTTCCCATATAGAAATCAATCACATAGTCAACCTCCTTGCCGCATCTATCAATAGTCCAATCATGCCTATCAAACGGTTTTTGATACCCAAAAATCCATTTGATCCATGCTTTTGGTGTCAGCTTCTTTGAATCACCTTTGAAGCTCGTCAATTGGATTCCACCGCAGGAATCGCCACCACGACCTTCTTCCCACTTCAGGATCTGGTACCACGCACGTTCATTGACTGCGTTATGGATCGGAACCACGGCCTTCATCACTTCAGCTTCAGGGTTCCAATTCTTACGTTTCATAGCCTCGAAAAACTGCTTCTGTGAAGGATATATCCAGTTCTGGTCCGAACCTGTTCTTGGAATCGATGATATCTCTCTTTCTTCTGGTAAGGAGATATTCGTCTCATATATTGGAGTGTCTGGTAGATTATCAGATGAATGTTCAATATCAGTTGGGATCTTACTACCATCAACTTTTGAGCCCAGTTGAGCCCACTGTCCTCGAGTATTAACGGATGTCGTGCATTCATCAGTATCATCGGAGGTCTCTGTCGCTTTGCTTTTACTCAACTCCGCCCATTTAGCTCTTGCACTGTGATCCACTGGACATTTAGCCTCTTCATCATTGGCATTTCCCTGTGGGATCGGATGTGGAGCCACTAAGCCACTACTACTCTTAGCCCACTGTTCTCTTGCACTGTGGTCCACGGGACATTTTGGCTGGTTATCGCTCATCTCTCTTTATCCACGAGGCCTTCTTGACTTCTCTGTTGGTTTGCAAGCAGGAAAGAGCTCCAAATTTTTCCCGCAGCCACATACAGCGCAGCACTGACAAATTCCGCGATCCTTATTTGATCCGATGTTATGGGGAGGATATTCGGTGCCGTTTCAAGAACAGGTGAACCGCCGTACAGGCCTATCGCATTATATATAAGTAAGTTAACTTTTTGATCATAATATCGGTATGATTTTTATAAATTTTCTGTCTCAATTTTCTGTTATTTTTAAGGCTTTATGCAGGATTCTTTCTCATAGATTTCCATATGAAATTTAATAAGATGGAAATTACAGATTATCAGCAACAATGACGACGGAATTATAGAACTAAGGACTTCAAAATAGGAAATTGGATTAGATTTAACGAGTTTGCACAAAAGAAAGTCGTAAATGTTATTAAGAATAGATCGAAACGTAGGGAAGGACAAACTATTGACATTTCCTCAATAGTACACAGTATACGGTATGTAAATGAGCTCCCACGAATAGTCATTAAAGCTTTTCACATCCCAGCATTAAAGTGAGTACTCAAACATAGATCATGTAAAGGCATAATAGAGGGGAAAAAATGTTATTGTTGGATATCCTATATTGTTGCTTTAACAGAGACAGCAAATGGATCTTTGGCCGAGCGGTTTAAGGCGCTCGACTCAAGATCGAGTATCGTAAGATGCATGAGTTCGAATCTCATAGGATCCATTATTTTTTGTCCACCAGGATTCGTATATATATACGTACGTGCGCGCGCGCTCCCGACTAATTTTTGGTTATGTTTTGGGCCTGTTCTTATCATATGTATTGTCCTTCTAAAAGTTCTGACATTATATGAAGTGCCAGTGCTCAATTATACTATAACGCATATACATTCCTTTGTTGACGGTTGTTCTGTTCAGTATTCAAAACATATAAAAAAAAAACCGAATCAAAAAAAGAACGAACTACTCTTCAGGAGATAATCGACAAAGAAGACGATGACAAGATCTTTCAGTGCTCCAGGGAAAGCTCTCCTTGCAGGGGGATACCTCGTCCTGGATAAGCGGTTCAAGTCGTATGTTGTCGCATTAAGCGCTAGGATGCATGCCATTGTTGACGGTGAACTCACTGATGCAGCATACTCCACAATCACAGTGAAGAGTCCGCAATTCAAACAGGGTGAATGGTCATACAAAATTGATCGAGATTTCAAAATTGTTGAAATGACTGGCAGAAAAAATCCTTTTGCTGAATGTACTGTGTTGACAGTATTCGCATATGTGAACCCCGTGGGTCATTCTAATATCATTATTACTGTCCTCTCAGATCCATCATATCATTCCCAGGAGGGCACAATCGCAAAGCAAAGTCGTTCTAAGAAGTTTCATTATCATTCCAAGCCGATACATGAAGTTGCAAAGACAGGTTTGGGTTCCTCTGCTGGGTTGGTTACTGTATTGACCACTGCTTTATTGTCCTACTATAGTCCACAGATTAACTTGAAGGACCATGGACAACTTCAGTTGATCCATAACTTGTCTCAAGTTGCTCACTGTCAAGCCCAAGGGAAGGTTGGGTCAGGATTTGATGTTGCAGCTGCTACATTTGGCTCTATCACCTATCGAAGATTCGAACCTTCGTTAATATCTAGACTGAAGCCATTATTAGAATCCAATGCTGCTGAATACCATAACGAAATCAAAAAATTGGTACAGGATACTGATTGGGATATCCAAATGCAGCCAGTGGGGCTTCCAAAGGGTATCAAGTTACTTATGGGAGATATCAAAGGTGGTTCCAATACCCCGAAACTTGTTTCAAAAGTCCTAGAATGGAGATCTAAAGATCCCAACAGTGAATCTATATTCGCTGGGATTGACCACGCCAATATGGCCATCGTGGAATGTCTCTCTTCTCTGAATAGGATGTCAAAGGAATCACCAGAGTTGTATCATACTCTCCTGAAAGCCGTTGCAACATTAGATTCGGAAACAATTTTGAATTCAGCGGATTTAGTACAATTGAAGAAACTCATCGAGGCTAATAGAATCATAAGATCCAACTTCAAGTATATTACAAGGGAATCCGGTGCAGAGATTGAACCAGAGGAACAGACAAAGCTATTGGATAGATGCTCCGAGATCCCAGGTGTGCTTGCGAGTGTTGTACCAGGTGCTGGTGGGTACGATGCCGTCTGCGTTTTGATAGTGGAAGAGGCACTAGAAGCTTTTTACAAGGCTACCCAGAGCGATGCCATCTTCTCCCGGGTTTCTTGGATGGATCTAGGAGAAGAAGATGAAGGTGTTCTGGAGGAGGATCCAAGAGAGTATTTCGATTTGTTGTAATCCTTTTTCTTATCATTAAATTCTATATATAAAGGGAGAAGCAGATAGCGATATCAGTTTCTGTCTGTAGTTGTTATTGTCTCCGTTTGCTACAGGTGATAAGATACTGTCCGAGTCAGGATATTGCCCTGCTGACTCGTCCAGGAAATACCTGACTCCGTCCCATAGTCAAGCGCTAATCCAATCACTGACTCCGCTTCTCTTTTGACACAAAAACTGCCGTATCGAGTACTGGATTCCAACAAAGTCAAAAAAAACTGCAACAAAAAGGCCTCTGAGGAGAAAGTTGGTTGCATAAAAAGGGGATAATGACAGACTTTTTATATTCAATCTTCTTTACCATGCACACACTGTAGACTCGCAATGACTATCGCAACGAATAACAAGCCATTCGTCACCACCCCACTGGTGCACTCTGCAAAACTATCAACACAGGCTCCCTGTAAGGTATTTCTAAAACAGGAGTTCGTTCAACCATCTGGTTCTTACAAGCTGCGTGGTCTCTCACATTTGATCGAAACAAGGCTCTCAAACCTCGGAAAGGAATATCAGAAAAAAGCGGTGAGGGTCGTCGCTGCAAGTGGTGGAAACGCTGGTAATGCCGTCTCCATGGCTGCTGAGTTTCACGGTGTCAGAGCTACAGTTGTCGTGCCAAAGAGTACGAGTGAGATGATGAAGAACAAGATTGCAAATAACGGCGCTGAATTGATAGTTGCAGGTGATAGCATTGGTGCTGCTGATGAATACTTGCGAACTGTGTTGATCCCGTCCATCAGTGATGAATACTTGATTTACTGTCACCCATATGATATACCAGAGATTTGGGAAGGCCATTCTACAATGATAGATGAGATTGTGGAACAGTTGCAGAATACTAGTCAACTTCCTCGTCTCAAAGCAGTGGTGTGCTCCATCGGTGGTGGGGGTCTCTATAACGGTATCATTAAAGGCTTAAGACGCCACAACCTCTCTACACCGGTCATCACCTTAGAAACTGATTCTTGTCCTACTTTCCAAAAGGCAATTGACGCTGGAAAACCTGTAACTTTGAAGAGCTTTGAAAGTATCGCTGTCAGTCTAGCATGTCCTTATGTGTCACAACAGTCTATGGATAACTACAGTTCTCATAAAACAATGAATTTCTTGGTTAGTGATGCTCAGGCTGCGAATGCCTGTATCAAGTTCTGTGATGACTATAACGTCATTGTGGAACCCGCTTGTGGTGTTGCTCTTTGTTCAGTGTATGAGGGTACTCTTACACAGTTGAAAGAGGAGCTTTCATTGACGAAGGACGATATTGTCGTCGTAATTGTATGCGGTGGAAGCGCAACCTCTTTCCTTGACCTGATGAACTACAAGGAGACATACAAGCAATGACACATTCCAACAGCTCACACTCATAGCCATAAATTTAGGTCGGGCCCGCAAATATATAAAATCTTTCATAAACTCATGCAACTTCAGGGTAGGTTCTCAAATCCAACGTTAGCGTTCTCGAACTGTTCTCCCCTTGATCTCTATAGATACCAACAAGGGCATCAGATCTCTCAAACAATGCGTTCTTCAAACTGATGACGATAAATTGGAACTCCGGAGAGGTATGCTTGGTGATATAGTTGGCAATCTTGTTAACATTAGCGTTATCCAAAGCGGCGTCAACCTCGTCAAGGACAAAGAATGGCGATGGATGGAATGAATGTATAGCAAACAATAAGGCGAGGGCGGCAATGGTTTTTTCACCGCCTGATAAAAACTCCATATTTTTGAAACGCTTCATCGGTGGCATTGCGTGATATCTAACACCAGCCAAATATGGCTCATCTTCATCTTCAAGTGTGAGATATGCAGAACCACCACCGAGTTGTGTAGATAGTTGAGCCTTGGTCAACTCCTTGTAAATTGAGTCAATATGAGAAGAGATATGCTGGAAGGACTTCATAAAGAGATCATAACGTTTGGTCTTGACACTTTGGAAATCTCTAACTATCTTCATCTCTTTGCTACGCTGTGAAGAGAGTTCATTATCCAAAGTAGATAGCTTCTCACGCACTTCTTGGAGACGTTCAAAAGCCTTAACATTTGGTGTCAACTCTTCCAACTTCTGTGAAATCTCAGAGATTCTATTGTCCAATTCTGCCTCTTGAGAGTCGGATATCTTATAACCATCAGGAAGTTCATCATAGTCAACCTCAACTTCCACGGTGATATCAATTGGGAAATCAAGTCCTTTCAATTGGATGTTCTCAATGTTACAGTTGGTGAAGATTGAAATACGCTCACTTTTCAACTTTTCCATCTCTTCTATATGGAGTTCCACTTCTTTCTTCAAAGATTCCTGCTGAGCAAGAGCATCATTAAGTGCATCTTCAGCGTTTCTGATTTCCGCAACCTTGGATTCGTTCTCCTTCTCGAAGGTAGATGACTCCTCTTGGGCGATCTCTAATTCACTCTCCAAACGATCCAGAGAATCCTCTATAGATTCTCTCTCTTTCAAAAGCTTCTTCAAGTTCAATTCATATTTCTGAGCTTCTTGAGAAACTCTCTCCAATCTTGATTGTGTCTCTTCCAATCTCTCCTTTTCAAAAGTCAACTTATTCTTCAACTTCATCAGCTCAGTATCATATTGACGCAACTCACGACTATGTTCACGTAGTTTAGTGCCAGTAGACTCCTCGTACTCCTTGATAGTATTGAATCCAAGCTTGAGGCAGAATTGATCAAAGATACCGGATTGTAGTTGCTGAATGTGAGATTCTTGCTGAACAATAGACCTTTCGACCTCTTTAAGCTTCTTCAATTGTTCACCTTTTTTCTTTTTAGAATCACTATCTTCATCATAGTACTTAATCTCAGCATCGATATCCAGCAATGATCTCTCTAGTTCAACGCGTTTTCTTCTAACTAGATCAACGTCGTATTGTAAGCTCTGCAATTCAGTCTCCTGGTTATTGAGAAAGACAGAATCAGGTCTATTTTGATTCAACACCTCCAATTCATGTGTCAATCTATCTTTCAGCTCTGTCAACTTCTGCACTTCACCCTTGTTCCAACGACGATCTTGGTTTTGGGAATAACCAGCTGTCATTGCGTTAGACTTGGAAATCAAAGTACCGTTTAAACAGACAACCTTGATATCTACGCCTTTGCCCCAACGGATCAACTTTGCAACTTTGATATCATCACAAATCATAGAGTCACCACATGCAAACATCACAGCACGTTCCAGATAGGGCTCATACTCTACAACGTCGATGGTTGGACGAGCACCTTGATCTAAATGGCGCAATCTTGAATCGATTGGTTTAGCCTCAATGATATCCAGTGGGATAAAGGAAGCGATACCGGAACGCTGCTCTTTCAGATATTGGATACATTGATGAGCCACAACAGAGCTTTCCACAACAATACCATCCAAATGCTTTCCCAAGATTGTGTTCAATGCGACACTGTATTGACGATTTGTTGGCTGAACTAAGTCGACTAACAATCCAATGACACCAGGGAAAACACGTTTCAAGGTGGCAACGTTTTGACGCAGTTGACGTTCACGATTGGTTTCACGTTGATTGGCGCTGAGATCATCCAACGAGATCAAAGTTTCACGTAATTTGGATTGGAGCTGGTATTCATGTGTAAAGAAGTCCTCGGATTTCAAGTTGAGATCTTTGATATAGGCCTTTTTCTGAGCGACTTTCTCATTCAATTCGTTCAGATCCCGAGAAACATTCGTCAATTGCGCCTTAACTTCGGCCAGTTGGACTTTCAGTTCTTCAACTTTCTCTGAAGATGCCGACTTCTGTTTCTCTAAGTTGGACAACACAGCTTCAATCTCTCTCTTGGAGTTGACCAAGAACGATAATTTCTCATCTTCGGCCGCACCACCCTGACTCAAGAACTGTTGTTTCAAGCGTTGATATTCCTCTTGATCCTCCAAACTAATATCGGCCGCGTCCTTCGTCAATTCCTTAGTGGCAGCCTTCTGAGCAGATTTCACTGTGTTGATATTTCTCTCAAGAGATTCCACCTTGGTCTGCTGAGATTCAATATCAATGGATAATTGCTGCCTGTTCTTCTTCAGCTGAGTGAGTTTCTTATTAGCATGGTCGATATTTGTCGTCACTGGAAGCATATCTTTCTTCTTCAAATTAATCTCAATCTTTTTATTATCGATCATCTTTTGATGCTTCGCCAAGCGCAATGCCTCCTTTGCATACCGGGTTTTGATGGTCTTTAGATCAGTATCCTCTTTGGCGATTTTGTCCTTTAGAGATTTCAGCCTAGATTTAGATTGATTAATGGATTCAATAACCTTTTCCTTATTCTTATCGATGTGGAAGAGTTTAGAAAGAGTAGAAAATAATATCAGTTCGTTTTTTTCAGCAAGTTTGGATTTGTATAGTTCTGCTTCATCACTTTGTTCCTTGTACTGTTTCACTTCACCTAAGAGAGTTCTTCTCTTTGAAAGGACTAGGGCAGTCTGCTCCTTGGCTTGGTCTTGTTGTTCTTTCAATAGTTCATACTCTTTCTTATAATCGAGAGAACCACTGACGACTTCCAGTAACCTCGCCAATTCGGTAGAAGATTGAGAAGCGATCTGTTCAACATCACCTTGGAAAACCAAGAAGTTTCTTGCTTTCGTCAGGATGTTCTCTCCTTTTAAGATATTAGAGTATTCGCCGGCACTAATAACCTTGTTGTTGATTCGATACTCACTCTGGCCTGCAGCAGTAATTGTTCTCTTCAACTCAAGAATCTCACCATCGGTCTTCTCATAGACTGCCATTACGTATGCCCTTTCCGGGTCATCACCGCCTTCCATAGCTTCATCATTATCATCCATAACACGACCTCTATAGACCAAGTCCTTCAACTGGGTTGATCTCAAATGGCTTGATCTGACACCAAGAACAAAAGAGATGGCATCCATCATATTCGACTTGCCAGAACCATTTGGACCAATGATGGAAGTGAAATTGGCGGATCCAAAGCCAACACTCACAGTACCACGGTAGGACTTGAAGTTCTGTAGCTCCAATCCTAGGAGACGCCCCATTTTAATCTTGAAATACTACTAGGTTCTCTCCCAACAGCCGCTTTGGAAAGTAAAAGTCATGAAAGTTTCGTGTCGCGTTTTCGCGTTTCTGGATACCGGCAAGTCAGACGTTCCAAATATGACGAAAAATGTAGAACATGCTAAACATGTATAGGTTCTTTCACATCTTTTGGACTCTGCTTCGGGATACCGTAAGAGGGACAGCTTAAAACCAATTTCTCACAATGCATCACGATTTTATTGATCCGACTGTGGGACTCCAAAGTGGGGTCAAAGAGTTACTTCATAGGAGCAGGAACTGCAAGGTTGAGAGAGTCTGCGGTATTCAGAATGGCCAACTGAAACGCTCTATCATCAAGACTTATTACAAGGAATTTATTGACCGTGAGGCCCGAAAACTGAGGACAGATGACTGTGCTGTGATGTCCAAGAGGGTGAATCTCATGGACATTCTGGAACATCCTCATATCGTGGAGATCGAGGACGTTGAGCAGATGATTAATGGTGAGTGGTGTATGGTGATGGAGGACGAAGGAGATGCCCTTAGGATCAAACAGTATCCTGTTGACGATGTTAGAAATTGGCTTGTCCAGTTGAGTGAAGCGGTCTTGTACCTCCATCAAGATGTTCACATATGTCATTGTGATATCAAACCAGATAACATAGTGTTGAAAGATAACATTGTCAAGCTATGTGACTTCGACTCAAGCCTTAGATTTGAGAATGGTTCTGATGTGAAGAGAAGCTGGGATATAACACCTGCATTTGCACCACCTGAACTCTGCCATTCCACTATGATGACCAAATCCATTGTCACTATGGTCCATGGAAAGCCATTGGACATGTGGTGTCTTGGTGTAACCTTGTACTGTTTACTCTTTGGCAGGACTCCTTTTGAAGCTAGTTTGAATTTGAGAAGACTCTACGAATCCATCATTGACCAAGAAATCACATACTACACTGCGACATCTAAAGATAAGAAGCGAATACCATTACCATCAGATCTGGAGTTTGTTTTACAAGCCCTTTTGAACAAAGACCCTTCCAAGAGATTCACAGCTGAGCAACTTTATGATTATGTTCATCAAACTGGATGAACACCGTCACCTCCTTCCAAAAGCACATTTTTGATATTCGCAATCGATTTCTCTGCAATGTATCTATGATTGTCACGTGTGAATGGTCCCAAATGTGGGATTATTGTGACGTCGTGTCTCTTGATGAATCTTGGGTCTATGTGAGGTTCATGTTGGAAAACATCCAACCCCACCGAATTGACTGTGCCGTCCTCTAATGCTTCAAATAAGACATCTTCATCAATAGCAGACCCCCTTCCAATGTTGACAATTCTCACACCTTTCTTGCATAGTTTTATGGAATCCTTATTAATCAAGTTCACAGTCTGTGGAGTATGTGGTACAGCAAGCATCAACAGGTCTAAATGCGGCAACATCTCCTCTAAGGTTCCATAGTAACGAGGAATGAACGGTAAACTCTTCAGCTCTTCCTCAGCTAATGGGGATCTCTTTGTGTATACAATTTTCATACCTAAAGCCCAGAGCCTTATTGCGACCTCTTTGCCAATTGATCCAAATCCAACAAGGCCTGCTATCTTACCATTAGGACTATCCATATATTTACCGCCGATGGTGGCAAATTTTGTCCAATTGAACTTTTCATCAGTTGCTGGCACGGCATCTCCCTGATCATCAACTTCAACACTTCCAAGTAGTCGTTTAGCCAGGAGCATGTCACCATTGGTTTTTCTCAGTGCCCTATCGAAATACGTAGTGAACCTAAAGGTGGAAAGCGTCAATGATAACGCGATATCAGCAACATCTTTTGAAGGAGCATCACCAATATTACAGACTTTTATACCTTTGGACTTCAATTTGGGAACATTATAGATGTCAGAACCCACACCACTCAAAGCCACAACTTTCAACGTGGGCGGCAAGTAGTCGATGAAATTATCGAATCGAGTTTTCGGATGCACGAAAGGCTTGGTGATCCAGATGGCGGAGATATCATTCAGTTCTTCCTTCAAAGCCCTTTGAAACTGTTCGATAGATATTAACGGATGAACCACAATCTCGAATTGCTCAGCAAATTCTTTGAACTCAGGAATCTCTGGAACCTCACGACGTGCTGGGTTGGTGGCAAACAGAACCTTGTGCTTTGTCATTATTGCAGGACTAGATTCTTTGAATTGAGGTCAGAAAAACTGTGAATTGCTTCATTCTTATGGACCTTTTATACTCACCAATTAGCTTATCAGGTGTGGCCGGAGCTCTTCCCAGTCGGGATGTTTATCCGATTGACATCGATATGGCTCCTATTGGCATCCGTAGAGACGGAAATCGGCCAAAGGATACGTTACCTACGCTTGTGGCCATAAAATAGAAACGGAACTCACTGGGAAGCATTGCAATCTTTCCAATATCTCATATTACATCTCACCTCCATATCCGGTAAGTTTCGCGGGCTCTCTTCGCGTTTGTTTACATTTCGAAAGTGATGAAACAAGCTTCCTGAAAGTACTCCGGAAAGAAGGCCAAAAAGGAGAAGAAATAGAAGCAAATAGGAAAAAATGTCAGAATCTCGTATGGAGCTCTTGAACTGGCTGAATGCTACGTTGGACTTGCATTACACAAAAGTTGAGCAGCTCGGGTCTGGTGCCGCCTATTGCCAGATCATCGACTCTATCTTCTTGGACTTGCCAATGACTAAGGTCAAGTTTGACGCTACAAAGGAGTATGAATATCTGAATAACTTTAAGGTGCTGCAATCAGCCTTTTTGAGACATAAGGTCAACAAGACCATACCTGTCGAGAGACTGATTAAATGCAGGTTCCAAGATAACCTAGAATTCTTCCAATGGATCAGAAAGTTTTGGAAAGAGAACAAAGATGAAGCTGAATACGACCCCAATGCTAGAAGAAAATATGCTCCCCCTCCTATACCGGGAGCACAGAAGGTGAGAACTGCTGCGCGTCCTGCGGCGTCATCGACTAACGGAACAACGCGTCGTTCTGTGTCCAATTCATCCACGAGTTCAACACCATTGCCAAGATCGAGAACGACCAGTCAAGCTGTTTCTAAACCCTCATCGCGAGTCACATCTGGTAGCGCAACCTTGAACAGGGAAATTGAAGTGGAGTTACAAGAGACCAAAGCTGCAATGGTACAGATGGAAGAAGAGCTGGGGGAGTACAAAAATGCCCTTGATGCTCTTGAATCTGAGCGTAATTTCTACTTCAATAAGTTGAGAGAGATCGAAATTCTAACCGAAACTACAAGTGCTATACTGAAAGATGAATCCGCTGAGAGTCCTACCTTGAAAGATGTCTTGATCAGGATCCAAGAAGTGCTCTATAGTACCGAAGAAGGTTTCTTGATTCCAGAGGAAAATGAAGTTCCAGATATCAACATGGAGGAGGAAACATTTTAATAACCATTTTTGTTTACAGTATCAGCTAGTATAAAATGCATGAATCATTTCAAAACGTCATCTATGTACATGTGACTATAAACAGGGAACCTTTAGACTGAAGCCACTGGACCGGTTTCTTCAGATGGTGGAGGAGGAACGCTCTTGCCACCACCCAAGTATTTCTCAAAATCGGCATTCTCAGACCACTGTCTTGGACCTAACAAACTAATCATATCATCTCTAGTCAACACCTCTTTCTTCAGTAACAATTGCGCCACTTTCTCGACGTCATCACTCTTCTCAACCAACAGGTTTTTACATCTTTCATAACAATCTTCAATGATGCGCTTCTTCTCAGCATCTATGGTCTTTGAAGTCTTTTCACTGAATGGTTTCTGAACTTGGAACCCACCTTGTCCATCCATATCATAAGAGATGTACCCAATCTTCTTAGACATCCCCAACTTAGTTACCATCGACTCTGCAATATTGGTGACTTTCTTGAAATCATCGTGGGCACCAGAAGTTACAGATTTGAAATGCAATTCCTCAGAGACACGACCTCCAAGAGCCATGGTCATTCTATCCATGAACTGGTCAACGCTCAACAAGTATTGGTCCGGTGGTAAATACTGAGCATAACCCAATGCACCTTGACCTCTTGGAATGATAGACACTTTCAGCAGTGGATCAGCCCATCTTAAATACCAACCACAGATAGCATGACCAGCTTCATGATATGCAACCACTCTTTTCTCATCCGGTGACAGCACTCTGGACTTCTTTTCTAAACCGGCAATGACTCTTTCAATAGCCTGCTCGAAATGCTTCAACTCGACAAATTCGTCGCCATGTCTTGCAGCGATTAAAGCAGCTTCATTGCAAGCATTAGCAATATCAGCACCAGAGAATCCAGGAGTCAGCGCGGCCAATCTTCCGCTGAGGTCATCGTTCTTTTCAGCGACAACACCATCTTCATTGATCTTCAACTTCAATTTCTGCAAATGGACTTTATAGATAGCCTTTCTGCCTCCGATGTCAGGTCTATCGATGGAGACATGTCTATCGAATCTTCCTGGTCTCATCAAGGCTGGATCCAGGACATCAGGTCTATTCGTACCGGCTAGGACGACGATATGATCTGAGCTTTCAAACCCATCCATCTCGACAAGCAATTGGTTCAAAGTGGCTTCTCTTTCATCGTTACCACCGCTCATACCACCTTTACCTCTTTCCTTACCGATGGCATCGATCTCGTCAACGAAGATAATAGCTGGGGCCATCTTTCTAGCGGTCTTGAATAAGTCACGGACACGAGAAGCACCGACACCGACAAACATTTCGACAAATTCAGAACCTGAGACAGATAAGAATGGAACACCAGCTTCACCAGCAGTAGCCTTGGCCAACAGAGTCTTACCTGTACCTGGAGGACCTGACAAGATTGCACCTCTTGGGATCTTCGCACCGAGTTTCTCATACTTTTGTGGGTTCTTCAAGAATTCAACAAATTCCATGATTTCTTCCTTTGCCTCATCGCAACCGGCAACATCTTTGAACTTGACTTTTATATCAGTCTCCTGGTTGAACAACTTAGCTTTACTCTTCCCGACGGAGAAGATATTGGACATACCACCAGGCCCACCTGCGGCACCACCTTGCATTCTCTTGGTCATGTAGAATAAACCACCAAGAAGAATGACAGTTGGGATGAAAGGGGCCAAGACGCTAAAAATGGAGCTTCTTTCCAAATACATCACCGGAATACGTTCATTTGGAGGGATTTTCAACTTATCCTGGATCTCATCGATCTGTTCCTCAAACACGTCAACCGATCCAATCGTGAATGCAACAAGAGGTTTGTTACCAAACACACTGTTGTTCACCTGGGATGATGCTTCTGGTCTTAATTCAGCCTCCACCAAGTATTTGTTAATGACGTAGATCTTCTGGACAAGGCCTCTTTCCAAGTACTTGGACTTGAACTCTTGGAATGTAAGAACGTTCTGGTTGTTCTGATCACTTGGAGACAGTAAGTAAAAAAACACGGTAAAACCGACAGTCATATAAAGAGATCTCAAGAATTCTTTGGATTTGAAATAGTCAGAGGGAGACATGTCCTTGTGGTCATCCTTTTCCTCCTTCTTCCCATCATCCTTCTTATTGTCCTTCTCCATGTTACTCCTCGAGTATTGGAACTTGTGTACCCTCGAAGAACTAAAAGCTCTAGCCACTGGCATTCGCATCACCATGTCGTTCACCTTGACACCATGGGAACTTCTGAAGAGTACCGGTGCCCTCGATATAAACCTTGATCTAAGCACATTCATCTTTGTCGACCCTTCTTGACTCAGTAAGGGGTTTGGATAGCAACCAAAAAACGGGAGGTAAAAAGAGTAGTTGAGGTTATTAGTGTACTAGAGTACGATGCAATGTCTCACAACCCGGTAATAGCGCTCCTGTGTCCTCTGTATTGGCCCTTAGCCTTTCAATCGATCATGGGCGGCAAATTGAAGCTATTGAGCGTCCCTCCCCCCCGGGAGGTGCAAAAGAGAAAGTCGGAATTGGTTCCCCGAATTCCGAGGCTATCTCCATCAGTACTGGATTCAAGCGTTGTAATGGCCGAGCCTATCTGAATACTGAAGGTCAAGCAAACAAATGACTACATTTATATTTGCTTAAAGCACATCCGACATAAACTACAAGACAAAGTACCATAAACATAACATCTGTTCCCATCTAATATACAAAGCTATAAGAAATCCCTAGCTTAGGATCTCTCACCTCTCAATCTTCTAGCCAATTGGATATCCTTCTTTTGGATAGTAACACGCTTAGCGTGGATAGCAGCCAAGTTGGTATCTTCGAAAAGGGAAACCAAGTAAGCCTCAACGGACTCTTGCAAGGCACCAATAGCGGAAGATTGGAATCTCAAGTCGGTCTTGAAATCTTGAGCAATTTCACGCACCAATCTTTGGAATGGCAACTTTCTGATCAAAAGCTCAGTAGACTTTTGGAAACGTCTAATTTCTCTCAAGGCAACGGTACCTGGTTTATATCTGTGTGGCTTCTTGACACCACCAGTAGATGGGGCAGACTTTCTGGCAGCCTTAGAGGCCAATTGTTTTCTTGGTGCCTTACCACCGGTAGACTTTCTTGCGGTTTGTTTGGTTCTAGCCATTGTAGATGATGATCTTTTTGGCCCGAAAGAGTGAAGGAGACCAAGGTGGAAAGGGAGCTCTTTATATCCACACACCGCCCCCCTTTTCTTCGTGGTTGTTGTTGTTTACACAATCAAAACAATCCGCGGTGGGTGGCGTAGACAGCCGTTCCAAATTTTACGCAGGATTCCCTACCGTTTATGCTGTGGCGCATAAGTAAATTCTAGAACGATAAGAATGGTGATGAAATATACGCAGGATAAGGCGTAAACTGCAGTACTAACATTATCATTCTCAGAGTTACACGCATATGATCCAACAGCGTATATATCAGAACATACTGTCCTTCATTCCAGAATTTACACTGTTCTTCTGTGTAACTCACAGAACATAAACAAACACGACGCCCATCACCGCGTTAAACAGATGTAAACAGACAACGGCCACCGCGTCGCCCTCATGTAGTATATAAAGCTGGCGGGAGCCACCCTTACACTCTAAGTTTACTCCGCATATCAATTATATCAAAAGTAATAATAGTCAACAATGTCCGGTAGAGGTAAAGGTGGTAAAGGTTTGGGTAAAGGTGGTGCTAAGCGTCACAGAAAGATTCTTCGTGACAACATCCAAGGTATCACAAAGCCAGCTATCAGAAGATTAGCCAGAAGAGGTGGTGTCAAGCGTATTTCTGCTTTGATCTACGAAGAAGTTAGAGGTGTGCTTAAGTCCTTCTTGGAGAATGTTATCAGAGATGCTGTCACTTACACTGAGCACGCAAAGAGAAAAACCGTCACTTCTTTGGATGTCGTCTACGCTTTGAAGAGACAAGGTAGAACTTTGTATGGTTTCGGTAACTAAGCTGTTGGGTTATAGGTTATAGGTTTATGAATGTACATTAGTGGTTTTATGACTTGATTTGTAGATTTAGGTATCCCCTCTCTCTTATATTGCTAGCGAACAGTATCGACTTTTAACCTACGTTTTATACTTCAAGATAAATCTGCATTGTAACCTTAGTAGAGCTTAGCAGTAGACTCTGCTTGCATGTTCTTAAGAGTCTTGAGTCTTTTCCCCTTTTGCTCCTCACTCCCAGTTCCCTCATAACGTCTCGCACCAGGCGGGTCCCGTTGCCCCAGCAACCAGAAGAACATTAGATCGAGCGGGTCTACCCACAGAAAGGGTAAACAAACAGAAAAATCAAAACAACATACACAAACCTTAACCTTCTCAACTCGATCCGAAAACTTACCATAATAGTGGCTACTGCTAATTACTGTAACCATAAGGCTGCTGATACCCAATTCATACATCTCGCTCCATACTCGTCTGCTGCAAGTTGACACCTGCTTTGTGTTTTTTCTAAGCTTTGCTCGCTTTCTATTACTACCATCCATTGATTGCTACCATGCTCAATAACAGAGACAGAAGAAACGGTCTCGTGCTGACACATACCCAACAGAGATCCTATGGAAAATACAGCAAAGCTCCAAACAAAGCCCGCTATACGCTAAGTGATGTCGTTCTGGATATGGGTACTAAAACCCATGATTTCGACATTTCACACGATTCGTTCAAGTTCAGTGATGATGAAGAAGAGTACTCAGGGGCTGTAAGTATTGCTGCTCAGGATGACGCCATAGAGAGTTTTGCAGACGAGCCATATGGCGGTGTGCAGCTGATATCTGTAGCCATCTCTGATAACGAATCTGAGAATGACAATGATGTGGCTGTACAAAGCACTCCGTTGAAGCATAAAAGGAAAGCTGTGCTCCAGGAGATCCCATCACCAAGCGTCATGAACACCCAAAGGCACTCCTTTGCCAAGGCACCTACTTTGTCAAGAGATGGCTCTAATTTAAAGAACAGATCGAGCATCCAAAGCACGGGGAGTAAAAGATGGTCTCTTTTGAGCTTTGGCGAAGATAAAGAGAACAAGAACACAAAGAGATTCTCCATATCTTCTGTACAAAGCTCAAGTTCCAGAGATACGAGATCGAAGAGATTCTCAATTGCTTCCACGAGTTCAAGCTCGTCAAGTTTTAAGCACGTTGTGTCCAAAGTTGGTAACGTCCTGTCATCTGTTTCAATCAGCTCTGGTGATGCCTCAAATGAGTCAACCCCGT
Organism: Williopsis mrakii; assembly: GCA_003706445.3. Taxonomy (NCBI): domain Eukaryota; kingdom Fungi; phylum Ascomycota; class Saccharomycetes; order Phaffomycetales; family Wickerhamomycetaceae; genus Williopsis; species Williopsis mrakii. The sequence continues at coordinate 86,357 of PPLH03000002.1, forward strand.
ACAAGAATATCCAGCCCGGAATAGTTGGGGAGACTGAGTCTAACAAGAGATCCTTATCAAGCACAAATGCACCAGCAGTGTCACCGATGCTCCCTAGAAAGTATAGTCAAGCCTCACTCGCCGTGTCCAGTGTTCAAAGCTCGTACCAGAGCCAGAGAAACCAAGAATATTCCAAGACTGTCAATGCTATTGACTTTTCGCGTGTCGTTTCGAATACAGATCAGATGAGTATTAATACGACTTCCAGTATAAGGTCTTCCAAATCCAGGTTTAGACTTTCGTCGCTGTTCTCGTCCAAGAAGGATAGTGACACAGAGTCCGTGAGGTCACTAAGGGGAAAATCTTCATTTAGCGACATGAGAAAGAACGTGCTGTCAATGTCACATAGCAAGCAATCTCTTTTCAGATTGGTTAAGAAGGACTCGTTGCAGGACTTGAAGAGGAAACCATCAGTGGATAAGATGATGATTTCATTACCAAAACCAGATACTGATTCTGCAACCAAGCTGAAAAATAAGCTGCGCAACAGCTCTTCCATCATTTCTATCAACAGCTATGTATCCATGGCACCGACTATCACAACCACCACAACAACATTGGCAAATCACGACGATGCACAGTTAAAAACATTGTTAAGCCTTACAGGAAAGGGTGAAGTTATTGATTTCCAGAAATTTGTATCTAAATTGGCCAATGCCGATAATCAGCTGTTGGTCAAATTTGCAGAGGCTTCGTATAGTGAAGTGTTTGTCCTGAAGAACTATATGACAAATGAGAATTTGAAGATCTTCAAAATCATTCCATTTGGTCAAGATTCTGATCAACCGTCTGTGGAGAATGTGATTCAAGAGTTGAAAGTTAACTTGAAATTGAATGAACTGGAGGGATTTATCCATTTGCTCGATTCTACAGTGGTAGAAGGTTGTTATCCAAAACTCTTGATGAGATTATGGGATGATTACCATGAAATGAAAGACTCTAAGAACTTGAGACCAGAATTTGAACCAAACCAACAATACTTGATAATGGAATTAGAGTATGGTGGAATTGATCTTGAAAACTTCAAGGTCTTGACGTGGAAACAGAGTCTAGAAATCTTTTGGAAAGTTGTGAAATACTTGTGTATGGCGGAGACGAAGTACAAGTTCGAACATCGTGATCTTCATTGGGGTAATATCGTTATTGATTACCATGAGAAACCATTAGAGGATGCCTTCCGTGATCTGAGTGTTATTGAAGAGAATATCGATGATGAGTTAAGTATTAAGATCATTGATTTTACGTTATCAAGGTTGGAAGACGATGAGATTATCTTTATGAGATTAGACCACCAGGACTTTTTCAGAGGGAAGGGTGATTATCAGTTTGATATATACAGATACATGAGAAATGAATTGAAATCTCTGCAGACTGGTGAAGAGATCGACTGGAGTCTGTCGTCCTTTAAGAACAACTTATATTGGTTACACTATCTCTTGGATAAACTAATCAATGGGAAAGGTATCAAGGATAACGATGATGATAGCTATGGCAAGATGGTTTCATTGTTCAAGACATTGAATCCAAAGAGGAAGAGATTAAGTGATGAAGGCCACTTCTTTGACGATTTCCTGTCATGTGGTGATGTTTTCAGATTTGGTGAGCAACAGGGACTTTATTGAGTTGACATTAATTTATTTACTGTACTACTATACATTTGTAGGCTATAAGGAATACTCACACTCATCGAACTCCTTCTTCTCCTGCTCAGTCTTTGGTACCTGTCTTAACCACTTCATTCTTCCACCGACATTACTTGATTCATTGATCGCAAAGCCGAATAACTTCAACTGATACTGTTGATTTCCTCTTAGTCTCACCTGGTTTTCCACTTCAGAGTATCTCTTTATAAACATTCCGGGAAACGTCGTGCCGAAGAAAGCACCATCGATGGATAAATACCTTGATGAATTAGGTAAATAGATATCAAAGCAACTTGGGCAGTACAGTCTCACCGTTTCATGTCCTGGAATGTCCTCCGTCCCAAGCGGCAATAGATGCATTCCATCACAGTGATAACGAGGGCATTGTCCAAACGTCTTGCGTTCATACTTCTCGGCCATAAGTTGTAGTCCTTGTTTCGTCAGGATAAATCTCTGATGGATCAGTCCGTATAATAGTTCAGCAGAGTGTTGGATCAATGGCATATCATTCATCGCTATTGGTGATTCTGGTTCGAAGTCGAGGATCATATCGAGTGCCTCGCGGTAGTATGGTACTATGGAGCTCAGGCCTGTTAGGTTGAAATCATCTTCGATGAACTCCTGTGAGACTTCGACAAAGTAGTCATGGCCGTAGAGGGAACAGAAGTTAGAGACCCAGGTTTCTAATTCGGATGAGACGTCAGACATTCTGGCACTTTTATTTCTTTCTCCTCCTTTTGTCTTCTTCCTTGTGGTATGAATTCCCTTTTGTTGGCTGTCACTGAGGTCCTTTGGTCTTCTGATGTTGATTGATCTTTCTCTCCCTTTAAATTTTTCATCCGAGGTGTTGTTCAACCACGTACTTCACCAAGACAGAAGCTCATCTAGGAGGCGATAAAAGGGATCTTAAATGACACCACCTACCCTACTAATTGTGACTACTATCATATTCTTCTTGCAAAAGTTCCTTGGCTCCCTTTCGGGCTGGCTCATTGGGGTTCTATTGACGTTCACAACCGACGCAAAGAGGTTATCGACACTGAAGAAGCAGAGATATGACACCAACATAGAGAAGAACTCCGTATCACCACAGGATCAGTATGCCAAATGGACCAAGCTGAACCGTAGGCTGGACTCGCTGACCAAAGACATTGACTCCCTTGAAGTGCTGTTATCAAGTAAGCAAGGCCAGTATGACTCTCTGGTGGGTTCACTAACCAGGGCTTTGGTGTTCTTGTCATATGGTATGAAGTTTTGGTATAGAAAGGAGAAGCTATTTTTGATGCCCGACGTGTTTCCAATTCCTATTGTATCCTGGCTATGGTCCAATGGTGTGAGCATGGGTATCTGGACATTTGTCCTTGGGAGGGTCGTTGGCGGTCTGGAGTTCATGTACCGCGAGTTGCTCTCGACCAAATGATATCTAGTTCTTGGACCAAAAAAAGCAGTGTATAGCTCTACTGGGTAGATGTTCTCTCTTTAGTTCTGTCTCCTTTTCGCTTCCTATTTTGTGTAATAAAAAAGCCCAGTGAAAGATTCAACTACACAACCGACAGAAGAACGTCACTGGGTCTCAATTGTGTTGGCGTCAGATGAATCATGATACTATATATCTATTTCCGGGAACTGGTTTGTGAATTTTATTTGCCGTCTATGAAACTTCTCAGCTGTCTCTATGTGAACACGGTAAATTATCCACTGAATCCTGATACACTGCTAGACGATGCAATCTCTTCCGACAAAGGGTCCAAATTGTCTCTTCTGCAACCATATTACCAATTATAGAAGAACGTGGAGGATAGTTGGCGATAGTGCAATTTCTACAGAGTATATTCCCTTTAAAGTCAGTCACCTTTAATTGAATATATAAGATAGGTTATTGACTTCTGATTGCACACCGGTGTCTAACACCAATAAAAAAACAGGGGCGATTGACTTTTTGTCCTATAGCCTAATAGTAAAAGATCGAGATACGGATGAGCAGAATCTCTATTACTCTCAACTTACAACATTCTTTGCAAGGCAGAATCAAATCTTTCAGCCAAACCTCGGACGAAACTCTATCTGCTTGATCAGGATCATCAAGAATATTGAACAATTGGTTGTTGAAAATGACAATGGAGCAGTGATATCAATGGCGTCAATTTCAAATTACTGGTTATGAAAAGAAGTCAACTTATTACTTAACAGTACACTATATCAGTTTCGTGGATATTTCCTGGACACCCATCAGCTGCTATGATAGCCGCACAGGGCCATAACTGCCGATATCAGTATCGATACATTATGCGTCTTCCAAACTCAGAAGTTCAAGGCAAAACTTGAAGAGATGCAAAGATCCTCTATTATTATTCTTTGCTTCAAGGTTGATTGAGATGAAGCAGTAAACCTTCTGGAGATGATCAAGCGAGTTGACCCCACTTGAAAAGGAATTTCTTAAGCCATTGTGACTCTGCAAGAACGATTTCCTCATCAAATGGTAACAGCTTCTCTTAGCCATCAACATATATCGCTTGAAGTAGTCGTTTGATCTCGGTCAGCTGAATCAAAGACCTGAAATCAGTAACACGATCAACACTCTGGGAGACTTAGGAGGAGATAATCATGCAGTTAAGATGGGCACTCTCCGAAGTATTCCCTTGCACAGGTTTAGTCGAAGCAGGACATTCGTAGCGCCGACGCTGGCCAATCTCCAATCGTGTCTGGTGTTTGCAACTTCTAAGCTTCCCAAAGACATCGCGGGCCAGATTGCACGACGCATACACATGTCTCCCCATACCACAACACCAGTCCTCTGCATGGTTGCAGTTAATACGCTGTCACCACCGAACAAATGTCAAAAACTTAAAGGGGCCGCAGAAGCATTCTTTTTCTTAGCCATAGAGATACGCAACTCGCTCCTCTGTTAGTCCGCAGTGGTGTTCTACCTGTGTGTAGATGAATGAAGGATCAAAAAAATGTCTTTTTTCATGACACTCAAAGATTATGTCCTCTTCATTTGCAATTGAATCTCAGAGTACCTTTGTCGGACAGTATCATTCATACAGCTGTTGTTTCTCTCGCAAAGACATCTGTATGCCTTTTGGTTGGGCGGTCTCAGTGTTGGCTGTATTCGTTCCCGCATCGCTTTATTGAAATATGTCCAAACACTACAACTTTATGTTAGAAGCGTTCTGGTACAATTATATACGGCTACTTTTAACAAGTGGTTATATTAATCACTTGTAGTAGTATCTTATGTTCCCACATCAACAGATTGAATATGTATATTTCCTCAACATATCATCCCCCGCCAACGAAATCAGTGAATCAACGGGCTAACACCTCCATCCCAGTTCTTCACTGAATTGTCAATGTTCATCCAGTACTTCAACTTGACACACTCTCTTGCCGCCTGATCCCACTGTTCACAGCTAAACAATTGTTCTAGCTTTTTCACTGAGTCCTGGATTCTCTCATCATTGTCCTTCTTATACTTTGCAAGCTCTTCTTCGCTATCAATAGACTCAAGAGACTCATGAATGTCCAAGACGTCGAATAGCGTAGCCTGGTCGGTGTATTCCTGTGTTCCAGCTTCATTGGTTAAGTCGATTCCATGAAGCTCCAACAGATACTGCGCCCTTGTTAGAGGAGATTTCAGAGTGGTGTAAGCTTTATTAAGCAATGATGATTGTGTGTCATCCTGTGTCAAGTCAGGATGTGTCTGCTGTTGGAGGGATCTGTACTCCTTGCGTAGTGATCTGTCGTTCACCGTGAATTGCGGTTTGCTGAAGGTCTTCGGAAACAGGGAAAACAGCGACGATGACGTTGTTGAATGCCACCTTGTTATGAATGTGAATCTCGTCAGTGAACTGAGCATCGCGTTCTTCCGTTGCATCAATAGCTTTATGCTTCTTGGTGCAGTTGTTGGAGGAAGTGAAAAGTTCCCGTCCTCGGTGATCAAAAAGGAACATCACCAAGGAATTCCTCAGGAAAGGGGACCTATTTTTATCACCCAGATAATGAAGATCTCTCATCCCATATACATCACCTCCGAAGATTGTGGTTATTGTCACCATTCCAAAGAATCGCCCTCGTGTACGATTGGTTTTCACTCATACACACTCAGCTGCTATGAGTACGACTCGCTCATCCAGTTAGGCTTTAGAAGAAGCGGCTCATTCGTTTACAAGATGGACCTGTTAAGGACTTGCTGCCCCATGTATACCATAAGGACCTCTATACAACTATTTAGGCCGAATAAGGAACAGAGAAAAGATGTTAAGAAATTTGGCCGTGGAATAGGTGTTGAGTTGACATACGATTTGTTGATGAACGCCATTAAGAATGATGAAATTATAATCGGTGATATGGAGATCAAAATGGAATCCAATCGCTTTACCCAAGAGAAGTATATTTTATTCCAGAAGTATCAAAAGGTTATTCATGACGACGAGGCTTCAGTGAAGGGATTCAAGACATTCCTATGCGAATCTCCCCTAAATGAACGTTCTACTGACTCTGAACAGATCGATGCTTTCCCACAGGTCACAATATTAGGCTCATTTCATCAATGCTACTACTACAAAGGTCGACTAATAGCACTTGCAGTCCTCGATGTCCTCCCGTCAGGTCTATCCTCCGTCTATTTCATTTATGACCCAGAATACAAATCGCTTTCACTTGGTAAAGTCTCAGCACTCATAGAGATGAAGCTGAGTGAACAACTAGGGCTAAACTGGTACTATATGGGGTATTACATCCAAGACTGCCATAAGATGAGATATAAATCCAAGTTTGGTGGACAGTTGCTGAACCCCTGGGATATGAAATTTGTACCATTTCATGAGACTGAAGGGTTTTGGTGTATGAAAGATGGAAAAGATGTTTCAGAGAGTGAATATGGAGACTACGGCCTGGCTTTCCAAAGAGGTGAAGTAGCTGTGAAGGAGTTGAAACAGATTGGAATTGAATATAAGGGGGGTAAGCACAGTTTACCTGTTGTTGTCCCCGGGGTAATGGAGTTGGGTGATATCATTCCTCTATTACCAATGATGAAGCTCAGGGTGGAAGTTAACGAAGTTATGGAGGTGAGTGTATTAGAATTAGTCGATAAGTATCAGAGGGTGTGCATTGATATGATGAGAGTGCTGGGAAGGGAGTTGTTTGAGCAGTGCATCCTAACCTGAAGACCTATTTCTGATCTATATAAAACAGCCAATGAGCCAATGAGCCAATGAACAAAAGGCATATCCCCCCCCTTCTAGCCCTACTGCTAAGAACGACCCCCCCTTACTGTGAATTTACCAACAATCAAGAAATCAACCCAACGTGCGACTGATAGCGTGCTGAATGATGTAATTTTTCTGCATAACTAGTTCTCATAGATGATGCAATTTCACAACCCCCTATCACGATATGAGTCACATATATCATGTTCTGTCATCCGTGTGCCTCTTACCCCGGATTTTAGTGTTATCCCGCCCCACCCCCCCCCCTTCGTTTACCACACATACCGGATACATTGGTATCAATTGGCGGGTAGTATACTATATTTGCTCAATTGAACTGTTATGGTTGGGCATATAGTGTGTGCATGCTTTCTCCTTTTCTCACTGTCTTATCCGATGATCTGAAGTTGTATGTTTAGTTAGATCCATACGTCATAAATAGCCCCACTGTCCGAAAAAGGAAATCGTCACACGATTGCGCCACTGGTAGGAGCTTGTAATATAAAAGGGGGCAAATCTTGCTGAATGTTTAGTCGCTCTTTATTCTACTCTACATACTACTAAAAAACAACAAACAACAAACAACAACTCACAATGGCTAGAACTCACAAGTGGACTTATCACGAATCCAAGGCTGAGTCCCACTACTTCACCCATAATGGCCATGCCGATGCCAATCCGAACAAGACTAAGAAGAACGGTGCTGGTAAAAACAACTGGGGTACACCTGGTGATGAGATCAACGATCTGATCCAGAGAGGTGAAATCCCTCCTGTTATGGGCAAGACCAGACGTGGTTCGAACTCGTCCCTGTTGGAGGACAAATTGGGCCAGGTGCAAAAGTATGACGAGATGATTAAGGAGGAGTAAAGTTTAAACTCCTTGGATGATGATGATTATGATGATGATGGGTACACTGTACATACATGAACATTGAATGAATGAATTAGATGATTATTGATTGTTATTATAGTTTTATGTTAAAACCCCTTAAAGAGTATATGATCTAGATTTAGTCCCATAGTATCCAGCTCCCTGTCACCGCCCCACTGGGTTAGCTAACGCTGCCCTCGGATGTGTTATTGAATTCCGATCTCGCAGACCTTGGGTTAACCTATAGATGGAAGACTACCATAAATCAATAAACGTCGCAAACTGCGTGGATAAGCAAAACAATAATGAGCTCCAATAGAGCATGCATGCTATGTGGCATAGTGGAGTCTTCTAAGGTGAGTCCTTCTATTTCCCTTACGATGTCTACTGATGAAGAAACCTTGGGTAGTTGGGCATAACATCCAAAGACTAACAACAACACAGAGATTCCAAGAAGAAGGATGTCCAAACTGTGCTGATATCTTGGATATCGGACTTTCCACCACATCACCAACTTTCGAAGGATTAGTCGCAATAGGCGAGCCTGAGAAGTCATGGGTGGCCAAATGGCTCAGAGTCAATAACTACTTACCTGGTTTATACGCTGTGAAGGTGCAAGGAAGATTACCTAGAGAGTTCGCTGAGAATCTGCCTAATTATAGGCCAAGAGATGGTAGTGTGATGGATTAGTGTTTTATATTGATGATAGCTGTGGATTTTATAGCTTCATGGGTAGTTAATGAAAATGTTGATACGATAGGGTCGTAGTTACGGCAAGGTCCAAGAAGAAGATTCTGAGGCTGTAACTGTGTAATAGAGTTATCATTATAGTGTGTTCTTTGCACTCTGCAAGGGCCTCTCTTATGCCCTGATCTCCCTTCTGAGCTCCCTCTCGTTCTGTGGAGTCTGGGCCTCATCATCGCATTTTGTCGGTGAAAAAGTCAATCCGTATCGCTACTTTAAACAACGCTTCAGAGAGCACAACAAGAATCACCATGTTACGAAGCTCTGCGCTACGAAGCTCCGTGCTACGAAGCTCTGCAACACCACTAAGGACATTACAATGGTCTCCCAGACGTACTTTCATCACATCCCCAACAGATGTTGTGACCATCTTGACCTCCGGTCTTCAAGCCATTCACACATACACCTCACTACCATGGTGGGCACTAATCCCGCTGACGACAATAACATTCAGATCACTGGTGACGCTGCCTATCGCCGTCTTGCAACGGAAACGTACCCAGAAACAATCGTCATTGAGGCCGATAGTGCAATCAATGGGTCCAATTCTGAGACTGAAGTTGGCACAGAGAGCTACAACAGCAAAAGCGACGGAGGCAAAGAATACCAGCCCAGAAGGGATAATCAGAGGCCAAGCATCGGGATTGACATATGAGCAAATCATGGTACTTTCGTCAAAAGAGAGACGTAAAAGGCAGAAGGAATTGTTCAAAGAGCACGGATGTCAAATGTGGAAGAACTTTACATTGCCTGTTGTACAAATCCCATTGTGGATTGCTATGAGTGCCACTATTAGAGACCTTACTGGATGGAATGATATAGGGAGCTCACCTATGGATTCTAGTTTGACGACTGAGGGTTTCCTATGGGTCACAGATTTGACGACGAACGATCCAATTTCAATTTTACCTATACTTCTGGGCACACTAGCACTTACTAATGTTGAGTGGAATGCGAAGACGTATGCGCTTCAAGACACGCACGTCCGCAGATCGCTTCGTATTACTCCATTGGATTCCATTTTGAACTTATCAAGATTTGGTACTGTTTTTCTAATGGCTATTGCAACACAGGCACCTGTTGGGCTAGTTGAATATTGGATCACTTCTAATACCTTTTCATTGATACAAAATATGATACTCGATAAGTACTTACCAGTGAGGTATTCAAGTGATGAGAGATTCAAGGGCAAGGAAGTGAAGGATGGGATGGCGCTGTATGAGAGACCATGAGTTGTACATAGACGCAATGCAGAAATAGATAAATAGTAATCGAAATTTGAAGCTATTTCATCACGAGTATTAAGAAAATGCCAAAAATATGGAAGAAAAGAATTATTATACAACGATACCAGCAATGTGTGGCCAAAATGCTATATAACTAGTTGGAACAGCCGTCGACATGGCGATATATATAGACAAGTCATATGGCGCACAGCTTATTAAGCTGGCGTTTGCTTCACGTTTTCAATTCAGAAAAAAAAAATGGCGTCACAGACAGGATTCGAACCTGCGCAGGCAGAACCCAATGCCTAACAGCTTCTTTAATCAGATAGCAGGGCATCGCCTTAACCACTCGGCCACTGTAACGTCGCACATTATTTTGGCCAATTCTATCCAATATAAACTGGTCATAGAGCATGACGATATTTCTCCCTTTCCCTCACATAGTCTCGCTCTGGGGCATAAATCTGGAACCACAACATTCTTTACATCTGATCTCATCAATATCATATTTTATTGGTCTATAGCTCCATATCTAGGGACTCATTCAGCATCATAACGAATTTATCAAACTCTCTAAGACTCATTAACCCATCGTAGTGTTTCCAACTTGGATTGAAATACTCCATATCCTGGAATTTAACGTCTACCAGGCAGTCATTCCTTGATAACCTCTTGATATAGTCCATTTTGCTCTCTTCGTTCTGGATAAAGTTCATAAAGATCTTCTTACTCAGTTCATCTCCAGTCATGGCATGGTTCAGTAGGTTCAAAGTGTTCAATTTTCTTTGTAATTGTAGTTCTGGTGAGTTGCTGCACTCCTTGTGCAAGATTAGATTGAGCCTGTGGTCATACGGATTTTCGATTCTCTGTCTAATCAGCGATAAATAGAGTAATTGGTTCTTTCTCTGGGGTATGAAATGGGTCAACCTCAAGAATCTTAGGAGTAGGGCTTTCTGTTGCAGTTTCTCAGTATACTGTTGTAGTTGTTTGATTGTAATGAATGTCGTTCGTGGCTTCATCATTGCGCATAGGTCCTCTCTCTGTGGCTGTGCTAATTTTCTCTTCAAGTTCTTGAAGTTGAAGTTATTTGTTCTGTTTTCGAGACTCGAGATACCATGAACACCAAGGACTCAAAAACAAAAAATAGTGGACCGGATTACTCAGAGATCGTTTGACAGTACGTATTTCCAGCAAATAAGGCGACTCTGTCTCCCGTCTATAAAATCACTTCAACATCCTCTTTTTCTACATTTTGTGCAGTGTGATCACCAACACCATTGGCTAATTAACTCAATCTATTTATTTAAGAATGCACTTACTCTAAACCCTGGATCCAGGGCTTTTCAATACCCTCAGTTTCACCTTTCAAAAACTTGACCACAGCATCGCCCCATGCTGGTCTTCTTTTGTATTGACCGATTGTTCCTTGCATGCCCTCAATACCACCAATCAGCTCTTCACCCAGTCCTTCGTTTCTAATCTCAATCATCGGTGTCAAATACGTTCTGATGGTGAAGACAATAGCACCGGTCTCTGGTAGTCTTGTTAAGGTCTGTCTCTCAGATCTGAAGAACACTTCTCTCTTGAAATCCAAAGTCTCAGGATCAATCGACGCGATCTCTTCATCTTCTGTTCCTTTGTTCTCATCCATCACAAAGACCTTATTGTGTGTTTGAATAGACCAGTTATTTCTTCTGACCCAGACGTTTGGTTTCAGTTTATCAAAGAATTTATTCATCTGTGGTCTTAGTTTGGTCTTATATTCAGGTACAGGACCATGGATCAAGGTCAAAGGTTGTTGGAACCTTTCAGCTGGATCAAAACCTGCAGCAAAAGAAAAGACACCACCTTTCAGGATGTATTCATCCGAGTTGAATCTCTCCTCATCGGGATACAAGATGATATAATCCTCCTCAAGGAATCTTGACAAATAAACGTGTAAATCCTTCTTATCTTCCACCGAATAAGGATCCCTTGGGATCGAGTCATCACGGATCTTATTAATGATTTTATCCCCTTGAACTTCAAAGCACTGAGGATAACGATCAAGCATGAACTGTGTAGCTCTCTTGTAGAACTCAATAGTGGCCGGGATACAGTCATCAGCCATGAACACACCATGGTCTCTCAACTCAGGGTTAGAGACGTATGACCATTTGAGATCTGTGTAGGTCTTGTATGTGTTTTCGACGAGGAACCAATCCTCTGGTGGGATGTTATGGATACCCATCACCAATTTATACTCACCTTTCTTGAAAGGTCTGTATTTGATAGGTTGTGTGGTGGACCAGTCAAAGTTCTCCTTCGGTGGAATGTGTAGCGTGCGCTCTTCCTTCTCCTTCTCCTTCTCTTTCCCCTTCCCCTCGGGCTTCTCTTTCACTTTAAGAGATTCAGCATCTTTCTTCAAGTCCGGGGATGTTGTCACAGGGTCCTGGATGGTCTTGTAGATAACAAAGGCTAGCAGCGGGATCGTCACTGTTTTGGATAACAGGAAGTGGGCAACGTCCACCAGGGACTTGTTGGTCAGCATGTTGTCCTGAGCTCCTATAGATACGTATGAAAGAGGGTGGACCGACATTAGAGATATTTCGAAACTTTTCAATGGTGTCTCGATGACTCCGTTGGTCGGTATAGGCTTCCCGTTTCGAGATGATGACTCGGAAACGGAAGGAAGTTTTAGCCTGATTTGATTTGATCAGATATCGTCTATCTTCATGCAAGGTATGAATAGGTGGTATAGTACGACACGATCTGGTATCAATAGGATAAATTATAGAATAAATATCAAGCCCTCTTGTTGAACTCCTCGATGTTCTTTAAGGCTTTCGCATCAACCTTTTCCTTCAAGTTTCGTCTGATACCAAAAAGAAACAAGCCTTCAAAAAGTACAAAGAACGGGGCCAGCACTAGCGCTTGTACCAAGTTATCCAGCAGTGCCGGTGCCCTCTTCTCAAATATGGCGTGTGAGATGAACTGCATAACCCATGAGAGGACAAATACACCAATGAGCCATTGGTTGTAGTTGAAAACAGAATGGAACAATTCAGTATTCTTCACGCTCATCAAGTAGAGCAAAGGAGCGGCCAATAGGCCACCTGGCAAGTCCAGGAGCAAGTAGAAGGTTCCATACAGCAGAGCACAAAGGTTGCCCAGGTTGAATAGGTCAGGGTTCTGAGGCAAAGAAATGTTCATCAGGAGACCCATGGAGGTAAACAGAATCGTAGGGACAAACACGCTGTGTACGAGAACATTGAGTGTCTGATAGTGGTAGGATCTGTAGAACACCAATTGTTCTTCCAGGTTGAGCATAGCCATTTTAAATGAACTTGGTACTAATCTGTGGATGGTTGTTGGGCGTGGTGATGGATGTTGCTATCCGAAACAAGGGGGAAAGCTCGTCAGCCCTTTATGCTACAATAAAGTCCACCAGGCATCCTCGGCTACGGTGAATTCTCCTCTAAAGGTTGTACAGACCAAATCGGAGATTTCAGATGGTCATTCTATTGGGGGCACACTTCCTACTTCCCAACTTCCCTACTTCCATTCTGTTTATATAAGAGGCTACTTGTCTAGCTATGTGTGTATGGGTGTTCTTATGTAATGGTGCCTTCTTACTTCTAGCGTAGATCCTATACATTCAAGTTACATGGATAGAACTGATGCCGCTACACTGATCCATTCTCTTTTTAATGGACATAAATGATTAATTATAATCATTAATGGTTTTTATTCCCACAAGTTATAATATTAGGGAATATCAAGAATGCAGGCCTTTACATTCAATTTTACTCACCAAAAATTGATACCATTTTATTTGAAATATAAAAAAATACTTTAAAAATTCTAGAATGAGCCTCATAATACCCCTTCCTTCTTTAAGAACCCATAGTCTCTTTCAACGCTCTTTGCTATCCATTTCTTAATATATCTTTTTGTCCCAAAGTGGCTACTCTTCACCACTAACATACTCTCCCATTTTTCTGTGTTCGTGATCCAATCGGGGATGCTCACAAAAGCGATTTCCCTCTCTTTACTATCCAGTGGTACTAATAAAATCTTCTCAAGGATTTGAATCCATAGCTTGTAAGCGATCCTTATCGAGGATAAGATCATGAAATCGAATTTCGCCATAGGCAATCCGACATCGATGTGTTGGTCCTCTCCTCTTTCCTTGAGTCGATCAATCATCAAGTCGATCTCCTTCTTGATCGAGATACCTTGTTTCCAAATGATTTCAATCCTTACACCTTGAAAGAACTGGTTATCACATTTTAATACCAAGATACAACTTTGATATTTCTGTTCCCGAAGCCTGAACTTCGGTTCCCTGGCCAAGTACTGATACAACTGAGAAGTTGGTAATAAACCTTGCGAGTAATAGTACTCAACACCGTCAGATGTATAGTCTCTGAGCTTATTGAGCCATAGCCTTCTCTTGATATCAAAAGTTGGATGTGTGCGGTCCCTGAAGCCTTTACATGGCTCGATCTGTTTGTGGTACTGAGGTGAAAAAGCCCACTTTGAGGTCGTTATCTCTGTGGATTCGAAGAATCCTGGTGAATAATCTGTTAATTTAGTCATTGATTTCGTGGGCTTTTTGTACTGTTCTCTATAATGTGTTGTACCCTACAATCCCTGATGTGGTCTATGTGATGACTTATAAATTCAGGGAAAGAGTGAAAAGGGTGAAGAAAGAAGAAGGAAGAAGGAAGAAAGAAGAAATAAGAAATAAAGGAGAATAGAAGGAAGACAAAGAGATATCTGCGACAATTCAACTATCAGATCATTGAGATGTTACAATCATTGAGATATTATTACTGAGAACGGTTGCACTTCTCCCTCATGATCGGCCTCCTATGAGAGATGTTTATACAAAATTCATAGTACGGTACATCAAGACACGTTGAAAAACAATGGCATAGGGTAACCAATCACGAGGTATCCTGTGTAACCATGTGTGTAGCCTTATATCTATTCTGTTGTTGCGCTAGCGCTGTAGTGTCCACATTATTTTGATCCATCACATAAGCTGAAACAATTGAACTTCACGTAACAAAAGAGAACAAGAAACCAACAAAAACAACTAAGGGCAAATCAGATCGAAATGAGGGAGATGAACGTTAAACTATTGAAGTTCCTAAAGGATAATGCGCACTATTTGTGTACACCACCTATCGGTGGGAACCCACTGACGATTCATTCGCTTTATTCCTCTCTGGAACGCATCTCATTTGACGAGTTCAAAGAACGACTGGACGAACTCGTAAGCTTGGACAAGCATTCGTTGGAGTACTCGCTATTCCAAGATCATATTGTCTTCATTAATGAACTGAATTTAGATATCTTGATCAAGACACTGACGAGAACGCCATATGAATTATCACAACCAACAAAATTCGACCTGGATGACCTCCTAGAAGATGATGAACCAGAGCAGTTGAAGCACCTGAGATCTTTACTCTCTTATGAATCCACAGGGTCACAACTGTCAACACAGAGAATCGCAAAGACAACGACAAGGGCCCCATTCCTTCCAACTTGCAATGACAACAACCACACGAGACTAACCACACAAACTCAAGCTAGCAAATTCCCACAGGAGCTTATGCAATGCCTCAATACAAAGATACATTTCATACCTATAATCAAACCACATACTGATATCTCCCTTGGTGATTGCTCCTATTTAGATACTTGTCATAAACTGGATTCATGTCGCTATGTTCATTACGTGAAACATATCCCTGAGTCTGCGTTATTAGACGAGATGGTCCAATGTAAGGAGTATAATGAGTTGATCCCATATTGGGAGAAGATCAGTCCATGGTGTCCGAATGGGTCAGTGGCGAACTTGAGTAGAGAAGTTCTCGCACCACAATGGATCAATTGTGATGTCAGACAGTTCGATTTTGAGATATTGGGAAAATTTGCAGCTGTGATTGCAGATCGTGAGCGCTTTGTCCATTCTTTTCACGATGAATAATATACTGACAACCTTTCATAGCTGCTTGGAATATCCACATGAATGTAAGTACACGTTCAGACCATTGACTCATATGATATGTGCATATGATTATGCTGATGATGACGATGATGACGCTATAAGACAAGATACTAACGATCAGTTACCATATGGGACATGCAATGACACTGAACTCCTAAATCTTCCGTTGCATACCATCCAAGATGAAGGCATTCTCTTTCTTTGGGTCACCGGCCGAGCTATTGAGATAGGGAAGCAATCCTTGGTTAAATGGGGCTATACCATCAAGAATGAAATCATCTGGATCAAGACAAACCAATTATCTCGGACAATATGTACTGGTCGCACAGGCCATTGGCTCAACCATTCAAAGGAGCACTTGCTTGTCGGTGTGAAGGGCAATCCGGAATGGATAGATAAGTTGAACGATGTTGATGTAATGGTATCGGCAACGAGAGAGACATCTAGGAAGCCCGATGAGGTGAGTAGGCCTCTGAATTTCATGACATGGTGATAACGATAACAAAAGATACTAACAACCACCAGCTATATTCTATGGTTGAGAGGTTGGTTGGCCCTCACGCCAGAAAGCTGGAGATTTTTGGCCGTGATCACAACACGAGACCTGGGTGGTTCAGTATGTACACGGATACCATTTCATACAATCAGCACTAACACTTCATTTCAGCTATTGGCAACCAGTTGAATGGGCATAACATTGTGGAACTGGACGTGTTGAACAGATTTGAGCAAAAACGGAAATAACAAAACTGCATCAAACTTTGGGGAGATTCGCTCAGTTTACAACCTATTGAAAGAGGGAGAGCCATGTAGCTAGGAACAGCATGTTCGTCGAAATTATAAGCAGTACATTACCCTATCGACCACAGTAACTCCATGAGTACTATATATATATATATATATCTATGTATATATACATACAGGAATTTGATAGGAATGCTGTTTTAGGAAGTCAAGACTGCAGCCAATGAAAGGAATTTCCTTTGGGCTTTGTGGGAAAAAATCAGACAACTCGAACAACTTGAACTCGAACAAAACAAGGAGTTTAAGACCACAAAGATGTTCAGAAACACCGTCAGACAGTCCACCAAGGCCACCAGAGCCATCAGAAACGCCCACACTAAGGCTGAACTTCCACCATGGGCCCTTGAGCCAGCTTTCCCAAAGGCTGATGCCAAAGCTGCTCAAGAGTTCAAGGCCTCCCTCGAGGCATCTCAGCACCATGCTAAGCAGACCTCCGGTCTTTGGGGAAAGATTTCTTGGTTTATTGCTGCCCCAGCTGTCCTCGCCACCGCTGTGAACACCTACTTCGTTGAGGCTGAGCACGCCCACCACAGAGAACACTTGTCCCATGTCTCTGATGAGGAATGGCCAAAGCAATATGATTACATGAACATCAGATCCAAGCCATTCTTCTGGGGTGACGGTGACAAGACCTTGTTCTGGAACCCAGTCATCAACAGACACATCAAGGATTAGATTGTCTTTATTTATATTACAGATTACATCGATATGACCTACATTCTATGATTTATATATGTACTTTGTTAATGACATCACTACATGATCCCAATGAAGCACACACTTATAATGAAGAAAAAATGTACAAGTTGTTCGTAGCGGCAATCGCCACGGAGTTTTCAAACGGATGCCACGATAGATGTAGAATACTCTTCTTGAAATCGATGTTATCCAACTCCAAATCACGCTTCAACATCGATGGCACACCATTCTTTCTCTTGTTCAAGACACCTTGCTTCTTCGATTTAAGAGCCGATCTATCAGCCTGTAAGACAATCTCCTCCTGCGGTTTCGATGTGTCAGTGACATCTGGATAAACCATGAAGTTGTTATTATATGATCCGGTCATGACGCTCTTACCATCCCCCGAGAAGACACATTCGAATTTATCAAAGATTGCGTCATTCTCATACGTATCACATAACTTGTCCCTCAATTGTTCATGGATGTTGATGGTCTTCACCGGTTCCTTCTCCATCTTGATATCCCATATCTTCACAGTCATGTAGTCTCGACTAGCAATATACCTCCCATCAGAGCTGAATTTCACGTCTGATATTGATGAAGTGATTTCAGTGAAGAAGTTATGATTGGCAGGGTCGACGTACTCTTCGAACACCTTCGCGTGCGAATCACAAAGGGCATTGGATCTCATATCGGCCAGTTTTATCGCGCCCTTTGAGCTCGAATACATGAACAAGTTACAATCCAGAGGATGAAACTCTGCACTTGTGATAACCTCCGTTAGTTCCTCCATATTCGCAGGTTTGATATCGACAATGTTAAAACTCTGATCTGGGATGTTTAAATTCCAAAGGTTGATACGTAAATCATCTGTACTCATAAACGTTTCACCATCGGAGTTGATAGAGATGGAATTGATATGGTAAGCGTGGGCATTGGAATAGATTCTTTTTGGCGAGGCTGCGATGATCTTATCATGAAGTGTCATCTTCGGTAATCTCAGAGAGCTGATAGATAGATTTCCATTGTTGTTATACCCGCCAAGGTTATTTTCCGACACCAATCTGATCTGTTTTTCATAAATCTTCCATAACTTGATGGTCTTGTCATTCGTGGACAATAGGAAATGCGCCTGATTCGTACGTTTACACCATTTGATCTTATTAATCTTCTCTTCAATCTCTAGGGACTTCAAGTAGTCGAACTCAGCGTCATGGCTCTGGAACTCGGTATGGAACCTATATTCACATCCTTGTTTCTTATTGTTTCTCTCGAATAGCACCACACGACCACCACGATCACCAGTGGCCAAGTAGTCACCCGTATGGTCGAACTCCACCGTGGAGATGATGTCAGCCTCAGTTATGACAATATCCGCCTTATCACCAAAGCATTGGCTGAACTTAAAGTTGTAATCATCCATCTGATCAATGTGCGCGTCAAAACCGTTAGATTCAGTTGTGATTGTGGTAAAAATTCAAGAGCAAGTACACCTCAATCAGTAATGCAAATACCAAAGGGAAAAAAAAGGTCAGCGATATACCAGAAACGAGAAAACCAGGAATTGCAATTCCAGTCAGTTCAAATGAGATGATAAAATGATAAAGCGACAACCACTCTTAAAATGGTCTAGATCAACAGGTATTTTCTTTGGGGGGGGATGAACCAGATGGCTGTTCACCTTTTCAAACTCCCCTGGGAAGAAACCAAAGTTTTCTGGACGATCAGGCCGGGTAACACCTTACGAATCTGGAGGATTAGAAGGGTCATATGATACATGGTCCCCTGGAGACAATATTGAACCAATGGAGTCAATGGCTGAAGAGGTCCAAGTATGAGTGTCCAGCTATCCCGAAGAATGAATTATGTGACTATTGGTGGTTGAGGGGGGGGAGGTTTTTAAGTATAGAGATACGACCGGTAGGAGCTGGTGGGTCTAAAATTCCCCCGATGGATCGATATTGAATAATACACAATAGATACACCCATCGACAGCTCTGCAATTGGATTGCACAAAAAATGGATTCATCGAATCCGACGTCTACCTGATTTCAATCACCGAGAAGAAAGAAGACAATGGGTCTTTAAGAGACAAGTACGGGGTGCGTGGTCAACAATCATAACATCACGTGACACATCATGCGTTACGTATTATGGTATGTGTGTGTACATGTATGACATACTCGTCGCATCAACCATCCTGGCCCGGGTCGGAACAACACACTGCCAGCATTCAATTTCAACGTTGTCATTGATTTGGCTTGGCTTTGGAGCAGGTACTAGGTAGACAGATTATCAATCATAGTACTGCGTACAATGGAAAGGGTATAAATCTCTCGGAGTCGCTTCTGTTACCAAGCATGGCCCTATCGCCGTTGGGAGTTGAACTTCCACTGTGGCTTGGGTTCAGGCTCAATTAGTCCATCATGTTAAGTTATGTGTAGACATCAAAGGTCATGGCGAAAGATAAGCGGTGGCACAGGTGGCAGTGGTGCCACTTATGGGAGTAGACGCCACTGTGGAAAGTGTCTGTATATAAGGACAATGTTAATACCCTCTGTAAATACTCATGCCTGGGGAAAAGACACCCAATCGCAGAACAATGGTCTCCATAGATATCTCCCAACCAAAGAAATTCTCAGCTACGAACAACTCTACAGGTGCTATCAACTATACCTCTGATATCCACTTCCGAGAAGGCGAAGACCGCATCGATGAGAAGAGCGGGATAAAGAAGGTCAGCGAAAAGGAGTACAAGACTGTCGATTACCCAGAGTGGCTACCAACATGGGACCCAAATGAGAAGTATGAATCATACTCTGACGATCTTAACAGATCGTTCAGTGACCGTGGGTTCCTTGCAGATGCCCAACTGAGAAACTTGTTTCCTCCAGAGAAGAAAGATGATATCAAAATCACCAAGCTGAGTCCAAAGCTTGGTAGTGAAGTAAAAGGTGTACAACTGTCGCAACTGGATGACGCTGCTAAGAATGATCTGGCATTGTTCGTTGCGCAGCGTGGTGTAGTGGTCTTCAGAGACCAGGATTTGAAAGACAAAGGGCTCGAGTTTAACAGACAGTTTGGCTCCTATTTCGGTCCTTTGCACATTCATCCTTCAAGTGGTGCTCCAGAGAACTACCCACAATTCCATATTGTGTATCGTAGAAAGGATTCACAGGAGTACAACAAGACGTTCAAGGACAAACTAAGTGTTAGAGGATGGCACAGCGATGTCACTTATGAGAAATATCCACCGGGCACTACGTTTTTCACTATCTTGCAGGGCCCTGAGACAGGTGGTGACACGATCTTTAGTGACACCGTTGAGGCCTACAACCGCCTCTCACCAACTTTTCAGAAGATCATCTCCGGGTTGAAAGCCGTTCATACCTCTGAAAGACAAGCTGCATCTTCAAGAGCAGGTGGTGGTATTGAGAGAAGAACGCCTTCTACCACTTTACACCCACTGGTTCGTATCCACCCAGTGACAAAGCAAAAATCTCTTTATGTCCCAGGTTTTATCGAAGAGATTGATGGCTTGAAAAAGGAGGAATCTGAAGCCATCTTGGAGCTGTTGTTCAATCATGTGAACCATTCACATGACTTACAAATCAGGGCAAGATATGAACCTGGTACTGTTGCAGTGTGGGATAACAGAAGGGTCTTGCACGCTGGAACATTTGATTGGGAATCTGGCGATATTCGTCACTGTTATAGAATTACACCAATGGCAGAGAGACCTGTCGAGAATGAGGAAGAGCTCGAGGAATGGAACCGTTGATCGTACTACATACTCAAAAATAAACTGAATACTTTCTTATGAATTGAATACTTCTATGAAAAAAAAAATATGAATAATACACACTTTTTATTGCTCTCCCCTAGCCAATTTCTCAATCCACAACTTTTCGGCCTCCACAATGGTGTTGTTGTTCGCCTTCATTTTGTTCATAGTCTCGATGTATTCATCGTATGGATCACTATCGAATACAATACCACCACCAGCTTGTAAATATGCCACACCATCTTTAACAACCATGGTTCTAAGTGCAATACAAGTATCCATGGTTTTCCCGTCGTAAGACCAAGATCCCACCGCACCGGCATACACGCCTCTCTTCTCACCTTCCAGCTCACCAATCAGTTCCATCGCACGAACTTTTGGTGCACCTGAAACAGTACCAGCTGGGAAAATGGATCTAAAGGCATCGAATCTGCTTTTTTCAGGTCTTAGGATACCACTCACTTGAGAGGTCAAGTGCATCACATGAGAGAATCTTTCCACGGTAAGCAATCTATCAACGTTAGTAGTACGTGGGTCGCATACTCTGTTGATATCGTTTCTTGCCAAATCGACAAGCATAACATGTTCAGCTTGGTCCTTTTTTGAAGATTTCAAGATCAACGCCAGTTCATCATCCTCTTCAGAGGTCTTACCACGCTTGATGGTACCAGCAATAGGATGCGTGATGACTTTATTATGATCATCGGTCTTGACCAGCAATTCTGGAGAGGCGCCCACGATTTGGAAGTCCAAATAATCGATGTAAAACATGTATGGAGATGGATTCACAGTTCTCAAATGTCTATAGATGTTGAATGGATGGAGTGATGTGGGTCTGGCAACTCTTTGGGAAGGAACAGCTTGGATGATATCACCTTTCAAGATGTGTTGTTTCAAATTATGAACGTGGGATTCATAGCCCTCTTGACCGATGTTAGAGGTGAATGTCTGGTTTGGCTCGATTGCACCTTGTTCAGGATAATGAACAGGGATGGATTCATCAGTGAGGATGGTTTCGATATCATGGATGCTCTTTGTAGCATCTTCATACTTCTGCTTAATCAGCTCGTCGGAATCACCGACCTCGATATTGATGTTATGGATGATCTGGAATCTTTGGAAAACGTTATCGAAGGCGATAACATTGTCAAACAACATCAATGATGCCTCTGGCAACTTTAAGACATCTTTCAACGGTCTCTTTGTCTTAGGTTCGAAATAGTGAACACAGTCGTAGGAGATATAGCCAATGGCACCACCGCTGAGCCTTGGGATACCTGGTAATTGTGCCTGTCTGTACTGACTCATCTCCTTTTCCAAAATGGTCAATGGGTCCACTTCTAATCCGAACTGTGGACCTGTATTGATAATCTTCTTTGGGCTGAAACCGATAAAGGAATAACGATCGACAGCATCACCATTCTTAGCGCTCTCGAAGAGAAAACTCTGCGTCTTGGTATGGGTAGAATCACCGATCTTAGTGAGCTTGAGATACGCTATGTGTGCAGTGATGGAGTCATTGGAGACGTATGAATACACAGGGTATAGGTTTGGGATGGATGGTTTGGATCTGTCCTTGTGGATGAGCTCCAAGAGGTCTTCGATCGCTGGCTGGATTGGCGCCTTTGGTGGGGAGAAGTTAGTATCATCTCATCGCCAGATATAGTCAAAAGAAGTACTCACTGGCATATGCTCTAGTGTTTATACTCTTCTTTGTTGTTGTAGTTCGAGCTTCTCTCGAGGAATTTTTCACTGAGTCAGACCGTAAGAACTGTGTGTGGGTCATAAATGCCCAGAGGGGCACACCGTTGAGGGCGCTGATATCCTACAAAGGTGCAGCAATTGAATAGAGATTAAGGCGAGATTGCAAACCCACGCCATAGACCAGTAATCGTGGCTAAGATCACCACGGTATATGGAGAACTTGGAGGAGACTTCACAGGTCACACAACAATGCACGTGACTGACCTTGGTGTCACGTTCTGAATCACGTGCATATATGACATAATCATTGACTTAACCATTAACCACGTGACTTTACTATAGAAGGCCCGCCCTCGGTTCGAACCGCATTCTCTTTGAGCCGCACAGTGGAAAAAAACGAGTGAAAACACGTCAAAGCTGGAAAGAACAAGAAAACAAAGGGTGCTAAACAGAGGATTTCAGGGGTTGTTGACTTGAAGGTTTTCATTTCCTTACTAGGTAACACTTTTGATACTACCACATACTCTGTTGATAACACAAGTGAGAACGAACGACAAATTATAATGGGTCAAATACTTTCACAGCCAGTCACAGAGAAGCACTCAGAGTCTGACGAGAACAACCAGTTCGCCTATGGTCTCTCATCGATGCAAGGATGGAGAATCAACATGGAAGATGCACATACTACTATCTTGAATTTGCAGGATGAGGGCAAAGACCCGGTTGCCTTTTTTGGGGTGTATGATGGTCACGGAGGCGAGAAGATTGCACAGTTTACCGGTGACAACTTGTTCAAAGTGATTAAGAAACAAGAGGAGTTCGTGAAAGGTAACTACGGTAAGGCTCTCCAGGACGCGTTCCTCGCTGCAGATGTCGAGATTCTGGAGGATGATAATTTGAAGAATGACCAGAGTGGATGTACTGCCACCACGGTACTGATTTCTGGTGACAAGATCATCTGTGCCAATGCTGGTGATTCAAGAACAGTGTTGAGTATCAATGGTAATGCCAAGCCGCTTTCCTATGACCATAAACCAAACAACGAAGGTGAGCACGCAAGAATCTGTGCTGCTGGTGGGTTTGTCGATATTGGCAGGGTCAATGGTAATTTAGCGCTCTCTAGAGCCATCGGTGATTTCGATTTTAAGAAGTCTGTGGATTTACCACCTGAGGAACAGATAGTTACTGCCTTTCCTGATGTTATCGAGCATGAGATAACTAAGGATGATGAGTTCGTGGTGCTTGCTTGCGATGGTATTTGGGATTGCTTAACATCCCAACAAGTTGTCGAAGTTGTTAGAAAAGGTATCAACGATAGACTCACCCTTGTGGAAATTTCCGAGGCCTTGATTGATATCTGTCTTGCTCCAAACTCATATGGATCCGGTATCGGATGTGATAACATGTCTGTCATTATCGTGGCTCTACTCAACGGCAAGACCCTTGATGAATGGTATCAGTAC
The DNA here is from genome assembly GCA_003706445.3 of Williopsis mrakii. Taxonomy (NCBI): domain Eukaryota; kingdom Fungi; phylum Ascomycota; class Saccharomycetes; order Phaffomycetales; family Wickerhamomycetaceae; genus Williopsis; species Williopsis mrakii. Next base: position 110,532 of record PPLH03000002.1, read on the forward strand.
GTTATTGACAAACAAGGACCAATGTCTGCATCCTTTGAAGAAGTTGCCAATGAGATCTACAAAGAGGAATCAACACAGCAGCAAGATCAGCAAGAGGAAGAGGATTCAAAGACGAACATTTCCATCCAACAATTATTGGAACAGAGTATCTTGACCAATCAAAATGGTGTCTTCTACCTTGATGGTAACAACTTGATGAGCACTCTCGGTGTTGAAGGTCATGCTGCTCAAGAGCAGGATGGTGAGGAACAAGATGGTAAGGCTACGTTGACCGAAGTTGACGAAGATGAGTCAAAGTGAGATCCCCATACACGCTATTGAATGTCTACTCATATCATAATATCTCCCATTATGCATCTTCTACCTGGCGCCTCTTCTGATAACCCTAGATCACTATGACGTATAGATCCCACATTCAATTCTTGCCCCTCTATTCTCTATCTTGTTGCATTATGTTTTTTGGTTCACTATGATATACTTACTCTCCTTTGCTTTCCTTTTTTTATAATCGAGTTTGTACTATGTTTGTATTGTGTAGGGAAACGATAATCATTGCTAGCGCCTTCTCCTAGTGCGCATGATAAGTAAGACTAAAGACAACCGGATATCCAAGTCATACGCCTGTATAACAACCCTTGAAATCCTTAATCCAAAATCAGAAATATGAATGCAATTCTCGTCCCTGTACTTTGTACTCTGAGCTTGACTCTATGTTGCGTTTGTATCTCATCATATAGTGGACAGTTAGATAATGGTTAGTTGAATATCCGGGAAACCTGGTACATTTGACTGTACGTTCCAAGTGACCATCATATCTTACTGGGTGAAGACATGACGACCAGCTCAAACATCAGGCTTGTTAAAAAAGGGTGGCCCGTGGTGACAAGAGTAAGCTCCATTGGGTTAACCATAAAAATGGTCAATTGTTATAACTATCGTCTAGGCCTCAAAGGGCCCCGAATACCGAAGAATATTCAATCCCACGAAAGGGATGAAGATCAGAGATATGAATCGACTAAAATCCAGCGTGATAGTGAGAGAGCCAGTTGCATGGATGGGTACAAGTGACCACGGTATACATAGTGTAAACATGATGGGAGGGGACCATGACGGGAGTCAAAAGAGTTATATAATTCAATGTCCAACAATGTGGAAGCGAAACAGCCATAGCATGGGGACATGTGACTACATAGCTGATCATTGAGCAAACTCACACGGTTCAAGAGGAACACAACCAGCATGTATATCCACATCACCCAAAGCTGCAACACATCCACACCGAAGAACACCATAGCGAACTAGAAACCAAGAGACAATAGCCAACCATGATCCAAAAACCCCAAGCATACTATGTTATACGTAGCCACCCAAACCACACAACCTTAATGGACTCCCTGGCCCATCAGACACCTTCAATAAAGAGGAAACATTATCTCTAATGGGCTGCTTGAGAAGTGAACCCATTACGATTTCCGCGTATGTTGGGTGGGAGACTTTCCCCAAAGCAAATCTATATGACCACTAGTGATCCTTGTGTAAGCTTCGAGTAACAATTCTTTGTCCACGGGCCATAGAGAAGGGAAAAGAAGAGAAAGAAAGAAAGAAGAGATGGAAGAAAGAGACAAGTGTGAGTGAAAAACTTTTTCCGCAACGAAAAATCTGGATTTTTCCTCCGGATATGAGAGGTGTTAGGGCTACTGCACATGGAGGGTGTATTCCGGGGATGATACCATACGATGGGTATAGTCAAGGATGTATTTGGTACGACGGGTGTAGTGTATTTGGGTAATATAAGGAAGAGATAGAGTTGTAGTATGATGTAGAGAAGAATCATATATTTTATTAGATCCACATCCCCGTGTTTATCGTTTTATGTCTGCTGATTGCACCATCTTATTCCTCTGATTATCGCGGGAGCACAGAGCACACAACACATTAGAGAGGTCCTTGAGGAATCACCAAAGGGCAGCCAAGAGCACTATTAATAGAGAAAGCAGAACAATAACTATGTCAGCTGACTACTGGACGTCATCACAGAGACTTCATTGGCAATTTACGAGGGAGAGTCTCAGAGAGGCCCGTAGTGACCTTAAACTTCTAGAAAGGACCATGGAAGAGTCAGGGCTTATAAAGAAATCAACTTTGGAATATAACTACTTCATGAGAATCTATATTCATTCGCTCGTGAACAAGTTAGGAAGACGGTTGAACGTACGACAAGTAGCGCTTTCGACTGCGGAGGTGTACCTGAAGAGATTTTTGACAAGGGCTTCGCTCAGAGAGGTGAACTTATACCTGTCGATAACCACAGCCATATATCTTGCGTGCAAGATCGAGGAGTGTCCGCAGCATATTAGGACAATTGTGAGCGAGGCAAGGAACATATGGCCCGAATACATCTCTCAGGATACCTCAAAAGTGGCTGAGTTTGAGTTCTATCTCATTGAAGAACTGGACACTTATCTGATAGTTCATCATCCATATAAATCTCTACTATTGACTAATGACGCACTTTCAGAGTTTAATAATAAACAATTGGCCAGCGGGATGCACCAATTGCAACTATCACCAGAGGAACTTCAGTCATCATGGTCAGTAATCAATGATAGTTATGTCACAGATCTCCACCTGTTATTCCCACCACATATCATCTCCACTACAGCCATATATCTGACTATTGTACTGAAGCATAACCACCTGACACATTTGCATAAGGACACGAAGAACGAAGGATTGGCGACTTTCGTTCAGTTCCTGGGACATTCCAACATCGACTTGGAAGAGGTTGTAGAAGCTGTTCAAGAGATGGTTACGCTATATGAAGTATGGGAGTCATATGACGAGGCAGAGTGCAAGAGAGCTCTAGAGTCCGTTTATAGGTAACATGACAGATATATGGACCTTTGTACATTCAATTAGTAGTATAATACTTCCTCCCCATACTTATAATTACATCCGGGTAACTCTGGAATATCCAAATGAGGAAATTTCTGAGTTTGTTAATTCTCCCGCCCTGTAATTAAAAAAAGTTCAGCGGCTTTGTTGACATTTTTTTCTCATAACACGTTTGCTCAACTTCTACGCCTCCTTTTTGTATTTAAGGCGGTTATTAAGGGCATTGGTGGTGTCCTGTTACTGCTCTGCCCATCGATATTTGAATTACCTGACTTTCGCTTTTAATAGGTGGTTTTACGGCCTAAATTCTCCCCTTGTTGTTGAAGCTTAGATCTCATCTCATTGACCCTGTTGACCTAAAAATGACCAATATGACTACCAGAAGCTCAGACCCTTCAAGCACCACGTCATCAGACTTGGATGAGAAAGATTACACTCTAAAACAACAACCACCACAACCACAACAACAACCTGTCGTTCAGCAGAGAGGTATAAACACACTCGATAAGTATCAGATCGAGATCTCATTATTGCTTCTCTCTTCTCTATATCTCTCAGACAAGTTCTATCCACAAGTGAAACCTTACACCTCTAAGTTCTTACATTTACAGTATCGCTACCCTGGTACTGATTTTTATGACATTGGGCGTGATGATTGGTGCTTTGTCTTCACTGCGATTTTCCTAATCACTTTCATTAGAGCCACCACGATGAATTATGTCCTCAGACCGTTGGCAAGATCCCTCGGGATTCACAAGCATAAACTAGTGCAGAGATTCATGGAACAAGGTTGGTATCTGATCTATTACTCAATCTCTTTCCCAATGGGGGCTTATATTCTCTATCATTCCAATTATGCCACCGACTTCGACAACTTATACATTGGCTGGCCACATGATCAAATGTCCTTTTTGTTCAAGGGCTATTATCTCTTGGAGATGGCATGTTGGTTACAGCAGATCTTCATCTTAAACATTGAAGACAGACGTAAAGATCACTATCAGATGTTTTCTCACCATATCATTACATGTTTGTTGGTTGGTGGGTCCTATTATTATTACTTCACCAAGATTGGGAATGTAATCCTTGTAATTATGGATCTTGTTGATATCTTCTTTGCAGCTGCTAAATTGCTCAAATATAGTGGATTCCAAACCAGCTGTGACCTGATGTTTGGTCTTTTTGTCATCGTATGGATTGCTTTGAGACACGGGTTATATAATTATATTTTCTATCACACTGCCACGAGGGCCAGGGACTTGATGATGTCAGGGAAATGCATCGAAGGGGTTATTCAAAAAAGATGTTGGACTGATAATGTGATCACTATTTTTCTTTCACTGTTAGGTGGGCTACAGATAATCACCATCATTTGGATGTATTTGATTGCAAAAGTGGCTGTGAAAGTCATAACAGGTGCACCGGCTGAAGATGTTAGAAGCGACGATGAAGAGGACTGATTTTATTTATTCTTGGGGAAAATATCTTACGGTTTGCAAATAGACTCAAAAGGTGAATACAACTTGCTTCAATAAACACACTCAGCATATGACATCGCAATGGTAAAATTTATATCTTATTATCATTTATCCTTATCTAATAGTATAAAGTGGCATAAACAGATGCTATCATCACTAAGATACCCCAGGCGGTCAAACCCAATGCCCAGTATCTCTCCGTCTTTGTCTCAAGCAGCTTAAAGCCAAACAGACCAGGAAGGATGAAGCAAATCAAGGTGGATCCAGTGGCGCCCACTAGTGCTAGCACTAGTTCAAATGAGCTTATTGATAAGGCCAGTCCATATGTTGCTAGAGTTAGTAACACAGAGATGATGATGAATCTATTAGTAGAGAATGGGACCTCGACGTGGACAATTGAATGACCTGAACCATCTTGCAATAATGGCGTCACTTCATGTTCATTGTCTTTCCTGCGCTGAAACCAATTTCTCTCAATCCAATAGGACATATTGTTCAAGGAGATACGACATGGATGGAACATTAGTGGATATGATAGTGCAACCATTAGAGTTAAGGAGGCCTTCCCCAACTTGGAGGATAACAAATCAGGGTCGTAGTTCAAGATAACATTACCAGTGACATTTGATCCAAACTGCAGATATCCAGACACGCCAACTAGTGTGAATAGAAGACCTGATATACCGCAAGCCGTAATGATAACGAGATTGGTATTTTGCTCATCATCAATCTCATTGATGATAGTACAGATATTCTGTGCCGCGGTGAACGCAAAAATAATAATGCTGAATGTCGACAGAACATCACTCCATTTACCTGTGGTCCATAATAGCAACTCACCTCTAGTTTCAGACAGATTATCTGTTAGGGCATGTGTTAGAACTAAGAATGTCAAGTATGCAATCGCAGTGAGACCAACAACGGAGCCAAACTTCAACGAGTCCAACTTTCTGAATGAAATCAAAGGTATGGTCACGAGTAAACTGAAAAGAATGACTTGATTTCTTGTCAAAACACCACCAATCAATCCAGGGACAAGATCACCAAATAACACCAAGTAACTCAATGCCACACCAAAGCATTGAATGGCAATGGAGAAATCAAACAATAAAGTGAGTTTCGGGTACGTGATAGCACAAAGAGCAAAAAAGGATGTCTCCCCTTCAATATGATGGGATACCTTATAGATGATGTAAAGTCCAAACCAAGAAGCCACACCAGCAAGTAAAATGAGTAATACGCCCCATAGGAGACCGTCTGCCTTGAAGGCATACGGGATGGCCAGCAAACCGGCACCGATGATCGTCTTGGTCAGGTTGATGACCGAGGATGTCGTTGTGGCCATTTGGTTTCTGAGCTTCAGTGAGAGTTGCTTGCAGAGGTTATCGATGTTGAAGTTTAAGGTTTTTCTGGTGATTAATTTCTATTTGTTTACTTTTCGGAGGAGATAGCCCAACAGAACCAGGCGATGACACAAAATTTGGAAACAAATGGACTGAAAGCGAGAAGAAATGAGGACAGCTACGCGAGACAAAAGCCTATCATCAAGTCTTTATCAGTGATTAAAGATGCCTGAAGTGTACTACAGACAAAAAAGAGGGGAGTAACTTCAGCTCTCAACGATCATGGCAGCATCCACTCAACAGTTTGTACAAGTATCTCAAATCTACTACAGGGAAGTACTCACGTGCCTTATTGAGAGCTTGGAGTCCTAAGTGAATGCTAGACTCATTCGCATTAGTAATCCGAGTCTTAATGTTGAAAGTCGGTAACTGCGACAATTTTTCGATGAGTTTGAAAGAGTATGCGTTTTCACTGCATTGGTTTATGCATCGTGTTGCTCTTTGGCTTTGATCTTTTTCCAGGTTCATCGGGAAATCTGATGCAATAATCACCGAATTCTGCGACTGGTCATAATGTCCAAAGAGATTTGCTAAAGGTGAACTCTGCACATCATAATCCATCTGTTTCAAAGCAATGTATTCATTCCCAGATTCTTCATAGGATCCTCCATCGCCATGAAGTCTCAATTTGGTCAGTTTTTCCTGATACTGTAAGTGATGCTGTTCACTAGGAGAGTTGAACTGGATGAACTTGTTGCATAGTGGTAATGCTTGGACTAGAGTAAGGACAAGGATAAATATCGTGGTGAATGGTAATCTCATTTTGTTATATGTTTAAAGTTTTAAGAAGAAGGAACAAATTGATCATAGGGAGCCCCGAGCTGTATTTATAATTTATATCCAGGCTGCCTAAGAGCGCAGTTTGTTGCAAATATCTCATTGATACAAGCAGAAAAATGAACGCTTAAGCTTCAGCACAGCTGTAAACACGTCGAAGATACATTGGACTATTGGTATGAAAGATCTCAATATCGTCTTCACTGATAGCGTAAATTGATATTGAAATACATCCTTCCAAATCAAACATTAGATAATTTTCAAGAAAAAATCACCAACAACTTACAATAGTCCATCGGAGATCCTGATCAGCATTCCAAAGAAAACGCAACTGACAGAAATCTATCGTAGAGAGAGCGCTTTTCTGGAATGCCAATTGAGCAGTTTGGTAGACACTGGTAGTCAGAGCAAATTCAGATTATTCCCGTTCCTGGTTTGAACTGTCAAAAGAGTGAGCACTCTAATGGTTAGTGGCACATGCAAAGGCACCTCATGGCGTGCATCTTGGAAGCAGCTTCGGAGGTGATCCCAATAGTTCTGGTTACACATAAGACATGTCTTTGGGATCGTCGTCTTTACTGGCATTAGAAATCAGCCTTGGTGGTATTAGTCAAGTGCTTCTCTTAGTAACCAGTAGATCCGGATCGGTCAAGAACAGGACAGTGAACCCAATCTGGCAATGACGATTTCCATAGTGCTCAGGACCTTCTAATGAAGTTGGAACAACTCAGTAACGTCGATTCCATTCCTTTTCGTCATTCTCTAGGCTCAAGTACTAAGATGGGATTGATTTGAGCATCAATGGTCTGTCGAACCAATGCCTTTTCGAAATCACTATCTCACTCGTAGGATTTTAAGCCATCCTCCACGAACAGTGTAATGGGTTTGAAGAATCAAAAACTCTTAAGAAGGTTATATTCACGGCATGTGGGCATGTCAAGCTTGAGAGGGGCCTGTGGAAATGACGTAGCAGAGCACAGGAACAAAAATATCGCTCTCATTCTTTGTCAGGATCTTCGAACTAATTCACACCTAAGGCTTCTGCACACGATTCATCTGATGCGTAAGTGCCCTAAAAGAATCTTATATTATGTCACACCTCATATTATTATGATATCTAATATCTTCAGGATTCAGTCATGTACGATGAAGGATTCTGTTTTCTCTAAGATCTCATGAGATGGAACATTAAAAACTTTTAAACTTCTTCTCCTCTGTCATGATCACCAGATTGTGTCAGAACCTTCGGATAAAACCCGAACTTCATCCAGCCGCGAGCACCACCTGAACACGGAACAACAGAAGAAATATAAAGAGAAGAGTTGTCCAGGAATAGTAGATGAAGCGGCCCAGAATAGTCGATCCAGAGAAGAGACAGCGTGCGGCATATTCGTGTGACCGGTGCAAGACCAGGAAGACCAAATGTATTAGAATTGTTCCAGAGGGAGAGCACCAGCTGGAGGACAAGACACATCCATGCACGCTGTGCACTAAGGCAGGCGAGCAGTGTGTCACCAGTGCACCCAGAAGGAGAAGGGTCTATGGCTCCTTCGAAAACCTTGGTATCCATTACCAGACTGTGGTGTCCCTGGTTCAAGGATTATACCCTGATTTTGATATAAATGATGTTGGTCAATTAATCAAACTTGGGACAGAGTTGGGGATTAATATGGTTACCAGTGAGAACACTACAGAGATGGAATCGAAGATCTTGAAACCCTTTACTCCAAAGAGATCGGATACGGTGTCTACAAATTCCAGTGTCCAGGTACCACTGATGTCAGATTCTTCCCCAGTTAGAGACACAGTGGTGTACGATTCTAAAGGCGGATCTCACTATGTCGGCTCCTCTGGAACGCCTTTGCTATTCACCCTTCTATGTAACCTCCTGTTGAAACGCTCACTAATCCCGAACCTATCATTTGACAATAAGATCACCTTGTTCCAGAACAATGTGAGGAAGCCAAACTATAAGAACATTTGTGTATCACTCCTGAACGACCCAAGATTCCCGCTTTTCCCACTGGTTCCCTCGAAACAAGTGGCCAATCACTTAGTCGAACTGTTCTTTGAGAAAGTGCATCCCTTCTACTTCATTTTTGAACAAGACGAATTCATCAAGATGCATAACTCATTTTGGGAACAGTTGCTACATAGCGATGATAAGAAAAATGAGCTACCAAATACAACTGTTGGCTGTATTTACCTTGTCTGGCTGATTGCCAGCCGTCTCAAAGACTCCCTTCCATTTGACTCCTCTAAGATTGATGAGCTTCTACAGTTGTTCCTTACAGATGCGTCATTGGGAGCATCTACAAGCTCGATCCAATTCCTTTATTTATATGCCACATATTTACATTCGGAGAAGAATAGGGATGCATCATGGAACCTGATTGGCTTAGCTATAAGACAGGCCATGTCTTTGGGGTTCCATAGAAAGATGGATCATTCTAAACAACTTCGGAATTCGTCACAGTTGTTTTGGTCATTATATCAGATTGAGCTATCGATGTGTGCCAATTTTGGGAGGCAGTGCAACATAAATGAAGATGAAATAGATATTGACTATCCAGATCTGTCACATATGTCGTTGTCTGCAGAGTTCAAAGAATACTATCTCTCAACCTTGAAATTATCAAGGTTCTTGAACAGAATCATCAAAGAGCGTAAGATTACATATTCACAACAACCATTATCACTGATCAACATCGAGAGAACACTTGCAATGAAGAATCAATTGCAGAAAATGCATCAAGAACTACATATTAAACCAACTGCTGAGATCTCTTCGATCTATGATTTCAAACTGAGCCTACTTCACAGTCACTACATGGCCGCATTGACGCTTCCATTCTTGATCCATATCACTACAACGAACTATAATATCCGTGAAGACGAGACCCTGTTATCAATAGTACAAGTTGGATTGAAGAGTGCAATCACTATTTCAAAGGTCATGAATCTGACACAAGATTTCCATAACGGGGCCATTTCTAATGATTGTATGATTGGCTACAACTCTGCCCTTAGTCTCTCGTTATTTTGGATTTATCTGTGTAATAGCTCCAATGACACATGGGAGCTGTCGTTCGAGTTGGAGAACGAATGGATCAGGTTGGACAAGTCTTCGACGTTGGAGTATATCACTATGATTTCCCAATTTATGCAGAATTATAAACTGGATTCAACAAGCAAGAGAATCGCAGAGGTTATTAAAGGTCTAACCAAGGACCTGAGGCTTGCTGAGTCTCAACCGGAATTGGGTTTCGATATCCTGAATTTTGAAACCACAGACCAGTTGGTGTACGATTCCCTTTTCTTAAATAACGATATCTATTTAGATCCATGGTGAATAAACACTAATCACTACCCAATAAGGAAGTCAAGTTCTTATTGACCCGTCGGTGATGGCAGTAATTTGAATGCTCCGAAGAAGTCGGAAATGGGGGAGGGAGATGGGTCATCAAAGTCCACAAATAGGGACAGAAGAGGTTTTAAAAAAGCTTAAAGGGGTGAAAGTGTGCTATTAGTATCATATTATCACATATATCATTTTCAGGCTGTCGAAATTGGGACATTCAAGTGAAATTTTTAAGGAGACACAGGTTAATTGCCCAGAAGAGAGAGATAGGTGAACGATGCTTTGAGCACTGAATACACAGATACAGAGAGCAAGAAATACACCAATCGTTGAAGATAAAGTATAACACAAGGATGGAATTCCAAATGGACATGGAGACGCAGTTCTCTGATGATGAGAGAGTGAATAAACAAGATACATATATCACAGGTGATGATCGGTACACGTCTTCCTATCTCCAGACAAGAGAATTGTTAGAGCATGAAGAACGGTTCCAAAGAGGAGAGCTGAATGATTCTGAAATAGACGATAGACAGGAGGAGGTGACGCCGCCGGAGAACTTTTCGCCTGTATGTGGTGAGATATATCGTTCTTCATTCCCGAGACCTGAGAACTTCCAATTCCTAAAGACTTTAGGCATCAAGAGCATACTGATGCTTATCCCAGAGGAATATCCACCTGAAAACCTACAATTTGTTCAAGAACAAGGCATAAGGTTATTCCAGGTCGGCATGAGTGGTAATAAAGAACCTTTTGTCCATATACCCGACGATATCTTGACCAAAGCTCTGGAGATTGCCATTGATCCCGCAAACCACCCACTGTTGATCCACTGTAATCGAGGAAAGCATCGTACTGGTTGCTTAGTGGGATGTATAAGAAGATTACAGAACTGGTCACTATCAATGATCTTTGATGAATATCGACGGTTTGCAGCGCCGAAGGCTAGACCTCTGGATTTACAGTTCATTGAGATGTACGATGAAGAGGAAATTGAGACTTTGGCCTCCAGGAATGGCTGGCTACCTTTATCTTGGTGAAAACATGGTTCCTTTCTTAGATATATACGTATCTTATGGTTCAACGCCATAAAAGAATCTCTTACCATGTAACAAGGCCTCACCTAGGGCAACACTACTAAGCATAACAGGCCAGAATCGGCCATACCGAATACCATTGAAGGCCTGTCTACCATTGACAACCAAGTACAATGAGCTCCAAGCTGTGACGAACCCTGAGCCACTTTCTATATCACCTTCATGCATAATCCACCCACCGAGGGCCATCGCCCCCCCAAACAAGACAGAACTTATGGTCGTAGGGCCAATATGTACCCTTCTAGCAGCTCTAAACAAGGATCCACCACCTTCTTGGGCGTTACGGATCTGAACGGCCTGTGGTTGAGAAGTTACCAGAGGAGTAGCAAAGAGCAACCCTGAGAGAAGCCATGCCGGATAAGGTGTCGTTGTGGACTGATAGAGCCGTTGATTGATGTCCTTCGTTTCATTGAAATCTGTCATTTTTACAATTGTTCCTTTTTGAGCCCTTTGCTTTGTGTGAATTTTATTGCTGTTCAACTTCTGTTGTTCATTTCGTATTGAGGTTCTCGGAGTGGAATTCCGGAGGCATTTACCTGATATGCTGTTGTTGTATAATTGTTGGCTACGATCACAGGGTTCCTAGTAACATAGTGCAGTGTACAAATGAAGACATGAAATATTAAAACATACAAAAACAGCATCAGAGGACAGCTGAGAAAGATAAGGGTAATGGAAACAAGTTGGACAATAGGGATTAAGATGAAGATACCAAGAGACAATCAGATATCGAGATAGATAACAAACAAGTCACTTCATAAAGGTCCTAGGAACACAGGCAGGATCAACCACTGAGGGCCAGTCGTAGCGCCTGAGACACATCAGTTGTGGACAGTCACACTTCTTTGGTGGTGGGCCTGTCTTCTGTTCATCTCGACATGGCTGCTGAGACATGTCGGGAGCCACTGGTGCCTTCACAGAACCGTACACATAGTTCTTCTCACTGTTGGTTCTCAACAAGCTGATGGTTGCGCCGCCTTTCTTTGTGCTTCCCTGGAACTTAGGTTGGACTTCGGTCATCTTCTTGGCCACTCCCATGGTATAAAAATGCGCCAACAAAGGAATAAAAACGGATTTAGTTTAGTACCAATTACCAATTAATGGCGAAATGTTGATTTGTAGTGATATACAAAAGGCTAGAAGGATATTAATGGATGATAAATCCTGTTTTGTCGGACGACCGATAGCATGAGAAGATTTCAATGCTCCCCGTTGATCACCTATTGATTGGCGGTTTCAAGACAATGAAAATGCCTAATCATCATTTATACCACTAAAAATGCAGCTCAACAGTTGTTGAGTCCTTCATATCCTCAGAGGACCTCATGCCACCATTAGACATGCATTGTTTAGTCCTCATCGCACAAAAAGTTCCTTGCAAAAAAAAAGCTTGATCGACCACCAGAACTAAAACCAAAACCAAAACCAAAACCAAAACCAAAACAAGGAACAGGGTGTCTGAGAACCATAAGTTCACTCCTCAAGGACCTGTGGAGGTTTGGCTGAATATATTAGACCGACACAAAGAATAATAAGAATCATTCTGGCCTGATCATACGACGATCTCGGAGAGAAATAACACCAAAAGTCTGTTCACACTCGAGACACTCAACCCTTCCTATTTAATGCTTCCTAAAAGAGGCACACGGTTGAAATATATTTTATTGTTCACTTCGCCTTTGATCCCACTCGTTACAATATTGAACAAAGTGTCTCCAAACTGGCAGTCCCCCCTTTTCATATCGCTCGCTGCTGTCTCTTTAACCACGCTTTGCCTGCTGAAGCTAGATACATTCGTTAACTGTGCTGAATACATAATGGATTCCTATTTCAGGCCGTCTATTGGTGCAGGTGCCTCCTCGATGATGAGGCCAATGAGTCGTCGCTTCAAGAACGTGCCTGATGAAGAATTAACGAAAGCCCTGAAACGTGGTGGTTACATCGGGGGCTTGATCAATGACGGAAATACATGCTTCATGAATTCTGTTATTCAATCCCTGGCTTCATCCAAGACTTTTGTCGACTTACTAAAAGAGGAGAAGCTTACAGAGAAGGAGTTCTCCCAGGCTTTGAAGTTGTTATTACAGAAGTTGAACACAAAGCACTATAAAGAGAACCAAGACTATAAGACAAACCCGATGCTCAAGACGATGAAGAAGACACCAGATAAGAACTTCCTCATGGGTTATAATCAAGAGGATGCACAGGAGTTTTTCCAAACTTTGTTGAGTGAGTTGGAATCCGATCTGAAGAAGAAAGGAGAAGATGGTTCGTCGACGCCGAATAAAGAGGAACCCGTATATAAGGATCATTTATCAGAAGATGCAATCCTGGGCAATGACAAATTGGGACATTTGGGAAAGGTGTACGTTCCCGCAAGCCAAATTGATCCAAATTTGAAAGATGCAGAACAGAAAATGATCCCATATGAATTATTGACACCAGTAGATGGTCTCAGTGCTGAGCGTATTGGTTGCTTAAAATGCGGTGAGATGGGAGGAATCAGATATAGTGTTCACTCAGGCCTGAGTCTGAACTTACCTAGCGATAACTATGCGGCGTTGAAATTGACAGATTTGTTGAGAGAATGGATCAAACCTGAGATCATCGAAGGTGTTGATTGCAACCGTTGTGCGCTAAACCATGTTTTGGAGTATCAGATGGACCAACTTCAAAAGTTGAAAGAGGAGAATAAGCCAACGTCTAAGTTCCTCATCGAAAAATTGGAGGAAAGGATAACTCAGATTGAATCGGAGTTGGAAAAACCGATCATTGATGATGAAGCGGTGAAGAAGCTCTACACAAAGAACATGATGCAGAAATCTTCCAAGTCTAAACAAATCGTGATGAGCCGTCCTCCTGCCTTGTTGCCTATCCATATCAACAGATCTGTATTTGATCCTATGACGTATAGAGTTAGGAAGAACAATGCAAGAGTTGTTTTCCCACTTAAACTGGATTTGAACCCATTTGTTGCTGAACCAGAAGAGATCAACACTGATGCAAGACTGCCATTGTCCAAAAAGGTTGTTCTTGAAGAGGATGAAGAGGTTGAACTGCACGGACCAGCTCAACCAACTGAAGAGAAGGATTTGGATGAGGATTTGGATGAGGATTTGGAGGACACAGAGGAACCAATTGCAGATGGTGAGCTTAAACAGGATAGCGATTCCAGCTCAATATCATCAGCAAGCACTGCGGATTCTCTTGAAGTGTCATCGTATTCGCAAGAACCATCACACAACCCAATGTCCAATGATTCACTGACTGGTCCATTGGTATACCAATTGCGTTCTGTTATCGTGCACTATGGAACGCATAACTATGGGCATTACATTGCGTATCGTAAATTCAGAGGCGTGTGGTGGAGGACCTCTGATGAGAGCATCGATATCGTGGAGGAGAGTGAAGTGTTGGACGCTCCTGGCGTGTTTATGTTGTTTTATGAGTTGGATTCGTTATGCGAAGTTGTTGAGGATGTTGAGTTGGATGTTGAGGTTGAAATTAATGAAAAGATTGGTGAAGTTGATGAGATTGAGCACGATGAGGAGAGTGCTACAGATGAAGATGACAAGGCTAGAGAGGAGGAGCATACTAATCAGGCGTTTGCCATCGCAAGTTTATAATAAAATATAATTCATAGCATGTTGACCATCTTCCACGTGTAGAGAGCAATAATCATTTTTACGCCAACTACAATTGAATTAACAATGATACACCTTATAAGGCCATTATGGACACATAAACTTACAAAGCCTTCTTAGCAATGTCAGCTGGAGAAGATCTGGCACCACCGAATCTTGGTCTAGCTGGAGGAGTTCTGATTCTTCTAGCCTCTCTGGATCTGACTCTGACAATTCTGGCATGGATAGCACAAGAGACACAGTAGTGCAACTTGTTGTACAATTTTGGAAGGGCATACTCAGAGTAGACAGAAGCCTCACTCATGTCACGGACAGCAGCAGCCTCGACAATGTTCTTGACAGAGACTCTCTTAATGGCCTTGTCCTTTGGCACACACTTGGCACAGTTGAGACATCTAACTGGCTTGACGTGACCTCTACCCTTTTTGTTTCTACCGTTGGAAGCTCTCTTTTTTGGCATCTGCAGTAGTTGTTAGTATACTGTACTTAAATAGGCGTAGGCAGCACGGATGAGTGTTTAGGAGGGGGGGAGTGATTTCTGGTTACTTCATATTCTTAGAGTTTCATTTCATGTCCTGCTGGAAGCGTTACGTGGTTGTTTCTCTTATTTCTTTTCCCTTTAAGAATCTTGCTCCGTGATCTCTCAAGATATATCTCATATGATTCTGTCCAACAATCTCGTCTCTAGTGATATTTGCGTAGCTGTTCTGTATCCTCTATATCAAATAATCTGTTACAACCTCCACCTCCAATCTCATCTCATCTCATGTCATTTTATTGGGTCCCAACATACGTTGTCTGGTTGTTGTGTACCTCCTCAGATGGCTTCTGTTCGTTGTATGGAAAGAATGAAAAATTGTTTTGTGCTGTGGGCGGTGAGCGCGACCGTGTTGGGCAAACCGCATTAAATTTGTGCCGTTGTTGCCTCGGTTACCACCACACAACAGGTGCGAGGGTTGTCGCGAATATCGAGAGGCGAGTCTCTTGGTGTGAAGGTTAAGCGGAAGAGCAGTCACAGGAAGAACACATCCGAACACCAACAATTCTTGGCCGATTCGCGAAAAAACTCTGGATCGCGAACAAAAATAAAATGATATCACTGAGAATCGAATTGGCAGCAGTATATTCACAGATATTTGTTAGCCTTTCCCCTTAAGGAAGCCAACCACCCATCCAA
Source organism: Williopsis mrakii (assembly GCA_003706445.3). Taxonomy (NCBI): domain Eukaryota; kingdom Fungi; phylum Ascomycota; class Saccharomycetes; order Phaffomycetales; family Wickerhamomycetaceae; genus Williopsis; species Williopsis mrakii. The sequence continues at coordinate 126,364 of PPLH03000002.1, forward strand.
TAGCAGCGCTGTGTATTTCCCTGTCCCAAGCGCGAAAAACATTCGAGTTTTCAAGCGGGAAAATTCAATCGTAGTTAACAAACAACATAGTAACAGAAAAGCAACTAAAACCACAATGTTCGCCCTCCGTTCTAGATTGATCGCCCGCCAGGCCACAAGATCCTTCACCACTACTAGAGCTTTGCTCCAAGCACCAAAAACTACTACTGCAAAGGCCCTTGCTGATGTCCATGGCTCTGAGTCCTTGATTGGTCAAGGTGCCAAAGAGGGTACTTTCCCTACTGATTTGGAGCAAGCCACAGGTTTGGCCCGTTTGGAATTGTTGGCCAAGCTTGAAGGTGTCGAATTCTTTGACACCAAGCCTTTGGACTCATCTAGAATCGGTACCATTGCTGATCCAATCCTTGTGGAGAGTTATGACGACTACCGTTACGTTGGTTGTACCGGTGCTCCAGCTGACTCTCACCACATCTTGTGGTTGAAGCCAACAGTGGACCAAGTTGCCAGATGCTGGGAGTGTGGTTCTGTCTACAAGTTGAAGCCAGTTGGTGTCCCACAAGATGACCACCACCATTAAATCAAAATCTCTAGCTAGGGGTATTATTAGATGGAGGTACAGCATGACAATTTTTGAGATGATAGAGGATGTTACGACAGTTTTGACACATTCCAAATTATATTCGGTTTTATATTTTGTGGAGAAAGGGAGTGTTTTTGAAAGGGCTGGCTCTGGAAGGAGTTAGGCCTCTCTAGGATAAGATTTTCCTAATATTTATACGTACTTTAAAGTAACAAAATGATAAGCTTTATTCGCTGTAGTGTCAGCTCTTGAGGATCGATTATGACTACGAGAATCCACACACACAAATCAAACTAAAATCAACGCAGCTAGCTATAAAAAACACACATACACGCACACGCGAGAAAAGTTACACACAGAATAACACGGCCGTTAGCACAAACATAAACAAGCAAGTGGCAACATTCTTTATCAATAAACTCCCACCTCAGGGCCGCTTTTGCATTCTCTTCACCTTTCTAATCATTGTCCATAAACAACAGGCCCATAGTTTTGATAACCACCACCGTTATTACCATGATTCTTCTCTCTACCCCAGCCCAGTTTAAGTGGTCTTCCATTTATCATGAACCCATTGAGCTGCACAATAGTCAATGCGGCACGTTCATGAGAATCATACTTCACGAAAGCACAACCACGATCCGGATAAAACTTCAAATCGACAATGAAACCAAAATTTTGCAACAATTGGATCAAATCCTGCTGCGTAGTAAAATGGGCCAGATTACCCAGATATACAGTGGTTTGCCAGGATGGAGCCTTACGCAACACAATGTCATACGACTGCGGTGTCATCAATGGACCTTGACCACCCATAGCAAGAGGTTGGCCTCCCAAAGCTGGGGAATTATGACCGCTCATCGCCTGTGGTGGTGGCTGGTAATAGTTGTTCCCATTATGATGATGGTGATGGTGATGACGATGGCCATTCATATTGTTACGGTGGCCATTGTGATGTTGGTTAAACTTATTGTAATGAACATTCATCTTAGAACCGTTCTGTTGCTTATGAGCCCAGTTTAAACGGATGGCACGACCAGCGATAACCTTGCCGTTCATGGTCTCAAGAGCCATTTCTGCATCCTTCTGTTCACCAAAAGAAACAAAACCATATCCCCTAGAATGACCAGTTTGCATATCCCACATGACGTGAGCTTGTAGGATTGACTCAAAGTGTTCAAAGGCCGCCTTGAGAGACTCGTCGTTAATTTCCGTGGACAAATCACCAACAAAGATGTTGATAGCCTCAGGGTTACTCTTAGCCTGTTGCGATTGATACGCCCAGTTAATAACCGCCTTCTTATCTTCGATTTCAACTTCTTGTGCTTTCAACTTATCATAAGTCTCTCTGGCGCTCTCTTCGTCTTTGAATTCGACAAAGGCGAAGCTCTCCCCAGGGCTGTTTTTATCAGGGAGAATGTTAACCTTCTCAACAGAGTCACCACCAAAGGTTTCTGTCAACTTTTCCTCAGTAACTTTATAACTCAAGCCACCCACGTACAAGATCTTACGGGATACTTCACGGCCACCTTGCGATGCCAATGCAGGAGTAACCTTTGGGGTTTCAGTCTCGTCTTCTTGTGGCTGCCCGTCTTCCTGAGATGGCTCTTTGTCATCCTCAGAGTCTTTCTTCTCAGATTCTTCAGATGGGGTCTCCGCAATGGATTCTTCAGGTCTTTGAGTGTCTTGTTTCTCTTTTTTTGGAACGTCGTCAATGGCAACAGGCTCCTGGACTTCTTCAGTGACACTCATTGTATCGGTTGGTATCGTATAAATGGTAAATAGGATACTTCACAAAAAAGCACGTTCTTCCTCTCTCAGTGTATGAGGAATGTTCTCAATATCGGTATAACTCAAGGATCTGCAATGAGAATATATGAAAAAAAAATCACACACAACAACACAGATATCGGTCCGAAATCGAGGGTTTCTTTTCTTTATCTCAGTCTCAGTGACGTTACGTCAATCAATAAGGATATAAGTTAATCCTGATGGGGCTTCAACAGCAGGACACACAGGAGTAGTAAACAGGGGTGTGTGTGCCTAGGACCAGTATAGGACTCTCTTTGCAGTTTGTAGGAAAACAAAAAAAACACAGGAGCGTAGTTAAAGGAGCGGAAGCGGTTCAAGCAGCGGATACAAAAAGGGGCAGGTAGTGTCGAGTAGGAGTGGATCCTTGTTTCTTTCCCAGTGCGCGTGTCTGTTGTTTTTGTCTTCTTCGCCTCGTTGTTTGTTGGTATCTTCCACGAAACTTTATCGACGTTTCGCCCCGTGGGAATGTTGACTTCCTTATCGGGAAAAAATAAAATCCATCTTTTATAAGAAAGATGATATCAGAAGATCAAAACTAAAACAGAGCACAGAGCACCGTGAAATCGCTCAGCGCCTAGAAAGGTGGAGCGAGAGAGTCCCAATGCAAGACATATATCCAAAAAATTAAAATCATATATCATATGTGATGAAAGGGCCCAGGGGTAAAGAAGAATGTGCAACTGAACCCAGGACAGATTGGCTTCGTTGCCTGCTGGGATCCTTTGGCAGATCTTCAAGCACTTGCAAGACTTCAAGTAGCTTGCGTTTTCTTGCTCTTCTGAAGAACACAGAAACCATTACGAATACAAACTTTACCAACTTACAAGCCCTAGATTGAAAAGTCATAGGACCCGAATTCCGATCATAGGTCTCTCTCCGGAAGCCATTTACATCATCGCCAGAGCACATATTGTCAAAGACTCCGGATTTGAAATACTTGCGAAATTCTTTCATTCAATGGATCGATTAAAGAATGCCAAACAGAACAGAACACAATCTCTCAGAGAGACATGGGATACGCGTATTCATTTGGGATGTTGATGGCAATTGATATTGCTTGGTTATCCCAAGGAGAGTCTGAATGCCTTCAGCACATTGTGCCTGTCAATCTTGCACAAAATTTCAAAATTTTCCTAAATAATGCAGTTTTTCAGTTGATATTCTCAGTTCCAAGTGGTGGCAAGTGACCAATATTGATAAACGCTCGCTGGAGAATCGAGATTGCCAGCATTAGATGGATATTCTTGGACTTAGATTTAGTGTTAAAAACCAAACTTCATGGGACACAGCGAGAAGCATATACATATCAATCCCATTTTTCAGTCTTTATTACCCGTGCCTAAAACATATGAAACTGATATACTGTGATACCGTGAGGAACCACCCAGTGTACGAGGCTAACCATCGCTTGAAGCTATTGCAGATTATATCGAACTGAAATACAACATCTCTGGAGCTCTCACGAATATCCAAATCTCCAATACTTGAATTAAATTGTCGTTTCTATCTCCAACTGTGTACTGAGGTTGTTGGAGATCATCAGACTACCACACTACAGCCGGACACAAAAACATGAAAAGCACAGATGGCATTTAGTTGCGAAATTCAGTTTAATTCAGTGTAATTCAAAGTGATTCAGTCTACATTGTACGTGGATCGAAGCTATAAGAGGAACACTGAAGTTGTGTCACGCGAACCGGGAGACACATGCTCCTATATTTATATTCTCTACCACCTCCGCCACTATGATTGCACATATACCCTCCGTCTGCCTTTCTGTCACCCTTACATCCTTATTGAAAGTGAATCGTGATTGGTCAGTGGTAAGAGGTCATCATACTAGCAACTAGGCCCAGGGTTATACGGGGTACTCATTGCTTGTACAGTTTTGAAAAAAGACACTTAATCCATAGGTGCTGCCAGATAAAGCAGGGGAATATGACTCTTTGTCAGATATTACGTTATCATCATCTGTTTCTTGCTTCGCCCCCCTGTCCTCCCACAGACTCAGGCCAGCAGAGGCCATGTGATTATCTGAAGTTCATTGAAAGGCCATTCACGTTATCTGAATCGCTAGGCTCTCATTTTAGCGGACTTGCATATCTTATTGTGCTTGAGTCGCGTATAAGATAACGCCAAACTGGTCAGCGTGTTCGTCATCGTTTTTGGTGGCACCTATTTTAGAAGGACAAGAAAAATTTAGAGTCAACAAACGCACAGACGTTATCAACGGTTCAAGTTCAGGCACACAACGCTCCTGAGACATGTCAAACTATCCTGGGCATCCCAATGTCAAGAAAGAAGAAGGTTTTGACCAGTTTTTCAATATTCCGTCCACTTCAACCTCACAAGTCAGTACCCCTGTTAGTGCTGTCAGTGGGTTCCCTAATCTACAACAACACACTGGTCTACCTAATGGAGCACATGGATACATGATATTACAGCAAGTGCCGTATGATCAGATGAATATGACTATGAATATGAATATGGCAACTCCTTCAGTACTACAGGTGAAGCCTCAATACACTGAGCAGTCACAACCACCTCCAGTGATGCAGCAATATCAAGAGCCTCGAATGATGAGGATGGCAGCAGAATTACCCCCCGGAAACGCCGATGCGTTCTTAGATGGCTTAGATGTGATGAGCTCGCCATCTAATACACTTTATTTCAACCAACAGTTTGCGTCTGCTGGAATGACAAATGATACACCATCTACAGGCACGCCTCCAGTCATCATTTCTACTCCTCCAACGGGGGATGTGTATCAGAACAATTTGAATCTCACTAATGAATCAATAGCCGCTGCCGGTTTCTTGCAACCATCTCTTCAAGGCTCTCAATTCCAGCAGCTCCGATCAATGGACAATCCGTTGAGTGACCTTTCGAGTGTTGAGAACTCGCCGTATTTAAGTCCCTACTCTGGCTCACACCTGGGCGATGATGACCTATCATCGAACGGATTTCTCCAAGAGTTTAGCAACAATTCAGGCAGTGAAATGGATATGTTGAGTATACAACTGAATGGCCTCACGCAGGACAACCTACAGACAATTCAATCTCCTGTGACTATTTCGATTGATGCTGCACCTGAAGATTTGGCCAATCGAGCACCCTCTTTGTTCTCTTCGAACTCATCAACGAGGAACAACTCGCCAGCTCACTCCCGTGCGAATTCCTCACATTCCACTACGATGAAGTCTGGACACTTGGCTGGGTTGCTTGCACCAACCGCAGTTGGTGTGAGTAGTGGTTCCGCTGTTGAAGATGATGAGTTGTTGAAACCTGACGCCCATGCAGATATGAGAGCTGGTCGCCAAAATCGTCAATCTAGATCCCGCTCAGGCTCGTCTGCATCCAGATCACTTTCGAGAAAGCGCTCGGTGTCATCTAATCGTGAAAAGATGCTTGAACTGGCTTCTCCTATCTCTTCTGACAAGCGCACGCAAAAGAACCCATCCATCTATGCTTGTCATCTGTGCGAGAAGAGATTCACAAGACCTTATAACTTGAAATCTCATTTGAGGACCCATACTGATGAAAGACCCTTTGTTTGTACAGTATGTGGCAGAGCATTTGCTAGGCAGCACGATAGGAAACGCCACGAAGAGCTGCACTCTGGTAAGAAGAAGTATGAATGTTTTGGAGTGTTACGAGATGGTGTCACTACATGGGGTTGTGGCAAGAAGTTTGCACGTACAGATGCATTGGGGAGACATTTCAAAACAGATGCTGGTAAGGAGTGTATAAGGCCTCTTGTGGAAGAGCATGAGTTTGAAGTGAAGCAGACGAATGGCGGAAAGAGTGTTCCAAATTCGAGCGGGTTGCCTAACGAGCTTTTTACTCAGTTCCCCGGCCTTTTATCAAATGGGAGCGGTGTGAGTGATGTTGATGAATGAATTATAACATGTACGTTGAATTTTCTTCATTGTTCTGTATCGGTTGACTGTGTGATGCTATGGGATTTATACAAATTGGCGTTGAGTGTGACTTTGATCACTACATTTTTGAAGTGGCATATCAATACCTTTTTGATTGAGTTTTGATGGTACGTTGCAGTTTGATTGATTAGGAGACTTGCGAAAGTTTCTACCGAATAATTAATCAAAATGCCTTCATTATCATTCATCCCAAAAACAAGTTCAAAATCTGTTGTCATAGTGAAAACGCCGTGGAACGTTTCTAAATCACGCTTCCTCCGAGCAGCAAGCAGCTCGTTATACCTTGCCTTTCTTTTCCTCTTTTTTGTCCTGTGAGCAAACAGTTTGAAGCTGATCTGCGGAATGACCGTATAGATTCCAGGATCTAAATCGAATCTTAGAGTAAGATGAGTGAAAGTGGAAAATAGGAAAGTATAGCAAGCACAACCTTCTTATCCAGCAAATTCCATATCTTTTATCAGAAGGAGGAAACATATTGTGGATTGTTTCACATTCATCATTGATTTCAGAACATGGGGATGCTTAGGAATGTCCATAGTAACTCATCTACTCCAAAAAAGGGCAGCAAAACCTCCGATACTTATCATTGTCTATCATTGACATGAATAGAACTTCTACGGTAAGCGAATTCTACTTGTGTGTCAGTGATTGTCGTCATTGTCGCTGTCGCAGTTAAACGTTTTGTTTCTCTGGTTCCACGCAGCTCTCTCGGTAGTCACTGTCCTTTCAGTCACACTTGAAGTTTCAAAGGCCTTTGAGTTAATAACTCTACAGTTGAATGTATTATGTCTTCTTTGGAAAGAAGGTTTTGCAGTATATGACCAGGACAAGAAGAGGATTCAGCTACAGTCCCGCGAGCATTACTCAATGCAGGCTCGATCCCACCTAATCTTGTCAACGATATATTGCTGTTTACTGATATTGTAGGATGTTGCGATCAAGCAAACAAAACTGCGGCTAACCGGATCCTTTTTATGTGAAACCTTGTCAACAGGACGAAAACTTCTCTCTTTTCTTTGTGTACTAAAAAAAAGTGACACAAAAGCGACATTACTTATCGTGTTGCTCGAACCGCTGATCCCGGCTGCATAGGCAACTGATGATCTTCCAGTTCTTTCTTCTTCTTTTCGCAACCCACCCACACATTCATACATGTCATATTATTCTTCAAATACTTTATTTAGACAATCAAGAAGCTGCAATGTCTTAAGACTTGCAATACAGCCATTAGTTAAAACTCCACCGGTCAGTACCATCATCTTCCTAAAGATTCAACACATGACCCTTAGCGTTACCCGTGGAACTTCCCATTGAAATAACGACATCTGCAGACCACATTAACCTAGAGTATCTAGAGTCTATTGTAATTTGTCAGAATTCTCAAGGCACTCGTACCTGGCGTGGCTCAACAAATCCTTATACTCTTCATAGGACCAGTACCATTCTCAAAGTATATGACTTAGATGAGACAAAGTATCTAAGGAACTGTCGCCACAATCAGTCATTTGAACACTATTAAGAACAATTACAAAATCGATGTTACCGATACAGTAAGTTTGTAGTATATGAGTAATTGTCAAATGTCAGGTCTCTCAGTAAGACTCTCAAATTCAGTCAATATCATCACTGTTCATATAATCAGAAACAACGCCTTGTATTTCGCTAATGTCAAGGGCAATAAAGATAGAATCATTGAACTCAATGGCTTATATTCTGGAGATATTCGTTTCAAACTCGACGGAATCGACTCTTGAAGATCGTGGCGTTGACTAAAGTAGAATATCATTTGTAAATCTGATAGAGCACCCAAGAAAGATAATACTATGACGCTTACGAGTATTGATGTGTTGGGCACAACTGGCTGTACCAATGAGCCGATCGAAAGACTCGCTGTGACGTTGGCGCTCAAAAGATTATCGGTGTATGCCATGAAACTAAAACTTGAAAGATCGTTGCGATGGGATCCTTGATACTATCAGGGACAATACTTTCGCACAACAGAAGAGGTGGAGGCGCTAATCTCTGCGGTGCAACAACTGAGAATCGACAGGACGCTTTGTGAAAGTTCAGTACTGATACACGAAAGAGGCTTTTAGATCCTTATCACGCAGGGCATAGCTACAGACACTTAGCGTGTATTTAAAGAGACTTGACCTGCTCTGAAAGTTCGAGAATTTGAGTTATCGTCACGGAGAGATGTTTAGAGTCAGCACGAGTTGATCGCCATATTCCAATGCATGGCATAACTCTCTTCCGCTCAAGTTTGCAAATTAGGAGCACCTAATGCAGTCCAACCTCAAATCCTTTAAGAATCTTCTGTTTCCTTGAAGCCTATTTACACCTCTGCCCTGGTGTGAATAGTTATGCAGCCCTGCTAATATCTCGTTCCTGATTGTTAGCTTTCCCCGAAAGGTCGAAAGTTTGAAGTGTTTGAGGCTCTGAAGATACCATCAATTGGCGCCAAATAAATGTCTCATCACGCTCACATTCACACATCCCAACCAGTTGCCACAAGTGCCATCGACCGTACGGTACCTGACTTTCCAGTGGCACTTGCCGATGATGAAAGCCACTATTTTGCGACAAATAGAGCACCCGAGTACCTCGATGAACTGGTGGCACAAACCACCGAATTTGTCTCCGAGCACAAGCTGAAGGGGCGCAAAGTCGTTCTTGTCACATCAGGTGGTACCACAGTCCCATTGGAGAACAACACCGTCCGTTTCATTGATAATTTCAGTGCCGGTACAAGAGGTGCGACGAGTGCGGAGTACTTCTTAGAACAAGGGTATGCCGTGATCTTTTTACATCGTGAGTTTTCTCTTTTGCCATATTCAAGACACTACTCCCATTCTACCAATTGCTTCTTAGACTACATGAGCGAAGACTCAAACGGGTCCTTGGTGATTGCTGAACATTACAGGGATGAAATGCATGAGCTTTGGAAGAAGCACAATGCCGCTAGAGATCAGAACTTGCTGTTATTGCTCCCTTTCACCACTGTAAACCAGTATTTATTCTCTTTGAAATCGATTGCCCAGGCAATGGATACCTTGGGGACAAAAGCCTTGTTCTATCTTGCTGCTGCTGTTTCTGATTTCTTTCTTCCAGTCTCCAGAATGCCGGAGCATAAGATCCAAGCACAAGATCATAGCGATGGTGGTAAGCTCGTTGTGAACTTAGATCCTGTTCCAAAATTTTTGAGACGTTTGGTTGACAGTTGGGCTCCTGGAGCAATGATCACCAGTTTTAAATTAGAGACTGACAAAGACTTACTGATCAAGAAGGCAACGCAGGCACTGGAGAGATATCATCATCAGCTAGTCATTGGTAATTTGTTACAAACTAGAAAGAAGGAAGTTGTCTTCGTGACTCCTACTGACCAACACTGGTTCAGATTGGTAGAAGGTGGCAACCACGAGATTGAGAGCTTGATTGTACCAGCTGTGATTGAGCGTCATGAGAACTACATTAAGAGTCATGTATGAGCCTATGTGTTGATCTATACGTTTGAAATATAACAATATATACAAAGTTTTACATGAATTGTAGGCCAATGCCATATTGCAAACCTTTTCTCATTGCATCGTGCTTATGAGCGACAACAGGGAGCACGAAGTTGAGCTCAAATCTTGCAACTGGATGCTTGAACACGATTCCAAACCCACAGCCAATAGAAGGTTGACATAACTCTTTTATCAGCTGTTTTGCAGATTCGTTATGATCCCATGGGACCAATGACCCAAAATTCACAAATGTGTGTAGCTTTAATCCACTCTCTTTACTCATGAAGGGGAATTTTGTAAATGCTGAAGCACCACCACTGATAAAGACATCACCACCAAGCGAATCTCCTGTATCCCTCGCACCTAATCCATTATAAAAGAAGCTTCTCACATCATTTGGACCGCCAAGGTAGAATCTATCCATAATATGTGAGTACTGATCCATCGAATATAGCCAACCACTTCTCAAAGATAAATTCAAAGTGTCTCGCTCATTGAAAGTGGTAGCATAGGATGCCTCTAGTGACTGTTTGATGAAATGTGTCGTACTGAACTTTGTCAATCCAGCCAATTCATTCTGCAACCCTACGAACCAACCTCTTGTCGGTAGCACCTTATCATCACGGGTATCCATCGAAAGATCATATCCCAAACTCACTTTCAAATCATCGCCAGCATGGGCCAACATCGCACTACTTGCCGAGGTATACGGTCTAACGCTTCTTAAGACCGCCTGCAGACTCAACTCATGTGCTAACCCATCTTCATTCTTCACAGCTTTTGTCTTAATACCCTTCAGCATTTGCTCATGGGAACTCCAATCAATCTTTCTACTGGTAGCATATGCCGCAGTGTCCCATCTCCAATGCGTAGATTCCAACAATGGAGTATTATAATTCAGCAAGTATGATGACCTCGTGCGTGTTCCTGTGGTGGCATCAAGAACTAAATATTCACCCCCACCAAAGATGTTGCGCCATTGGAATGTGATATAACCATCACCTTCACCGTTACCGATATTCGTACCGGTCTTCGCCATGAATCTATTGACCGGTACCAGTTTGATCTTTGGAACGACATTTAGGGTCAAAGAACGGCTCTGAATGGAATCTAGAGAGATTATCACGTCTTTGATGGCACCTGAAGCTTTAAAAGTGTCATTTACAGTATCGACTGATTCGATCAACGATCTGATGTTTGTAGCTTGGATCATTGGTTGGAGATGTGACACAATGAATGAATCACGCAATTGTTCCGTCCCTTCAACAACAACGTTACTCACATGACACGCTCTTGAGCTATTGAGCCCCAAAAGTGTGGACATATGATGGAGCTGCTGTGAATGCATCATCTGCTGGTTTGAGATCTCGAGCTTCTCCATTGGAGAGGGCTCCTTTGCTTTGAAAGTGGTGCTTGCCTTCTCCACAGCCTTGAGGGGTTTGTTAGTATTGTGGTGCTGTGCTCAATATGGTGATACGCACACTGTCCTCTTTTAGATCTAACGACATTTACTTTTAATTCACCTATTCTGAATGTGGGTTTATGTGAGATCATCGTCGAAGTGTTCTGTTTTCTATTGTAGGTGCACGGGTGTAAGATTGGCTTATTTATGTTGATACCGAAACCACTGTCAACTGGATCCCTTGAGTAGTGCCGGTCCTACCATTCAATCTTTTAGTCCTCGACCTCCATAAGGACGCTAATAAACTCCCTACAAACATAACATAGAATCAAAAACTCATATATATCGTCAAGTTTACTTCTTACCTTGAGCAGCAACGGCAGCAGCACCAGCGGCAGCAGCCTCTGGGTCCAAGTAATAAGATGGCTTAGTTGGCTTCAATTGCTCATCCAACTCGTAGACCAATGGGATACCAGTTGGAATGTTCAAGTTCGCAATGTCCTCGTCAGAAATGTTGTCCAAGTGCTTGACAAGAGCTCTGAGGGAGTTACCATGGGCAGCAATGATCACTGTTTTACCTTCGAGCAACTCCTTGGCAATAGTGTCTTGCCAGTATGGCAACATTCTGTCAATGACGAGCTTCAAGGACTCGGTCTTTGGCAAGACAGCTGGATCAACGTTCTTGTAACGTTCATCGCCGTCTTGGGAGAACTCAGAGCCAGCAGCGATCTCTGGAGGTGGAATGTCAAAAGAACGTCTCCATGTCTTGAATTGAGCCTCACCATAAGCGGCCAAAGTCTCAGCTTTATCCTTACCTTGAAGGGCACCATAGTGACGCTCATTCAATCTCCAGGAACGTTGCACATCGATGTAGGCGAAACCAGCCTCTTCAAGAGCCAGGTTGGCAGTGTGAATAGCTCTGGTCAATCTGGAGGTGAAGAGGATATCTGGCTTCAGACCAGACTCTTTCAACAACACACCGGCACGTTTAGCCTCTTCTTCACCTCTGGCGGAGAGCTTGACGTCGACCCAACCAGTGAATAAGTTCTTTTCATTCCATTCGGACTGACCGTGGCGCACGAGGATAAGTTTGGGCATTGTCTGTGTTGTTCTATATCGTTAGAAAGTTGTTTTCACTTGCTGTGAAATTTCGATGGAACTGTGGCCCTCTTTATATACCAACCCCGGTGGCATCAGGCGGTGGGTGCTCGGAGGACCAGGTGATCCCGGTGAAGAGGGGGACCGTAAAGGGAAATTCCGGGGCACGTGAAATTTTCATGGGGCTCGTAACGCTTAATATGTCCACACTTTCCCGTTGGCCTTGTTAACCAGAATGTACCTGTACATTGAAAAAATCAGGGGTTGCCATGGTCTCCAATACACTTGTTCTTACCGGACTCACCGACGAGAAACTGAACAGCGATGCCTTCATACATTCCCTCCAGCAAGTTCTCCTAACGAGGCAAAAGCCGACCCAAGCAACACAGTTCATCATACTCAAGTCATTCCACAGAATCCTAATAATCTTCGAGACGCGCGAGACTAGCGCACAATTCAGAGACATATATCGTGCGATCGGTATTAATGAAGGATTCTCTTGTGGGTTTTCCCCCAATGACTACTCATCCCATCTGAATAACTATCTGGAGCTTCCTTCAAACTCAAGAATGTTCCTCATATCCCCACCGGCATCGCCACCTGTTGATTTTAATTATGACGCTACCGAAGAGGATCCCAATAAGCTACAGATATATACACATAAGGATATCCAGGAAATGTTATTGAGGAATAATGATGAGTTGAGACGACTACTGGAGCACAACCATGCCCCTGCAGAATACGTACCGCATGATCATGAATCATTGACGGAACTGGGTAAAGAGATTGTTCTCAATGATAGTATCAGAGGTCCGAAGATCGTGTTGAACCCAATCAATGGGGAAGATGACCACTTGATCGGAAGGGCAATAAGGAACTTTAGAACTAGCTTGCCCCCTCGCAGCATCTTTGATGATCTTAATAATGATTGACTTATGACCTATCATAATAATTTATAATACAAATATCATTACGTGCAATGCAGCTCAACTTAACAATGCCTAAATAAATAAAATAACTTCAACTCCGTTAAAACACACACCAAGATGAAAATACTCAAACATATCACAAATCAAAAAAAAACAGTCAATCATATAGTTCTTATAACGTTCACGATCATAATCCATACTGAAAAAGGGGAAGGAGAACATTCAATACATATAGCCGCCATTCATCATTCCGATCTGCGACTGTGCCATATGTTGCATTATCGGTTGAGACATCGACTGCATCATTGGTTGGCCAACCATATAGTGCTGTTGATGCAAACTATACCCTGGTGGTGCAACATGCTGTGGTGGAAGCCCGTGTGACGGTACATGGCTTGATGCCTGTGGTTGAGATTGGTGATGGGAAGGTGGATGTTGCGCCTGTGGTGGTGCCTGTTCTGTGACATGTACCGGTTGTGAAGAAGGTACTTGCGGTGGTAGAACGTGCTGTTGCGGCTGAGATAAATGGTGATGTGGGTGCGGTACAAGACCTGGTGACTGATGACCATGTGGCTGTGGTTGAGAGTGCTGTCTCAATAGTGACTGTGGTTGTCTAGCTTGCGCCAAATCCTTCTCCAGCTGCATAAATGCCGTATTTACCATTCTCACCATTAAGAGCCTATCGATATCGTCTGATTCCAACTCTTTTAAGAACCTCTGTCTAGCAATATCATAGTGAAATCTACCATCAATGTAAAGGGACTCAATTGGGTCATCTTCGTTCACGATGGATGCAGAAGGACCACCTGCGGTGGATGTGATGTGGTGATGTGGAGGAAATGAGAACTGTGATAATGAATTTGAGACAGATCCATTCTGATGGTTCTGTACTGATGAATTCTGCTGCGATGTGGAACCATTATGTTGTTGTGTGAAATATGGATACTTCTCATCATAGCTCTTCTGCAACGGCCAATCCATATGGGAGTGTGGTGGGTACTGCTGCTGTTCGGGATATCCAAATGGATCCTGATGATTAACCTGGTGTTGTACCCCGGCTTTCTCCTCCACTGGCGTCAAGGTTCCACTATCAATAGATTTATACCCACGTTCCGTTCTCAATCTCTTTCGTTCCAGATATTCATTCTTGTAGTACTCGGCCAGCGATACTTCGTTGTTGATCATCAGCTCAGAGTTATGGCGCTCGAGGAATCTGTCAATCCAATTTTTACCAACTTTCAAGCAGTTCTCTCTTGATTCGGGTGACATTGGGGCATTTTTGAATTTCTCTTTCAACACATCCTCACAGATGGACAAGATCTCTCTTTTCTGAGGCTGATGGTTGTCTCTCAGCATCGACTGGATTCTCGCCACAATCATGAGCTCCTCGTCGTTCGTAAACTTCTGTTGCTTCTCATGGGACGTACGCGTGTTCTTGAAGCCATGGATCCTCCTACTTAGCGTTGTACGACTCACTTTATATTTTGTAGCGATGGAGTTTATGGAAGCGGCCTTGTTGGTCGTGGCCTCCTCCACAGCGAGCCGGAACCTTTCTTCACGCTCGTTGTAATCCTTCAGCTTCTTGTCCATGTACATTCAGAGGTAGCCAACCATTCTCACCAGGCCCTAGCTAAACAAATCTGGAGAACTCTTCCTTGTTTATTAAATACGCCAAACACCAAAAATGCGTTCGCACAGCGCAGACCGGCTGATGGGGCCACTAATGAGGCTGCCTTTGACGGCATGCACCCGCGTATTCCAGCGCGTGCTTACGCAAGCTCCATTTGCTGTTTGCGGCAGCTGGGATTGTCAACTACTAGGGGCATCCGGTTCAGAACCTTTTGGATTTTGAATATAAAGAGAGTGATCATGCTTCCAATAATACCTGATATTAAACATGGCTAAGATCTATTTGCCTAGGAAGCCCCATAACACCAATCCAACGACAGTCATACAGTTCGTAACCAATGGTCCAGGAGCATCTACTCACCCCTCAGACAGAAAAATGGGCCCAGATCCGCGCACCTATCTCGCATACATATGCACCTCTGTGCGTATATTAACATCTAATCAGCGCTCGAGGCATGGTCTGTCCCGCGCGCAGAGCTGCTCGATGATGGCTCGAGGAACCTTCTTTGGACGAAACCTGCCAAAAGGGCATCAACGACAAGAGTTGTGGGCTTCCAGAATCGGTTGACGGAATCTCTGGAATCTCTGGAATCTCTGGAATCTCTGGAATCTCTGAAATCTCTGGATTGAGAATGAACAACAAGCTTAGGAGCTCCACGATTCTCATCGCAGCGTCATCTTTTGTTTCATAATAAGGGTTATTCGAAGTGTCTCATGAAAATTGAAGAGACATTCCAGAACCAATAGATTCCATCGGTTTTCATATCTTCGAAATCTGTAGCCCTTTCAAATCTTTGTCGCCAATTAGTCGTGCTCCTGTTCTCCGTTGAGCCCCTTAGTAGGCACATACCAAATGTGTATTCCGTTACCTTTTGGTATGAGTCAGACGCTGTAATATGAAAAAATACAGATATCAACCTGATGTTATATAGGACTCGAAGGATGTACTTTCTTCAGTACGCTCTCTCGCTGATAGAAATACTACACGTCTATTTGGTCGTCTATCAAGCTGGAAAAAGAAGGACATACATGTGCTGATCTGGCACACCGTAAGACGCTTCTCTGCAGATGCACAAGTACAGGCCTCTCTAGAACATCGGCTCTAATTCGAGTATGATGCATCTCGGACTGGTGAGCGTACAGTTGCTCCAATTGCACAATCTCCATCTATAGAAACACTGTATTACATTGTTCAATAGACTTGAACGCAGATCAAATGCGCTATAGCAGATGATTTTCCGGGAACTCGGTCCTGTCTAGGCATGCATAATACGAAGTCAATCAACTTGAAAGAAATACTGGACACTGGGAAGTGTCTGAAAGCAGAGCATCCGTTGCTTCAAAGGTGCGTAGCTTTCTGTTTTCTGATTATCATCAATCGTATCAAATGTATCAAAGTTAAATTCAACGTTCATACGTGCATTGTGCTGTACTGCCTCGAGCCTCTATGGAGAAGCACGGCCAGGATAATAGGGAGTATAAGATTCTCACTTTGAGTGATAGCTTCGAAGTATTCTTCATCCATGCCTAATACCAAGAAGGCTTCTGACCCTCTGGATACAAATGTTCGTCCTTGTATTTACTACGAACATCGTTCTAGTCCATTTCGGTGAATATTTCATTTTCTTCATTGGGTGTGAAAAAGCATCCCCGTAATTACGAATACTCTTGCCATTTTATGGAATGCAGGTGGTCGGTCACTCGCCAATTTCTCTACTGCCATCATCCATGATCCAGATTCCAGGGTCCCCCTCTTTCAAATCCGACGCCCCTGGATCTATTGCCGTTATACCTGCTGTACGTATTATTTATGATCTGTGCGTGTCTCACAATAAGGCCTACTGCATGGCGCAGATGCGAAATCCGCCTCAACAACAAGGAGGCCAATAGATAGTCATTGGTCATCTCTATGCCCCATCACATCAAGCATTGATGTGGCTGGGACTCACGCGCTGGAACAGGCCATCATCCTTTCAAATTTTCTTCAAAACGGGTTATATACAAACTGAACTCTGTTTTTTTTTTTGCAATTTAGCGCAGATCGCGAGGCTTCAGTAGTGCACGCAATTGACACATCAGGGCAAATGGACGTTAGTATTTCCAATCTTGTTTGAAATATTGCTATGCACGGCTCTGAAATTGATAATGATAAGTCAAAAATTGTGGAACTGAGCTGCAATTGGGTCCTGGCCCTTCGAGAATTGAACCTTATGTAATTGGAGGTCGAGTACAACATGGGACGATAAAGTTCGGAAAAAAACGTTTCCTAGGATCGTGCCTATGTCTCGTCTCGGCCACACAGAATATTCGTACTCGTTCAACCACCTACGCGAGGCCATGCACTTGCTAACACATCACAGATTCGAATTTGTCGCTCTCGGGTGCCACATGTTTACATGTCCAGATACATGACAGCCTACTGATTCCTGATCATGAGTAACTGTACGTCAATAGGCCTCTTCGGACTAGAAGAAGGACGCGCTTGGTAGATTCAATAGACTTGCGCACAGTAAGTTACAGTCAATCAAAATCAAACATTCTATGTTTAATGTACATACAGCTATTTTTTGCTCTTCTTCACTTGCTTACCACTTTTCTTCACCTTACTGTTCTCTGTGTTTGCCTTGATCTCTTTTGTGACCTTTTTAGCAGCAGCCTTTGTTGCCTTCTTAGCCTTTTTGATTTTTGAAGCTAAGAGCTTAGGAACTTCATCATCTTGAGCCAATTCAACAAGAGCGCGTTCAAAAGTACTCAGCTTCACTTGCTCACCAGCAATATCCAAAACGTTCTTTGTCTTCTCGATCTTCTCTTCAACAACGGTCTCTTTTGTGAATGCTTCTTCGGCCTCATACAATGGCAAAGCTGGGGATGCACTTGTCTTGATAAAAACACCTCTCAATGGAGCTTGAGCAAAATGGTTAATCACTTCAGTAATGCTCAAGTCGTTAATGTTCTCCAAGGAACCCAAGTTGACAACCAAGTTGTCACTTCTTGGGATTCTGTAAATGACGCCTGTCGTGATCTTTTCAATCTCTCTCAAAACTTTTTCAATCTTGAATCCATTCTTACCAACGCTGATTGGGACAGGCACTTTACGGCTCTCGTAAAAAGTCTTACCCAAGAGCTTCGGCAATGTCGTCACCACAGCATCATCAGCAAGGAAAAGATCGTATTGTGACCAAAGTTGGCGACGTTTCTCAAATGGCTTATAAGTAGTCTTCAATTCTTGACCCGTGATGATCTGTGACACAACATTATTCAATTCACTGGCCTCAATCTTGGCCAAGAGCTCTTTATCGATGGAACCATCACGGACAATAAGTGCGATGCTTGGAGCGGCAGAAATCTTTTCGGTCAACGGAATCACCCTTGGTTTGAGATCTTTCTTGGAAGTCCAAAGAGATGAACGTGTGAATTGGATTTGGACATCAGATATAAGCTCATCTTCAAAAAGTTGGGACTTTGCTGCTTCGACATCTCTAGAGCGTTCAACGTAAGCTTTCAACTCATTCAAAGCCTTAGAGATCGTAGCTGTTGGAACTAAGGATGAAGTGGTACTAGTCTTGGAATCCTTTTTAGCTGGGGCTGCAACAACAGACTCTACAGCGGCAGCCTTCACGACTTTGCCCTTTGGTTTAGTACTGGCCTTTTTCGAGATGTTTTTCACAGCTTTCTTGGCCATCTTTCAGAGTATAAGCGAGTTGTATGATCTGGAATAGTACTTCTGAAAGAGCTGAGATGAGCTTCACAGATTTTTTTTTTCACAGGCCAGGGGCACTGAAAAGGAAATTTTCGCGCGTGTCATTTCTAAAAACGAGTTCGCGAACTTCAGTGCAGGTTACCCGGCCCATGGAGCCTCTGGTGCCCTCAAAGCCTTTCGAACTAACTTCCTCTCTTGACAGTATTAAGTTTGTGAAAGTCAAGCACACCAGGAGAGAAATGGTGGGTCTATATACAATGCACTTGAGGATTGGAGTACTAATAGTTTGTGTGAAATAGGGTAGAAAGAAGTCATCAAGAAAACCAGTGAAAAAAGTGGTCCAGAAGCTTGACACCCAGTTCAACTGTCTCTTCTGTAATCATGAGAGTTCTATAATCTGTACACTGGATAAGAAGAATAACTTGGGTACCTTATATTGCAAGATATGTGGCCAGTCATTCCAGACGACGATAAACTCGCTGAGTAAACCTGTGGATGTGTACACGGATTGGTACGATGCCACTGAAGAAGTTAATCAAGGCCAAGATAGTGATGATGAATACGACGAAAATGATGTTCAACAGGAAAAGAGGAAAAGAGATGACTTTATCGAAGATGATGAAGAGGAGGAGGACGGTGATTATAGTGATTAGATGTAATTTAGGTGTACTTTATTTCACTCCGTGTAGGTGTTTATTAGATAGTTTCATCCTGCAGATGGACAAGCAGTTAACTACGCACAAATCTCAAATGCATAATAAGATTAATCAAATAAATACGCTTCTTTTTCGTTTTCAATAATTTTTTTTTTCCTTTCAGTACTTAATATCACCTCTCTCCCTCTACCATGGTGCATCTTTCAGCCCCTCAAAGAGATGTAAGCATCAACAAACAAAAAAGCACAAAACCCAAAGATAATAACACAGCAAAGCTCAAGGCCAATATAGGAAGTCATAAGAAGTATTGGATTGAAGGTCATAAAACATCAATGACTGTTAAGACTTAAACAAAAATAAATGTGTACTCAAAAAGAATATAAACCCTCTTCCTGAATGTTATGCATCCTTCTCCCTCCAAATATTTCTCTTACTCTGTTGTATATCTCTTTCTCTCTCTTTCTCTCTCTTTCTCTCCTTCAACTCTCTCTAACTCATCAGATCATAAAGTGGCATCAACTTAGTTGACGTGGCTCTCTTTGGCCAACTCTGGAAACAAGTCCTCCTTCAAAGTGAGACCCAACTCCTCTCTGACATCCTTAAGCTCCTCCAAGTAGGCGTTGTATTGCTCAACGGTCTCAACCTTGTACTTCAAACCTTCAAAAACTCTGACGGCAGTGGCATAGTCGTTGACTCTTCTAGCAGCTCTCAAAGCCTTCTCAACCACAGTTGGAGATGGCACCAAGTCGTAGGAGAAGGCATTGTTCAAGATACGTTGCACCTCGAACAAGTCATAGGCCTGCTCAAACTCTTTCTCGAATCTGGCGGTGAACTCTTCAAAAGTCTCCTCAGCGTGGGCAGAATAGTTTCTAACCATCATTGGGGCAGCCAACTTGGCAGCACGTGGCATAGCGAGGGTAAGGGCTCTAGCAGCTGGGGCTCTGAAGGCGATTCTGGACAACATTTGGGGTAGTAGTATTAGATAATGTGATGGCTAACTGGGAGTATCTCAAAATCTCGTTCAAACTTATTTGATGTTTTTTTTCTGTGTGGGCCCACAGCCAGAAAATCAATACCCGAAAAACTCAACGGCGATTGGCTGGTGACGGAAGGGGAAGCATTATGCAGCCCTGGTGATTATATAAGTTGTTAGTAATCACTATATATTACTCCCTGTGGTGGTAAGCGTGGGGCTGAGGGTTATAGTTACTACAATTACTCGTATTGCGAGCTGTTATACAGCTACATGCATTAGAGGCATCAATCCATACTCCATGCATAGGGACTCTTAGCTCTCAGTTTCTCACCATTCTTATAGAAGTAGAACGGTGCAGGGATCATGACAACAGCCACAAAGGCCAATAATGACACTCCCCAATTGACACCTAACCCTTCCATCATCTGGATACCAAACAAAGGGAATATACCACCACATGCGCTTCTCACGAGGGAGTTGCTGGCCATTGCACTTGCCGCATAGAGCCTATACGCGTCTCCTGTGTATGCAAACACTCCTTGGAACGCCAATGCAACTCCACAGCCAAACACACCTGACCCAATCATAGGCGCTATCCAGGGCAGTTTGGAGTAACTTGTCCACGCAATGATGAAAAGCCCCATTGGGATCAAGAAAACGCCAGCCATGAACGGATAGAACCGGAACTCTGGCTTGTTATCACCATAACGGGAAACTTTCTCGTTATACATCTTTTGAAACAATGGTGCTAACGAACCTCCACAGATCATACCGATGAGCATCCCCAGGAAACTTAGCCCCTGCTGCCATAGATTAAAGAAGAAAACTGTACGGAAGATATAAGGGAATGCCACGAAGAACATGTAGACAATACCCAGACCTAACCCGGTGTATCCACATAGTACCGCCATCATGGGATCTCTAACCAGGAGCAGTATAGGTCTCTTTGGCGCTGAGAGACATGTTTTTAGTAATGACTGTTGCCTGAATCTCTCCAAAGGTGCGTAATATTTACCATCTCCCGTTTCTCTACGGATTCGTTGCGCCTTATGGATCAATAATACAGGCACGTAGGTTTCAGGGACGAAGAAAGTGACAAAGAGTAGCATCACCGCACTGAAAATCGTAAGCACGTGGAAAGTCCATCTCCAATGTATATGTGCATTAATGAAACCGGAGACCAGCGGCCCAAGTGCTGGGCCTGCGAATGGCGATAACGAATAAATACACATAGGCACACCAATCTCATGTTTCTTAAAGATGTCAGTTATAGTACCACCAGCAATACTCAAAAAAGAACTTCCAAAGAACCCAGACATGAATCTGCCGAACAGCATTCCTCCAAAATTCGGTGAAAATCCAGTCAGAATCTCAAAGCAAGTACACAGTGAGAGGCCAAATACATATGTCACTTTCCGCCCGTAGAATTCACTAATGGGACTAAGGAACAACGGACCGACACCTAACCCCCAGATGAAAAGGGATATCCCAAGGACTGATACTTCCCGTGATATATTCATGGCTTCCATGATATTCGGAGATGCCAAAGACCATGCAGATGATATCATAGTGACACATATCGAGGTGATGGCCAAGATGATTATGATAACCCATTTTCTTCCCTTCGACATCGTCGCAGCGATGTTCTCTTGGTCATCTTCACCTTTGAACTGGACTTCGTAAGGATCTGAATGGTTCGATTGCGATGTCAGAAGAGATTCAACGTCAGCTTCGTCAGGGTTCAGTGAGTAGACTCTATCGATATCTTGTGCCGGTAATGATGCCGATAGTGATGCAGGCATTACTTATGATGTTGCTAACGCTTGAATGCAGAGGTATAAGATAGTGGTCTTGGCCAAAAAGAAAAGCAAAAGACACAAGTACTTTCCGTAGGTCGAACAAAGATAAATATTCATCAGGGTGTGACAAAATTTCTTGCATCTTAGTCCCTCTCTTCATTATTAATGCCCAGGCCACACAAGCCCGACGGCTATAACAACCCGACAACGAAACATTCGCGAACAGTTCGCGAAATCGTTTTACGTTACGCTGTGGGGGGTGGGAGGACCCATCAACACTTCTCAACACCCCCCCCCTTGTAAGGGTAAACAGCAGAACAATTACGGTAGAATAGCAAAAAAAAGAAACAGACAAGGGCTAGAGTATGTTGAGACGCTCAGTAATGGGTCTGCGAGTGCTGAAGCAATGGCGAGCACAGACGAGAAGGAAGCTTTATCATTTCGGTGAGCACCAGGCTGTATATATCCCTAATGCGCCGTTGGTACATCCTCACAATTCAGTAACACAGCCAGAGAGACATACACCTTTAGGCGCCCTGGAAAAGGTGATTGAGAATCATTCTACCCCTAAGAAAAAGCTACAGTGTGGTGAATTGCCACAGGAACTGAGAAACCGGATGAAAAAGTGCAGTGATCCTCATGTCCGTTTAGATCTCGTGTTGGACTATAAGTCTCCATTACGTGTATCTAAGAACAATTTGGAATACCTGGTGAATCAGGAGTTTGACGTGGGCCTTGATGAAGTCTTTGATGTCGTTGGTGAGCGCTCGTTAATCAAGGTGATGAAATTTTACCTCATGCATAAGGATTTCGATAGTGCTGGTTCTTTGATTCACTATCTCGTCATGAACAGGTTTCAGGATTTGCAAGTCATCTCCAAGTTAAATGCAGCACTTTTTGAAACATTGAAGAAAGATCATGACTTGTCTTTAGGCATCTATGATATCTTTAAATCGCTCTATACCCATTGTGACGGAGATATCAAATTGTTCAAGTTCTGCTTCACATCGTTGACGAACAACGGGGAAACTCTGCGCCAATTTCACTTACCGCACACGATGTTCCTGGATGTACTCAAGATAGTGCAACTAGAGGTAGTGATCCGTTCATGTCACGACGTCACTATCTTGCCAAAACAGTATTGGACCACGGGCTATAAATACATCGACATGGCTCTATCGATGAAGTTGCTCAATAATGGTCAATTGGTCAAGGCCTGGGAGCATATGAACAAGTCTGAAGTGCTTAGTATTGATGGTGTTTTCTATAGAGCTCTACAAAATGCCCACTCCAAAGAGGAAGTTGTGCTCAAGCTGTTACCAAATCTCACGAGACTTGGATCATTCGATAAGGATCTATGGAGAAAATTAAATGCAAAGCATACATTCTTCAAGCAATGTCTCAAGCGAATGGATCCATCACCTTTGAAAGATGAGTTGGAATCTATCTATCTTGCAAAGCTTATCAAGACACGGAAACTGCTTACCGCGAGACAATTTACAACTTATAATTTGAACCATATTACGCGTTGGGAGATGTCCGCGTTGGTGTCATTGGTACTCATTACGAAAGATGCGCAACTCTACAGGCAGATTACCGGGAAATTGACACCGTCAGCAAGAGCTGTATTCTTAGATCTGGCGCTTTTGAGAACCATGGCAGAGTTGGGAAAGTCGAAAGAACCAATGTCGCCAGAGCAGCAATTGTCGCAGTATGATAGTTTACTCCAAGGTGTGCATTATACACTCACAGATCGGAACTTTATCACGCTTGGGTCATTCCTTGGTTCGCTGCCATATTATCATCGTATGAAATTGATTCACCGGATTAAAGGTCCTTCAAGTTTTGGCTACATTGCATTGATCAAACGTTGCAAAACGATCCATATGGTGTCTGGGCTACTGCCATACTTCAAGACTCGTGAGGAGAGGTACACACTGTGTAACGTTCTCTTGAAAGATTTTAGCCTTGATGATATCATTAAACTACTACGCAACATTCCACCCCAAATATATAACTCCCTGCATCCCAAATTGACTTCCTCGATCTTGGAAACCGGTGATCTTTCCAAAGCGAAACAGTTGTTGAAATTGTGTCCGCATCCTCCATCACAGCAATTTTTCACAGATCATATTGCATTATATTCTCCTTCATCACTTCACACAATCAAGCCGACCTCCTCTATTCATTCCAGACAGATTGAGACGTACTCCAGGCTCATGGATATGTCTAAATTATACATGGATAAGCCGCTGCGAAAATCGATCAAGTCATTAAAGCGCTCTATGGCTAACCAGAGGCCTTTAGCATTGATGGTGCTGAAACAGACTGTCCAGAGAAGTAAGTCATGTGGCGAGATTGTCATGAATGAGAGGTTGAAATGGGCCATTTCTCAATGTTTGAAGTACGGTGTTCCTAAGGCTGTCATTGAAGAGATAGCAATGTGATGAGTTATATTTTTTTGGATCTGTGATCCATGTTATTTATTGACGTTAGAGTCGTTATTTATTTGACCCACTGAGGTCTCATATTTATTTGTTTATTGATTCCCTTTTGGGCCTATTTATACTATTTATTGCTCCCCATGGGAGCCTATTTATCTACATATCCTGAATAAATAGGAATATGAACTAGTTATACACTCTTGTGGGTGGATTCAAGCATCACCAGAGACTCTTGCAATGTGTTGCAATAAATCCACCACTCTTGCAGAGTAACCATACTCATTGTCATACCATGCGAGAAGCTTATAGAACTGGGAGTTCAGCTCAAGACCAGCCTTTGCATCAAAGATAGAGGATCTTGAATCGGAGATAAAATCGGAACTCACAACGAAATCATCGGTATAACCGAGAACACCTTTCAATTTACCTTCTGAAGCCTCAAGAATTGTTTGTTTAATCTCCTCATATGAGGTCTCCTTCTTAACACGGACTGTCAAGTCCACGATGGAGATGTTGATTGTAGGTACTCTGAGGGAAATACCTGTGATCTTACCTTTGAGTTCTGGGATGACAGCAGCCACAGCTTTTGCGGCACCTGTAGAGGATGGGATGATATTACCTGGTGCGGAACGACCACCTCTCCAGTCTTTTCTGGAAGTACCATCCACCAATTTCTGTGATGCTGTTGCACTGTGGACAGTAGTCATCAATGCATCCAAGATCTCATACTTATCATTGATGACTTTAACCAATGGGGCCAAACAATTTGTTGTACATGAAGCGTTTGACACAATGTTCATCTCTGGCTTGTAATCTGATTCGTTTACACCAACAACAAACATTGGAGCGGTTTTGGAAGGAGCGGTGATAACAACTTTTTTCGCACCACCAATAATATGTTTTTGAGCAGAATCGAGCTCTTTGAAGACACCTGTGGATTCAATGACATAGTCAACGTTCAATTCGCCCCAAGGGATATTCACAGGATCTGTCTCTCTGTATAGTAGAACACGTTTGCCGTCAATGATCAAGGCCTCGTCGTCATGTTCCACTTTGCCTGGGTATTTACCATGTGTAGAGTCGTATTTGAACAAGTATGCAGCATATTCAGCATCGGTGGATGGATTGTTAATGGCAACGATGTTCACGTTTTCGTTCTTCGAATCAGTGAGAATGTTACGCAGCACGAGTCTTCCGATACGGCCAAAACCGTTGATTCCGACGTTAATGGTCATTGTTGTTATTCAGTTTCTTATTAGCAACCAATTACTGAGGAATGCCTCTTGTTGCAGAGAACAAAGAGGAACCGCCCTTGCTTTTATACCGCAAAGCGTAAAGGGAAAGGTTCTCCCGGCATTAACCGCGCCCGGCTGCTGCAGAAGTCCGGGGAAACAGATCCGTCCGGGGAAGGGCACCAAAGAGCCCACTGAAAGGACGCGAAAAAGGAAAAAAGTTTCGGAGTCCCAGACCGTTGGGAGATGCTGTTAACTCCACAGTTGTTTTGTCTTCAGAGGGTAGTCAATCACTGTCATGGTCCATATAATCTTCTCTAACATTCCAATTCGTGTGCAGAAGAAAGCACGCCAGAACCTTATCTCAACTATCGCTAACCGACCCAACCCACGCAGGATCGACGCCATAGAGTTCACTCTGGCACATTTCTGTGGGGCTTTCCCGGGTTGCCATTTCAGCTTTCCACTGATTGGTAGCCTTAATCTCCGTTGGTGCAGTTGATGTTAGTGATATTGGATATGTTCTTACGAAATATAGAAGGGGCTATAAATATAAATCTCTACTTATTTGTTATATCTAAATATTTTATGTCGATGAATAGTCTAACAAACCCTCGACTGGCCGCCCTGGCCATCTAGGACGGACCAGATGTTCGCCATAGCGTAACGCGCAGTCGCATCGAAGTTCTCCTTCGTACTGGATGCCATATGTGGTGTCAAACTCACATCACACCTGTTCAACAACCTAGCATCAACAACAGGCTCTCCAGTGTAAACGTCGAGTCCGATCCATCCCAGTTTACCCTCCTGCAATCTCTTAATAGCATAATCTTCATCAATGATGAACCCACGACCAACATTGATCAGCTTAGCATCTGACTTCATATGATCCAATACTTCTTTATTGATCATCCCCTTCGTATGCTCGTTCCCTGGGCAGCAAACCACAACGACATCACTAACACAACACAGCTCCTGGACATCACTGTAGTACTTATACAGTCCCACTTCAGTTCTCTGATGGTATACAACGGTCATACCAATAGCCTGTACTCGCGTTGCGATATCCTTCCCGATCCTTCCTAATCCTATAATACCGCAGGTCTTTCCAGAGGGACTATGAACTAACTGTCCTCCAGCATATTCACCAAAGGGGAAAGCCCTGCTCAACCACTCATCCTTCTCAACACCCAATTGCCCTTTGGCATGGTCATACCCCTTTGTGTGCAATAACTGACGAGCTTTTATGACATGGGCATGTTCATGAGTCTGCTTTTCAAATCTTTTGAAATACCTAAAGCTCTCCAAGATGTGCCATAGAACCGTATCTGCGACATCAGAAGCACCTAAAGATGGTGTATTGTACAACTGGATTCCTCTGGCTTGCAAAGCACTTATGTCATATTGATCATACCCTACTGAACAGATTGCTATGACCTTTAAAGATTCTGGAAGATGTCGAACCAGCTCGGAAGACATTCCTCCCAATAAGTGAAATCCTAACCATGCCCCATAGATAGCGACGATATTTTTGAACTCTTGGGAGAATTTTTGGATCAATTCTTCCTTTGTGGTGAGCTTATAATGCTTTGAGTGTTAGTGCTAGTTTTTGATATGACCATTGACTCGAGACTCACAATACACTCAAATTTCTCCTGGAACTCGAGGTACTCAGGAAGGGTTTCATCCAGATCACCGACAAAGAGCACCTGTGGCTTTATCATGCTTCTTTATCGTTCTTGTCTAGTGATTACAGCTTTTATTGTCAGCGTCTTCCGAGAGAAATCTTTTCACGTCGTCTCGGTGAGATTAGAGCCGGAACTCGACTCGACATCAGAGAGCGACACAGTGTTAGCTATGAACGATTCCTATCATCCAATAACGAACACTTTGAAATCCAGGCGCAACTTTAAGAAGATGGAGCATTAAGAAATCAGAAACACACACCGTGCTTTGAAGTAGAAATACATCCTTCTTCCGCAGCTTCTACAGCGGAAAGAGTACGAGGCTAAGATCATTGGGGCTCTGTATTCAAGATGAGCACTGTAATGATCCAGAAGGTCAAAGCAAATATTGTGCTTTTTGGAGCTATATAACAAAAAAAACAGCAAAACAATAGGTCATGAAAGGGGTAATTACTCATCCTGGACAATGGTGCCCTTTTCAGAGACATAAATACCATCCAAAAACTTTCTGATATCCTTGTTTCTCACACGACATATCTGCTGCACATCGGCACAAGTCTGCGAAACATCTTCAACAGAGTTACCACTCAACACAATTTCATCCTTCTGATTCGACGAGAACTCAACGTCAACACCCTCTCTCACTTTCACAAGTCTCACTTGTTTATCACCGAGGAAATTTCTGATCTCAATGAACTTGTCACCATCTTTATCCACAGTGTTCACATTAATTGGAAAATGCGCATACACATATCTCATCTTGTACTTGTACCCCTTTGTGACACCAGTGATCATGTTAGAAATCAGAGATTTCACCGTTCTCAAAGCCGCAACGTGCTTTCTGTCACCGTTATGCACGGTGATCCTAATCTCTTGAGCAGACACCTTACTGAAAGTAACATCGATGTGTCTCAAGTTCTTGGAGAGGGACCCTCTTGGACCAGTAACAGAAATGTTTCTGGCCTTGATCTGGACAGTTACACCATTTGGAATGGCAAGTGATTGATCAGTTCTTATGTATTTCATTGTCTTTCTTCGTTAAGAGTTGTTCGTTATTTTTGTTAGGGATTGTTGTTGTGGGAAAGAAGAAACTGATGAAAATTTTTCAAGTTTTTCAGTTTGTCCGCCTCAACGGGCGGGTAATCCGAACGGGGGATCGCAAGTCTTTGTACTTGGTAATGGTCGAACATATTTGGTATTAATAGAGCTAACACATAACTAAGAACAAAATTCGTAACTATTCTATAGATTAAGAATTCAAATTTCAGACGAGCATCATTGCCAATAGAGCAAGGCCCATGCCTTCCAATTTGTAACCGGCGTTCTTAGCTGTGGAAGATGAAGGGGCACCACTGGCAGTAGCAGAAGTAGAAGCGCGAGTATTATTTGCTGCAGAAGAGGAAACGGCCACGTCGATCATGGCTTCAGATGAAACAGATGCAACGGTCTTGGTGATGGTTTGAGATGGAGCAGCACTAACAAACCCGCTTACGGTATCTGTCAACGAAGAACTAGCAGTAGCACCATCGCTCGCAGTTGGCCCCTCAGAGCCAATCACTTCGATGTCCTCCTCATCTGTGTTCTTTGCCGGTGCCAACTGTACTTGCAATCCATCCAGATCATAAACGACATATGCATGCTCCAAAAAGTTGTCACCCAAGATGAAATCTTCGGTGTCCTCAGCTGAATCTATAAGGATTGCACACTTAGCACCGGTCTCATCAGCAACGGTAATTAAGTCCTCAAAAGGGATACTAATATTTACATCACCAAACTGAAAATCGAAATCGATACCGGTCGACCCAATTGGACAATCAATGATATAGAGATCAAAATCGTCGTTAAATGCTGCACCAAGGGATTTCATAATTGTCTTTACATTCTGCTTAGGGAGAGACATAATTGTAGTGCCAGAATCCAACAACACGCTCACTGGGGAAGAAATAGCGTTGACATCACCTTCAGAACTGGTCAGTGTTAACGAAGACAATTGAACGTTGAAAGTGATTGGTTGTTCAACTCCCTTATTGGCATAGATATTATCCAAGGGCAGAGTAACCAAATCTCCAGAGTATTTAGCATGATCGATACCACCAAACAATACAGATCCTTCAGAAGTCTCAGAGTTCATGTACAAGGAGTACAAAGTTCTCTCAATAAAACCAGATTGCTTCAACGCAGCAGGGAAGTTAGTATATTGAGAATAAGAAGCATCCGCTTCATTCCCTTCCAAACCAATACCAAGAATAGGATTAGTACTGGCCATGGAAGCGACTCCAAAAGTAAAATTGTTCAAAGTAGCATTACCAAATGAGACATCAGAAGTGCCCATAACACCTATGGCAAAGGTTCCGTCTCCATATTGGTTGTCGAAAGGCACGTTATCACTCTCCCAGTTCTGTGTGGAAACGTTAAATGTGCCATATGTAGCACAATCGATAGTGGCACTGGCAGAGGGGAGAGCTAATGAGAGAGTTGCCCTCTTATCCAATTTTGGTTCAGTCAGAGTGGAGAAGAAGTCTGGAGAAGCATCGATAAGTCTTGCCTTTTCCAGGTCATCTGGTGAAGCATCAAACTTTCGAGTCTTGGAAGTTTTACCAGCATTTGAAATACAATACGGGTTTTCGGAGTCAAAAATCCACAAGTCACTAGAACCGGTATCCACCAAAACGTTGAATTCTGTGCCGCCGATGACAATTTGAGCATTGTAGTAAGTGCCCTCGTTGATCAGACCAGCAACAACAGTCCCATCTCTCTTCAAGAAACGTCTCTGAGAAACTGGGATCTTTTGAGCACTGTGATAGTCAAGACCTCTCAGGATGTCGAACTTGAGGGAGACTTGTGCCAATGCTGTAGCAGAGAAGAACAACAATTGGGAGACCTTCATCGTCTAAAAATCCTTTGAAACTGTCGAATGTGACTGAATCCTAAAAGTTCGAACTTGGGGATCCACCCTTCTTATCCCTAATCCTGAGCCCAACAGATTCTTCAAGTGACGTCCTTCACTGTGCTCATATCTCTTTATGGTGCTAGAAATGGTCATCGTTCAGTTGTATTCCTCTTAACGCCTGTCTATATCTGTTACTGTTGGTGATCTTTAGAGCCTGCATGGATATCAGAGGCGTTTTCTCCTCTAAAACCAGCCCAACGCCTCGACCAGCCCAACGCCTCGACCGGTCCAACGCCTCGGCTCACTAAATGCACAGGTGCAGCATACAAACTTTGATGAAAGGACTGTGATGAGGGAGAGCAATTAGAAGTATAACATTTAATGACTTCAGAACGTCGTTCAAAGAACAGCGAACATGAAGAGATGGTGAGGACTCAGAAAGTGATATTTAGAAAAGACAGCACTGCGCTCTAATGCAGGAGATGGCGCTCACCAAGATACACAATTTGCGACTTTAATGGATCTTCTCCAGAAGGGCTGCAAGTTCGAAATTGGTGATTAGTTAATTATTCATAAATTTCCATTCTTGAATCATGTTCATATCTGGTTTTTTTAGTCGTCCATCCTCTGTAGCTTTCAAGTTTCTAGTTGTATGTGGGATTGTGGACGCGACCAATATGTTCATTGTAAGATTACATAATCGTGGACACTCCACGGCTGTACATTGGTTTAACAAAAAAATATGACCTTGTAGGTTGGATATCACTTTGTAAGTTGTACATATGAATTATATAACACTATTCTCAGCTTCCGAAGCCCTCCTGGAGACCAGGGCGTCTTGTAAACCCACTGTCCACGACGAATATCACTAAATGTTTCACGTGTTATCCGTGCATTGTATTACATGGCCATTAATCGTATGCCGATCAATTATCTTGGGATATATCAGGAGGTGTCTAAGAATACAGTAACAATCCCAAATGGGCAGTTTCACTTCCCTTTTTGGATTTTGCCCACCTTTTTTTTGCGTGGCTTAAGAGATGCGTGGCTTAAGGGATGCCCATCACTCGTAAAAAAAAAAGAGTATGGAATCCAAAAATAGTCCAATACTCATAGGCAACGACTAGAATTACCTTAAATCTCTAATGAAAGCAATAGCAGAAGACTGCGGTTCATTATTTCAGAATTTTAAATTCATAAAAAGTTGTACATTTCAGAAATATAAATACATACATATTGAGACTCTCATCTCTTCAAATACCTCTTTCACGGAGTCCCTAAAACTTTCCCCAGTCAAAATCCTACTCTGACTCAATCAATCCATTACACATATGAATCTTCATCGCGCTAGGGCATTCAATCACTGACTTGGAAACCGGACCACGTGATTACGCAGATAAATGTCATCACCTGGTCAGTGAAACAATTTTCAATAAAAATAAAATCTCAGAAGAACATCATTGCTATGAGACTGAGACCCAATCCCTCTAACCTGTACCCGGCATTCTTGCTACTGGTACTACCAGCAGAAGCACTAGCAGTAGCAGAAGTGGAAGTACCAGTCTTAGTAACTGTAGAGGCACCGGTAATATGGGTCTCACTGATAGTAGTACCTCGTCCACTGGCAAGAGACCCTGATACAATGGAATGAGAAATGGCCTGGGTGATAGTCTGAGATGGGCCAGCGCTCACAGCACCGCTTACCGTATCAGTCAACTGAGAACTAGCAGTAGCACCGTCACTTGCAGTCGGTCCTTGAGAGCCAACCACTTCGATATCTTCCACATCTGTGTTATTCACCGGCGCTAATTGTACTTGCAATCCATCCAAATCATAAACGACATAGGCACGTTCCAAAAAGGTGTCTCCAAGGATGACATCTTCAGCAGTATTGATAAGGATTGCACATTGAGCACCGGTCTCATCAACTGCTGTCAGGAAATCCTCGAGTGGTATACTAATGTTGACATCACCAAATTGGAAATCAAAATCGATACCCGTGGACTCAGTTGGACAATCAATGACAAAGAATCCGATGTCATTGTTATAGGTTGCACCAAAGGCTTTCATAATATTATTCACAGCATCGCTTGGGAGATATACGAATGAAGTACCAGAATCTAAGAGAACGCTCACTGGGGAAGAGATAGCACTGACGTCACCTTCAGAACTGGTCAGTGTTAACGAAGACAATTGAACGTTGAAAGTGATTGGTTGTTCAACTCCCTTATTGGCATAGATATTATCCAAGGGCAGAGTAACCAAATCTCCAGAGTATTTAGCATGATCGATACCACCAAACAATACAGATCCTTCAGAAGTCTCAGAGTTCATGTACAAGGAGTACAAAGTTCTCTCAATAAAACCAGATTGCTTCAACGCAGCAGGGAAGTTAGCATATTGAAACGCACCACCGTAATTCTCCATGAATGAAGCTGTAGACGCTTCATTCCCTTCAAATCCGAGGCCAAAAACAGGAACAGTACTGTTGGAGTTATTGGCAACGCCAAAGGTAAAATTCTCAACTGTGGCGTTACCAAAAGACACAACAGAAGTACCCCAAGTACCTAGGGCATATGTTAAGTCCCCGTACTGTATAAAGAAAGTCTGGTTATTAGTCGACCATTCTTGCGTCGAAGTGTCAAAAGTACCATATGCGGCACAATCGATAGTTGCAGTGGCAGATGGGAGAGATGATGAGAGACTGTCTCTCTTATCTAATTGTGGTTCAGTCGGAGTGGATAAGAAGTCTGGAGAGGCATCGATAAGTCTTGCCTTTTCCAGATCCTCTGGTGAAGCATCAAACTTTCGAGTCTTGGAAATTTTGCCAGCATTTGAAATACAATATGGATTATCGGAACCATACACCCACAAGTCACTAGAACCGGTATCCACCAACACATTGAATTCTGTGCCATCAATTACAACTTGGGCATTGTAATAAGTCTCTTCGTTGACCAGGCCAGCAACAACAATCCCATCTCTCTTCAAGAAACGTCTTTGAGAAGCTGGGATCTTTTGAGCACTGTGATAGTCAGGACCTCTGAGAATGTCGAACTTGAGGGAGACTTGTGCCAATGAAGTAGCAGAGCATAGCAACAAATGTGAGAGTCTCATTGTCTCTTATCCCGCTCGAATGTGTCCTTTAGATGTGTTCCAGGTTGGGTTAATCTAGGTTGGCGCGATAGGTTTTGGTGCCGTTGCGGCGGATGCCCCCTATTTATATTTCCAATTCCAGCCCCAGTTTATCGACAAGTCAACGCGTGCCAGTGCCCACGTCTCTCTTTCAAAGGGTGCTAGATATGGTCATCGCTCACTAGTATCTGTATTTAATGTTTGCCTACGTAAAAATATCACATTATGATCTTCTGGGAGTCTGCATAGACATCCGAAAGCGGCGTTTTATCCTTCGAACTGCAGTGTGTCTAGGCCTGCAAAGTGGACCGGTGTAGCAGAGACCCACAGGTCTCTATGAAGAGATCGTGCTTAAAGAAAAGGATTGGCAGTGTGCTGTACTTGGTTCGAGAAATTGAAAGGGCTTATCAGTGAGTATAAAGTAGAGAGGGAAATACTGCTTCCTTGGCTCAGGAAATGGCGTCATTCACCAGTCTAAATAACTGCGACTTAAATGAGGTCCTTCCAGGGCGTCTGAGTGTTCCAAATTTTCGCCTTGCATCAGCCTGAAAACTTCACCCCGACAATGTTAGACTTCAGTATGTCACTGTGTCAGTATGTGATCTCAGATCTTATATGCTCTCACATTCCATATCTGGCTTTGTCATTTGTCACTCCTTCATGGCTCCCCAGATATGGCGTAGTATCCAAATGGGGGTTATGCATAGCAAAATACTACGGAGTAATAGATTACGTAATCGCAAGGATTGGCAAACCATTGGACTTAGCAAGTAAGATAAGCATACAAAAAGATGGTCCACCTAAAGGCAAAAGCTGAGTTGGACAGTGCCCTGTAAATTATATCAGAGATTCAGAAGTCTCTCCTTGAGGCTGGTGAGCTGACTTACTGTGTTGTGCAGACGTGCTACTTTATCATCCGTTATCTGTTACAAATGAGGACCCCTAGAGAACCGCATCTAGGGATCGATGGCTTGCGTACACATGTTTGCGCCTTCCCAAATAGGTAGTTACATTTCCATTTTGGGGTTTTTTCAACCGCTATTTTTATTCGACGGCATGGCAAGTTTTTTCGTCTCAGAAGATAAAACTTCCAATCTTTGAGCAGGTTTGGATTTTCCCTGGAGTAACATTTATAGTGACCATTTGTGCGCGTCATATAGGTGATCCATATTGCCATGAGAGATCATTGGTGACGTTTAGAAATCTTTTGAACCTTTCCTTACTCAACAGAAGAGAGCTTTGAGATCTCAAATTTAGAACCATGAATCAAGTGCGGTTTGGGTGTCAAAAGTGCTCTTGGTAAGTATCAAATAACTCAGCCGTTCATCCTAGAAATTGGGCTGTAATCCAATAAGAATCACGAGGGAACAAGGGCTCTTGCTGTCAGATCAGATATTGACATGGTAAATTGTAAGTGGAAATGCATCCAGCATAATTTCCTCTGTTATGAAATTACCATATCGTTGACAACGAATCAATTATCATGCCTGATTTATACATCAGCACACCTCAACCCAATCGCTTTCCTGTGACATCTAAAAACGTTTTAACAATGTACATTCCTTGATATAAGTACATTGGTGTAAATTTCTGCTTACGATCAGACCTGTTTCCTTCAATGAAAGTACACTTATCACCCAGCTTTAAGCTCTTCCCCCCGATCGAGAATAAGGAGACACCAGATGTGACAATTCCGACAACCAAGTACTTATATGGTGGGAACCTCTGCTTATACCACACCTTGTGGACGAACATCACTGGCACCAATTTACAACTCTTCGTCAAGGCATAGAGAAGATAACCGACGTATGTTGAGCGATCAAGGAACTCAAGGCTGTCAACATTGCTGACTGTGATGGTCCCCTTAGGATGTCAAAGTTCAGCGAGACAGTGGTCTGTGCAACTGCAGTGGGGCCCAACAACAGAGTTTGTGATCACCGCATTGTGATTTGCTTGATGTTGATCTTCTGCTCCCTCAGGGTCCTCGTAGGGTTTTTAAAGTTTCTCCATGCCCAATTCTTTCCTCTCATATTTTTCAAGAAGCGCGTGGACCTTCTAGGCAATAAGCCAGTAGCCATAAGGAGATATCAGTACTTATGAAATGTGCTCTTTTTGAATGAAGCCGGATGGTCGTCTATGTGGTATTATCTGTATTAAGGGTCACCGAAGTCACCCATGCTATGAACCTGCAGGGCCAAAACCTTATCGAGGTATAAGCCCCCTCTGTTCCTGGATGACAAAACAAAATAAAAGGCTAATGGTTTACAGAGTTGAAATTAAAGCTACCAGCATGCGTGGCCAGTGGAAATCACTCGATAAAACTCAACTTATAGCTTATCGTTTAAGGGGACTTAGAAATCCCATGGGGAACTCTAGCCTGTGACGTCATTTTAAACTGGATCGGACGCTTATGACGACACTCACAATCACAATCACAAAGCGATGAGAAATTCCATGAACGCAGAATGAGAATATGCTGTGAAACCTTGATGAGCAAAGAAGAAATTCTGGTACCGGCAGTTTTAGAATCTGCCTAAATATGACTATTTTCGCTTCATTTACAGAGACATGTTGCTGTGAATCTTATACAACATGAAGGCGGTTGTAAAGAAGTTGGAAACAACTGGTCCAGTGGCCGCATCATCGATAGGAGTACTGGGCTCAGATCTATATTCCAGGACCTGCTGTCACCTTCAGAGAGTGTATGAACGTGCGGCTCAACGGCAAAGATCACTGGTATATTCCTGAGCCATGCATCTTCATCAGAAATGACCAGCAGGAGAACAGCCGATATGTTCAGTAATGATCAATACCACGAAAAGATAAAGATCATATCTGCAATCTTTCCCCATCTTGAAGTCCAAAAAACATGGAGTACAGTCCCAATCGATAAAACCCACCTTCTTCAGAGCATCAGCGCGCGTCTGATAACAAGTCGGTAGCTCTTCATCAGAAAAACTGTCAAAAACAAAACTCAGTCCAAATACAAGAACAGGATAGTTAGCCTTGCACTCAGTGTCTCTGGCCTTCTCTGGACTAACTGTCTTAATCGATGCAGAACCCAGAGGGATGAGTACTTCAAGGCTGTGGCAAGAATCGAAATTCACACCTGTATATTGGCTCTCTACTAGCTTTTTCCGAACCAATAGACAACTCCTATTGGCAGGTGTTCATTGATATCACATACTTTGGCGTCTTTAATCATGCAGCCATATCCATATTACATTTGTTTCTCTGTGTGGAGAAACACGCGAAAGCCTGTCCAGTGTGTGATTTGATGCACTTTGTTATTTGAGCAAATCGCGTGTCTCACGACAATGGACCAAACCTCAAAACCTAACCCAGCACTACACATCTTTGCAGATTGTCTCTATGCTAAAATGCGAAAAATATTACGTACAGATTTTATTCCTCCTTCTCTTAATCCACCTCCCACATCGCGTCATTCAAGTCTTGGTGCCTTGTTAGGGCTCGTCTTCTCCATTAGTTTGCCCTCTTTTCTAAGCTCTTGTCTTATCTTTCTCTCAAACGATTTCACATCCACATTCGCATCAGGTACCCAGTCTTTTCTAATCATTTCGAACCAATCATTGTAAAAATCTTCAGGACTGTCCTCCACATCATAGATGCCCGTCGGACAACGACAACGACATCCAACACCGTAATCCTTGATGGGATCTGTCTTCTTCCAGTAATTATCTAGCTTCTTATCGTAATTCTCACTGGCAAGAAATGAATCTGCAGGTGTGTATGGTTCTTGATTTGGATGGTTTGCAGGACAGTGTCGTATCGTTGTATGTTGGTAGCCAATGTCTCTGAAGTAATGCAGCTCGTTCAAATTTAGTAAGAACCCCACAGCGAGAGAATGCACAGGAGCATCACCCCAACGTTCTTTGTAGAATCCCCCACTTTCTTCCAGGTACTGAAAATATGATTCGTAGATTGGATTATCCCATAGGTCAACACGGGCAATTTCGAAATTGGACCAGAAATGTAACAAGTTATACTCTTCATCGTCAACCTGCTCACCTTGCAATGTAGGCAATCTGTGTCTATCAGATGCGAATGCCACCAGCTGTTCGATTTGGTCCTCGGGGATCGAGTCATCAGACATCAAAGGCTCTTTGTTCTCTTTCAGCTTGCTCAAGATATCGTCCAGCAAGACAACCTCACGAACGCGGCTCTCCATAGATCCGTAATCTTTGATGTTTCTATAGAAATCTTCAAAACGTTTCTCCTCTTTCAAAGATACTTGCTTCTTATAATTCCATGTGAAGAGCTTCCATGCAGATCTTGGCTCGAATTCATTCTTCTTCAACCATGCTCTGGTGATTCTAAATAAGTTTGGTACAGTCTCAACCAATTCTCTGATCATAATGACAAACCCATACTTTTTGCCCTGTGTCTTCATTTCCATGAATGGATCATATGGGATATCGCAGAAGAAGTCGACATCCGGCTCCACACGCCAATACCACTCATACTGACGTACCAGCGGATGCTTATAGAACCCACCAGAGTAGAAACGACACATCTTATGATAACTTTCCATGGCGCCGTACATCACACCTTGATCGCCCTGCATGTTGATCCCTTCAGAGAAGGCGAACGTCTGTTTTGTCTCCGCAGGGAAATCCCATACTTCTCGAGGTATCACACCAAACTGGATCGAACCACTTGTGTGTTTCTGTACACTCTGTTTGAACTCCTCGCTGAAATCCTCGTCGTTCAGAAACACCCATGGGTAACCGTACCATTGGTTAAAGTGCCTTTCTAGGCTCTTTACACTTCTAACAACGTCTTCGAGCTCTTGATTACGTGCCAACACGACAAAAGAGGCATTTGCACGAGGTTGGTCCATATGTGGAGCGACGCATCCTTCGTGGAACACGTCATCGTGATAACCGGGGTATATCTGGTGTGATCTCAGTTTTGACTTGTCCACGCGATTGGCTCTAATCACCAACGTCAAGATAACACTCAGCAAAAGGGTCGCCGAAATAACCAGTGGTGCATATAGAGGAACAGTCAGTCTACGTACTCTCATGCGCTGCGCCAGCAGAGAATGGGCATTCAGAGCCAACTTCCTGACTCGGGGAAGCATTTTCAGACGGAAGGGTCTCGTAGGGCGTTGAGGATTTCCCTTCTTTGATGTTTCGATGAGTTTTTCTACGATTGGCGGCTTCCTCCCGCTCACACATACAAAATGAGAGGCACGAAATTTCAAATATTAATTTTTTAGCATCATCAGGCAACTACATCCAAGAGAGCGAACCTACTGCTCCTTCAGGCTCCTGAGGAGTGTCAAATCCTCGCTGATCTCTTCGGTTTTCAGCGAGTTTGGAGGTTGGTAGCTCTTATTAGAGTGTCTCGTTGCCGGCTTCTCCCTTCTCTCGCCAAAAAGGAGCGAGCTGAGGTCTCCATCGCTTAGCCAACTCTCTTCTGCACTAGAGTAGCGTGTTCTCTTCCTGCTTGAGTTGTTCCCTGACTCGTTGGCACTACCGTTGGTGTCCTCTGCTGCGCTAGTGTAGTCGTGACGACGGCGTTGTGGACGACGATCGCTGGCATATCCCACTGCAGAGATGGACGATTCCTTGAGACTCTGATGAGACCGTGTGTTCTTATGGAAGTCAGTTGTAGTGTCCATGTTATATGAATGGGAGTTTGCGAGGTCCAAAAGCACCTTGTCCTCCTTGAGCTGCTTCACTTGCTTCTCCAAGGAGGCATAGAGCCTCTCCTTCACCACTTTCACCATTTCATCGTGCTCTTTATTAGCCTTCTTCATTTCCTCGGCAAGCTCGTGCTCTGCACGTTTCACCTGGTACTCTTCCCATAGCCTCAACCGTACGAGTTCATAATCCCTCTCTTCTTCTAAATCCATCATCTTCTGCTGGACGTCCGGGTTATTGCCCGCATGTGCACTTGTCAGGTCCTGCTGTAGCTTCTGAAGTGATGTTCTATAGTGGTAGTCTCTTTCAATACTGAATGTCTCCTCCAGTTTGTATAGCCTCGACACCATTGCTGCTCTCTTCTTGTCCTTTTTGTTATGGCCTGTACTCTTGTTAGTCTTCTGGTACCCTGAGGGGGGAAGTTCCGTAGCATACCATCATAATGTCCATTCTGGTAATTCTCCGTACTCATCTCAATCCATCCAGTGCTCCTTTGAATCGTTTACTAGAACCACTATCGGTTGTGTCTATGTGTCTCAATGGGGCCAAATTCCTACTCGGTTTTGCCGTACATAATAATCTGCCATTTCTGACACGGGTGAATACCGGGTCGTTTTTGGTGTCTGGATGTGTCTCTTAGTGTTCGTTAGGGACACTCAGCGGTTGATAGTTAACGCGCACCCACCCATCCACGAATCGCCAGTGACTATATTTTAAAATGTGTTGTACGGGGTAGCAGGTATATCTCACCATATGGTATTATTTATAGCATATATTAGAACCCTTTTTCGACAAATTTTTTTGTTATGTTATTTTTTTTTAGCACTATTTTCTCTCCTTTTTCCACATTTCATAGTCAAGAAGAAAGCTGTAGGGAGAAATTAGTTAAAATGAGACGAAGAGATAAAAGTTAAAAAGTTGAAAAGTATTGATAGGCCATAATCCTAAAGCAAATGATAAAAAGAAAGAAAGAAAGTAAGAGAAAAAGAAAGAGAGAGAAAAGCAAATTACGTGTTGTTTTCTGATTTCAATTGTCCATTTTCTGGACAGTTAATCATAAATTTCTAGTCTACAAATGATGGATGATGAATGCATATATGTATAATGTATAATTTCCGCCTTATAGCTATAGTGCATATGATAATATAAGAGTAGATGCCACCATGGATGGAATCCTGTTTAGTGTTTATAGGTGTGTCAGGAGACATCAAATTTCTTTAGAGAAGAGTTGGCGAGAAGGAGCGAAGAAAGAAAGAACCATAAGAAGGTGTTCTCAGGAACAGAACAGAGAGAGAGAGAGAATAACTTCACAGCTTACTTCCTTGTCTACCTATGTACCTATGTACCTATGTACCTATGTACCTATGTACCTATGTACGCTTGCATAAATAGTGTGCTAACCGCTACCCGTCTATGTAGTCAAGACACAAAGTGCCAACTGCTGAAGAACGAAGAGCTATGGAAGTCCAAACAAAACAAAATAAAACAAAACAAAGTAGAACAAACAGAACAGAGCAGCGCAGCACAAACACACACACGCATACACAAAGAGCCAGAAAACAGAAAACAGAAAACAACAACAACAACAAACAACAGTACACATACATCGCACGTCGCAGCGCTTCGCAGCAGTTCAGAAAATGTGAGCCTCAAAATGTATCCCACAGTCCAAACGAGACGCGCTACCAAAAGCCAAAATGAAAACAAAAAGAATGTAAACAAAACACAAGCAGGAGCACAGTGGGTTGTGAGAAATCACGAAATAATAAGAGAATCCGTACAAAGAACACAGAGAAAGAGAAAGAGCGAGAGACAAATAATAGGCATCGAAAATGTCCCTCTTAACACCATCGGACAAAAAGAGGCTGTCCAAGAATCACTTCAAGGCCCCATCCCCCATCTTAAAACGTCAGCAGCAGCAGAAGCCGCTGAACTTCTTCCTGTATAGATCCAAGTCCAGTCTGGAAAGCTCAAAGAGATCACCGGAGAACACGCGGGAGATAGTGTTGAACACACCAATCTCAAAGCCGAAGCTGTTGAAGACCAATTCTCTACAGGAGCTCACGCGCAGCTCCTCCTTCTTCGATGACGACGGTGATACAGATGATGATCTCGTTGAGATCACGAACCCAATCAAGAACTTCAAAAATTCCAAGCCCTTGAGCACTAGGGGCTGCTATACACCGCCTACGTCCACGCCTTCGGTCATTGTGGATCTGACCGCTTCAGAACTGCCAAAACCACAGATTCTCAAGCCGTTCAAGCCATTAGTGTCCTTAAGTACACTTAGCGCTGAGAAGAAGGGCCAGCAGATACTCAGCTTTGGAAATAAGAGCCTCACCCCGACCAAAAGACCTTTGAATCCGTGGGATCAAGGCTCTAGGTTGACAAAGACCAAGAATCCGAGAACTGAACAGAAGAGGACGCTGAAGAATAACATTGTTGCAAGGGCAAACCCTGCAATGGTGTTGAGTGATGAGCAGAAGCAAGTGATTGAGCTTGTTGTTAAGAGTGGACATAATGTGTTCTACACTGGTAGCGCCGGTACTGGTAAGTCTGTGCTTTTGAGAGAACTTGTTGCAGGGCTAAGAGGTAAGTACGGCACAAAAGCCGTCGCTGTGACGGCATCTACAGGCTTGGCCGCTGTGAATATTGGTGGTTCCACGATCAACAGGTTATCCGGAATGGGTATCGGTGATAGAGACGTTGGCTCCTACATTTCGATTATTAAGAAGAAACCGGAGCTGAGAGAACGATGGAGAAGGATGAAAGTGTTGATCATCGATGAGATCTCCATGCTTGATGGTAGTTTCCTAGACAAATTGGATGGTGTTGCTCGTGGTGTTCGTCTTATCGATAAACCTTTTGGTGGTATCCAGCTAGTTTTGACCGGCGACTTCTTCCAATTACCACCTGTTCCTGATAAGAAGAGACCAACAAAGTTCTGCTTTCAGGCAGAATCGTGGAAATATATCACCAAGACAATCCTGCTACACAAGGTCTTTAGACAGGCAGACGCTGAGTTTGTTGACATCTTGAACTCCGTGAGATTGGCAAATGTCGATCAGAGAATCTCAGAGGCTTTAATGGAACTTTCCAGACCTGTTAAGTACGAAGAAGGAATCCAGCCTACAGAGCTATACTGTACAAGAAACGAAGTGGAATATTCCAATAGAAGAAGATTGGCAGAGTTACCAGGTGATGTGAAAAAGATTGTGGCGCAGGACACTGCTCCGGACCAGCATCAGCTCAAGCTCTTGGATAACACCATGGCTGTGAAGGAGCTTGAGTTGAAGATTGGCGCTCAAGTTATGATGTTGAAGAATGTTGATGACACATTGGTCAACGGATCTATTGGCATTGTTATTGCCTTTTTGATGTCAGAGCAGATGGTTGCGTTGAGAGGTTCATATCTTGCATCTCATGACTCTGAAGTAGGAACCCATTTTGACCAATTGGATTCTTCAGAGGGTAAAATGGTATTAGAGTTGATTAATGATTGTAACAGAAGAGGAAAGCCCACAGAAGAGGCAATGACATATCTGGCCATATTAGATGGCAAACAGAAGAAATCATTT
This sequence comes from Williopsis mrakii, assembly GCA_003706445.3. Taxonomy (NCBI): domain Eukaryota; kingdom Fungi; phylum Ascomycota; class Saccharomycetes; order Phaffomycetales; family Wickerhamomycetaceae; genus Williopsis; species Williopsis mrakii. The sequence continues at coordinate 169,025 of PPLH03000002.1, forward strand.
CAAGATGCAATGGAGTATTGCGTCCACTCACTTGACGGGAATACATATCCAGTTGTCCGCTTTACTACTCCGAAAGGTGGTCGAATCGACCTTGTGGCTCGTGAAGAATTCCCTGTCGGTGAACTAGATGATACTAAGACAGCAATGACATGCCGTGTCCAAGTTCCGTTGCTGTTATCATGGGCTCTATCCATACATAAAGCACAAGGTCAGACGTTGAGCTACGTGAAAGTGGATTTAAACAAGGTGTTTGAGGCTGGCCAAGTGTACGTTGCTCTTTCCCGTGCCGTTTCTAAGGAGAACCTACAGATTTTAAACTTTCATCCGAGTAAGATTAGAGTGAACCCTGAAGTAAAGAGGTTCTACGAAACATTGGAGAAGTTTTAGGGCGTTCGATAATCATTCATAGGTTTATTTTATATATTTCATTCGCTGTAGCTCTCCACGACACTGCCCATGTTCATTTTTAGTTCAACTGCATCATGATCGTTTTAAAAAAAGAACTGACGTTTCAACAAACGAAGCCAAAACAAAACCAGAGAAGAACACCCACCACCACCAACACGCTACAGGAAGAACAAATGGGAGATCCCGAGCGCCACACATTCAACGTGTTCCATCAGGAATTCACCATCGACAAGCGTTTCGAGATCATTAAGGAACTCGGACACGGTGCTTATGGGATTGTGTGCTCTGCACGCTATTCAGAGACTCCAGATGTGAGCGTGGCAATCAAAAAAGTCACCAACATCTTCAGCAGGCAGATCCTATGCAAGCGTGCCCTTCGAGAATTGAAGCTGTTGAGACACTTCAGAGGACACAAAAACATCACTTGTTTGTACGATCTGGACATTGTGAACGGCAAGGACTTCAACGAGGTGTATCTCTACGAGGAGCTCATGGAATGCGATATGCACCAGATTATCCGTTCAGGACAACCATTGACAGACGCTCATTACCAGAGCTTCGTATATCAGATCCTATGTGGTTTGAAATACATCCACAGTGCGGACGTCCTCCACAGGGATTTGAAACCAGGTAATCTCCTCGTCAATGCCGACTGTGAGTTGAAGATCTGTGATTTCGGTTTGGCTCGTGGATACTCTTCCATTCCTGAGAAGAATGCCGGGTTCCTGACGGAATATGTGGCCACGAGATGGTACAGAGCTCCTGAGATCATGTTGAGTTTCCAGTCATACACAAAGGCCATTGATATCTGGTCTGTGGGTTGTATCCTCGCCGAATTGCTAGGAGGAAAGCCAATTTTCAAAGGTAAGGACTATGTGGATCAGTTGAACCAAATTTTGTACATTGTGGGCACACCACCGGAGGAAACTCTTACTAGAATTGGATCACAGAGGGCCCAAGATTACGTGAGATCATTACCATTCATGCCAAAAGTTCCATTCTGTCAGCTGTATCCAAACGCCAATCCGGAAGCGCTTGATCTTTTGGATAGAATGCTCTGCTTGGATCCAGCAAAGAGAATTACCGTCGAGGAGGCACTAACCCATCCATATCTGAAAGTATGGCACGATCCAGCAGATGAACCAATTTGTGCTTCAAAATTCGAATTCACCTTTGAAGAAGTTGACGATCTGGAAGTCATGAGACAGATGATTCTTGATGAGGTCAAAAGCTTCAGAGAATTTGTCAGAAAGCCTATTGAAGAACAACAGTTGGAGTTGACGAATCCACAAGCAGAATTTGAAAACCAACAGGAGCAACTAAAACAACAGCAACAACAGCTTGAACAACAACAGCTACAAGAGCAAATCCTACATCAGCAACAGATTCAAGAACAAGTGCATAACACAAATGAGACCTTTCAGTTTGAGACACCTACACAGGGCCAAACGTTCTTTTCAAGTGGTGAGTCTCCTGTTGGACAAATAGGGATCCCACAGGCTCATTTCACAAACGATCTCCCACCTAGACCACAAGAGGTTTATAATGAAAGTTTCACTGATTTAGAACAAGAGCTAGAATACGGTCTTGATGGTCTAAGAAGATGAGCTTTCCTTGTTTTTTTTTCACATAGATGTTATGTTTTCTGTTTAGCTTCAAAGAGTCAACTACACCGTAGTTATTTAAATCACACGCCGTTCATCAAACATATAGAGACCATAAAAACAGAGAGAGTAGTAGCACCTCTCCAGGCAACACAGATGTATATAACCGAATATACCGTTCAGGGCAAGGGGGGACAAAAAATAATCTGAGTAAAAAAAAAAAAGAGAGAAAACAAAAAAAGCATAAGGACCAATCACAAGCCTTGTTGCTTCACCAGGTTGATGTCAATGTTACTCAAGTTCGGATCGTCCTCTTTTGGGGGGTTCTGTTGAGCGTTTGCGATGGCTTGGTTGACAACGTTAGAATGGTACAAGGCTTGTTGCTGGAAACCTTGCTGACTCTGTGGAGGCTGCAACGCCTGATATTGAGAGTTCAAGTTCAATGGGAGGCCCTGCTGTAGTAAATTTGGAATGTTCTGCTCAAAGCTAGCATCATCGGCCTTAAGGGAAACTTGCTGGTCTTGAGAAGTAGACAATCCTTCAGAATTCTTCAATTTCTCCTCTCTTTTCATCTTTCTTGTTTCGTTATAGATGTCCTCTCTATTGATCAAGATGTTTTTGAAAGTATCCTTGAGAATCTTCTCAATGACGAGTGGCTTGTTACCCTTAAGGTACAGCTCTCTGATTTGACGGTTGATCTCCGGGTTTCTTCTTCTCAACATTGGGAAACTCTCATTGAGGTTCAGCTTGTCATGGTTGTGGTCCGGGTTTGTGACTCTCAACACCCACTTCACCACTTCGTCCTGTTCATTCTTCTTACAATTGGCCACCATGGAGAAAGGACAGTTTATCTTTCTCGTTGTGAGCTTACGCTTACGCTCCTTATCGTTGATGTTTCTCTTGTTCCTGTAAGTTCCACCAAGCTCACAAGTGAAGTAGATGGCCTTCTCATTAGAGTGTGAGATGACGATACCGAACCCATTTTCACGGGCAAACGTATGGATATAAGTCACAAGCTCATCTCTAGTGAGGAATTCGCTTTGAGGTAGCACAATTTGTTGTAGAGATTGTTGCTGTGGAGCAAGCACCGTCCCTTGTGGCAAATGCTGGGCCAGCTGGTGGGCAGTCTGAGCATACGAGGCCTGAGAAAACGCGTTGGTCAATTGTTGTTGTGTCTGAGCATACTGCTGGTTTAGCTGCTGTTGCGTCAAACGCTGCTGCTGCTGTGTCCGTTGTTGTTGTTGTTGTTGTTGTTGCAGCTGCTGTTGATAGAACTGGTTCTGCGAGAGTTGTTGGGAGTATTGCTGCTGTGGGCTGGCAATGGCGTTCAAGACGCTGCTGGCGGCGGAGCTCTGGCTGTTTGGGTCGAGGGACATCTTTGTTAGTTTAAGAGAGATTTCTGCACAATCTCTGCTGTTCCTGCCTTTACCGAGTGTGTCAAGGACGAATTGTTTGTAATTTGGGAGTGGGCCACTTCTTTTGATGGGGGCAGAAACTTGAGCTGATAGAAAAACTTTTTGTTGTTTTGGGCAGCAAACAAGAAGCAGTTTGAGCCAATGAGAGGACGGCACAAGATGGTAGGAGCAGCAGCTACGTTTTTCACCACGCTGTGCGAGTTATATTGTAATTTGAACAATGTAAACAAAGCATGCACCTAATGCTCAAAGAATCAGATTGCTCAATTATCTCCCTCCTCGTTTGGGTTTTGAATTTAAGTCCAAAATTCATATGCTCAGACAAAGTGCTCTGCTGAACTGACAACTACAATCCGGTATGGTGTAGTGGCTAACATCCGACGCTCTCACCGTCGAGCCCCGGGTTCGATTCCCGGTACCGGAATTATTTTTTAATAATTAACTCACAGCGCCGACGGGCGCCGGCGGCGCAGGATGTCGTTAGCTAAGTGAACAAATGTAGTAAGGTTTAACAATGCCTTTCGAAATGCCAATGAAAATAGCTACCAAAATCAGATTCGATAAGTTCATATGTGGACTTAGAGAGAGGAACGATGAACTTTGAAAAGCTCGAACATCCGAGACCGCTCATTACACCGTAGCTATTGTATTAAATTGTCACGGTTAAGTATAGTAAGAAAATCGGCCATATGGCGGTATCGATTACATGGATCACTCAAGATCTTGTATTTATCACGAATAAGCTCGTTTTGACCGTGCAATGTCTGCTGACACTCATCAGATCATTTATCTAGCTAGGTAGGATACTTAGCTACTAATCTATCCAAGAGGAAAAGGTAAACATCGCTGTACGTACCACAGACCCCCTGACGAGCGTTCGATCCTCCCGAAAAAGATTCCCATTTTTACCACAGATAAGAAAGTAAGTGTATCAAGAACTAACAAAAAGGCACAAGGAGACGAACCCGATCAGGGATGGACAGAGACCATGAGAAGACCATGGTAACAGGGCCAATACATTCATCCAACAAGAAGTTATTTATCACTGGTATTTTGTTTGCTGTACTCATATGGGGGTCCTCGTTCCTTATTAACGGTGTGGCTCAACTTTGTCAACTTTCTCTATCTCTGAAGCAAGTAGAATATCTGGAACAGTTGGTGAGGAAAGAATATACTGATTTTGACGCAACTGAAAGAATCGGATTCTCTGAGATCAGAAATGCTTCATTTTCGCCAAAATTCAAGACTATCCAATGGGTCTCTGAACCCGACTCTTTTATAGATGACAAGGGAGCTTTTGCGACTAACGACAAGGATGTCTTCCTAGTCAAGTCAATCCAAGATGAATCATATGAGAGACTGATGTACAATGGATCCACTTTTGAATTTGAGGATATGGTTTACCATATTGATGCATTTGTTGCAAGTCCAGACTTGGAGAAGGTGCTCATCAAGACCAATTGGACGCAGCACTGGAGACACTCCTCTTTTGCTCACTATTGGATTCTAGATGTTGAAACACAAGGAATCCAGCAGCTACATCCAGAAAAACTTTCTTTTGCCCGGTGGTCACCAACTTCTGACCATATTGCTTTTGTGCTCAACAACGATGTTTATGTTTATGACTGGGATACACAAACAACGGCTAGAGCTTCTTATGATGGGAGCGAACATATCTTTAATGGTAAACCTGACTGGGTGTACGAGGAGGAGGTGTTTGAAGATGAGAGCGCGCTCTGGTGGTCTCCACAAGGTGATTTCATTGCCTTTTTGAGAACGGACGACACTTTGGTCCCGTTGTTCCCTATTACTTACTTCGTACAAGATGACTCCGCTTACCCTGAGTTAAGAAGCATCAAGTATCCCAAACCTGGTTATGATAATCCAAATGTTCGATTGGCGTTGTACAATCTGACATCCGAATCTACTAAATACGTTGATTACTCCCACGATATCTTTACGGAAGTATTGTGGGTCGGCGATGATCAATTGTTACTAAAATCTATTAACAGAGAATCTGATTTCCTAAAAGTGGTGCTGATCAATGCTAATGACTTATCCTTGGACATCGTGAGAGATGAGGAAACGGATAGTTGGTTTGAAATCACTCATGATACTCTTTTCATTCCAAAATCTCAAACACGAGAATTTGATGGGTATATTGACACCATCTCCTTCAATGGCTTTAACCATTTGGCTTATTTCAGTCCTCCTAGCAACTCAACTCCAAAAGTTTTGACCCAAGGCGATTGGGAAGTCGTCGATGCGCCATCAGCTTTTGACTATGCTAAGGACCTCGTGTATTTCTTCTCCACTGAAGTTTCCTCCATTGAGAGACACTTATACTCCCTCGATTTGCACACTGGAACAAAGAAGGCACTTACCACCGATGAAGGTTGGTTCTCTGCATCATTTTCAGCTGGCGCTAGATACCTATCTTTGAGCTATCGAGGCCCAGACATCCCATGGCAAAAGATGATTGACTTGTACACTGGTCAAGCCAAAGTTTTGGAGGATAACGAGGAGCTAAATACGCTATTGAAGCAGTTCAAGCTCCCAGAGAAAGTGTATGGCGAAGTTGATGTTGGTACTGCAACTGTTAATTATGTGGAAAGATTCCCACCTGATTTTGATCCAAAGAAACAGTATCCTATCTTATTCTTCGTATATGGTGGTCCGGGAAGTCAGCTGGTGGCGAAGACCTTCTCTATGAGCTTTGCTGAAGTTGTTGCTGCACAGATGAATGCCATTGTTGTTACCGTGGACGGCCGTGGTACCGGGTTCAAAGGTCGTCAATTCCGATCACTAGTGAGAGATAATTTAGGTTATTATGAAGTCATTGATCAGATCAGCTCTGCTAAGCATTGGAGCAAGAAAGATTATATTGATGAATCAAGAATTGCTGTATTTGGATGGAGTTATGGTGGTTATATGACTTTGAAGATACTTGAAGCCGATGCTGGTAAGACTTTCAGCTATGGTATGTCTGTCGCACCTGTCACAGATTGGTCTCTCTATGACTCGGTTTATACGGAGAGATACATGCATACCCCTGATAAAAATTCTGATGGTTATTTCCAATCTGCTGTGCGCAACGTTACCCAATTGGGTAAGGCAAAGAGGTTCTTACTTTGTCATGGTACTGGTGATGACAACGTTCACTTCCAGAACTCCGCTAAGTTGCTAGATAAGTTGGACTTGGAAGGTGTAGAGAATTATGATCTTCATGTCTTCCCAGACTCTGATCATGCTATCAGATACCACAACGCTAACAGCATCATTTACGATAAGTTGTTCTCCTGGTTGGACAGAGCTTTCAAAGGTGAGTACTTGAGATATTATTTTACGTCTATGATCTTTGAAGATGGAAATTGAACTGGTAAGAAATATGATAACTTCCACGATAGCAAACATTCATCTACATGTATAAACACCATTTTTAACATTTTTAACATTTTTAACATTTTTAACCATTTTTAACCATTTTTATTATCCTTTAGGTGGCTTCTTAGATAGGAGACCAATTGCGACCAAAAGTCCCCGGAATTTGTTCTCGTGCTCTCCAACGAAAACGAACCGCCGTTTCGCCACACAAACAACATCGACAACAAACGCCCATTGAGACGCGAGGGAAGCCAGTGTGACACACCAGTCTAAGATTTGTCAATATCCAAAGACATAACTCACTTGAACGATTTTCTCCCCTTAAGCAGTACGTGGAAATAGGACACAATGGCGACAGAGGAGATCGCCACCAAACAAGATCAAAAGGCCATGAAGCCAGAGAAGAAGCAAGAAGAAGAGATCTCTGAAGAGGACGAGAAGTTAAAGAATGATTTGGAATTGCTAGTGGAACGTTTGACCGAGATGGACTCTTCATTTTATGCTCAGTCCCTGGATAAGCTAAAGGAATTCATCTCTTCATCCACCACTTCCATGACTGCAGTTCCCAAGCCGTTGAAGTTCCTTCATCCGCATTACGAGGACCTTGTGAAGGCATTTGAGTCATGGACAGACAGTGATCTGAAGTCAAGATTTGCGGATATTTTATCTGTCCTGAGTATGACACATAGTGATGATGGGGAACACGACGCCCTGAAGTTTAGACTCTTCTCTCAAGAGGATGACTACACAGACTGGGGTCATGAGTACATCCGTCATTTGGCATTGGAGATTGGTGAAGCCAGCGATGAGAGTTTGGAGTCAGATGAACCTAAATTTGACGACGCTGAGATTAAGAAGATTGTGTTGAAGATTGTGCCATTTTTCTTGAAGCATAACCAAGAGGCCGATGCCGTGGACTTGTTACTGGAGACAGACAATATCAGTGAATTGCCACAATTTGTGGACAAAGATATCTTCAAGAGAGTTGGCTTGTACTTGGTGAGCTGTGTGCCATTATTGCCCCCTCCAGATGATTTGGAGTTCTTGCAAACTGCTTATGCTATCTACTTGGAACACGGTGAACTGACACAGGCTTTGGCTCTTGCCATTAGAATCGATAACGAGGAACTAATCGAGGCTGTATTTAATGCTACTGAGGACTTGACTGTCCAGAAGCAACTGGCTTTGATACTTTCTAAACAATACTCCGCTTTCAAGAACGAAGAAGTGCAAGATCTGATTGACAACAGAAGACTCTCTGAGAAGTTTCACTATGTTGCGAAAGAATTGAACTTGTTGGACGCGAAAGCCCCGGAGGATGTTTATAAGTCTCACTTGGAAAGTGTACGCCATGAGGCGACCATAGATTCCGCTAAGCAGAACTTGGCTTCGTCATTTGTTAATGCATTCTTGAATTTGGGTTATGGCACTGATAAGCTACTCACAGAGAATGATAACTGGATTTACAAGACGAAAGGTGATGGTAAGCTTTCCACCGTGGCCAGTTTAGGTTCCATCCACCAATGGGACATTGACGGATTACAAACTTTGGATAAATACTTGTATTCTTCAGAAGAGGAGATTAAAGCAGGTGCTCTTTTGGGTATGGGTCTCGTTGGTGCTGGTGTCCACGACGAAGTTGAGTCTGTTCTGTTATTGCTTCAAGACTACGTGACAAATTCCAACAAGAAACTCGCCATGTCTGCTATTTTAGGGTTGGCTCTTTCCTATTCCGGTTCTCAAAATGAGGATTTATTGAACTTATTGCTTCCGCTAGTGTCAAACTTGGAAGTGCCAATTGAAGTGTCTGTGCTGTCCGCTTTGGCTCTTGGTCATGCCTTTGTTGGTACATGTAACGGTGAGATTACTTCTACTATTTTGCAGACACTCCTAGAGAGAGATTTTGAACAGTTGGAAAACAAGTGGATCAAGTTCCTGGCATTGGGGTTGGGTTTATTGTACATGGGGAAGGCTGAACAAGTTGATGATGTCCTTGAGACGATCAGAGCCGTGGAGCACCCAATCTCAAAGAGTTTGGAAGTGTTGACCAGAATCAGTGCTTACGCTGGTACTGGCAACGTGCTGGAGATTCAAGGCTTGTTTGAGATCTTGACACCGAAGGGTCCTCCTACTGAAGAAACGAAGAAGGATGACGATGGGGAGAATGTAGATACTGAAGGAACCGACAAAGAGAGAGAGGACGATGATGGTGACATTGACATCATTGATTCCGCTTCACAGCCTATTGAAACAGCACCCGGACAATCCGCCGAGAATAAAGAAGGCGAATCTGGCGAAGCTGATGAAGAAACTGAAGAGGAAGAAGAGAAGAAGACCCGAGACGATGAATCCTTAGCATACGCCGTTTTAGGTATTGCAATCATCGCCCTTGGTGAGGACATTGGTAAAGCTATGAGTCTGAGACATTACGGCCATTTATTGGACTACGGCTCTGACTCCATTCGCCGTGCTGTTCCATTAGGTGTCGGTTTACTTTCTACTGCTAACCCTCAGGTGAATATAATCGAGTCTCTCTCCAGAATGTCCCATGATCAGGATATTGATGTTGCTATCAATGCTATCTTTGCAATGGGGTTGATCGGTGCCGGTACAAATAATGCCAGATTAGCACAATTGTTTAGGCAGTTAGCTGCTTATCACAGAGATGGCAATGCTCTCTTTGCTACAAGAGTTGCACAAGGTTTAACACATTTGGGTAAAGGTACATTGACGCTCAATCCATTCACGACTGAAGGTAGAATCCTTTCAAAAGTGACACTGGCATCGTTGATGACTGTTGCAGTTGCATTCTTGGATCCAAGTTTCATTTTGGAACACCACTACCTACTCTATTTCTTAAGTAGTGCCGCTCGGCCAAGGGTTCTTATCACTGTGGATGAGGATCTGAATGAGTTACCAGTGACAGTTAGAGTTGGTAAAGCTGTTGATGTTGTTGGCCAGGCTGGTAATCCAAAGACCATTACTGGTTGGGTCACTCAAACCACCCCTGTGTTGTTAGGCTATGGCGAGAAGGCTGAGCTGGAGGAGAACAGTGAATACATTGCACTTTCATCGTTCTTGGACGGGATTGTGATTCTGAAGAAGAATCCAGATTATGTTGAAGCCGATAAATGAGGTGTATAATAGCAAAGGAGGAGTGGAGTAGATGGTCATGACAATGATGATTTCGTCGTAGACTACAGAGAGCACACATTGTAGCCGATTAGTTTTTCTATGTTTACTTGAAGTCCTGGGCTTTAGTAGTCATCAAGAGCCCCACAATCAATCCAAAAAGACCCAAGACCGAGCCAAAGATCTCAACCACGAGAATCTTGACGAAAAGGGAAGAGTCAGCCGCATCCGACACAGCTGCTGTAGCCCCTGTGATTCCAACAGCGACACCACAGATCATATTACTGAGCCCCACGGTCAAACCAGCCCAAAAGAGGGAATAGCCCGTGTACAGATTAGAATTGGAGAATATTGTGTCTGCATTTGCAGCAGTCAATTTAGAAGAGAACACAATGGCAGTGATAAGCCCATAAATAGCGACAACTTCACAGAAGATAATACTAATCAGATTCTTTGTGGTGATACGTGGGGCACGCACACCGGCTCCAATGATGGAGGCACCTGTGATGAAGATTCCCCAAGCCGCACCGACGACAGAGAACCCGATACAGCAGGCAATACCTAAATTGGCCCACATGTACGGCGACGTCGTCTCGAGGAACTGGCCAAAGTTGAACGTGTGTCCTTGGCCTGTGAAGAGAATATCTGTTATATTGTTGTTAGGGGCTGATACAGACACAGGTTAAAACGGATTACATACATCCAGCGTACGCCACCACGATAGCACCAACAAGCGAGTTGAAAGAGGCCTTCGCAGAGGGAAGTTGTATTTCCAGCTCACTCATCTTGTCTCTGCTTTTTTGGCTGTGTTTTGCTCTTCTTTTCTGCTCTCTAATTTGTTCTTCGTTGAAGCTTTGTTGTTTTGGCTGCCTTTGGAGCACCGTGGGAGAAAAAGGTTAGATAATATACTAAAAACGGAATTACCGGTTTAGGAAGGTGACACAATCTCATCAGAATCACATCTATTCGATTTATTTATAACTCAGAGACGGTTGCACCGTCGTATGCTGGTTCTAGGAGTTTCCAGCGACAGGTGATATTCTCCTTGGCGAACCTGTTAATGATCTCATTGGCGATTTCGTCGAAGTTTTCAGTTGCAAGGGCTAAGATGGTTGGTCCAGCACCAGACAGACAGATACCTAGCAAACCCGGATGGGTCTTTGGTGTAACTGATGACAAAATCTCAGTGAGTCCAGGAATCAAAGTCTTTCTGTAAGGCTGGTGTACTCTGTCCTGCATTGCTGGGTAGATTAGCTCAGGGTCTGGTGGAGATCTGGCCAAGGCAGTAGTGAGAACAGCGAGCCTTTGCAAGTTGAAGATCATATCCTTCGCAGTGTACGCGGATGGCAAGACACCACGGGACTTTGCAGTAGAGACCTCGAAGTCCGGGATGATCGCAACACATTTCACCTCTTTGCACCAATCGTACTTAATATGACGCCCAATGTCGTGAGGTGGGATCGGCGGAGTTAACCCAGTATTGTGGCCACCAGCAGGCTCTGGAAGAACTTCAGCCAGTGGGATCTCTTTTCTTTCCATCTCAGCAGCACTCAAGTCACGCAAGTAGGAGCCAACAAACCCACCCATCATTGCAGCGGTGATATTATCCGGGTGACGCTCAATCATGAGACAGTAGTCGAGCATTCTCTGCTTGGAAAAGTCCAATTTGCCAACTTCGTTACCAAGAATGACACCAGCAACGACAGCAGCACCTGAGGAACCGAGACCTCTGCCCAATGGTATCGGATTCTTGACGTGGATCTTGGTGCCGATAGGGAACTCTCTGATGTCATTACAGCGCAGCACATAGAGGGCAGTTCTGGTAATCAGATTCTCGTCAGACTTGAGAGGGACTCCGGAAGCACCTTCAGAGTCCTCAGCGTAGGAGATAAGGCAGTTGTTTGGGTCAAAGTTCGTTTCAGAGGCGAACTTGGAGTCTATGGTCACCTCGAGCTCCAAATAGAGGGAGAGACCAATCCCCAATACGTCGAAGCCTGGCCCAATGTTGGCTGAAGAAGCTGGCACCTTGATGGTGAAATGACGGGGCATGGTTGTTCCAATGAAGGTAATCAAAGTACTGAAAGCAGTTCAAGCAGATATAAACTGTTAAAAAACGTTCAGGTGTTCGAGTATTAAATGTGAATCATCGCCTGTTCCCGGAAGTGAATACTTCCGACTTTGGAGAGGGCTAAAGAACTGGACAGAATTCATTTGATACTCCCAGCTTTCAGAATCAGAGCAGACTTGAAAAGATGCTTGGAAGAGGCATAAGGAATCATGTTCTCAAGAGAGCATACAGTACTGCATCTGAGGTATGTCACCACTTTTTCACTGTGAAATGTGCAATGCGAAACTAACAGTTGAAATACAGACATTCAAATCATCAACACTCGGCAACGGCGTGAGAGTCGCCACCATTCAGACGCCTGGTCACTTTTCTGCTCTCGGCTTATATGTTGATGCTGGTTCGAGATATGAAAGCGGCCAGTTGAAGGGAATCAGCCACTTGGTCGACAGATTAGCATTCAAGTCCACCCAGAACACCAGCGCTGTGAAGATGATGGAAGACCTAGAACTCCTTGGCGGTAATTACCTCTGTGCCTCGTCAAGAGAGTCCATGATGTATCAGGCTTCTGTGTTTAACAAGGATGTTGAGCAGATGTTCCAGCTTATGTCTGAAACCGTCAAGATGCCTCGTATTACACAGGAAGAACTTGATGAGCAGAAGCTTACTGCGGAGTATGAGATCGATGAGATCTGGATGAAGCCAGAGCTCATCCTCCCGGAGCTTTTACACGCTGCTGCCTACAGCGGAGAGACTCTCGGTGCTCCCTTGCTCTGCCCAAGAGAAGTGCTACCGCAAATTACGCGCTCCTCTATCAAAGAGTACCGCAATAAGCTGTACCAGCCAGAAGGAATCGTCGCAGCGTTTGTCGGTATCCCTCACCAAGAGGCTATAGAATTTACTGAGAAATATCTTGGCGATATGAAGCAATCATCTACTAAAGTCCCTGCCGAAGTGGCACATTACACAGGTGGTGAACTATGTATCCCGGCTCCGCCGCCAATGGGGAACTTACCAGAATTGGTGCACTTATACGTCGGCTTTGAAGGCCTGCCGTTCGATGACCCAGATATTTATGCCCTAGCTACGCTCCAGACATTACTTGGAGGTGGTGGTTCTTTCTCTGCTGGCGGGCCTGGAAAGGGCATGTACTCTCGTTTATACACGCAGGTACTTAATCAGTTCTACTACATCGAGAGCTGCATCTCTTTCAACCACTCATACATGGACTCTGGACTCTTTGGAATCTCTGCCTCGTGTATCCCACAAGCTGCGCCATACTTGGCCGAAGTTATCTGTAGACAACTTGCACAGTCTTTCAGCAAAACGACAGGTGCATTGAATGAGAATGAAGTGGATAGAGCTAAGAACCAACTCCGCTCATCACTGATGATGAACTTAGAGTCCAAGATGGTTGAATTGGAGGACTTGGGTCGTCAAATGCAAGTTAGAGGAAAACGTGTTCCAGTTCAAGATATGGTTGAGAAAATTGAGAAGCTCACTGTTGAAGATATCAGAAAGGTTGCTGAGAGAGTGCTAACAGGTAACGCCAACAACAAGGGTCAAGGTACAGGAAAGCCAACCATAGTCATGCAAGGTCAGAGAGAACACTTTGGTGATATTGAGGCTGTCGTTAGGGCTTATGGATTGGGAAAATACGATCAACCAATCCAGCAAGATGCAGCAAAGAAGGGATGGTTCTGAAACAAACTTGTATATATACATTAGAGCTTACAGTTCCAGATTTCAGTAGTCATTATCGTTGTATTTCATTGTCTCTTCAGATAAAAATCTCGTTGGAAGGCAACGATCTCTTCTTCATGGTGAGCGATTCGAATTTCTCCTTCCAATCTTCCAATTCCTTCGTAAGATAAGAGGATTGTTCTTGAAGATGCTTGATCTCCCTTTCTGCACGTCTCAGGTTAATATTGGATTTAGAATCTGCAGCCTGCCACTTTTGAATAGCGTTGAACAGCTCACTGATCTTTGTTTTGTACTTCGACCGCTCATCATCGAACAAACTAATCTGTTTAGCTTGTCGATCAACTTGTGATTTGAGATCATCAGCTTGACGAGTGATGGCCTTTGTCATCTTAGTCTGTTCGTGTTTCTCATAAATCTCCTGCTTCAACCTCTCCTCTACCTGTGACAATCTCTCAATCCATATTTCATCGCTGTTCACACTTAGCTTCTCTTCTAGCTCCGTAATTCTGGTCTTTAAGGTCTCAGCAAACTTCCCCAAGCTTTGATTCTCTTCAACCAGGACAACATTCTTCTGCTTCTCATCATCAATCAAGCCATCAAGTTTCCCCTGCGAAGCCTTGGCCATCTTCGCTTCTGAATTCAATGAATCAATTTGTAACTCACACCTATTTATAGTCTCCATTAGTGTGGTGCGTACTTCATTCGCAACATCGCGTTCATTGGCAAAGCGAGTATATTCACCACTCAGCTGCTTGACCTGTTCTTCCAGTCTTTTTTTATCAACATCCAAAGAATTGCGCTCCTTTATCAAAGAGTCAACAGATTCATTAAGAGTACCAATCTGCTTCATGAGCGAACGAAGCTTCAATTCCAAATCTCTCTGAGCAGCTTGCGACCTCTCGTTGTCTTCTTTTAGGTCTTTAGAAACATGAATGTAGTATGTCTTTTCTTTAGTCAGTTCATTGATTTCCTTGTATTTCTGAGATTGAAGACGATCAAGGTCGACTTCGAGAGACCCAATACTCTTGCGAAGCTCAGTCTCAGTTCTGAGGGAGCGGGACAACTCATCACTCATTCTGCTCAGTTCCCCTTCCAATCTGAATCTCTCTTGGGTGGAAGCATTGAACAAGCGTTCGTGATACTGTTGAATCTCTTCTTTCAGCAACTGATTTGTAGTCTCCAACTTTGAAATTTCAGTGTCTTTTGACTCTAGAGTACCTTTCATTTGAGTGATTGTTGAGTTAAGTTTCATTATTACACTCTCAACTTTTGTGCTCTCTCTCTTCAACTTTTCAATCTCAGCGACTGCCTCATCATATTGTTCTTTGACTAGCTTCTCTTGGAACTTTGAATTTCGCATCGAAGCTTCAGCGTCTTCCAGCTTGTTGAAATATTCCTCGGCTTTGGACTTCTGCAAGTTCACAGTATTAGAAAGATCCTTGTTCTTGCTTTCTAGAGCTTGAAGCTTTAGCTGTGCCTTAATGAGCTCCTCACGAGCAACATGATTGGACAGCGAAATAGCACCATTTTGTTGGAGATCTCCAATGATGTTATTGGAGTATTCTAATTCTCTTTGCAAAGATTCAACCTCCGATTCATTCTCAGCAGATTGTTTAGTATTGAAATTTTTGGAAGTGTCTTGATAGATTTGAAGAAGCTCGCGATCATGTTTTGGCGGTGAAGGTATAGCATCTCCTGATTTCAAGCCTGATGACCTCAGCTCTCTCTCTAAGATTCTGATTCTAGCTTCACTGGCCTCATACTTAGCCTTATAAGAGCCAAACTGATCAGTCGAAGTGAATGTTGAATTCATAGAGTTACGATCTTGCAGAACGTTTCTTTTTGGCACACTTTCTCTCCCATGTTTGAGCCTTTGAGAAGTTTTACGCTCGAGATCGAGTTCAACCCTCAACTTTTGAAGATCCTTCTTGAGATGGTCATTGCATTCTTTCATATGCTCGTAGTCAGAATCACCAATGATAGGAGAATCACCAGCACTAGTTGCTTGTCTGATTTTCTTCAACTGGATCTTAAGCTGCTGTTTATCAAATGTTTCTGACGCAAGTCTAGCATGAAGCAGCTTGAGATCAGCCTTGAGTTTGTTGTTGTCAATTGTCTCCTTCTTCAGAAGAGCACTTTGCTCATTGAGTTGAAGTCTCATACTAGCGTACTCCTTTATTAACGTCTCCTTCTCACCTTTCACTCTATCCCAATTTGATTCGAGTTGCGAATTCAAAGATTTGGAGCGGAACGTTCCCTGAGCAGCTCGGACACCCGATTCCTTTTTATCTCTCTGCATCTCAAAATTTTCATCTTCTGTCACCTTGAGTTTCCTCGATAGATCGGCGTATCTGACTTTCTGCTCTTTGATTTGAGATTTCAAAGATTCAATCTCAGCTTTGAAAGAAGCGACGTCATGATCAAATTGCTGTCTCCCACGGTTGAAGGTAATATCATCAAATATCTTTTTCTGCAACAGCTCTCGGGCTTCCATAGCCTCATGCTCAAGTTGCTTATGCTTGGATTTCAGAGTGACAATCTCTGACTTCACAAAATCCAGCTTTTCACGCTCCAGCTTCATTTTATCTCGTTCACGTTCAACAATAGTCAATTGGGTGGTTTCACTTTTGAGCTTATCTCTTAATGCCGAAATCTCACACTCGTTTGCAGCAATAGTCGATGAAAATTGTGAGATAGTTCTTTCTAAGGATATGATCTTCTCAGTGAGTTGACCATTTTCCTTGGAATATTCTTCAGCAGACTTGGCGCCTGTGGAGCATCTCGAATTCAAAGCAGATATCTTCATATCAAAATCCATGCTTGAACTCACAAGCTTCTCATTCAAATCTCCAATCTGAAAGTCCTTATTTTTGAGCAAATCCTTCAACTCCTGAACTTGCTTCTGTGAACTTTCGAACTGACTGGCACTTGCAGCCAGAATTTCCTTCTCCTTCTCTAGAGCATCAATGAGCTTTTTAGATTTAGCGATTTCAATCTCAAAGACCGTCAACTTACGTAAGAGCTCTTCCTTGACTTTCTTGTAGTCTTCAATAGTAGATAATGAGTTTGCCAAGCTTGATTGAAGCTCTTTCTCACGAGCTTCAAAGCCCACAGAGGCGTGCTCTTTATTCTTCCAAGCCTCTCTCTCAGCCTTCACTGTGGATTCAAGTTCTACAAGCTCGCCTGTGACAGATTTAAGATCCTCAGAAATCTTGAGCCTTTCCGTCTCTGCAGCGATAAGTTTCTTCTCCAAATCTTTGATCTGTTCACTAAAATGCTTGGTTTTCAAGACCTGTTGAGAAGAGTCTAAAAGTGGTTTCAAACCAGCATAGAGAGCAAACCAAGGATTTTCTGTGAGCGTGTTGTACGCTCTAAAAGCCTTCACAAGTACCTGAGAAGCCTGCAACTTCAGAATTCTCTTTTTCACAGATCTTCTTTTCAAGATCCCCCTGCAGATGGATTTGAACTCTGTCAGCGTTTTCTTCAGCTGCTGATCTCTTTTAAGCTCTAGCTCAGCTAGCACGCCTGCTTTAAAAAAGATCTTGGTGGCACCAACTTTGAAGACTTTAGTATCTAGTCTCAAGGAACGTAGAATAGTATTGCAGTTTTCTTTCATACTCGAAGAGAGATCAATGTCACACAGGACTTTATATCTGTCGAAGAACTCCTTGAAGAAGATCCTGTTTGGGTATCCGGATCTCACAATTCTAATACCTTCTAGCACACCATTACATTTGAGTTGTTCCAATACAAGTTTCTTGTCAAAAATATGTGGCTTCTTCTTGTGATTCGGAATGATACATCTGACAAAATGAGGGTGGGTCTGTGACAAAAGAGTCAGAAGTTCATTTAATTCATCCTTATGTCTTATAGAAACTGTCCTGAAAGATGAAGATCTCTGAGCGATTTCTTGCGAGTATAGATGGGAAATGAAGGTATTTGTGGACTTGGTTAGCATCTGAATTATGCTGTCAGACAAAGGGTCACGGTTTTTCTCAATCCAATTCTCAATTGAGTACTCAACCTCACCAGCATAATGCTTCAAAGTGAACTTCTTGGAAAACTTTGATGGTTTGAACTTCTCATTAGATCCTTTACAATGGCGCTCCAGCTTCTCGAAGAATGTATCATCAGATGCCTTCGGGACAATGCATTCCTCTTCCAAGATAGAGAAAATCCCCAGTGGTTTCTTTTCAATCAAGTCAATAGTTGCCTGTAAATCTTGACCAAAATCGATGAACTTCCAATCAATATCTTCCTTTAGATATTCATTCTGCTCAAGTACAAACATGTGATGATTGAAGAATTGTTGCATCTTCTCGTTAGTGTAGTTAATGCAGAGCTGCTCAAAAGAATTTTCCTTGAAGATTTCGAAACCTGCAATATCCAAAACACCGATGAAATTTTTACCATTAGAGTCATGATCAAGGTTCTTGTTGATATAGTCAATCAAGTATTTGAAGACCTTTTCATATAAGGACTTAGAAAGGGCATCCAGAGAGAATTTAGCATCCACCGGCTTTCTCGATTGTTTCATGAGCTCCTTGCCCGCTCTCACTTTCGGTCTCAATATAGCATCTGAGAAGTCAGTAATGGAAACGCCGAGAAGCTCGCACAGAGAATCAATCGAAGTCTTGAAGCTAGCCTGTTCAGATTTCATATTCACAAACTCAATGTTACCAACGTGCAGAATGATAGCCATAGTCTTAAAGACCTCATAGTACTTGGACTTCTCAATGCCCATGATATCCATAGCATTCTTCAAATTATTGAATTCCTTCTTGTCATCCACGCCGGGGATCGTAGAATTTCCAC
This sequence comes from Williopsis mrakii, assembly GCA_003706445.3. Lineage (NCBI taxonomy): Eukaryota > Fungi > Ascomycota > Saccharomycetes > Phaffomycetales > Wickerhamomycetaceae > Williopsis > Williopsis mrakii. The sequence continues at coordinate 187,552 of PPLH03000002.1, forward strand.
CTTTCAAATAGCTATAAGACGACGGAACTCTGTCAAGCCCTAAGATTTCCAGTTCATTATCTGTGAGACCGGAAAGCAATTGGTAAAATATATGGTAGTTTCTCTCTTGATCTGAGCGCTTAATGACTCTAGATTTTTCAAGCAAGTACCAATCTATACGGGCCCCTGCAATTGTTCCCTTTTCATCGAATTCAATTTTGATGAACTTGCCGAATCTAGACGAATTATTGTTTCGTACCGTCTGAGAATTACCAAAGGACTCCAAGATCGGATTAGCTTGAATGATCTTTTGTTCGAACGAGCCTTGGCCGTTGTGACCAGATGTGATTGCTGCTAGATATTGGATGATTTTCTTGGTGTTCTCCGTCTTGCCTGCACCAGACTCACCTGTGACCAAGATGGACTGGTCCCTTTTATCAGTGAGCAAGTTCTGATATGCCTCTTCAGTTTCAGCAAAGATATGCGGTTTTGTATCAGATTTTGGCACATTGTGATACATATTGACATAATCTTGAGAAAAAATCGACAGATTAGTATAAGGATTAATAGCAACTAGAAAGAGGCCCGAGTATGTGTAGATAAGGTCATCTATGTATCTCTTCTCCAAGTTGTATAACACAGACGGCTCATTCAAATACGTGAGTTCTGCAATGTCGTCTGCTTTATCAAACTTGTCTGGATTGACCTCTTCGATCTTGTTCGACTCAATTATTTCATGCTGGGAATTGTTAGAGGCAGGGCCGTAAAGCGATAAAACAACAGTACTCACAGATCCATCATCAAACCGCACTTTCACCTTGTTATCACTAACTGGTTCAAGAATGTACCCTCTCTTGAACACATCAGTCCTGCTAGGAATCCAAACCCAGTTCCTGATAGCCTCTATGCTTTCAGCCATTGCAGGGTTGTATTGTGGTATGTATAGCAATTCTCGTTGTTTCTTCGACTTTACCTCTGAATTGAGAATAAGTGTAAACAAAACAAAACCGCGAATTCCGGTTATTGTTTAGTTTTAACCTAATGAGGAATGGTTACGAAACACCGGGATTAATCTTTGAAAAAGTGCTCTTACCAGGGAAATCTGATATGTGTCCGTAACAATAGTGTTCGATCTCCCTAATCAGTGGCACATTTATTATCCGGAGAAATATACACAGTAATGAACACAAGCCAGCACCAAATATGGATCCTACTGTGATGTTATCTTCATTTAAGGAGGTAGTACCCACGAGGGATCAACGACATGGGGAGGAGCCTCACAGGAAAGACTCTGTGTCCTTGCTCTTACCCTTTGTGTCATCCGGATTAGAAACCCACAAGACAAATTCAGGAAGTGGACCTTGCGCAAAATATACACATAGTCGGGCTCTTTCTACAAGAGAAAACAGCATATCTTCTCAGCCGTCTGCATCATCTCTGGAATCTTTCATCGATCGGCTACCCTTTGAGGTGAGATTACGAATCGCAAACGAATTGTCACAGTATGATACTCTGAGTCTTATGCGTGCTAATAAGGCCTTCTTTATGTCAAGTGTTGTGAGACTCTATCATACTGTTATCGTCGATCCATCTTATTCATACTTCAATCAAGACGTGCTCTCTGATTCTCGCCCATCATCAACAGCAACTTTTATCAAGATGAAATACAGTATCAAGACGTTTTTGAAGACAATGACTCAACTGACACCGATACAGGTGTCAGATTTTGGTATTAATCATGTCAGTTATTCGATATTCATCAACAAACTACAATTCGTTGAACTTCCGGATGGATTTTGCACTCCTTTTGATTTGAGTTTCTTTGCATTCATGTCTATTAAGAAACTTGAAAGATTAAATCGGTTGTACTGGGGGTCAGAGAAGGAGCTATCATTTGAAACCATATACAGGATACCAAATAAGGAGAACTTGAACTCCTTACATGTCAACGTTGACTTCAAAAGACTACAAACGCCAAGTGATTTTGACGCCTTCAAGGGATTCAAGAATTTGGAAAGACTTTCAATACAACAGTTCCTCAACTCGTTCAACTTGTTTCACATGTTTAAATGCTTCATGGAAAATAATGAAGAAATCGCTAAGTTGAAAGTACTCAGATTATCCAGACTCGATTCAAGTCATGGGTTCATAAAGAACCCTTCAACGTCGATGCTAGTTCTAACTTCATACATCATAGAGAATGAGCCTGTTAAGCTTTCCGAATACGATATGAGCTGTATACTAAACCTTTACATGCTATTCAAGAACAGTATACGGAATCTTCGTGATTTAAGAGTATTCTCTCTTGACTCTATTGTTGTGACTTCAGCAGATGCCATAAGATTGGATACAGTCATGGACTTAAGCAAATTGGAGCAGCTCGAACTTAAGAACATCACCGAGGTACAGTTTCCTGATGGAATCCATATTCCACTTTCGATGAATGAACTTTGCACTCGTTTGGATCCTGGCTTTCTCAGGTCCTTAGGAAGTAAGCTCAAAAATCTCACAAGGCTCTGTATCGACTATCGTGAAAGTTTAAGAGATACCGTACCTGATTTCATCCAATCCATCGAGAACCTGCAAGAACTTGATGTCACAATAAGGTGGAATGTAACCAAGCTATGTTCTGTGCCTTCGTGGAAGCACCTTTGTGAGAGTTACATCAAGGCGATTTTGAGACATGCTCCAACTTTGAAAAAGCTTTCTCTTGAGACAAAAGAAGACTCCGTATTCTGTGACCTGCACAAGCTTATCTTCACTGACTGTCTTTTAAAGCTTTGTGGGTTGTCCGAAATTGAGTCTCTCAGGCTTCACGGGTATGCACTGCAGCCTTGTGCGCCTTTGCTGGCCTCAACTCTGCCAAAGCTGACGTACTTCGAGCTTTTCGGCTCAAGTGCAGGAGGAGCACCACACATGGGATTACAAGTCGTGCATGATGGTGTATTGGATGACTGGTTGAGAGTTCGTCACGTTGCTCTGAATATTGCTGAACAGAACCCCCATGTGCGGTTCGTTAAAATTGACAAGTGTCTCTTTGAGTTGAAAGATCACATGGCTATTCCAAGGGATGGGTTAGACAGCTGGTTTGAGAGAAAGATGCGTGTTCATCTAGGCCAGGACGACTTCTGAAGTTTCTTTTTGTTCTAGGATAATTAGACATAGTGATCGAAAGTTGAAACGCCTCATAATGATAACAAAATACACAATGATATATGACCCAAAAACACGCAATTAGAAACCAAATAATAAAGAATTGTAAAATTCAATGCAAATGAGAGGATTAGCATATCGCTCACATGATAACACAGCACCCAGTTTTTTGAACCTTGTCAAGAACCTCCCTGTTGTAAGCTCTGTCAGGTTTTGGGGTGGGAGGGACACGTTTCAGAGGTTTTGGAGGTTTTGCCCTCTTAGACCCATCCGGATGGGCAGGAGAAGCCCCTGTGGTAAAAACTTGGATCTGAGCTCCTCCTTGATCATCTTTGGTTTTTCTTTGAGCCGCAACTTTTTGAGCAAGGTATTCAAATGGTTCACAGACGTTGACATTAAGTTTGGCGGAAACTTCGACAAAACGAGGAATATCTAGCTCGTTGGCCAGTTGCTCACCTTCATGAGTCGACACTTGTCTAGCCGTATCAGGATCGGCCTGTGTCCCCACTAGAATAGTTGGCGGAAGGTCTCCACACACTCTAACGATATGACGATAGAAGTTGCCAACTAGGGCAAAAGATTCAACGTCTCCAACAGAATAGGCTATGACAAAAGCGTCAGCTTCTGCATATTGACGATCTTTCATATGCGAGTAATCATCTTGCGAAGCTGTATCAAGAACATTAACGATGTATGATGTTCCTTCAACATCCATTTCTCTCTGATACACATCCTCCACCGTTGGGTCAAAGTCAGTTGGGAAATGGGACTGCGTGAACTGCAGAGTAAGAGACGACTTACCCACGCCCTGTTGACCTACAACACAGATTCCCACAGAGACTTCAGGTTTCATTTTCAGTTACCGATGCCCTTTCGTCTCTATTAAGAGGATGAAGAAAGCTGAAAAGCTCCTTTATAAAGTGGGTGGCTGTTGTTCCGAACTGAGGTGCCCACAACACATGCGATGCTGCGTTTCTGTGCGTTTCTGCGCAGCGGCCGTTTCACAGAACGTTGAAAAAAAAAGTAATGGGAAAGTATGCCAACCCTTAGGTGAGAGAAAGAATGGTCTTTTGTCATCCGCTCCTAATCATAAACAACTGTAGCGAACAGACATAAGCTTGTATAGCTTACTTCTAAGCTTATTCCCGTCGCCCCGAATTCCGACTCCCAGGGCCGACCTGCCTAACGGAATGTTAAATTCTATCGGAATAAGTGAACAAGAACCTCTAAACAAAGGCTTAAGTTTTCAGTGCCTTATGATTGAATCTTGATGATCATTGAAGCTTTGTAAGATAATGTACGCAGTTCAGTAACTTATATAGCCAAATAATCCAACCTCCATTGTCTGTGTCTTTTCAATTCAAATAGAGTTTCACTTATCCTTTCTACAGCCCTAGAAGCTTCAAGGCAGTATGTTTAATAAGGATAGCAAGTGCCGCAGCAACCGAAAGATACTCTGTTGCCTTTTACTAAGCCAAGAACTGCTCTGTAAGATGCAGGAACCTTAAATTTTGCTAAATAGGGTTCTGCTCAGTGCAATAGAACAATTCGACCACTTGCCTTATAATTATCCATATTATAACTCTTTAATGTGGCACGTCTTTTTCTTTCTCGATCTAATGACTAATAAAGATTTCTCAGACAGGGTTTTTGCCGAGGATCTCACCATATGTACTGTTGTCATCCTTCGACGCTCTAATGGTGCCATTCTGGTAGATTTTGTGCTTATTTGTGCGGCATCTCATGCAAATTTGAGCCGCCCCACTGAGCACACAACGGCTTTTTTTTGTCACAAAAAGTTGCTTAGAACCAGGATATGGAGCCCGCCGGACTTTGGGCCCGGGGGTCCTACAAGAAAATTCGAGTATACCATTTTAAAATATTAAACACTCATGCCTCCTCCTGCTCATACCTTAGAGATTCGACATCCACAACATACTCCATAGCGCTAATTAAATTCTTGAAAATCTTCTTAGAACCCTTCGTCTTCTCCAATAAGATCTTATTAGCAGCAACATCGAACTTGATCTCGAACTTTAATGGTTTACCCAAGGCGAATTTCGATGGAATTGTAGCACTAATAAGAGAACCTGTCTCTTGGATAGTAGTCAAAGTACCCTCCTTCTGTTTCAACTCCAAAACAAGCTTGATTGCCTTGCGCATACGAGGAAGAGGAACATTTGTAGTGAATACCTTCACATTTCTAAGCTTCCTATTCTCAGGTGATTCAATGGACAATAAACTTGTGAAAAACTTTGTAAGCCAATTAATCTTTTTCGGAGGTTCTCCTTGAGTTTTTTCTGGAGCAGGTGGAGCCTCTCTCCGAGGCTGGAGATTCCGCCTCAGATAAGAACTACTCAGATTTGTCTTCAAATGATTCTCTTGGATGCATCCCAACGGCGATTGAATGGCCGGCTTATGTGGAGACGAAGTGGTCAGTTTATCTTTGGTTGGTATATCAACCTGCGAACTACCACTGATGTTATCATTAAACTCGTCGAAGATCATGGTCACGCGCTTCGCACCGTCAAGTTCCAGATCATCATCAGTGTTATCTGCAAACATTGAGTTATCCATGATGGTGGTTTTACTTTCATTGAAATCTTCCTCTCCGAGATGAGAGAATCTAGGTCTTTCAAAACCTTCAATTTTGGGAACAGGAGCATCATCCTTCAAGTCACTTGGGTTGTTGAATAAGCTGCCTCTAATATCCAACATTGGCGAGTAGACCTGTCCAAGGTTCGAAGAGGCCTTTCTGTGATGTTTAATAATTGATTGATCTGAGTTTGAAAGTTTCAAGAGGCTTTGTTGAGAAATAGCAGCGTCAATGAACATACTGTCCTCTCTCGGTTTGAGCTTGTTACCCACTGTAACATTAGAGCCATTAGAAATTGGAATAGCGGTCGCTATCTCAGTCTCCGCTGGAACTTCAAAGTCAAATGTCATATCGATAGTGGCTGCATCATAGGATGACACATCTTCATCTTCTGCAAACTCGGTAGATTGGGAAGATGCATAATTAGATGATGAGATTCTGTGCTTTGGAGCAGGTGGGGCCTGGTTTGAAGTAAGTTGAGTCTTCGCTGTTTCACTCTTCAAGATAGCGGCAAGGTTGATGGAGGTGGAAGACTTGGAGTAATAGATCTTTGAATGAGTCTTCTGTTCTCTCTTCAGGGACACACCCAATCTTTGGAGAACAGCACCAGTGTTACTTCCCAAAGCTTTGGTCTTGTATATCGGATCAAGTGTCTTCTGCTTAGAACGTGCAACAGGCTCGGTCACTGAACGCCTGTTGAAATCATAATCAGCGAGTGGCGCAACAGGTAATTTCACGGTCGGAGGTAATGATCGCAGAGGCTGAACATTTTCCTTCTCTGCCTCTTTGCTCATGATGAAAGTGCTCGTGCTCTCTGCTGAGGCATCTGGACAGTCTCTATCAGCTGTTTTTTTTCTAATGGCGCCTGCAAGGTGTTTTTCAGTTAGCTCTTTGTTGACCTGGAAAGATGATGAAACGGTGAACGATTTTCCCATTATCTTTTTAGAAAAGGTTTTTGGCAAGGTCTTCGGATTATAGTTGAAGATTTCCTCATAGAGGTCTGCAAATTCGCCTGCTGGTAGGCCATCAACATCAAACTTGAGCCAATCAACATCTAAATCTGGCAATGGAGGTAACAAGCTTTGACGTTTTTTCATGGCGGCAAGGGAAGAGGCATTGTTTGAGTTAGATACAATAGATCTCTTACTCGAAGATCTTGAGATCTGTCCCTGTTTGCTATTGAAAGAGACACCGCGACGGTAAGAGTTGGACGCGGAGATTTGAATTTGACCCGTACTGCTTTTTACGACTTTCTTCTTCGGAGTAGTTGGTAACGGTGGCAGTTCCAGTTGTTCGGTCTTGATTTCAGTAGAACCATCTTCATTCGTAATAGTTGTCTTCACCATGCTCTTAGACCTCTTCAACAGATTATCGCCATTAGGTAATTTCTTTTTCTTGAGAGATCCATCGCTTTTCTGTTTACCTTGATGTTGTCTTTTGTAATCCATTAACAAGTAGTAGAAGATTCTCTCAGGATTAGACTTCGCATCAAGGAGCTTTGTGATCAGTGAACTTTCATTGGCTCCATGGAACAAGATAGACAAGCTCTTTAAGATATCACGATCGATATCATCTCTTTTCAAGACCAAATGATCCACTTCGTTGTGATAACTATTAACTTTCTCCTGGTCATTCATCTTGCTTTCGAGTAATGCAGCTGTTTCGTACTTTTTCAAAAGCGGATGAGTGAAGATATCGTTAACTTTGATTCTCTCATCCGGGTTGACCTTCAGCATCTTCCAGATCAAGTCCTTAGCCTGGGCGCTCAAGTAGTTTGGCATGATGAAACGACCAGAACGGACTTTCAGGAGCAGGTTACGAATATTCTCATCATCGAAAGGTAAATGACCTGTAAGAAGGGCAAAGAGAACTATACCACAAGACCAAATGTCGCTTGGGGATCCATGATAAGTCTTACCTGTGACGATCTCAGGTGAAGCGTAATGAGGTGAACCACAACTTGTCTCTAAAAGCTTTTGGTTGATCTCCAGCGCAGCCATACCGAAATCAGCGATCTTGATGTTGTTATTTTTATCAAGCAGTAAGTTCTCTGGTTTCAGATCTCTATGGCAAATGTTGAACCGATGGCAATAACTAACACCGCTAATGATCTGCCTGAAGTAGTGAACTGCTTCTCGTTCCGGTAGTTTTCCTTTCTTGATCAAGTAATCGAAAAGCTCACCGCCTTCGACGTACTCCAGGACGAGATATAACTCACCCTTGTTCTCCCAAACATCATAAAGACCCATAATGTTCTGGTGCGAGATCAACTTCATGATGATGATTTCTCTTTCGATACCATAAGGAGACGCGCTCCTCTCTGAGGATTTACCATCTTTCTGGAACTTGGACTTCGGCACTATCTTAACGGCTGCCAGTTGACCAGTTTCCGAATGTTTGGCCAACCTTACTCTGCCGGTAGAGCCTCTTCCTAATGTTCTGCCAAGTCTCCACGGGCCAACATGGTTCTTAGATTTCCTCTTTGATGAGTTCGTATTTGTTGAGATCTGGGAGAGTCTCTTGGTAGCGTTCTCCACGGACACGACAATTCTATCGATCTCGCTCGTCGTCTGGTCGGTCATCTGCTTCGATACTTGAGATGCTTGGTTGGATGGCACTCTGTTCTGTTTGCTTGCCTTGTGAGATTGCAAAGGCATGTTCTGGGCGTTCCTGATAGGAGCCAGAGCAGTTCTTGCAGCGTGTCTAGCGAAACTGTTGTTGTTCTGAACTAGCATCTCTCCACGGACGCGCTAAGAGTAGAGCAGCAAGGCTATGTCAATGTACAAAGGGAACCTAGCAGAGCAGTCGTAGTGTTCTAAATGAGTGTAAAGTAGTTGGATGCTGTGAAGCCTTATTGCTATTTCTCTTGCTCTTTCTCCGCCTCCGCTGAGATCTCTCTGTCCCTCTCTCTCTTTGTTTTTACAGAGCTATAGGTGGTGTAATATTCACCAAGGTGAAATTAAGCCAAAGGAGGGTGAGAATTTCCGCGACGGGCAACAAAGAGTAAACAAACGCGCTTTTTACACAGTTGCCATGGGAACGATATCGGATAACGTAATCAATTATATAAGCAGCCACTTTGATCGAATATTTCCCAATTCGGCAATGTGCCCCTTTTCGTAAGGCGATAAACGTCCCAATTCACTCAGGCTGTTCAAGAGGTTACACTAAACCATAAATAAAAGGACGTTAGCGCAGAAAGGCAAGTTAAGCCTACACACTGACAAAATGATGTCCTCATGGAAGCTCACAAAGAAGCTGAAAGAGCTCTCGAGATCAAAGAGCCCTCATCCAAAGGAGGAGGACAACTCTAACGTCCCAACAATACAGACTCCTTTAGGAACCACCGGCACCAGCAAGACTTCTTCATCGAAGAGCTCTACTATTGTCACAGATGGTGATTTCAGAAGAGATACATTCACTCCGACAAACTTACCAGGTGAATTGAAGCCTGACCAGAGATTACGCCCAACTTCGTCCTATTCATCCAGCACTACAGTCCTCTCCGTAGCGGATAAGAGCGTCGCTTCTACGCAGGAGAACTTGAACAGATTCAAGCCAGGTATGCTCACAATCAAGATTTACACAGGCTCGAACTTCAAGATCCCGTTCCCGGTCAACTACGACAAGGAGGTGCTCGCAAGATTGATAAACTCTGGAACGAGAAACCACGAAGATACCCTGTTGAGCAAATTGAACAACTTATCGGTAACTGATGATAGATTGGACCCTAAGGACTCCAGCAATGTTGTTCCTGCTACGGTGACTATCCCACCTTCTATCAGAAAGAACTCACTGATCTATTTCACTATGGAATTCGATAAGACTATTGTGTCTATCGAGGCGGAGGCTGGTACAGTTGCATCTCCTACTTTCAATAAGATTTCGCAATTCGATGTCACCAAGGTGAGAAATGAATTGAAGCTCCAAGTGTTTTTGAAACTACCGTCTATTCTCTTGGGTTCTGAAACTTCGCCGCAGGGAAATCAAGATATCTTAATCTCTTCCAAGACGATTGATCTTTCATTCGAAAACATCAATAATCCAATAAGATTGAAGAACCACGATGCAGTGGTCTTCGATAACGAGTACATAGACTTCCCAGTGTCTACTAATGGTGATATCTTGATGTCCATTGATTACAGACCGAATGAAAATAAACACTTGACCATTGATGATTTCGACCTCTTGAAGGTTATCGGGAAGGGATCATTTGGTAAAGTGATGCAAGTTCGTAAGAAAGACTCTGGCAAAATCTATGCCTTGAAAGCCATAAGAAAGTCTCACATCGTCTCAAGATCAGAAGTGACACATACCCTTGCCGAACGTACAGTGTTGGCTCGTGTGGATAACCCATTTATTGTGCCTTTGAAGTTCTCTTTCCAATCCCCAGAGAAGTTATACTTCGTATTAAGTTTCATTAACGGTGGGGAATTGTTCTACCATTTGCAGAGAGAAGGCAAGTTTGAGCTATCAAGGGCTAGGTTCTATACTTGTGAATTGCTGAGTGCGCTTGAATGTCTCCATTCGCTGGATGTCATCTACAGAGATTTGAAACCTGAGAATATCTTGCTGGATTATAAAGGTCATATCGCGTTATGTGATTTCGGTCTTTGTAAATTAAACATGAAGAACCAAGATAAGACATCTACGTTTTGTGGTACCCCAGAATATCTTGCGCCAGAGTTGTTATTGGGTCATGGTTACACGAAGGCAATTGATTGGTGGACGTTAGGTATTCTGTTGTATGAGATGCTGACAGGTCTGCCACCATACTATGACGAGGATGTCAACACGATGTACAGAAAGATCTTAACCAACCCACTGAAGTTTCCAGAGAATTTCGATAAGGATGCAAAGGATTTATTGATTGGACTACTCTCTAGGGATCCAAAGCAGAGATTGGGTAGCAATGGTGCAAAAGAGATTATGGAACATACATTCTTCAAATTGATCGATTGGAACAAGTTGAACAGTAAGGGTTATTTACCACCTTTTAAACCTCCCGTGAAAGATAACTTTGATACTTCCAATTTCGACAAGGAGTTCACGAATGAAAAACCGGTGGATAGTGTCATGAATGACTACTTGAGTGACAGTGTCCAGAAACAGTTTGGTGGTTGGACATATGTAGGCACTGAACATTTAGGTGACAGTGGTCGTTAGCATCTTCTTACAGACAAAATACATACAGTGCATATGACATTTATAGAATACATACGGCGTAATTCATGTCGCGATAGATTAGAGACTACGCCTACCTGCTCACATTGCAGAATTATTATCATTCAATGTACATACGTGATTTTTAAACAATACCCCAATTGATTAGATTAAAGTGTTTAAGCGGACTTACCACGACGACCAGTGGTCTTGGTGTGCTGACCTCTGACACGCAAACCCCAGAAGTGACGGATACCACGGTGGGATCTGATCTTTTTCAATCTCTCCAAGTCCTCTCTCAACTTAGACTCCAAGTTGTTGGCCAAGACGTGGTAGTCCTTACCGTCAACAATGTCTTTCTGTCTGTTCAAGAACCAAGCTGGGATCTTGTATTGGGTTGGGTTTTGCAAAATGGTAACGATACGCTCAAGCTCTTCTTGGGTCAACTCACCAGCACGCTTGGAGAGATCGACATCAGCCTTCTTACAGACCAAGTTGGAGTAACGACGACCGACACCACGAATGGTGGTCAAAGCATATTGAACTTTGATCTTACCGTCAACGTTAGTGTTGAGCAAACTAGAGAGACGTTAGTAAAGTATTTCTGGAAGTGTAGTGTGTAGAGTGGTGTATTTGGGATGGTACTGTTGTCACTCTCCTTCATGTGAGATCTGCCTGTTGAACTCTCAAGAGAGAAATATTCTTCTGTTGAATATTCTATATGGGCATTTAGCTGTTACTCTAGATAATACTGTATGGTCATATAGCTCACACTCTTCTCTCAATATTAAATTGCTCCTGCCTCCCATCACAAATCAACCTTCAATTCAAGCATATGGGGAAAATCCTTCAAAGACACACTCTTTTCACTCGTGAACATGGACGTACCGCAAGATGTGTTGGAAAGAACCTTGTTCCTGGACAACCAAAGACATTTTTGCTGATTGTATTGATACTGCTAAAACTCGTAGATGTTGTTGCTCTGTGAGAGAGTCTCTTGAAAGCTGAAAAAAATGTGCGTGGGTGCGAGCGACCGTCAGCGTGGAAACTGTGGTGCATACCGGAGAGTCTTCTGAGAGACCGCGAAAATTTCAACTTGCATATTTTTATTTTCACAAAATAGCCCAATATAGAAATATACTATAAAGGGCTACATCTCTACACCAATAGTTATTTGTGACCGGTGACTGAGTTTGTCGCGAATAAGTAGGGCTTCGCGCTGAAGAAATGTATCACATGACCTAGCAGGGCTATCTGGATGTAGTTCACTACACTTTATCAAAGCTGTTTCTATTTACATGACTCGTTACACCAAATATACATAAAGCCTATGCATCATAAGCCTCAGCAAACCACTCCAAAGATGGCAAATCGATGAATACCTTATCAGCATGCAAGATGTCCCTAACCTCAACACCTTCCTTCTGCACAACATCAATCTTGGAATCATACGGTTCAGTAGCCTTCAACAAGTTTGGAGCGTGCTCATTCGTAATGAAGAGCAATTTGCTCTTCTTGAGGTTGTGCTTCTTCAAGAACATCTTAGCAGCCAATGGGTCCTCAGTTGGGATCTCCATTGAAGTATCGATGACAAACAAATCACCCCGTCTGTATTTGTCACTCAATGCAACCCTCATGGCCAAGCTGTACACCTTTCTAGGAAGTTCAGAAGTGAAATCATTTGGAGCAGTTCTAGCTAGCGCAACACCACCATCATGTCTAATCGGAGAACCACGGTCACCTGATCTGGCACGACCAGTACCTTTCTGTGGGAGAAGTTTCTTACGGGAGTAACCCATTTCAGATCTACCCTTTGGGTTAGAGGCTCCAACACGCTTGTTATCAGCGTCATAAATCACAGCCTTCCAGAGAATATCACGACGAATTGGCACATTGAGCAAAGATGTTGGGACCGGTTGGAACGTCTTTGGTTTGAGTGATGGGAATGCACGAAGAGATGTAAGGACATATTTTGGTGGTTCTTAAGATAGAGTTAGTACACAGTATCAAGGGTGCTGATCAGATAGGAATACTCACCTTGTGCATGCTTGAGAAGAGAAGGGGTAATTTCACTTCTTACTTGAGAAGCTTCAGTAGCAAATCTGAAACCCTGCTGTCTCTGCGTTGGATGTTAATAAGTGATCTGCCAATAGGACGCCGATCAGGGACTCTCGAATCAAACTCACCAAAGGACCCCTCAATATGCTTGTAGATTTGGCAAACATTGTATGTTAACTCTCTAGGGATTCAAGTCCTCGAAGTGCCCAGACAGTAGTAGAGCCTACCACACTTTTGATGTTGAAGTTTGAAGTTCTGAGCCGGTTCGCGAACTCTCGAAAATTTTGAGAAACAGGGTAACCACCTTAAGTATGAGTGGATTTCCAGTTTGACCGCAATTGGCAGAGATTACAGGACAGAGCGACTATTAGTGACCAGAGTGATCATTGAGTCAGTGGCGAGTGAACGCTGAACATTGAGCCAATGCTGCCATACGAAAAGAAAAGAGAATGATAGTCATCTAGTCATGGACTCATAAACGATGGCAAGACTGGAACATGCACACTGATGTCCACATTATGGATTCTTGAGCCGATACGCTTCGTGTAATTCCTGCGCGCGTCTCCTTGACAGCGAGCGATATTTGCAGGTAATGGCATTCAAGTTTTAGATCTACAACATATTACAGCAAATAACAGGTACATAATAACGCTGAAGATAAAGATAACTATGGAACCCGCTAGTTAGTGAGCTATGAAGTTGGTAACTTAGGGATGCAGAGCTCCTTGTGAAGTAACATAAATCACCAGAACATGACCCATACATATGTTTGCCAATTTAAATTTCGAGTACCTTCTTTGCTTCAGGAAAAGCTAACTGTCCATAAGACTGCAAACTATTTTCTTAAAATACGACTTCCTGAACGGCAAGAAGCGAGGAATCATCTTGAGAAAGAGGAAGGACTACCATAACTAAAACTTTTCTTTGTAAGACAATATCTCTTTCTATAAAACAAGGTATCAAGTAACAGCATCCCCTCTATCCCTCTAGGATTTTCGATCAAACCAAATAAGTCAAAAGTATAGTAGTTGTAGAATAAGTAACGTGTAGAAATGAGTCATAACAGGCATATAGTAGTGTATGTGTAACCAGTGAGCCAGACTGTTCTTTAACTAATGATGCTGAAGCACAACCGCCATGTGTAAAGAACAAAATCTCCTGCAAAAAGGATAAAACAAATAGCAAATATTGAGAGCTAGTGAGAAGTGAAATAGATAAGCAAAGCAAACAAGAAAGAAGTGAAGCAATAGAAAAACTGTCATAGTTAAAAATGTCATGTGTAACACCATCTAAGAATTGTCATAATCAAAAAAGGAAGAATAAGAACACGAAAACTGTCACCACATATGCTTATCAGGAGAACCCAATTGTCTTGGAACAAGAAACGTCGGATCATGCGAATCCATGGTGTTTCCACCAGAAGTTGGCGAGTGCAATGGACTTGCCCAGATGTTCTGAGCCGGAACAGTAGTAGGAGACAGAGCACCTTGTGCAGTAATAGATGTAAACCCCAAGTCACGAACTGTACCAGCAGTAGCAATCACTGGCTCGTCTGGAGCATGTGGAGCATTTGGATCAGAGACGACAGCACACATCCAGATACGTGTCTTGTAGATTCTAAATAGTTCTCTCACCAGCTCTCTAAAGTCGATTCTATGCGCGGCAGAGTAGTAGAATGTTAACTTGCGACGATCCCATTGGTACTCTGCATCAACGACACGCATCTCCAAGTTGAACGACTCCACTTTCAGAGCACACACTTTCTTAGCCTTCTCTTCATCAGACTGCTTGTTCAGAATTTGATAAGCTTCGTTAGGCATTGCAAATCTCAGCACTGGCTTCGGATAGTGTAGTGTTGGGATATTGTTTGAGTTACCGCTTGTGTGAGATGTGTTGGCATTCGCTGCCGGAGATGAAGCACCTTCGAATGAAGCAAGAGCAGCCTGCTGCTCGTGATGCTGCATATATTTCAACAATCTAGCCTCATCCAAAGACACATCCAATCTGAGAATCTTACCCAAGTCACGCCCACGGTCAGCTTCCACAATGACCAGATCACCAATCTTAAGTCTTATGGTTGAAGTGGTTGGTAAATGGAACACATCGGTACGACCAGCCTTAAATGCAACCAGAACCATGTTTGTAGATGGAAGCTCTTCATCAACGAAACGAGGCAACTGGGCACCGGACTTCATCATGCTCTCAAACTGTCCCGCAAGAGAGTCCAGGGTATGGTCCTTGATGGTGACCCTGTTATACGGATCATCATTGAAGTAGTAGTCCAAGCTGCGGTAGACCTGCAGCAACGAGGCATCTGTCTCCTTTATAAGAGCCGCTTGATTTTGCTCAAATATACCCTCATTGAAGTTCAAGCCCTGCGATTGAAACTGATGTTGTGACTGCTGTGACTGTGGTTGTTGCTGCTGCTGTTGTTGCTGTTGCTGCTGCTGCTGCTGCTGCTGTGGCTGTGGCTGTGACTGCGACTGCTGCTGTTGCTGTTGTTGTTGATACATCTGGGCCACTTGTTGATCATACAATCCAGCTGGCAAGCCCGAGTCCAAGGAATAGTGACGTCTCTGAGCATTAAAGAAGCCAAGGTCATAAGTATCTCTAGAGCCCTGCTGTTGGCCCCAAGGGCCCAACTCCTCCATATTTGTGTTGGACCATATTTTGTAATTCTTACCAGAGGAACCGGGTGCATATTGAGAATGACCATATTGTTGCTGGTACTGGTCAATAGACGAGCCCCTTCTCGCACCGAGAAGACTGCTCAGCGACGCAGCGGAAGCAGGTGGTGCGTTCATAGTTGTATAGTCACTTGATCCATTTGACATTGGATAGACTTGTTGTTGTGGCCGTGGTTGCTGTGGTTGCTGTGGTTGCTGCTGATACTGGCGTGTCACAGGACCGGACAAGGAGCTGCTCTTTGAAGACTGTTGTGATCCAGGGGCGCTATTCCAGATTTGAGGGTCAGGGGCAAATGCATCTAAATCCAACCCGGCAGTTACGTTGTAGCTATTATCGTTCATGTTGTTAAGGCCCTCCACTGCTGTCAAATCTGACAGGTTCATCGAGTTCAGGAGTGAGTTTCTTCTTCCTGGTACAAACGGTGCAACGTCATTCACCTTGTTCATTGAGAACATTTTGCTATAAGTCTCTCTTTTCTTCTCTACGCAAGAAATGAGCGCTTTCGGGAGGCAAAATGGGTATTGTTCCTTTTTTATACATAAGGCAAAGAAAGGAAAAAAAAAAACATGCCTGTGTGGTGGAGATGACCTCATACAATTTTCATTGTTGGGGAAGAGTGGCACAATTTCGTAGGAGGGGCGCAGGCGGGGGGTGGGTGCTTCTTTCCACAGGCAGAGGAAGAGAGACAAGGGGCAGCCCCAGGCAGCGATCCCACCGGGATGGTTCCCCTTTGGAGCTGACAACGCATCCAATTAGAGAACCAGCCCCACAACGTTAAAGTTAAAGCAGGCAGATCCCCCCCTAGCAAATATTGTTCCAGCTTCCAAAATCGCACAACCCTCACCAACCATAAACCGTAAATCATAAACGTTAAACCCCATGCGTCAGCGTCGATCTGGGCTGGCTTGCCTTTTGAACTATAACATTTGTGTCGTGTAGTAGTAGCAGTAGTAGTAGTAGTATACTGTGTAATATACAGAACCGCAGTCGCAGACTAGGAGCAAAGAGGCTTGCAAAGTGTCACATAACTATGTGTATGGGTGTGCATGCACGGATAATGAGCGGTGAACAGCGGGTCATGTCGAGGGAGGAGAAAAAACACAAGACTGGAATTCTGAAGTTCAGAGGTGTGAACTCTACATAGCTAGCTGGTAGCGCTTGAAATGACACCGTAATATTCACCACCAAAGGCGGCGGAAATCTGTTCACATTGGATGGCCGCTTCCCCACGTCTCTAAGGGGTTTGACACCAAATGACTGTGCGGTTGGGGACACAGATAAACTGATATCCGGGATCAATTCCCTCGGATTGTACACGCATGTAACTACATCGCTTCAGAGTTTCAATCTAGACCACATATGCAATTATACTTTCGCTTAAAGCCTCTTTGTGATAGCAACAATAATCTGCTTGGTCTTATCCTCAATGGAAGGATCCTGAAGGAACTTCTCAGACAAGAACTGAGAGAACAGAGACTTGAGCTCACCCTTTTGGCTATCCTGGGTTTTGGCCTTATATGCCATGTACTTCTTTGTAGCTGCTTGTAGTACCTCGATCAAGTTCTCATCATGGAAGGAAATGTTTCTCAAAGGTAACGTGACATCTAGTACAACAACGTTTGGCTCCTGCGCGAACTGTCTGATCAAGTAACTCACCACATGTTGGCCAAGATACAACCTGTCAAGAGCTTCGAATTTGTCAAAGACATTGAGGAATTCTTGGCATAGGCCGTATTTAAACTCGAACTCCGTTATGTTGGTGTTTGTCTTTAACTTGAACAGCGTCTCAATACAGACATCAAACACAGTCAATGCAACATCGCCTCTCAATGCAGGGTTGGTCTCTGGATTGCCCAACATGTTCATATCTACATCCGGTAGACTGTTCAACTGCCCCTTCAGTTCACTATCCGTAACACTTGGTAGTTCAATCAATCCATCCTCTTCCATAGCCTTCTTCTCAGATGCCTCATGCTCCAGTTGCTGTTTCTCTGTCAACAATCCAAGAATCTTTCTTCTGTTTAGGAGCTTCGTGATGTATGAAAGCTCAAAAATAGTATACGTCAGCCATAGCTTTTTGGAGTCCTTGTTGAATCTCAGAGAACGTTGGAACAGAGTACGTGCATTTTTGGCACTCCCAACGTATTCAAACTCGAAATTTGCAGCACTTATCCATGATGCGATAGAAGTTGGGTGTAATTGCAACAGCTGTGTATAGATTTTATAAATCTTCTTGAACATCTTCTGCTTCTTGGCAAAAGAGATATAGTTCTCCCAGATTTGGAAATCATTTGGGAATTTCTGAACAGCACGATCGTAGATGAAAGTGATACGACGCTCGGAAGCCCAATCAGAAATTGACGGCTTCGTGTGTACGAGCCCGACGGAGGACAGTCTGCTATAACGCTTCGAACGCAGCCTCTCCAGATTGGTCTCGAACTCCACGTATTTCAAATAATCTCTGGGTTTGGAACCACGACTGGATAATCTATGCTCAAAATCAGTTCTGCGTCTCATCACCAAGTTGATCTCCTGCTTATCGAAGAGGCCTTTCTTTTGCAAGTCCTCGAGTTCGGGAACACTCTGTTCCAAGTAGTACCTCACTTTAGATGACATTTCCTCTGAATCTTCTTGAGAGAGCGCGTAATCTGTCTTTCCCAGAGGTAGTTGAAGCCCTTTATTCAGTCTATCGCATCGAAAATTTTCGGAGATGCACTGCTGACATAATTTCTATCAACATGATCATGTAATCGGATCAGAACTACTACTTTTATCTCTGTACTGCAAGGATCAGGAACCCATTACCGATTGTCATAGTTACTGAGAAATGCAAAAGTGGTGGTATTATATCTACTGTTCATAGACTGTGGAGTATATATCATTTTCCCAAATTTTGAAATAGATCATAGAGGATCAGTCCTTCTTATCGAGACCCAACTCTTGGGTGAACCCTGGTGAATATCCCAATTCCTTGACGAGTTTCTTATTAAGTCTTCCGTACAAGGCAACAAATACTATCAGGCCGCTCACAGCACCGCTGACCAAGGCGACAGCCCAGAGAGAACCGGTGCCAAATCCAACGGCCAACTTGAAGAAAGAATCATCATGCTTGTGGTACTCCTCCACCCAGTTGACGCTGAACCGAATAGTCATCAGATCGCCAATGATATATCTCTGAGTCTGGGAACCAGAAGCATAACCAATAATAGTCATCAAGGCTCCATCCGAACGCTTATGTGCAATAACGTTCATCGTAGTATCGATATCCAAATGGCTAGTCTCCAAATGACCTCTGAAGTTCAAAGTAAATGGGATCATAGCATCCTTATATGTCTTTGAATGAGGCGTGCGACAAGAGAATGGGGCATCCTCATGGACATAGAGCTGGAATAAATGATAGTTCTCATCTGTCAAAGTCACAGTGCAGTTGAAATCCTCAGAGACACCATACCTGAAGGACAATGACTTCCCCGTCTCAGAGCACACTGGGAATGGCGCATAAATGATGTTACCTTCGCTGTCAAACTTGTGCTCACCGTTATCAATCTGACGTTGGATGCACTCCACTGCCACGTCGTCCTTCTCTGAGTATGGGGTCACCGCAGGAGGTTTGTTCTGAGCATTTAATGGAAACACCTCTGCGAATGCCAACGGTAACAGTGTCAACAACCACAGCTTCATCTTGTATGGATTGCTCTTTATGACTTCGCTGAAGAAGAAGAAGATGATGATGATGATGAGAATTGCTGTGCGATCTCTCTGATGTGTTCGCGGTAACAAAAGGTGAGAACAAGCAGTGAACTCTCCAAGCCCTGCCTAATCACTCGCTGAGAGACCGCTCACAATGACAGAACCACCGGTGTGGAAGAAACAGCGTATAAAAGCACCAACAAAAGCATTTACAAACTTCTTGCCTCCAGTGGTTGCTATCCCTGCCACTAGGGAGTTCACTTTTATACAGCAGGCAAAGCCATTCGATGGTGACGCAAGCACCATGAAGGATGCTGGAGCCATTGCTACTAAACCAGGCAAGCACTCAGACTATTCCAAAGATCCTGCTATTCCATGCACCAAGGCCTACTGGAGGGCGCTTAAGGAGTACAACAAGTTCTATGGTACGCGGCGCTGGGTTCAGTTTCTAGTTGTCCTCGGAGATGAACCACATGTCCTTTTGTTCAAGCGTTCTATAGATAGCTTGGGTGACTTTATTCCTGGGGGCGCGTTGAACTACGATGAAGATGAAGATCAAGGTTTAAAGAGAGTATGGTGCCAATTATTCCATGGCGATCAAGATCAGATTGATGTCGACGAGGAAATGGAGGTCATCAGATGTGTTTCCAGATGGTATAGGCCTGATACCAAGGAAAATGTTTATCCTTATAAATCTAAGTATATCAAGGAGCATAAGGAGGAGATCAAGGCCTACGTTGTTCAGCTGAAGAAAGGAATTGATATCAATTTCCCATCTGGTGTCAAGGAGTGTGTTCCCTGTGACCTCTTTGACTTGTATGACAGGAAAGATCCACAGCTCGCCTCTCTTCCCCTTCAGTTGTCTACGTTTGACTTCAGAAAGTCAAAGCTTCATGAAGTAAACTTTCCAATCTGATTTGTTCAATCAATTCTTCTCCCTACATAGAGATTCGATCGACGAAAAAGGACCATTTGCATTATTACCAAGTCCCTATTTTCTGTACTATAAGTTTCCTGTTTGAAGCCTGTCTATGATACTATACTGTCCCTGAGTGTGCCTCTTCGATGTGGCGAACATTTGAAACCGAGTTCGTCCTAGATGATGATCCATTCTCATACTGACACATCTCTTTTTCAGCCTGTTTGAGCAAAGCCATATCATTAGAGATGTCATCAAGAATCTCATTCTCAAGATCATAGTCATAGTCCTGACCATCAACTTGACAGGTGGTGCAGATCGATTGCACTTTCCTCATAACGTTGAGGTATGACTCGATATATCTCAATTCACTCTTCTTCTTCTTTGCATCTTCAGCATTGACTTTTCCTAACTCCCTCAACTCCGATTGGATCGAAGCCCTACGTTTCTCAAGGTTAGGGATAGTCAAGGAATCGACTTTGGTGAGTCTGTTGTTAGGATGTACGAGGAATAGGCGGTCTTCCATTATGGTTATGAGTTCAAGCAGATTGGTGAGTTGACTTAATAATTTCTGTCCCGCCAAATTATGTCCAATATAGGTGGAAAATAAGTGGTGGGCACCCCTCTTCCCTTTTATAGGTCTTCAAGTATGTTCTGCGTCTTTTGGGGTGATATTTCTTTTTAAAGTTTTGATGGCTCCACAATGGTTGCTTGCTGAGGGTTTGAGGTCCGCGCAAGGGGGGGGATGGGGGGAGGGCGCAGAGAAAAGGGAAGATGCATTTGAGTTTCCCAGCTTAGCTTCAACATACTTGTTGCAACTGAGCAGAAATGGTACTGATGTCTTTGTGTGTTCAGCATACACAATTCACTTTTCCATTGCGTATTTATTTGTTGGTCCTCTGCATGTTCCCCGGAATTGGCACCTTTTGCAGTGGGCTAGCGCAAGGAGCAATCAGCAGGCAAGAACAAAGTTTTGGGATCATAATATAGGAGGAAAAAGAAGCCACGCCTCGATGGTCTCTTAGGCGAGACAAATATGCGCTAGCGATATCTACTTTCATCGATCGTGCGTGTCTGCTGAGTCCGAGGGGGGAGAGGAGTGTTTTGGCCTTATCCATTTGACACAAAAAAAAAGTTGATAAAAGCGATGGGGGTGGGGTTTCTGGCAATAACTGATTCGAGATAACTGAGCCCCTATATGGAATATCTTTTGACTATCAGCTTTCACTAGTTATTATAAAGTACAGTAAATAACCTACCAACTGACAAATACGGCGCCATTAAAGCTTGGTTGGTGGGAGTGGCGAAGTTACTTGCATAAGGGCCACGCCGATGACGTTTTGGCCCTTCTGGCTAAGGCCTAAAGAAGAGAAGAAGAGAAGAAGAAAAAATGAGATCATATAATAGACCAGCGGGGAATACTTACTCTAGAACTGTTAGTCTGTAGCTTTGTGATGATGTAATTGCAATTTGACACCTTGTTTGTTCATCGAGGTCGCAAAGTCACGAGATCAGAGGGTTCATGACAGAGGGCTGTCACACAGTTAGAGAGAGTCTTGTCATGATAATGCCTTGTGATCGTCAGTGAGTGGCCAAAGAATAAAACAGAGACCACAGCCTTTGAACCTCTCTATTTGAGGGACGGTGAGCATGACGTCAGACGTTTCTCTTACTACCGTAAATACAGTTAGGCCCGATCGTTTTGGCCTTCGTTGTTTTATTGTGCTGTTTTCCATGTACCGCGATTAAGTAGGACGAATTCCCATCACCCTTTATGGGTTTTCATTCATCAACAACAATCCACATTTGAATAACCGCCCAGGGAAAAAGGCATTCTTTCAGCTCTTCAAGATGTTTGGATTATACCTCAATGTCCCTTCAGCTTGCCGATGTACTCTGGCTTGGTAAACACAGTCATTAACACTAACTTAATCAGGATCCCAGCATCGGCGGCTGACAGCATGATCAACAAGGTGAAGCTTGAACCTGTGAAGAAGCATGTCAAGATCAAGGCAGATTCTGGCCTCAAGTCCAAGAGGCCCACTCCAATTACCCCAGATGAGAAGATTTCTAAGGCCATCATCAAGCCCATTGATAGGCATACTGTGGTTGATCAATCTTCAAAGTTCTTCCTCCCGTTAGAAGGTGAATTGGATGATACACCAACGAGAAAGAAATCTGGTTCCAAGTCTTCTGATTTACACACCATGAAGAAACCGAAGATGGATTTGACTGACATCTCAGATTGTACAACTACCTCTAACCCGGTTAGCACCGTCAATACCAAGCCTAAGGACACCCTTCCCATGACTTCAACGCCAGAAAGGAAGAGAAAGTCATCCAAGTCCAATGCCATGAAGCCGCCACCAGCATTCCAGCCGGTTCGTGAAAGTCTTGTTGATTCTCCCGATGACTTGGATAACTTAGGAGAATTGTTTAAGAACATTGATGACACGGTTTTGCAGGACCAATATCTCAAAGTTGGGGGCTCAGGATTTGATGAATGGATCTGTCATGGTGTCAAATTGGTTGATAGACAGTATGAGCTGGTTCGAAAGATTGTGATTGCAAGAACAAAACTCAACGTCAAGTTCAAGATTATCTTTGCAAAAGTCAATGAGCACGGTAAGAAGTTGGAATCAAAAGATGAAGAGATCAAGGAGAAGTTAGCGAAGTTACAAAAGTTAGGTGAAGAGATCAAGAGCTTCATCAACTGTTGATCACTATTCATTCAATCAAAAATAATCCTATTCAGCTACGAATAAACATACCTTAACCAATGATTAAATCTTTTTATACAAAACACATTACAAAAAGAAAACTTAGTTTCTCTTTCTGAAACGTCTCTCAGCACCTCTTTGAGAAGAAACAGCGATAACGGAGACTGGCAACTTGAAGCCCAAGGACTTGACCAAGTCAGCGGATTGCTCATCAAGCTCCAATTGGCCCTTAGTGTGAGTCAAGTCCAAAGCGGAAACCTCTGGGACGTATTGGTCCTTTCTCTCACGCTCCTCCTCTTGCAACTTGAAGGAAATACCTCTAACTGGACCCTTTTGAATTCTCTTCATCAAGTGGGTGGTGTAACCAGCAATTTTGTTTCTCAAACGCTTGGATGGAATCTCGGCGATCTCAGAGGTCAAACGCTTGTTGGTCTCGAAGTCCAAAGTCAACTTTGGGTAGTAACGCTCAATCAAAGCCTTGGAAGCTCTCTTAACGGTTTTTGTTCTAACACGACCCTAGAGATGATAGTTAGTATTTTGTTCTAGAGAAGATTCAGCTTGATATGATGATCGGTCGTACAAAATGCTGCGTGAATAATTTTCAATGTCATCTGCTGGTATTATTCGCACGTTATCTGTTCTATTCATTGAATGAGGACTTTCCTCCGTTGAATCTCTCCTTCCATTCCAGTCTTTCTACTCATGCTCTCCCCTTGTTCTTCAAGTTCAAAACTTCTCACTCATGCCTCTGTGCTCTGAAGAGTACATGATTCGAATATTCAATAAATGCTCCATACTGATCTGTTTTACTCATCCAATCTTCATATCAATCCTCCTATTTCGCCACATACCATTTTGTATAATCAGCTGCTGAGATACCTTGCTCCCGTTGTCAAAGTGTTACACTTGAACAATTTCAACAATTTTTCGCCCCAAGCGCGCCGAGCAATAGGGCGTGGACCGTGTAACGTAAGCGCTGAAGGCGAAAAATGATTTTCCTTAGGTAATTTGTTACGTCATTCTGATTCGTTATTGCGTCGGCCTCGTTATTGATGTTCAGGTGTTAATCGTTTCAAAGTCACACAGAGGGAATCAATTGGTGTACGGGTGAAAACGGAATCCTGAAGCCTCAACAAATATCACATGACAGTAGAAGGGCTATGACATTCGCGAAGTTCTCACTGTCCATGAAGCGAGGAAATCCGTTCGAGAGAAACCAAAACAACGGGCGTCAGTGTCTCCATTGATAACGTCAAACAGCAACATCCGCATCAAATTTCATCAAAGTGGCATCGATAATCATCGAATCCATATCATACATTTCACTCTATTTAATTTTTGCTACTCCACGTCGACCTCTTAACACTTGATTACACCTGGTTGAGCCAATGTCGGCCTTGAACAAGTTTCATTGTGATGTGTGTTCCTCGGATTGTACAAACCGTGTTCGTATCTCTTGCGCTGTGTGCCCAGAATACGATCTCTGTGTACCATGCTTCTCACAAGGTCTGTATAGTGGAAATCATAAACCGTACCATGACTACAAAGTGATTGAAACTCATGCTTATCCTATATTTGATGAAGATTGGGGTGCTGATGAAGAATTAGCATTAATTATAGGCGCACAGACTCTTGGCTTGGGTAATTGGCAGGAAGTTGCAGATCACATTGGTGGTCGTTCGAAAGAAGAAGTGGGAAAGCATTATGAGGAGGTTTATCTAAATTCCAGAGACTACCCAATTCCAGAGATGGATAAGGACTTCTCATATGTGAGTCCAGGTGAATTGTCGAGAAAGCGCAAGGAACGCATCGAAGAAAGAAGGAATGCGCCATTACCGCCACCGAGAAAGCCCCAGGCTTCCGTGCCATTGTGTCATGATATTCAGGGCTTTATGCCTGGTAGATTGGAGTTTGAACATGAGTTTGAGAATGAAGCTGAAATGACTGTTAAAGATATGATTTTTGACCCTGATGACCAGCCTATCGACATTGAGCTCAAATTAGCTATCTTGGACGTGTATAATTCCCGGTTGACGACAAGAGCTGAGAAGAAGAGATTGTTGTTTGACAACAACATGATGGAATATCGTAAACTAACAGCTATTGATAAGAAAAGATCCAAGGAGGAAAGGGATTTATACAATAGACTCAAAGCTTATGCTAGGGTAATGACCCCTGAAGATTTTGATGAATTTACGAAAGACATGCTCGCGGAACTCCATTGTCGTTTAAGAATAAATCAACTACAAGAATGGAGGCGTAATGGAGTTACCACATTAGAAGCAGGTGCCAGGTATGAAAAAGATAAAGTGACGAGGATGGCGCAATTACAAAGATTTGGCTTGTCGACGACTAATGGGGCAAGGCATACTGCAAATTCATTGCAGCACTCTGCATCACGGAGTAGACCGCAAGATTTACAGACGAAAAGAGGACGTCCATTGACATATACAGACATTCAACATGCTCATGACTTCCACCTCTTAAGTCCTGATGAACAAGAACTTTGTCTGCAGTTGAAGATTATGCCAAAACCGTATATCGCTATCAAAGAGGCCCTATTTCGGGAAAGTTTGAGGACTGGTGGTGTATTGAAAAAGAAGACATGCAGGGAACTTCTCAGTATCGACCCGGTAAAGGCTACAAAGGTCTATGACTTTTTCCGTCAACAAAATTGGTTGTAAATAGAGTAATATACTACAGGTTGGGACTATCAAAGTGTAATCGTTATTCATTAAAAGTGGGGGATATTGTTACAATAGGGCTAAAATTCATTTTCATTTGGCCATGTTCTTCAGGCTTAGCAGGTTAGCTACTGCGTCCTCTTCAATCTGCTTTGGTTTGTTCATGTTATCGAAACTGATCTCGGCCAATGGTTGTCTCTTCTTTGAAGGGCTTGACTGCAGTTTGTCGGGACTTGAAGCTGGAGAGAGATTTTCCTTGTTGATCGGCGATGAATGGGTCTCAGCTGTAGCTGGTTGAGAATTGACACGCATCACGGGTTTCTGTCTCGTCCTATACGACTGCGTCACTGGCGTCATTACTGATTCGGTTTTTATTGGGGTCTTTGTGAGACGGAAGGTCAAAGTAGTTGGCGATTTGTGTGTTGTTGTTTGGCGCGGTGGACGTGATGGGGTCACCAATGAATTGGCATCGGGACTGGAAGACGCCGGAGAGGAAGGTTGCTGTTGTGGCTGATGATGCTGTGGATCCGGTAAGACAAGTGGTGTAGGTTGTTGGAAGCCATGTGGCATTTGTGGTGGAAGCTCCAAGTGATGGACTTCTCTTTGTGAGTTTGATTGGCGTCTCAAGGTTTGCCTTCTATTCTGGAACCAGATCTGCACAGCTTTCTCCGTCATGTTCACCTTTGAGGCGATCTCCAATCTCTTTGCCCTATTTGGTGTTTGACCTTTGGAGAACTCAGCTTGAAGAATGGCCAACTCGCCAGGAGAGGTTCTTCTACGCTTACGACGAGCTAATTGGGCATTGTCAATGGCAGGTTCATGAGATGGGAAAGTCGAGGGAGAATGGGAGATGAATGCAAACGATCTCTTCTCGATAAGAGGAGAAGATTCTTCTCGAGATTCGGTTATACTACCCTGTTGTTGTGATACCGGAGTAACTAGAGGCACTGGAGCTGGGGTTAAAGAACCAACTGGGCCACTGAAGGAATGGGAATGTTTTATAACGTCAGGTTTCACTTTGTCAAATTGGAGAGAGTCAAAAGATGGAAGTCTCACTGGAGTCTTAAGAGTAGTGATTTTATAATCCAGGAGATCCGTGGAGCATGGTGCTCTTGGGGAGGTTGGTTCAGAATGGGGTCTCGGAGATGTTGCGTTGAGAAGGGAAGAGAGTGGTGGTAAAGAAGGCATATCAGAGGACTTGGGGAGAACAGGTCTGGACATAGCGATGGACATAATGTAGTGACAGCGGAGGGAACTCACTAGACTAAATCCTAAAACAAGGGCACTCTGTGCCTTTTTATGTCTTCCATTCAGACTTTCAGAATCCTTCAGGCCTTTGCGCGTCTAATGATTACTCGCGTTGACGCGTCTCTTCGCGGTGGACGCGCTTTGGTAAACAAAGAGTCCAGGGACCGATTTGGGCATTTCCCGTTGTGGATTGGTCTGCTGGACAAATTGGTTAATAACAATGCTGCTTTCTGCAATATTATAAAGTGATATACGATCCTGGATATAGAGGAGGCATGAGAAAAAAAACAGCACTATCGTGCTCAATTTGTGCTAACGTTATCATTGTTAGTCTGCAGTTTTCAAACAAAATCTGATCTACATCGAATATTCTATCTTCCAGCTTTCAAGAATCAATTGTCATAGTGATCAGTTTCAGCTTCAATAGTGGAATCAACTCAGTGAGTGATCAACTAAATCGAAGGCATACAGGTCGGCCATGCGCCTCCTCACCGCTAGAAAGAATATGTCTGAATCGAACGCGCTCAGCCCTGGTCCAGTGACGCGCAAACTTCAACCGCCTTGACGAAAACGCGTACGCAGCCAAAAATTTAAACACACTGGACAGGTTTAAGTGCATACATGTTACATGGAGGCACAGACGAATTTCTATACTACAAGAAAATCTGGAAATGTACCTTAATATGATGAGACGCGTCAATTACATACATAATTGATATATGAGGCTATAAATTGTTCAGGGTGCACTTATACGTCGACAGGTATGTTTGACTCCAGGGATTTGATTACTGCTTCTACTGCAGCCATGGCTCTAATTCCGTCATCTGCGGTACAACTTGGCTCTTCCAACCCTTGGACGACTTGAGAGAAGTGCTCCATCTGAAGAGCAAACGGTATGTCGTCCAAAGACTCTGTGATGAGCTCCTTTAAGATCTTCTCCCACCAGCCTCCTTTGCCGCCTTCTTGGTGGAACAAGGTCAAGTCTGGCACACTAAGTGATCCTCTAGTTCCAAAGAATCTGTAGAACACGCCATCAACCCCATTCTCACACTTGGGTATCAGTGGGTTCTCTCCTGTGCCCATCTCGAAATTGTAGGGTGATACAACGTTATCACACACAATCATGGAACCTCTAGTCCCATTGGCAAAAGTCATATGGATCACAGCCCCTTCCTCCACAGAATCAGGGCCATTGTCGTTACGGGTTCTGATAACTTCAGTGGCATAAACCCGTTCCAAAGGACCAAGAAAGTATTGCAACAGATCCAAATCGTGCACGAGGTTGATCTGCAGGACACCACCTCCTTGAGACTTCAACGTACGCCATTCTGCCTGTTCAAAGTATTCGTCACACTTCTTCAAGCACCAAACTGCATCAACGGCAACAATGTGTCCTAATCTGCCCAAATGTTTCTTTGAAGCAAGCACATATGGGTTAAATCGTCTATGATGGCCCACTAATAGCTTTAAACCACGTTCTTCGGCAATCTTTTTCAAATGCTGTGCCTCTTTTATGCTTGGAGTGATTGGTTTTTCAACCAGGACGTTCACATCATGCTCCAGTAGCTGCTTGGAGATGGGATAATGCGTATGGTTCGGTGTACACACAACAGCACCGTCTATTCTCAGCCCGCTCAATAAACATTCTTCCAAGGAACAGAACACTTCCGTGTGAGGAAAATCCTGACGTGCCTGAAGTCTTCTTGAATCGTTCGGCCCAGCTTCAACAATAGCAACCAATTGTGTACCGGGACATTGTTCAACGGCATGCGCATGGCGTGGACCTATGAGACCGTAGCCAACGACGACGATGTTTGAAACGGTGACTGTCATGATTTTAGGATCGTTCTAGTGTTTTTGTAGGTATTTGTACGTATTTGAACGTATTTGTAGATATTTGTAGGTGATATACTGGAATTGGTTAGTGTCTGGTTCACAGAGATATGAGAACAGGTCGTACGAACTTGATATCTGGAGTGAAAGTGAAAGTTTCCAGAATGGGTATGCTTGGGGTCACTGAATGAATGAACAATCACCGAATGAAGTCTTTGGGTGAAAAAAGGGTTGTGGGATGAAACTTGGTGAAAATTTTTTACACTTTATGACACATTCTTTTTTTTCCCCGGAATTTTCCCTGACACAATGGCAGCCTTACGGCAAGGAATTTGTACAGCAGAATCTTTCAATTCATTCAATTCATTCAAAAAAAAAATTATAAACCTATAAACCACCCTTATCTGGACCAGCCAGGTGTGGTTATTTACTCCAATATATAAAAAAAACACCAGATCAATAAAAAATGGTATGCCAAGAAAATCAGTAGTCGGCAACCGCAACAGGCATGTCTGTTTCCAGAGACTTCACAACAGCGTCGATCGCCAACATTGCAGCAATACCGTCATCTGCGGTACACCGAGGCACCTCTTCGTTTCTCATGACTTTGGCGAAGTGCTCAACTTGCAAAGCGAATGGAACACCTTCAACATCCTCATCTAGGGTCTCTTTAGAGATAGGCTGCCACCAGCCTGCCTCCTTGATGCCATCTTGATGGAACAATCTCATGTCTGGCACGCTTAAAGTTCCTCTTGTTCCAAAAAATCTATAAAACACACCATCGATCCCTTCAGAGTTCTTATGGATCAATGGATTCTCACCTGTACCCATTTCAAAGTTTGCAGGAGAAACGACATTGTCGCAGACAATGAATGAACCTCTAGTTCCACTCTTGAAACTAATGGTCAGTACAGCGCCTTCAACAACGGCATCATCACCTATGTTATCATCTCTAGTCTTTTCACATTCAGAGGCATACACAGATTGAATTGGTCCCAAGAAATATTGTAACAGGTCCAAATCATGAACCAAATTCAAGTTTATGACACCGCCACCCAAGGCCTTGGAGCATCTCCATGGCGTCTGTTTGAAATAGGATTCACATTTCTTCAAACACCACACCGCATCCACAGCAATGATCTTGCCACATCTTTCCAAGTTCCGCTTAGTCGCAAGAACGTATGGGTTAAACCGTCTATGATGTCCAATAATCAACTTAACGCCGGACTCCTCTGCAATCTTCTTGATCTCTAGGGCATCTTCCACGCTTGGACTGATTGGCTTTTCGATCAACATGGCAACACCACGCTCAGCGAGAACATGAGCAACAGACAAATGGGTGTGGTTAGGAGTACACACAATGGCACCGTCAATATGGATACCAGAGTCGAAGAGATCGTTGAGTGTCTTAAACTGTGGGACGGAAGGAAACTGGGCACGGGCTCTATGGCGCTTCTCGTGTTTCTTAAAGGGGTCAACGATGGCAACGAGCTGTGTCAAAGGACACTCATCAACGGCGATAGCATGGCGAGGTCCGATCAATCCATATCCGATAACAACGATGCTCAAAGGCGAGGTGATTGTCATTTAACGATTTAAGTTCTCTTTGTAGTTATATTAATGCAGTGGAATCTGAAATGTGGCGAAACGTGCCGGTTTTATACGCTAGCCTAAGGGCGGCGCGTTATCAGTGCGGGCACAGCCTTATCTGTGAACCCCTTTTCAGAAACAAATGGTCCGATCTGAAGACATTCCTGTTAGAAATTGGATTAAATAACTGAATAAGTATATAAACTGGCATGGAATACAATATCGTCTACTTTAAACGACCAGCTTAACCTATAAAATGGCCAATATCGGGCCCGTGACAACAATCTGATCGTACAGCTGTTACGGTCTGTGCACATTACGTCACTTCTTATCTCTTCGGGATTCTATGGCAAAGCAAAGAAGAGACATTGAAATTACCCACGAAATACAACTCCGTCTAGAGGATAAGACAGTGATACTAGTAGTAGATTAAGCGGTACAATGATCAATTCAACAGACCTTCCGTACCCAAATCATCGTCCTTGGACCCCTTCAACATACCATGGACCACATCATGCGCCAGCCATGCCTGATACTTAAATAGATCATCCATATACTCCACCGGGATGCCCTTCGTCTCTGGATAAAACAAGTAAAACATTGGTAAAACCACTAGCATGGCACTGGCAAAGAAGAAGAAAATGCCATATCCCATAGAGTCGATCATTTGTTCGGTAAATCGAGCCATGATATACGCCCAAAACCAATTGGAACACGCGTTAAGGGCACTTGTTGCCGTTCGGATAGATGAAGGAAACACTTCAGAGTTCCAAACCCATGGGGTACCACTCCACGACAAACCATATGAGACGGTCCATGTATAGAACATCACAAGGGATAGCACACCTGAAACCCCCAAACCATCAGAATGCAAAGGATCCTTTAGTTTGATGTAGAATCCAATATACCAAAAACATAAAGAACAAACTATAAGACCAAAGATTAAGCACGGTCTTCTTCCGTACTGATCTACAATTTTCATCGACCAGATCAGACAGCATATCCCCTTTATAACTCCGAAGACACCTGTAGACAATAATGACGACCTCAACGAGCTTACACCCATGGCTTGAAATATCCTTGGAGAATAGTAATTAACTGCATTAACAGCAAGAGTGTTCTGCATGACGAAGAGCGATGTGGATAGTAGTAATCTTTTCTGTAGTGATTTGGAGTTCCAGATATATCTGTAGGGATCCCATAACCTATTACCAATCTCATGCGTCTTATGATGGATCTCTTCATCGATAACGCCAACTTCATATTGGACATATTCATCCTCTGGATCCAAGTCTCTAAGAGAGCATAGATTTAACAGTGCTTCTTCACGACGGTGAATGCTGTATAGCCATCTCGGCGACTCAATCATCGTTGGCAATGCGAGCCCAAATAACAAGGGAGGAATTAACTGAAGTCCACAGGGGATCAACCATTGCGCAGACCTCGTATCTTCAATTGTGATAGATGTCATATAATTGATCCAGAACCCCAAAACACCACCTATTTGCCATGCAATCTCATAGAACCCTATAAGTTGTCCCCTGATGCTAGGAACACTAATCTCTACGATATAGATTGGTCCCAAGTTAGAGACCGCACCAATACCAACACCACTAAGGAATCGGCCCCAATACATAGGAGTTAGCCCATTATCACGGTTAGCAAACAGTTGAAGCGATGAACCCGCCAGTAGTAGCAGCGTCACCAATAGAAAGCTCTTCTTACGGCCGTACAGCTGACCCACTGGATATATCAACAAAGTCCCACAGAAGGCACCGGCTTGGAATAATGAGATGATACTCTCCAGAGTTGTGGCCTTTTGTAATTGACCCATTTTATCCAATCCGAACTCTGCTTGAAAGCTCGGTAAACTAACCATCCCCGATGTAAACCCACTGTCATATCCAATAACAACAGCTACCCATGCGGCTAATAAAGAACACCAATAAACATTCTTGTTGTACACCTGTATCGGTGTGTACCGCGTCTCATCACGTTCCTCGGGGACGACATAATCTATCCAGCTGATCATTCTTATACCGAGACCAAAGAGAGGAAGAAAGGATACACTGCGAAGATAAAGCGATAAATTTGCTTATCAGATCCTCCCCACAGCGAAAAAAAACTCATCAGAAATGTCTATATGAGGCAATTACCTATTCAACTCAACAACCCCCCCCCTAAACAGCAAACTTCCTAGTTTGGTACTTTAATGAACTTTTCTTTGAAAAGGGGTTACCCGTCTTTCGGCAGACCCTTTGGGGCGGCTTTAGGACGAAGCAGAATCCAACAAGGAGTAGCGAGACACAACCTCCGCCAAAGTGACTAAGGTTAAAGAGCCGTATGAACAAAGGCAAGGCTGATACTGCGACTACCAAGGGTGGCTGGTCGAAATGGTCGCTCGGCGCCATCTTACTATGCCTTCCTGCCTTGGTAGTTTACAGATGCTCAAACCAGTTGCTTCCCATAATGGAAAACTACCATGAATCACAAGAGTCTCTCAGTGTGGAATACCTCGATTTTGACGTTGCCGAATATAAGAAGCTTGGATTGACGCTGCAGAAACCAGTACGTGTCCAGGGAAGCCACCGCTCTCAGACGATCCATGGCCGATTTCTCCATATCACGGACATACACCCTGACGAATACTATAAGGAGGGCTCAACTATCGATAACGTGTGCCATAGAGGCAAGGCTGAGGAAGGTTCTAAGGTTGCTTCCAAGTACGGTGATGCTACATTAGGGTGTGACACGCCTATGGTCTTGATGAATGAGACCATGGAGTGGATTAGATCCAATCTGAGAGACAAGATCGATTTTGTTATCTGGACAGGTGATAACATCAGGCATGATAACGATAGAAAAATCCCCCGTACTGAGATGGAGATTTTTGACATGAACGGTCGTGTTGCCAGTGTGTTCCATGATATTTTCCACGGTAATGCTTTTGATCCAAGACACTACGATGTGCCTGTGATTCCAAGTTTAGGTAACAATGACGTTTATCCACATAACTTGTTCGCGCCGGGACCAACGCTCCAAACAAGAGAGTTATGGAGTTTATGGCAAAGCTTTATCCCAGAAGAACAATTACACGTCTTTGAAAGAGGTTCGTACTATTTTAACGAAGTGATCCCTAACCAATTGGCCGTTCTATCAATTAATACACTCTACTTATTTAAGGCTAACCCATTGGTGGATAACTGTGATAAGAGAAAGGACCCCGGCTTCAAACTGTTCCAGTGGTTAGGTGTCACTTTGGAAGAGTTGAGACAGCGTGGTATGAAAGTTTGGCTAAGTGGCCATGTCCCTCCAATACCGAAGAACTATGACATAACATGCTATAGAAAATTCGTCTTATGGTTGCACGAGTACAGAGATATCATTATTGGGGGGGTGTATGGCCATATGAACATGGATCACTTCATCCCTGTTGATGCGCAAAAGGCATATAAGTCATACCATCAGAGTTTATTGAAACAGGGTTTTGAAATTGATGACCATTTCTTCCAGATGTTTGAACTAGAGGAAGGCGAGCAAGATCTTGAAGAGCAATATCTCGCTATGGGTTTTAATGTCTCAGAGCATGATCTGAACGTTGCTATTGCTGCAAAGGACGCACACGCTCTAGGTGGAGTTCCAGCTAACAAGGAATCATACATGGCCTCTGTGAGAGAGACTTTCTATGCTGATGTAAAGTCTAAGAAGAAGTCCGGAATCCATTCAGAACGTTATGCGATCACAAATGTCGCTGCTTCCATAATTCCGACCTTCAACCCAGGTTTCAGAGTTTGGGAGTATAACATCACTGGTATTGAAGAAAGATTATCCTTGAGTCCAAAGCCATGGGGACAATTTTTTGCGGAATTAGAGGCCAAGTTGGACCAAGATGATTTCGATGATGAGCTGAGTGTCATTGCTAACAAGAAAAAGAAAGACAAGAAGAAACGAGACATCTCATTGCCGAAGCCAATGCCTCTTGATGCTGAGCTAGGTCCGGGTTACCTTCCACAGACATTCTCGCCTCTTCGATTTGTTCAATACTATTTGGACTTGAAGGCCGTGAATGGGGGTGAAAAGCCATTGGAATTTGAAGTTGAGTATACCTCTGATGGAAAGCCTTACAACATGAAGTCATTACTGGTTGATGACTTCTTGGTCTTGGCTAGAAAGTTGGCTAAACCTCTGAAGAACCTCAAGCCTAAATCGATGAATGAACAAGATGAGGTTGAAGAGGACAATAAAGAGACCAAATTGGATGATTTATGGGAAACATATCTGAAGTTTGCTTTCGTGAGTAGCGGCTACCACGATTGAATATTGAACTTATAGATCGTATTGGGAAATATCATTATGTAAACAACAATACAAGTAGAGGCAGGGGAAAGTGGTTCTGGCACGAGCGGTCATGTAGAGCACTACATTCATCGTTTGAGGCTGATTTCTGTTTCAGCTGTGTGACGAGAAAATTTATGTTCGTTTCTTGCAGATGCCTATTGAAGGTTTCACCCAATAGGTTCAGTTATGTCCTATTCTCCAAGGCCTCGGGGATGACATCCTCTCGGCGCTTTTTCCGTTTCTCGAGATGTCCAGGCGACCCATCATGAACTTCCATAATAGTTATTAGAAAACGGTGCTCAGTTGGTACTTGGTACAAAATTTGCCAATTTAGGGGTTCTGGTGAAGTTTCAACTTTCAGGTGCTATGAAAGTTGAATCAGGTTCAAATGATATCATCTCCTTAGAGTTGCAGTCTACCTTCTGGCAGGTCTCGTCGCTAAGTCCAATGAATTTATTCTGATCTTCGGTACAACAACGGTTACTAAAGCGTCTGGAGACTTTGAGGTTCCCGGTGAGTGTGCAGAACGGCACAAATGATAGCCCACTGCCTGACTTCGGGCTGGTGCCTTACATGGCATCCGAGGCCAAAGATCCCTGATAGTACCGTTTCTGACAGCTTACCGTTGTTCCCGGTCGCTGCGTCGGGCAGGAAAATATCTGACTTGCATGGGACTTGACCATTTCTCCCACTTGAGAGTGGTACTTGTCGCATTTCCTTAAAATCGTCACCTTCTTTTGTTCTTAGACTCTAGAGGTTCTCTTGAGTTAACACACACAATGGTCGTCCACTGTCTTTTGTTCTTCTTGGCGCTCGGTCTGCTGGCTTTTGGCAGTGAACATTATGACTATCTGCCTCTTGACGTAAACGAATGTTTCTTCTTTACCAAGGGCTCCAGTGTGGGAATTCACCGAATCCCATTTTTTCACTCTCCATATGATATTTCCACGCCCAATGAAATCGAAATCATCTCCTTTGACGCGGCATTTGCCCACTTTGAGCACTATTCCGAGGAACAGCTGGAGCACTATGCAATCATGAACAAATCCATAGTAATGGATAAGGATGGCTGGGGCGTTCAGGTAGACAAAGACCACTATGAACCCGAGGTCTTTACACTGCTTAATGGGGGCTATCATAACCTGCAGAACATCACTCGGACTGGTAAGTACTGTTACTTGACAAGGGGATACCCTGAGAAGAATGTGACTGGCAGTGAAATGATCTATCCCGATTCTGGTCTTTACGTGAGCGAGATCAATAGCTCCTTGATGAGGAATCAAATCATTGGTATCATATCTTTTATTTCAATGACCTTCTACTCATTGGTAGTGTCACTCAGTGTTTGGCACTGGTCTCTCTCCAGAATCATCTTTTGGAGAGAATTGGCATCATTCTTCTATGGCGTCATCATGTTCGTCCAAGTGGTGAGAGATTCAAACTCAATCGTTACCGAGGCTATGCAGAGTTGTTTTAATGTGTCGATGCTTGCTCTTTACTTCAAACCGGACAACATCGTCACCCCTTTGATTCTCGGTCTATCGTTGTTACAGGCCATTCTCTTTGTCGAGGAACCATATGCTCGAGTCTGCATGGTGGATATACCCGTCTTTACTATCTTTTTGACAGTCAACTTCTTGTTTATGAAGAAATCCTGGGATAAACGGTCTGAGCTTGGTGTGCTAGTTCAATTGGAAAGGCTATGGATCCTCTTGGAACGCTTCTTCGTTCCGCACACTTTTCAAGTCCTCATGGGCTTTATGGCCAACAGCTCTTTCTATAAAAAGTACATTCTGTATGACGAATCATTCAGTATTAATGGCTTTAACATTGAGTACCGAACCTATTATGTGCTGTTGAAACTGTTTGTCATCGGAGGAGGACTGTATTCTGCAAAACCAAAAGCATCCTACACCAAGAGACACATGAGAGCTTCCAATGGTCAGCTTTTGTTGATGCTTGCCCTATGTATTGTCTCTGTCTTCATCCTTGTTGGCCTCATCGTTCCTCTGCTCAAAGGCTACGGCTGCGTCTATTACGACAATTTCTCCCCCAATGGATATCTGGCTGCTGATTTCTTCATCTCTCAGACTGATCCATCATTCGAAAAGGGCTTCATGTATGCTCAACAAATTACGAGCTGGTGAGTTCAATGGGTGGCGCAGGTGGAACGAATATAAGTCTTCAGATGCATCCCAAACACTATGACTTGTAATAGAGTCTCGTACACAACCAAACAACTCTCTGTAGACATCATTAAAGATTCAAGACTGAGTGCACGATGTTGCCATTGAGCGGTGTGCAGGGAGAATAAAAGATGTAAGGTTTACAAGGTCGCACAAGCATAGGTACAAGCAGGGTTCATTTCGTGTTCTCGTGAGCATTCAGGAAGATCGTGCTTAATTCCTAGAAGTTCTCGGTGTCTGAGGGGATACGTCTCTAACGACTTCAAGGAGCGCATTGCACTCTTCTTCGAACTTACTTAGGAGATGGTATCAGTGCTGAGCACCATCAATGGGAATCCAAGGAATGAAGATATCGTAATGTGCTCATGTTAGTAAATACAAAACCGGTCTTGGAGATGGCCCGTGTTAAAGCCCTGTGTAATGACTCTCGCGGTTGGTCACGGTTAGATTGTTCATGGATCTAAATGGAAACTCTTCAATGAGGCAAAGATCTATGGTCAAAGACTTTGTGGATCAGCCCGAGAAATTTAAGGACTCGCTTTTTCTGTCTCTTTAGGGTTTTATGGATATGGGTCAGGTTGAGGGTCAGATAGAGTTGATGGAAGTGATATGAGAGGTTGCATGTCCGTGAATACTTTCTGCATATTGAGAGACAAAGGGTTATTGTACATGTCCCACTGACAGTTTAACCATCTCCAGGTTTTGCTAAAGAGGAGATGTGAAGGCAACAGCTTTCTGAAGGTGCCATTGCTCTTAAATTTAACCCCGTCCCCCATTCTATCTTTTACGTAAATTCTTAGGATTTTAAGTAGATTGAGGGATGCTGGAATGCGTAAATTGTTCTTAAGTACAGTCCTTTTATGTTTTCAGTCTCTTGCTCATAGACCATGCTCTGTCCTCATGTCTCATGTTGAGTTGATGAACTCTCAAGAGTTCAAGTAGGATGTACTCTTGGATCGGTAAGATGGGACATATGTTCTCATGGAGTGAACTTGCGGAACCAAAACTGAAGATTGAATTTCTGCGCCTTTTCGGTGTTTCGTCATAACCCACTTGCAAAAATTCCATGTTCGAAACAATCCTGGAAATTCTCATAAACTTGTCAAAATTTATGATCTTTGATCTCAGAAAAGACGTAGAGTTTCTGAAATCACGGTTACCTTCGTTAATGAAAGTCAAGTCCTGCAAGAACAGATTAATGTATGGCACAACAGGCATTGAAGCCTTTGTCTCGCCATCTTTTAATAACTTGTCGAGTTTATAACGATAGCCCTTGTAATTGTTCGTAGGATGGATGATCTTCTTCAAATCACGAAATAGGCTATGATACTTCTCAGGTAGGAGACTCCACAGTTCATCCAAACGAGATAAAATGTGACTTTGAAGAGAGATAATTATAGCAGCGAGAGAATTGAAATTCTTGAGGTAGTAGCAAGATAAGGCAATGTTCAGCCATATTTTGAGTCTCAGCATGCGTTTCCTCAATGCCAACTGTTCTTCCAAAATGGATTCCAAGACATAAGAGCTAAGTAAGTTCGTGAACTTGAGTGATTGCTGGATATTAGGTGATAAGTGAGGTCTTTTGGTGAAGTTCTGGTTCATCAGCTCTTCAGGTTTTATGGATAAGAATATCTTTGACTCAATAATAGTAAGCTGCTTGGCTAATTCAAAGGCATTAATCTCAACTAAGTTTAACTCAGGAGCAAGGCCACCAGCTAAATTCATTTGACAGCACACGTACCATTTATCGAGCATAGTATGAATCTCAATAGGGACATATCTGGACAATGTGTCAAATGGCCAGTTGATGGTACCTAGCCAAGTACGGTATTTCATTATCACTTGTTCAATATCGTTGATCTGTGATTTACTCAGCAGTGAGCTGCTGTTAAAATTAAGCCCCGGCAACGGAAGCAGAACAGAGTTTCTGGAGTTACTGTTCATCTTCGCAAGTTCGTACTCCTCAAAAATGTGCTCTTCGTCATCAAGCTGATTATTCAAGGACGCGATAGAATGGATAGAACTTGAATGGGATAGGGAAGAGCTTCTTGTCATAGACAATCTCTTAGAGACAATTTGCAATCCAGCACTATCAATGTCACCCAATGTAGTCCTTGGAACTACCTTATTGTTCTCCAATTTGCTTGGTGTAACCACGATAAGTTTGGAACAGAGTTCGATAAGTTTCTTGGCCTCAATTGGCAAGTACTTTGAAAGGCCTTCATTAAAGAAGTTGATCAAAGTTGGGATTAGGTTGTAATCGTCGACGTAGTCCCAGTAACTCTGTAACCAAAGATTAAACATTTTGGCGATAGATCTTCGCCTGTTCTTGATACGAGACTGAAAGGATGAATATTCACCAGTTTGATCTTCATCGTCCTCAAGCTTATTCTCCAGATTGAATCTTCCTATCAACTCTTCAATGAGCTCTTCACCTGTACCATAAAGCTTGAAGGTTAGGAAAAAAGCGGACACGAAAAAGCTATCGGGCTTCTTCAACTCATCTGTCAGCATATACACAAGTGCTCTAAAAGAAGCCCCGATCATGACGCCTTCACCGTCAAGGATTATCTCAGAATGTGGATCGAAAGGGATTTCATATGTCTCTGAAGACTCGTTCAAGTAAGGTTGGAAAACAGAGTTTCTGATGAAGGACTTGGCATCTGGTAAGAACTCTTGAAGTAAGCTGGACCCTGAGTCTGTAAAATTTGAATCTTTTACCCCCCTTATCATAGAGAATCTCGATTGTCTCTTTATGTTAGTTCTCTCCGCATTCTTTAGATCCTCCAGCTTCTTGCGATCTAATCCCTTGATCATCCCCAGCGAGCATGTCTTGATAAACTGTTCAGAAGTGATTTGTACCATCACAAAATCCGGATATTCTTTTTCCTCACCAAGCTTAAAATCACCAATCAGAGTCAGGTATTTGTAACAAGTTTCCACTGAGACGGCGATCGATCTTGTCATCTTGGACACAACGCTTATCAGGTCATCTCCCTCTGGTGTGTATTGATAAATTCCTTCTTTGGTGTTAACATCATAATGTGTCTCATTTATCGTCTTTGTGACAAAATTCTTTACGCTTGATACCAATTCTGAAACAAGTGCAAGTAAAATGTCTAAATTATCATCAAATCCATCCATTTTTTTGTTTCGGGAGTTCAATATTTGAACACATGATTTGTTAATGTATAAGAGTTCCCTTAACAGCAAGATCATCTGGTGCGTGATGTTCTCCAGAATTTGACATCCAGCAGCATTATGCTCAACCATATCCAGACGGCCGAGCAGTAGGCCAATGTATCCAAAGAGCATGTTATGTATCTCATTAAGCCTCTCCTTAGCGAATGGCGGTTGTTTCAACGTAGGAATATCCACTCTCACTTTCGTATTCTCTTCTTCCTTCCTGAGGGACTCCGACTCAATTGTCCAGATATCTAAGAATGTTATAGATTTTTTCACGACTTGCAAAGCCATGAGATGTAATGTTTCTAGATGTTTAACACTATGAGAGTGCTTATATGAATCAGCTTTGATCATCAGTGAGTACCAATCCGCCAATAACGTCTTACGCATTCTTCGTATAATGGGTCTCTGTTTCACTATGAGCGCAGATCTGGATAGACAGTTAGTTAATTCTAGTAGATAACGAACACCATCTCTAATAGCATTAACATCATCAAGTGAAAAAATTGCGTCACCGTTTCTCGGATCATCCAGTGGATTGTTCAAAAATCTAGCAGTGGAGTTCAACAAAAGCTTCAACGGTAATCTTGACTTGCTCAGTTGTAATTTCTTGTCATCCTTAACAAGTTCGGTAAAGAAATTGATCGGTACCCAACCTCTCTGAAGGTTCTTTAGTAGAGTAACTTCACACCATCCGCTTGGATCGACAGAATGGACATAGGCAACGTCACCTTTGGCAAATGATAAGCAAATAGTAGAGTCATTCGTTTGCTCCAACGAAGAGGAGTCGAATGCATGGAGTGCATAAAGGAATAGTGAGATCAATTCAGCTGATTCGGCGATTTGAGTCTTTGGAGGGGCATCAATAGAATAACCACTTTCCGTGGAATAGATGGTAGTGTATGAACTGTCACCCTCCTGTTCTCTATCAGGATGATTCTTGCTCATTTGTGTATCACGCTTGATTGAATGGGATTTCAATGGCTCAGTCTCTCTTTTCGGAGGCTCGAAATTCGATACTGGCTCTTCCATGAGCGTTTCTTCAACCAATTCCGGAGCAGTAGTTGACTCTCCCTTGAGTGGTTCAAACGCAGCCAGATCTCTCACCACTGGAGTCTCTTCATCAATCTTATCCTCCGTCTGGTAATGAGATGAAAATCCTGTTTG
Organism: Williopsis mrakii; assembly: GCA_003706445.3. Lineage (NCBI taxonomy): Eukaryota > Fungi > Ascomycota > Saccharomycetes > Phaffomycetales > Wickerhamomycetaceae > Williopsis > Williopsis mrakii. Next base: position 228,750 of record PPLH03000002.1, read on the forward strand.
TATTACTCGCGGCGTGGGTCCATCGTCGTACAAGGTCAGCTCCTGCACTGGCGGCTCCTGTAAAGGTGCACCCTCCAGTTCACCTTCCCCTGGCTCGCTATGTATTGTGTCATCACCGCTGGAACTCTCCTGTATCTCTATTGCAGTCTCGTACGTCTCCATTGTCTCCATCGTCTGTCTGGAAGCTAAAGAGTGGGCGGATTCAAGTCTGTGTGCCTTGATATTAAGCGGCTTTGTGGGTGACAGCCCAAACTGCTGTACGCTGACAACTGTTGGTGTCAATTCGAACATCCTTACAATTCTCTCTCCACCCAACACTGCTTCCTGGCTGCTCTTTTGACTGCTCTGGCCGTGTGCTGTTTCTCGGTGAGAGACCACCAGTCCCAAACCAAAAGTTTCCCCTTTGGGAAGATCAAATTCCACAATCACGCGCACCTGAAATCTCCGCCTACACGCGCCTGCAGGAGATGCAGAGAACCCGATGAGATTGAAATGGTTTCATCAGTGATGGCATTTCAGTCTATTCTGGAGTACTATTTTGTTCTATAAATCATAATATATGCGCTCATGTATCGTTAATGTATGTTAAAAATTTATCCATTTTTCTCGATCTCATCAAGGACCCTCAGGCCCATGAGTCTCTCTTCATATAACTGGGCCAGTTTGTTGACTTTCTTCTGGCCTTCGATAGAACTATATCCATCCGCAAACTTCATTACTGGCTTGTTCTTCTTCACCACGGGTCTAGGAAGTCTGTTCAGAGATGAAGTCACATCGCTCAGTGGGTTGACCTCTTCGTTATTGATACCTCTCTCTGTATTCTCTCCTTCCTTCTTGACATCATCAGCGTCCGCCTCTAATAACGAATCACTAGAGTACGCTATCATCAATACAGAAGAATCAGACACGTTCGGTATTGGTATATGTGGTGTAGGACGCGGTACTCTTGTGGTTTTCTGCTGGAATGACACTTTTCTTGAAGGTGGCACCCTAGGAGCTTCTCTCTTTGTTTGTTTCAACTTTATAGATTGGGCGGTAATGTCATCCCAACTTTCAAGCAAGTTTTTAATAAATCTCTGGCCGATCAGTAATCTGTCATTGTTCTTTATCGATATCTTTTCCTTACACAATGCCGGTGTGATAGACTTCGATAGTGATTTCAAATCATGCTTCGAAGCATCGCTATGTTTCAACATCGCCAATAAGATCTCAAAAAGACGAGTCAATGAGTCTACCTCTCCGGCGTGAAGTTCCATTTTTTCATAAGTCTCCAACATATACTCAAAATCATCCCTTATTGGCAATTCAATAAGATCTATCGGGATCATAGCATACTCTCTGTTCCGAAGAGTTCCCAGGCACAAGGTACCCATCACATAGATATCCCATTGCGATAGATCCAAATAGTTACCTCTCTCTATGGCATCATTCAAAATCGCCAGCTTCTTCTGATTACCAGGTTTTGTGAAAACAAGCTCATACTTATAGCCTTCAACTAGTAGTCTTGTCATCACTCTTTCTTCGATCAATCCACGATATTCCAAGTAGTCCTGTGAACCCTTTTTGATCGTATATGGTATTATAAGACGTTCAACAAATTCTGAGTCATAGAGGTAGACGGCCAAACTGATTCGTAACTTAGTTATATCCACGAATTTAGACAGTTCAGTAAGATCTCTGCAATAGTGGACTCGATCTTGAGATCTCTTGAACATTGTCAACTGCACCACATTGGTCAATATCTGTGTAAAAGACCTTATAAGCCATGACTCATGAACCATATATGCCTTCTTCATATTCTCCTTGAGGGTCGCAGGGAATAACTGATAGCATTTCAACAATGTCACCCACGAATTATTACTATTATTGAAAGACTTGAACCCTGATGTGAAACAGATTAAGACATATGGACTGTTAGGTATCCTCATAATGATCTTTTTGAATGCCTTCATCATCAAAGATTCCACTGTTTTCTTATCATAGTCCGAGTCGCTGAAATCAGGGAGGTAGTTGGAATCAAACACGTATATGGGCAACCCCGTGAAAGGGTCTACTGTGTCTGATTTGAACAGTGCCTTATTGGCATGGAATTCCATGGTCTCAATTCTGCGGATGAGGGAAACGAGGGTAAAAAGCAAATGACGCGTAAAAGAACGACGGCGTAACGACAGCGGAACCGTGACTTATAGTTTTCAAAGTTTTCTGAATGTTTTTGTTTTTGGAGTTTTCGGGAAACTGAAAACAACGCGCCTAATTACGGGGCAGATGAGTGATGATGTTTTGTCATTGATCAATGAATACGGAAAGGGACTGATATGTAGCTACTAAAAAAGAGTAATTCAATAACATTAACATGACGACTGCTGTAATTGATGTTAACTATATATATATGTAGACGCTACACTGACCTGCTGCGATGAGGACAATCGACATGGCAGGCGCACGCGAAAAAAAAAGTGGAACTCCCCATAGGGGGCTCGAACCCCTGACATTTCGGTTAACTTCCCTCTGTTAGTTCTGTAAAAGCCGAACGCTCTACCGACTGAGCTAACAGGGACGAGTTCCGCAAAAATAGAATTGTCACAGAATGATAATATAATTATTTCACGTGACACGGTGTCGGAACCACATCTCGAACTTCCATGTAAACAAAACCAGGTGAGACGCATTATTCTGTATTCTTTACTGATCAGTCGTCAGCAAGGCCAAATACAGAAGAATTAGAATCATGGAGAAGGTGCAGAGCCTTGCAGAGTCTTCCAAAGTAGACAGACTGCTCTCCAAGTCTGCGAAGGGTGTGACATTCCTCCTCTTCGGACAGGTGTTCACTAAGCTGTCAACGTTTATCCTGAATCAGATTCTAATAACTTATATCTCTCCAAAGACGTTCGGTATAAACTCATTCTTGGAGTTTTTGATGAATACTATCTTATTCTTTTCTCGGGAAGGTATCAGGCTCTCCTCGCAGAGAATTAAAGATGAAGATGATGAGAAGTTTGATAAGCATGGCTCCATTTTGCAAAGTATTATCAACTTAGGTTACATACCCTTGATGATCGGTATCCCATTGTCATCAGTCGTAATATACTGGCAGTATGGAAAGATCTCGGACCTTTTCAAGCATATGCAGCTCTTCAAATTGTCAATTTCAATCATCTGGCTCGCAATCATCATGGAACTCATGATTGAACCTTTCTATAATTTGAATCAATTCAACTTGAACTACGATAAGAGGACACAATATGAGACTTTAGCAATAACATTGAGCTGCTTCGCAAATTTTGGTATTGTTTTCTGGTTTAAGGACCGTGAAATTGATGGATTGCCAATTGTGGCCTTCTCTGTCGGCAAGTTGGTCCACTCCGCCGTATTGTTCGTTGCATACTACTGGGACTTCAGGAGCTATCAAAAGACTGTTAGAAAAGTTCATGTTTTCCCTTCCAAGATCTATATGGGTGACTCCAAATCCTATCATTTCGATCCAGAGGCTATGAACCACTTCTACAAGATGTTCTTCAATCTGTGCTTCAAGCATTTGCTAACTGAGGGCGACAAATTGATTATCAATTCCTTGTGTAGCATTGAGGAGCAGGGTATATACTCATTGATATCCAACTATGGCTCTTTGCTGGCGCGTCTTGTGTTTGCTCCTGTTGAAGAGAGCTTAAGAAACTTTTTGACACGTCTGTTACTTAACACTAAGTCTAGGCATAACCTAGAGATGTCTGAGAACATTCTACAGAAGATCACTTCGTTTTACATCTATCTCTCAATAGTCATAGGGATTTTTGGTCCATTGAACTCTGGTTTCCTCATTCAGAAAGTCATTGGAAGCAACTGGTCCAATACTGTATCTGACACAATTCCGTTATATACCCTCTATTTACCGTTATTGGCATTCAATGGTATCCTAGAGGCAGTGCACCAATCTACAGCATCAGGCAACGAAGTAGTCACATACACATATTACATGGTCGGATTCTCAGGGATCTTTGTGTTGAGTTCATATCTCAGTATAGCTAAGTTCCAATTGTCCTTACAAGGTTTGATCTTGAGTAATATGCTGAACATGGCTCTGAGAATTTTCTACTGCTACAGCTTCATTGAGCACTTTTACATGAAACATGGTGTTGAGCTCAAAATCTGGAATTTTGATGGGAACATGAAGTCCATCTTAATCATGGCATTTGGGCTCTGGATAGTCGATGCCTCAGTCTTTGGCGTCACTAGAAACTGGACCGAATTGTTTGGTAACATCTTCCTCGCTATGATCCTTGTTTCATTCATAGTGTACAAGGAGAAAGACTTAATTTTGTCGATTGTGAAGAAGAAACCTCAGGATTAGTCTACATAATTCGAACCCAAATATCAAAATTCATAACAGCGAAAAAAACATTAAATCCCAAATCTAAAATAAATACATATGATGCAGTGTATAATCAGTTCTCTCAAGCTTGAGCAGCAGCCTCAGCACGACGAACGTTACCGATATGGTTGATAGCTGAACCAGCCTTGAAAAAGTCAACTTGATCCTTGGACATGGTGTGCTTAGCATCGATATCAAAGGTCTCACCGTTCTTCTTGTGAACTCTCAACTTGATGATACCGCCATTTTCACCGTTCTTAGCAATCATATCCTTCAAATTCAACGTCTCCAGGACGTCTCCCGAGCTCAACTTATCGTAATCAGCTTCATCTGCAAAAGTCAATGGCAAGAGACCTTGCTTCTTCAAGTTAGTCTCGTGAATACGTGCAAAGGACTTAACAAGGATCATTTCACCTCCAAGGAATCTTGGTTGCAAAGCGGCGTGTTCTCTAGCTGAACCTTCACCGTAGTTATGTTCAGCAACCACGTTCCACTTGATACCTTCATCTTTCCACTTGGCCATCAAACCTGGAATAGAGTGAGCCTTGCCATCAAAGTCGTATGCAGTGTTGACTTCGCCAGTCTCCTTGTTCTGAGCACCGATCAAAGTGTTGTAAGCAATGTTCTCCAAGTGGCCCTTGTATTTCAGCCAGACACCAGCGGCGGAGATATGATCAGTAGTACATTTACCTTCAACCTTCAACAAGATCGTAGTCTTCAGCTCCTCACCGTTCCATGGCTGCCATGGATCAAGCAATTGCAAACGCTCAGAGTCTTCTGGGATGTTGATAGCAACCTCTGGATGTGGCTTTGGATCAACCTCCGGGTAGAATTCTGGTCTACCTTGGATGAAGCCATGCTGTGGCAATTCATCACCAACTGGAGGTTGGAACTTGAACTCGGCACCACTTTCGGTCTTGATAGAGTCCGTGATTGGGTTGAAATGCATGTCACCAGAGTAGATCATTGCAGTGACAACTTCTGGGGAGGTCAAAAAGTTCATTGTGTTTCTGTTACCATCGTTTCTAGCTCTGAAATTTCTGTTGAAAGAAGTGAAAATAGCATTAGTCTCGGTGGACTTCTTGTCAATGTCAGTACGATCCCATTGGCCAATACATGGGCCACAAGCATTAGCCAATACAATGGCACCGTTGTCCTTGAATGTTTCGATCAATCCGTCTCTTTCAATAGTAGCCCTGATTTGCTCAGAACCTGGAGTGACGAAGAATGGGATCTTTGGTTTCAAGCCAGCATCTGCAGCCTGCTTAACCAAAGAAACAGCTCTGGACATATCCTGGTAAGAGGAGTTTGTACAAGAACCGATCAGACCGGCGGAAACATTTTGCGGCCATTCGTTTTCATCTGTTTTCTTGCCGAATTGCCCCAATGGAGTGGATAAATCTGGAGTGAATGGACCGTTAATATGTGGCTCCAAAGTGTTCAAGTCGATCTCGATAACCTTATCGTATTCGGCGCCAGCATCTGCCTTGAGGAAACCGTACTTACCATTGACTTCATTGGCAGCTTCGGCCAATGGAGCTCTATGTGTTGAGATTAGATAACGTCTGTGGGCCTCCTGGTATGGGAACGTAGAAGTTGTTGCACCAATTTCGGCACCCATGTTACATATAGTAGCCATACCTGTACAAGACAAAGTTTGAACACCTTCACCAAAGTACTCCACGATGTAACCAGTACCACCTCTGACGGTGAGTTCACCCGCCAAGTAAGTAATGATATCCTTCGGAGATGTCCAGCCGTTCATCTTACCCTTCAAGTGAACTCCGAGAATCTTTGGAGCCTTCAGCTCCCAAGGAGTACCAGTCAGAGCATCAACGGCATCAGCACCACCGACACCGATGGCAATGGCACCCAGCCCACCAGCGTTTGGAGTATGAGAGTCTGTACCGAGCATCATCAAACCTGGAGCAGAAAAGTTCTCCAAGACGATTTGGTGGATGATACCAGAACCTGGACCCCAGAACTGGATACCATATTTTTCACCACAAGACTCTAGGAAGTCAAACACTTCCTTATTAGTGGCGATAGAAGCCTTCAAATCTGCCTTCTCACCATCTTTGCCTACAATCAAATGGTCACAGTGGATAGAAGCTGGCACAGCAGTCTGTGGTAAACCACAGGTCATAAATTGCAAAAGAGCCATCTGTGCTGAGGCATCTTGCATGGCAACCCTATCTGGGTTCAACTTCAAGTATTCCAAACCTCTGATCTTGGAGACATCACCAGCAGCAAGAGATTCTTCTGGGTTAACCAAATGGGAGTAAAGGATCTTCTCAGCAAGTGTCAGTGGCTTATCATTAAGAACCTGTTTGACCTTTGTGAGCTTCTCAATAAGCTTTGGATAAGGAGGGGTTCTCGTTTGGAACTCCGGTGGGATATGTGTTGAGAGGGATGCAGATGTCGCAAGCGTCCTTATGGACTAATACAGTTGTTAGACATAATCCCTGGGGAATCGTTATAGCACAAAGAACATACCTGACTGTTCGCAGCTCTTCTAGCAGCAAGCATTGTGTGTAGTTTGTTGACTGAAGAGTGGAAAAGAGAGAGAAAGTGAAAAATCTCTTTATGCCAATGGCATCGCAGCGATTACTCACGCGCGCCCATCGCCGGTAAAGGTAAAAGCTCCGGTCGCGGACAGCGATAGTTAGTGACAAGTATTATGTGCTGCAATAAAGGGTAGCTGATAGGTACTCCATGTATGATAATAGTTAACTAATGGTTATTTACCTATTTATTGTCTTTAAGGTCAAATTTCCGGAGGAATTTGTAATTAATTTCTGGTATTTAAAGAGATATGCTTTTTACTTTTCCATGAGAAAAAGCGATACGTTAGAGTTCGATCTTTTTCAGAAATTAAATGATCTATATTTCTGCGAAAAATGATAAAAGAATCATTTTAATATTATAAAGGTCCATAACGGAGGAAATTTTATTCTTATGAAGCCGATTCTGACTGTTGAGCTTTGCAATTAGGGCAGAACCGGCAGCACTATAATCGACTTCAGCCCACAGTCATTTCAGCCTCGAAGACCAAAAAAATTCAGCTCGCCAATCAGATCGAAATATTTACAATTTAGCTTCAAGCATTCATTAAGGCAATATAGTTCTTTATATTATTGTTTTTTTAGCTCTTTAATTTCATCCCACATCCCAAATGATGTTCGGATGTGATATGGCAGCTTTGGCCTGGAGATACTCACGTCGGGGATCAACATACTCCCTCATACTGTGCCTGTCATGATCTCCTGGTTAACTCAAACCGTTCAGCGCTAGGAAGAACAGACGCCATGAGGATCCCAATAAAGCAGAAATCGTGGTGGCCGCCTGGTCTTTCATACTTTCATTAGGGATGATCTATGGGGAAAGGTTTGATGTGCAGATTTGACAGGAAATCTGTCACTTGGGAGATCTGTAGCACAGTGCGAGTTAGTGAGCATTGCATCCTATTTTCAGCCTTCTGAAGTTTTGCACGTTCATAGAAGCTTATGCACATGTGGCTGAGCCCATTTGCTGGTGATGGATATTTACGGCTTTTTAGTGACCGCCTTTTCGAGATTCTCTTGCAGAGAGAGATAAGCCCGGGCCAATCAGGTCGCTTGGCGGATAGAAACTACAGCTGATACAACCACAAACCATCGTGATTCACCTAATTACCCGATTGCCTTCTTACAACTTCTTTCGCATCATTATATACTCTTGCTCTTTCCTTTAGAACATAGCTCACATCATCCGTGCTGGCTAACATTGATATCCGCTCTTGTAAGAGCTCCAAATTTTTCACAACTTGTGCCTTGGACATCAATTTCGTGTTATACTGTTGCTCCAAAAGTACAAGTTGTTCCTTTGTAGTCGTGTGTTCTAGTTGACTCTGTATCTCCATAATCTTCGTATCGATCTCTTCGAACAGCACGTTGTGATACACAACCAGTGTAAACAACTTTTGTAAGTCCATCATCTCACCCATAATCCTCTGCTTGATCTTTTTGAAGTCTTCACATGCATCTGATCGAAGTCTATCAATGTAGTAATTCCATGACCTCGTACGCACCTTCTTATTCATGAATTCGATGTTTCGATCGATCTGCTTGATCTTATCATCCATCACAAGACTAAGCGCCTTGAACGAATCATAGATCTCTTCGTTTGTCTTGACTGCATAAGTTGCAAAGCTCATAGTATTTGAATCGATATCATCTTCGCTTGATATTTTCACCAATTTTAGGGGCTCTGTATAGTAGCGCCCTCTATAAGGACACTGGTGTGATGTTATGGCAACCATACAGTACTGAGGTGGTGGCTGCACACTTATGGAGTCCTCATAAGTTGGAAGTTGTTCTGTTATCATCATTTCTCATATATCTCTTTATGATGTCTATTGAAGGATGTGATAACAAGAAAATATCAGCAATCCATCCAGTTCTTATATTATCAGTCAAAAGATCCCATAGACCAATCAGCTTATCAACCAACAGCCGGTCCAGACCGAAATTACGCTCGGAAGGGTGTATTACGTAAACGGATCAGCCACGCAGACGTTGGAAAATGAGTGCCATAACTCGTCAGAGTTTACATAAGGAAGGGGCGTTCACCGCGGCACTTTTTACGTAATAAGAGTGTTACAAATGGCGCTACAGGCTGGAACGGCTTCAACATTTGTAACGGAAGTGAAGTTACAAATAGCAGCCATTGGCCAGAACCGGTAAAATGCCTCCATGTATTCATTGTACATTATAGTAAATGCCGTATTATGTGTGGTACACTCACTTTATAGCTCGCCTCTCACTAGGAACACGGTGTATCCATCTTTTATGACATTACACCTCTCAGAAGTGCTCATCTTGACAAACTCATCGCCTTGTTGGCGATACAGATGCAGCTTCAGACCCTCATCCTGGGTCTTATTGTTCACATTCTGTACTTTCAGTAAAGTGGCTATACTATCCAACGCCCTTCCAAGTGGCCATCCACGGGAAATATATATCGGGTGGCGCTCCTCTTTTTCATACTTACTCTTTGCGTCAAGCACTTGTAACCAGATGTAAATTCTCTCCGATTGTGGAACCTTAGGATCACCTTTAGCCCTTGATTTTAATTGAGACATTTCTACGATTCTCTTTGATGCATTGCTCTTCGGTCTCTTTTCAAACAACTTCTTCAATTTCAACAAGCCAGAACTATTGTTCTTCATACTCTGCTTAATGCTAGCTGGTATAGTGTCCGTAGTCTTCAACTCAACTCTAAAACCTGATCTATCAGGGAACAGGGTCTTAGATGAAGGTAAGTGTGAAGTATCAATCATCTCTCTGGCAATAACCTTTGGTTTCTGAGAAATCGTAGAACAAGAATGCTGTTCTGGTTGACGATGTTGAAGACAGTAGGTGCCATTACATGAGCACCTAAAAGGTAGGAAGTCAATTTGTCCACAGAACGAACAGTGTTCTCCAATATCCATGAGTTCTGTCTTTGACATATTTGTGTTGTATGATGAGTGCGGTGCGTGTCAGTTGTGTCGTGAAATTGAAGATAAGTGAATATTATTTATATGTGTGTAATCTCAATCAGTGGCAAAAAGAAAAAGAACTCGAATCTTCGATAGTTCTTCAAAAAAAAAAAACCCCACGCAACATAGAGTGATAAATGGTCAAACATAAGCCATAGTTAATATAATGTTATAGAATATTTAGCGACGATTGTCTCTGGTGCCATCATCGACTAGGGATAACCCTATTCCCCACTTCCTTCAGCGCTAGAGTGCTACATCATCCATGCATAACAGCGCGAAATATACTCAGTATTCATATCAGTTTTCATAATCCATTATTCATTAAACATGAGCCCATTCACTGTGACATTGTGTTCTTTCTCTTTATGTAATCATTTAGCTTGATTTTCTTCACCGTTCGCTCCTGATCTTTCCACACTTCAGTTAGATCAACTACTGCACCACTATGCCCACTAGTTGAGACAGGAGATGGAGTACTCGATAGAGGTCTCTTTGAAATCATACGGCGTGGAACCTGCTTTTTTGGGACGAATATATTGGACGATGCTTTAATTGGTCTTGTTGCAATCGGCGAAGATGATCTTGGTTGTGTCATTTCTGGAGGCGATATAGCTGATGTGGCGGGTATCATTTTCTGTATTGTATTATGCTTCTGTGACAGATCTTTTACCCTCTGGGAAATATTTGGCGTAATAGTGGCCCTTTGTGGGGTAAAAATCCTTTGTGGTGTTCTTTTGGGCATCAAGGATAATGGATTCTGAAACAACTGCCGTCTCTTCTTTGCCTCAACTTGAGCCTTCTGAAACAATGGCGTTCTGTTTGACTCCATCCTTTTTATTGGTAATGGTCTCGGTCTTCCCACGGGGATAACCTGATCAAGATGTATCACTTTATTAACATCCTTTGAAGCGGCCATCTTTTGCATGTTCTTTCGAAGATTCACCACTGCTTCTTCTTGTTTATCAATGTAATGCTGCCTTATCTCCATGTAGACCTGCTTATACGGCAATCTGTACTGTCGAGTATTCGAAAGTTCCCGTAATTGGATATAATTGTCCAATTTGACAGAAGAAGGCTCAAGACCCATACTCTTCAACTGACGCTTGTAAAACCTCCGTACGTCCTGTGGTTGGGAGGTGAACTTATCATGTACATCCTGTGGATAGTCCTTCTGCAATAGACAAAACCATGCATTGTCATCCTCTAGGACCAACATCGGGTTCCTCTGTTCAAGACTGATCAACTGCTGAGATGTGAACTTCGATAGTACTCTCTTGATAAGACCGTATCTCACGTCTCCTAAGTCCCGGATGGACAGGTGGTTCTTCAGAAGGACGTTCTCACACAAAGTCCTTAGAGGTAGTGCGCCCGCCATCTTTGTATTCGTCGTTGGGAGGTGGTTCAAAAGGTTTGGCTGTTTTAGGCAGTATATGTTGTATGTGCAAGTATTATATCCAACTCTTCCGCAAAAACTCTTAAATGATGTGCATGCGAGCTGAGAAAGAAAATTGAACCTCTGCGAGAAAACACAATTTTGGTGTTGTGGTTCTAACCGAAATTTGCGCGAATGCGTTTTACAAAAATCCACAGACCGGAATTACTTTCTCGTTTCAGATTCCGACGGATTTTTGAACGCGTTCATTGTCGGACGCGTGTCGCTCGGCTCCTCGGGGAAGTTCAACTCCTTGAAGATGCCGACCATGGTTACTGGTTACTGGTTACTGGTGATCGACTTTAGCCTTGTCTATGTAGGTATGTGATGAGATATTCAATAAAATCTGCAAGCCCTATACTGCTCGTGCGATCCCGTTCAAAAGTGAGAAACCCGTCTCCTGTTCTCTCTCTCAATCGGGCCAGGCGTTTCTTGTTGCTAGCGCTTTATTAATGCTCGGCTCACGGCTATAGAGACAACAATAACAGGATCCGCCTTCAAAAAAAAAACCTTGGACTGTTGTTGCGTATCGGACAACACACCCATTTATTCAACACCAGACGTGTAATTTCCTAGTTTCTTATAGAGACGGTCTACTAGTCCAACTGCATAACACAACTGAAACATACAAGAGCAATGGCCATCTTTGGGAAAAAGAAAAAGGAAGAGGAACCAAAAGTGGACCCTTCTCTCTTGATCAAGACTGAAGTCCCATTTGAGACCCTTCCATCTGGGGCTAAGATACCAGAATACGCCAAACTCACACAGGAGCAACAACAGAAGTATGACGCTATCCTCAAGCATTTCCAAAACCCGGATTTAGAAGTGTACACCACCGAGAAGAACCAAACCACAAAGCAGAAAATCACAGAGATTGAAAGATCATGGCTCACTAGGGAATGTTTCCTAAGATACCTGAGGGCTACCAAATGGGTCATTGATGACTGTGTCAGCCGTATTGAAGGATCGCTTGCCTGGAGACGTGAGTTTGGTATCACTGGTGAGAATGACATCTTGACACCTGATTTACTCTCCGTTGAGAATGAAACTGGTAAAGAGGTTATCTTGGGTTACGAAAACGATGCTAGACCAATCTTGTACCTCAAGCCAGGTCGTCAGAACACCAAAACATCTTTCAGACAAGTACAGCATTTGGTTTACATGCTCGAAAGAGTGATCGATTACATGCCACCTGGCCAAGATTCATTAGCATTACTCATTGACTTCAAACAGTACGATGACGTGGAAGGCGCGCAAAGCTCTAAGATTCCACCTGTTAACGTTGGCAGACAGGTGTTGCATATCCTTCAGACGCACTACCCAGAAAGATTAGGAAAGGCCCTCCTGACCAACATCCCATGGCTGGGCTGGACATTCTTGAAGATTATCCATCCATTCATCGATCCCTTAACTAGAGAAAAATTGGTGTTTGATGAACCATTCCCAAAATACGTGCCTGTGGATCAGTTGGACAAGCTGTACGGTGGTCATGTCGATTTCACATATAACCATAAAGTTTACTGGGACAGGATGAATGAAATCGCTGCAGAGAAGAGGAAGCACTATCAGCAAAGATTCAAAAAGTTCGGATCTATTGTTGGGTTGAGTGAACGTGATTTGAGAGGTGATGATGAAGAACTACATCATCCAGTTGAACAACTCTGGGAAAGCACTAAAGCTAAATCATCGACTGAGAAGAGTCCAGTTGATGCTATCACTGAAAAAGTTGAGGTCCTTCAAGTTGCCTAAGCGCAGAATGACTCTCAATGTGTCTGTCGGGTCCATTTTAGTTTCCTCAATACTCTGATAAATATAAAGAGGAAAGAAAGCAGGCCGCCTCAGATGACTTTTATGCTGGAATATTCAATTGATTGATACATCGATTCGTACAGTACTCGAACGTAGTTATTATAAGTCTTTTCGATTTATGGGGAGGCGGAATGAGCCAAAAGGCTACCAAGCTCAAAAGCTTGTTGTCTTTCGCAAATCTACTATTAGCGTTAGTAAATCTTCGAAGCTTAGCAAAATTTCCGAAGATGAAGCGGTGGCTCAATGGTAGAGCTTTCGACTCCAGTTGGAAATTTAACAGTGCAATCGAAGGGTTGCAGGTTCAATTCCTGTCCGTTTCATTCTTTTTAATTTTTGCAGCGGGTGCCGGCGCGCGGCGCACCGACGGGTTGTACAATGGTGGAGTGTGCGCGCATAAACTGCCACGTTAATATAAGTTATGATTCATTACAGCGCTGGTTCCGCCCGATACAGACTGGTCACGTTATGGAACCGATAAGACTAATTGCCATTTGTAATTGATGAATGATGGATCATGATGACCCGTGGGAAGAGAAGCCGCAGCCAAATTAGAAGGTTTTGTGCCTGTCTTATGACAGATGTTTTTCGATTCTCCGAATCCTTTCAGATATGAATGTCGAATCAGGTGCGGCGTACCTACATGATTCTCTTTCTTTAAACTCCTATAGTGTAAGACCTTTTTTCTTACAAATAGTTCCACTACAGATGCAAAAAGGTTCATAACAATCATATCAATTCGTCAGAGCAATCTTGTTGGTTTCCTTGCAGGTCTAGAGTATCTAATGACATCTCTGTATAACCTGCGTCTCTTGAACTGTCCATCCACCAAGAATTCATTATTATCATCCACATACTCCTCTGCACTCAAGACAATGTCACTGTTCAGACACCATTCCTTACAGTCATAATCAATGTTCCAGGAATCATCATCAAATCTCCAACTTTTCGGGGCAGACACTTCATCGATAGTAGACACTCCTGGTGGAGGCGCCTGAGATTTCCGGTATGGGTCTTCTGAGTGGAAAATCTGATTAGAGAACATGTAAAACTCCCATTCATTTGTGGTGTGACTCTTTTGCCAAATTTCAAAGATCTGGACTTGTCTAATCTCTGGTTCTTCATCGATGATGATGTCCTTTCTCTCAGATTCTTTGATGGCCTTATCAAGCTCCTGCTTCTGTGGTTTTAAAAGTGCTTTGGCATTTTTAACCAGCGATTTCATCTTTGGGTGGATGATGATAAGTATGAACCATCCATTGAATATGAGTAGTGGCCTCCAGGGGATATAGGGCCCAATGATGACAAGGAGGACAACAAGGGAGCAGACAGTGAAGAATAATGAGGTAGAAACTCTTTCATCTTTGAATCCAGCGACGCCATACCAAAATTTCTCCAGCTTGTCAAAGATAGTCACCATCTTTGTTAAGTTGTTCTGTAGATCTCTCAAGTTCACAAGAAATTCCATATTTTTCTTCATGAAGACATATTTGGTATCCACTGTCTCCAATTCAGGGATTTGATCGAGTTCTTCTTCAAAGAACTTCTCCAACTGTTTATTATCTTTCACTCTCGCAAAACTGTTCAGTAGAGAATCGCCACGCTCATGGAGATGATGCAATTGATGCCCATGGATAGGGTGTCTGTAGAGATAACCAGGTATCATAACACCATAGAGTATGAACACCAGCGGCAGTATGAACATGACATTAGGATGCAACACGACAAGGGTATAAATCATTAGCGCGAGCAGAGTCATTGACGGATTCGTCCAATGGAAAATGCGTACGAGGAAGTATTGGAATTGAAATATTCCGCCAAGTCTCTCAGTCAATCTCCTCAAGTTCTTCACAAAGATCGATAGCGAAAGTGAGTCCATATCTTTCCTTATTGGGTCATCGATCCTATCTTGAAGATTGCTCTTATCAGGTATGTCATGTGGTAACCCACGCTCGATCAACTTGGATAGTAGCACATCGATGAAATGGGACTGTCTCTTCCGTAAAGCCTTCTCTTCATCTTCCCAGTCGCTAGCCCAGAACCCATCTGAATCGCTTTCGTTTAGCCTATCTAAACTTGCCCCTAAGACCGATGCTGCTGTCGCTGCGGCCACCTGCCTCTTGGATTTAGTGTCCGAGTGCTCGTCTGAGTAATTAGCGGTGACCTCGTAGAGTTGTGTTAGCCCGGCGAGGAGCGTATCCTGTAGTGAGGGCATCTTGCCTCCCAGTTACTTATTTATTTGTTTCTTTATTTCTTTGTTTCTGTTTCCGTCCACAGCGACTTGTGCCTCTTCTCTTTCTGGCTCTCTCCACAAAAACGAAAAACAAATTGTGGTGAAGTTACCAACAATAGAGAAGATCGACGATCGGCGACGGCCCCAAGCAAACGAACTGAGAAAAACCCTCGACAGCGAAGCTCCGGTCAGCGGCTGAAAGCCTGAAACCTGTCACGGTCCACCCCAAACCCCCCAGAATACCCACAAATGACACAAGGAGGGAATTGAAACTTTAACCGCGGTGCTAGGGTGAGGAGTGAACAGACTTATGTGGGGAAATATGGGACATAATTCACATCCCCTTTCTTTTTGGTATATAAGGGCCGCAGCCCATGAAGGTTATGTACGTACTCTATAATGAGTAGCATTATATAATAACATAGCAACGATATGGACATCTACCACCAATTGCAACTTACTCCAGAGCCCATTCCAGGCTCTGCCACCGAGGGCTATTCCGCTACATACAGAAACGCTACACCACTGTCTGTTGACCCGCAGCTGAACACTCTCTCGAAACTATGGAACAATGCAGTGAAACACTTTGGACAGGACGACTGTCTAGGAATGAGACTCTTCCACAATACTCGTAAGCGTCAATTGGATACCTTTTACACGTACCAGTCGTACAACAAGGTTGATCGCAGAAAGCACAACATTGGGTGTGGTATCGTGTACTTGGTTACGCACCATGCTAGTTATAAGGAGAACCTGTCGATTGCGGGTAAGCCCGAGTTCATTGTGAGTGTTCTTAGTCCAAACAGAACGGAGTGGGTCCTAGTTGATTTGGCTACAAGGGACTTTGCATTGACAAACACTGCACTCTATCCTACGTTAGGGAACAAGTCATCCCAGTACATCTTGGGACTGACTCAGTCTCCAATTGTGTTTTTGACAAAGGATCAAATCGACAAAATCTTGGATATCAAGTCACAGTTGCCAAACCTGAACATCATTGTCTCATTTGACGAGTTTAACCATGATGATCATGATCTTTTCTCTAGGGCTAAGCAGTTGGGTGTGTCATTAATCGACTTCAGAGCTGTGGAGAAGACAGGTGAGCGCAATCAGCTTCCAAGAGATTTCAACCCTCCTACGCCTGACACCGTTTACACCATCTCGTTCACTTCAGGTACAACCGGTAACCCAAAGGGTGTTGTCATCCCACACGAGATGGCAGTTGCCGGTATCATTTCCTGTGTCAAAGGTCTCGCTTCCCCAATCCCTCTGAAAAATGGCAAGTACAGACCGTTCTTGCAGAACCGTGATGATAGGGGTCAACAGATCACTGCACTGTGCGCCTTGCCATTAGCTCATATCTATGAACGTGAGATCAGCAATTATGCTCTGGCTTCAGGATTCAGACTCGGTATGCCGTCTTCGGCCAACCCTGCTACTTTGTTTGACGACGTCAAGGCATCAAAACCACATTATCTCGCTTCTGTTCCACGAGTTTTCAACAAGTTGGATTCAGCATTAAAGAGCGCATTGAAGGCCAAATTCAACATTGATGGTCCGTTGAATGCACACCCTGTGGATAACTTGCTTGTGAGAAACTATGCAAGAGCTCAATTTGGACTTGACAACTGCAGATATCTCATTTCTGGGTCTGCACCTCTAGGCGCGGAAGTCATCAAATATCTTAAGGACATTCTCGGTATGGGATTCTCTATTGCATATGGAAGCACTGAAACGTACGCTGGTGCCTTCTTTGGAGATCCGTTTGAGGAGAAGATCTCAAACTCATGTGGTAAGCCAACTCCTACTGTGAACATAAGACTGAGAGATGTTCCAGAGATGGGTTACACCACAAGGGACGTACCTATGATGCGCGGTGAGTTGATGATTAAAGGTCCACAGGTGTTCACCGAATATTACAAAAATCCAAAGGCCACAAAAGAATCATTTGATTCCGAAGGGTTCTTCCACACCGGTGACATTGTCTCGATGGATTCTCAAGGAAGGGTCTACATTATTGATCGTGTCAAGAACTTCTTCAAGTTGGCCCAAGGCGAGTATGTGACACCTGAACGTATTGAAAACATCTATCTGGCCCATTCACCAATCTTGACCCAGTTCTTTGTCCATGGTGACTCTCTTCAGAACTTTTTGGTTGGTATCGCTGGTATCTCTGTGGATTACGTCGTGGACATGTTTAAGAAGGATTTCGATATCGAGGTCTCTCCCGATGAAGTTATCTCGCTGTTGAGGGATCCAAAATACAAGTCACTCCTGATCAAGCAGATGAACTCTCATGTCTCTGGTGCTGACCTGCAAGGTTTTGAAAAGGTCCACAACATCCATATCGACTTGGAACCCTTGAAGCAAGAGGATGAAGTGTTGACTCCAACAATGAAGATCAAGAGAGAGAATGCAAAGCGGAAATTTGCGCCTGTCTTGGAGAAGCTATACAAGGAAGGGTCCATGATGAGCAAGAGTAAGTTGTAAATGATCTTTGTATTGAGTTTCATGATATGATAGTTTTATGCGGTATAAATAATTTGTAGCCCTTTGACACATGT
The DNA here is from genome assembly GCA_003706445.3 of Williopsis mrakii. Taxonomy (NCBI): domain Eukaryota; kingdom Fungi; phylum Ascomycota; class Saccharomycetes; order Phaffomycetales; family Wickerhamomycetaceae; genus Williopsis; species Williopsis mrakii. The sequence goes on from PPLH03000002.1 coordinate 246,675, forward strand.
AGCCATCAATTCTTTCTAGCTTCAGCCTTAGCCTTAGCCGTAGCCTCCATCTCTGGTACAATGTTCTCCTTTGCGTATTGAGTCTTTGCGCTCTTGAAGATTAGATCAAGAGTTTTCGCAGCTTCATCATCAAACTTGCACACAATTTGAGTGGCATCGTTCATGTTAACAGCGACGTAGCCCGTTGGAGTGGAGTCCACCGCTGTCTGCTGCGCCCATTCAGCATCATCGTACTCCCTAAGGGAAACAACTGGAGGCTTTCCATCCACATACTCCGGGAACGACATCGTTACAACCAACCAAGCTATAAAGATCCCCCAGAGAGAGATAAAATTGAAAGAGAGGACAAAATTCCCACCCTTCCTCTCTGGTTGGCGCAGCAGCTCATCGATCAATTTTCTCATCAAAACGGAAGAGAAAGGTCACAGCTAGAAGGAAAAGCGCAGGATACATACATTAGAATAGTGGGATGACTGTTCAACTCCCCCAAATTGCTGTCCCAGGACAATTTTTGACCCCATCACACCAAGTGGAAGGAGAAGTAATTACCCGTTTTGAGCCAGGTAATGGTGCTGTGGTACAGGAGGTGAAAGTTGGAAACCAGACACAGAAGATTTTGTCCGCCACATTATTAGGCAACGTGCTCACAGAAGAAGTCCCAGGAGATGAAAAAGTTGTAAGGATATCGGTGGTACCACCAGGTACGGAACAGACACAGCAGACAAGAATAACAAACATTTTACCAAAAGAGGGCGACATTGTCCTTACCCGTGTGACAAGACTCAGTTTGAAGCAGGCATACGTCGAGATACTAGCCGTAGAAGGTTCAGGAAACGTATTAAGTGACTCTGGAATTGGTGCGAATGGTCACGGTCCCGTTGCTGCCTGTGGTGGGTCCGGTGGTGCAACTTTTTCGTTGCATCAAGGTTCATCAGACCTCGGTGAGACTTTCAAAGGTATCATCAGATCGCAAGATGTGCGCTCTACTGAGAGAGACCGTGTCAAGATTATTGAAAGTTTCAAACCTGGTGATATTGTCCGTGCTCGGATTCTATCTCTAGGTGATGGTACGAATTACTACTTGACCACTTCTAGAAACGACTTGGGTGTCGTTTTTGCTAAAGCTATGAACGGAGCTGGAGGAATGATGTATGCAGTGGACTGGCAGACGATGGTGTGCCCCTCTACTGGTGAAATGGAGCCAAGAAAATGTGCCAAACCATTCAATTAATCTTCAATAGAATACACAACCTAATCCTCATCAAGAAGACTAGCACTTTTCTCCAAACCTCTAGATGCAAATCTTTTGCCAAAGAAAATGATAAGCAACTTATCTAGTGTCTTATTTAACCACTGGGCACATACGATGATTCCTCCATAGATAGTGGCCAATCTAACAAGGAACGTAAGGAATGGCATCCTTTGATCCTCAACCAAGAGCATTATAGGCTCGAAACGGTAGTCAAAAAAAATACCAGGGGCCCCTTTATTCTCCATCGAGTATGTTTTCTGTGCAAGACTTATTGAGTACTGGTTTGTGTCAACTTCAGCTCCAAGTTTCTTATACACAGTAGGAACCACAGTTAAGAAATAGCTGAATAAGTGCATATTTTCTTCAGTAGTCTTAGCGGTTGCATCCAATGGGTTATCAATATACGGATAGAACTCACCAAAGGAGAATTCACTAATAACATGGGTAAAGTTCAAGCTTTCCATTTGAACATGGGATCTGTCTCTGTAACCAAATCCCTTAGCTGTGATTTGAAACACACCAGAAACTCTATTCACAGGTATGCTTCCAAATATATGACACGCAGGGGCACCTTCATTATTGACGTTCTCGCGAGCCATAAACTCTGCTCTGATACCTTCAGCCATGATCTCATCCAATCCTGGAGTCGCAATATCATTATCATTATTGACCTTGTATCCCTGAGGTACGAAGAAAGGCATTCCTTCATAATGTAACTTCTCTGCAGCTAGGAATCTATCATCAGTGATATCTCTGACATTGGTCTGTATGAAGTTACATGGCATCGCCACCAGGACATCCAGATTTATAGTCATATTGCGCGATACCGTCGGATCCACACGGAACTGGTGATCAACCTTCCCTCCGAAGAAGGAACCTATTTCAACCCATGTGAGAAACAAGAGGAGGAAGAAGGTAATAAACGTTGAGTACGAACCTCGCGTGGACCGCACGGTGTGTTGTGTCTCCACTTTGGCTGCGCAAGACTGGTTAGTTAAAAGTCACATCAACATCATAAAACTAAAAGAAACATACGAAAGGCATCAAACGTCCTCAAGCCAGCCATATTCCACTTGCTTCTGGGAATATCACTTAACTGAATATTGAACTGTTTCGTTGTTCTTCGCGCTGTGCTTAACCAAAATTCAGTGACTTTCCGCGAAGAGGTTTTACGAGGATGTTTATGCCACATTTGGCTGAGACTCTTGTTTCACCTTTCTCAAGGAACAAGTGGGTGTACGCAGATAAGGGATATGAGTTCCGTAGCAAAAGATGAGTATACTCTTATTGATCCCATGGATCCATTAGGAATTTCAGATGATGAGTTGTTGGAGCAGCTAGAGGCGCTGAAGTCCATTTATCCAGAGCTTAGTGTTGATAATGGGAACAAATTTGGGGTATTCAAGTTGGAATTGGATTTGGAAGCACCTCTGAGTTTCTCACTAGTATCAAATGATGGCAAAGTATTGAGCTCGATTACTTCAAGGAGTGTGGATGGAATAGAACTCAGTTTTCATGTACCGATAACAACCCATAACTATCGTCTACGATCATCCTGGATCGATCCCGAAGTGATAAAAGAGATCAAGGCAAAGATCGATGAACTTATAACACATGGTGAAGAAATGACTTTATATTCTGTATGTGAGTTCATGGGCATGGAGCTTACAACTGAATTCAAGGACTCGATATTTGGCCATGTCCAAACTTCAGATTTCCATAGATTCAAAGAAATTGCGCTCATGTGTGAGAGATCACGAGTAAATAAGTTTCAAAAGTCAAGATTCAATTGCTCAATTTGTCTTGAGAATAAAGAGGGCAAGGATGGTGCCCTGTTGCATTGTGATCATGCCTTTTGTTATACATGTTTGCAGGAGTATATCGAGAGAGGCATGAAGGATGATTACACAAAGATTCAGTGCCCGAACTGTCCTATCGAGACCATCGGAGACTACTCATCCAAATCATTTGTAGAAATCAAGAGGATAATGTTCAAAGAGAGACTGACGAGAGAGGATTTTCTCAACGTTCTTACTGAGGAGGAGTACACCAATTACGATAAACAGAGGAAGAACATTCTCTTTGAGAAGTTTCACCATATGTATCCTATTGCATCATCACAGTGCCCACGATGTCACAACTGGCTGTTCCATGACGATCCGGATGATCCATTGATGCGTTGTAAAAAGTGTGATTTAGCTTATTGCTTTTATTGTAAGCATAGCTGGCATGGTACCACCAATGAATGTGGTAAACTGGTGCACGCTGTGCCACCAGAGATTGTTGAAATGCTCATCGATAATGACGATTCTCATATAAGGTTTGAAAGATATGCTAAACAGTATGGTCTCAAGACATTGCGGAGAGCCATGAAAGATGAAAGAGACAGACGTGAGATGCGCGCTTTTGTGGAGGAGAATGAAGATATTGTGTGTTGTCCAAAGTGTGAAATGGCTGTTACCAAGTCTGATGGTTGTAATAAGATGCAATGTGGGTTTTGTAAGCAAAACTTTTGTTATTTATGTGGACTGGATCTGTTCAAGGAGAACCCATATACCCATTTTAATGACTATCGCTCTCCGTGTTACGGGAAACTCTTTGAAGGGTTGATTACTGGAGAATAGAACCAAAGCAGCAGCATTATTTATTCCCTATAGATATAATCAAGAAGTGTGGTATGCCACGAGGTTAGGGAAACCCCAGCACTTGTATCCAATTGTGTTTGCGTGATAACATAGACCTTCGGTTTCTATACCATCCCATCCTTCCAATCTATCCCAGTTCGTGCCAACGATGTAGTATGTTGAGAATTGAACACCTTGTTTGTAAACATTACTCTTTGCGAACAGTAGCGCACCTCCAACGGCCTTTAATTCATATTTGGCCGCTGGTGAATTATCAAGCCCATACTTCTCCGGATTTTGAGATAGATCAAGGAAGTGTATACTCTTTTCACCCGGTCTTGGAACAAACAAGAAGCTGGCTTCATTATCCAACTTCTCCTCTTCTTCAGCAGTTGGTTTCAAGCGATCACCTGCCCAGGAGTTTAAGTCATAATCAGGATGTACTACTTCTCCAGCAGTGTTCTTCATATCAACTCTCACTGTAGCGATATCGACCTCAGATTCAATGGCAATCTTCAAGAAATCCTTTGGGATTTCAATCATATCAGAGTCAATAAATAGGGAAAATTTCTCATTAGCGATACCATGGTTCACCAAAAAATTGCGCATCTGTGCAAGAACACGGCGGCGTTGCTTTTGTACATGTGCCTGTTGACGATCACTTCTTGCGACTTGGAACTTTCTCTCAAGGAAAGGAGCATGTATCAACGTGACTTTCGAGAAATATTCAGTCAGTTTTGAAGCATCAGTTTTTTTAGCAATATCATCAAACAAAGTATGTATAGCATTATCTATCAGCTTAAACACTTCGGCATCACCAATGAGTAACGATACCGATGATTTGGATTGCTTGACAGTACCAATGCTCTGCAGCAAGTCAAGGAAGTCATCGTACTTCCTAGAATTCCCAAAACTGTTAGTAAAACTGGAGAGAAGTACAAGTTCATTGTTATTAGGATCTACCAGGCTATTACCGTCTTCATCTCTAGCCTTGAATGAATATGTCAACTTGGTATACTCTTCAGGTTGCTTCCCTTCAAATTTCTCAACAGTTACAGACACACGAGGTGCTTTAAATTGTTCGATTGCTTGTTTTGCCTTTTTCTCAGCTTCTTCAACTTTCTTAGTAGCCTCATTCTGAGCAGCTTCCAATTGATCACGTAATTTCTGCTCCTTAGACTTCATCTCTTTCCTTTCCCATTCCAATTCGCTTTCAAGCTTCTTCTTCAGCAGCTCGTTCACTTGTAGCTCAATAGTATGTCTCTCTATCATCTCTGGCGAATTGTTATTTATAATCTTTGCTCGCTGTGGTTGCGATCCCCTACTGTCCATGCTGTTAATTATGGCCGTCAAATCCTTAAGAGTATAGGTGCCCCTGTTGGCAGAGAACACGATCCCCATCATCACGAGAATCCCCACGAACAGAGCAATCCACTGCCTGGAGTTGAGTCTGATCATATGGCTTATTCTCTTTCCTGTGAGGAGCAGATTGGTGTGTCTTTTTGCAGTGCTAAAATTATGGGGCCGATCCTCGAAATGGCGTGCAGGCGAGACCGCAAGTGGGGCTGATTACGATAACAACTACAACTTACTTGGAAACATTAAGTTCCTGTTACGACAAACATATCAAAATTCAGTCATCTTGTAACTCCACTGCGTGCCATGCTACAATGTTGGGGAAACCCCAGCACTCGTAGCCGATTGTTTTCGCCTGGTAGCATAAGCCTTCAGTTTCGATACCGTCAAACCCTTCTAATCTGCCCCATTTCGTACCAATGATGTAGAAGGGAGGAAACATGATACCTTGCTTAAAAACCTCTGACTTGACAAAGAGGACAGCACCACCAACAGAGTCCAATTTTACGCTAAACTCAAGTTCACCAGTGTTGTTGAAGGATGCATCATGAAGGAAGTCATGCATGTGTTTAGCACCCGCAGCTCCCGGGACATAAAGATAGTTTGAATTTTTTTCATCCAACTTGGAATCCTCTTCAGCATTTGGCGATTTTCGCTCTCCAACCCAGGAGTTGAAGTCATAGTTCTCTGCACCGCCTTGTCTCACTCTAGGGACTGCAATGTCCTTACCAGAATTGATAAACTGCGTCAAGAGATCACTTGGAACGTCTATCATATCCGAATCCAGGCAGAAGGAGTACTGCTCATCCTGTAATGCTGATGTGACAAGGAAGTTTCTGGACCTCGAGATGGCACGGCGACGTTCTTTTTGAACATTTAAAGAGTGGCGAGTATCACGATCAATCTTATGGAGGTCCTCGATAAATTGTGATTGCACTATGACTACCTTAGAGAAGAACTTTGCGTCTTCGTTAGCTTCTATCCAGCTGACCACCTTGTTGTATTCATCCTTGGCTCCAATCAGCAGGCCCAGTGTTGATGTCGTCTTATCGAATTCAATCATGCTCAACAGGGACATGAAGTTCTCAAACGTTCTTCCTTCGCCATATGCCGAACCATGGGCAATAGAAGTGAGCACAATTACCTTATTGTAGTCCGTGTTGATGTCTCTGGCTCTGAAAACCATTTTTTCATACTCAGGGCTTTCACTCTTGAAGAAACTTTTCACAAGTCTTGTCTTCTTGATCTCTTCGAGCTGCGCGAGTGTCTCTATCTCAACCTGGTTTACTTCTGTTGGAGATTCTGAAACAACCTCAGCGCTAGGATCTGTTCTATAATCGACCTTCTCCACGGAATTGTTATCAATCGAGTAACTAAAGAACACGATCATCACGGCCACAAAGGTGACCACAAGTAGTCTCTTCAGCGGAAGCGGTACTCCTGGGGAAAGACCGCGTATATCAGAGTGATTCATAACGGCCTTAAGGGTCCCAAAAGGCTTTTCGCTCTTCGTCTTTGCAGAACTACGCGTTGAATTGATTTTGTTCTCGCGTTTGTTGCTCGAACCTGCCCACCTCCATTAACGAATACAGTGAATATGATATCCGACAATGTTACTATGCAAAATTAACATTGATACTAGTAGACATGATTTATAACATTTAACCGCACTAATTTATTTTACTATGATCTTATCAGAACAGACAGCATACAGTAGACAGCAGATGAAAGTATTGTAAAATCGCTCCTCGTCCATTTTATCGCTTGATTTCTGTTTCCGTTTCTTAATCTGAAACACCACGTTGAAAACCATCTTGTTAGGCATCGATTTCCTCAAAATGATCAAATCACCCTGTTCTAACGTAAGATATTCACCTGGTCACGAAATCGTAACTGCAGTTGCACACCACGAAGACGGGAGGACCGATATCATCAGTCACGAAAGTCTTGCAGTTGAAACTATCGATGAACGCCATGAAGCTGTGGATGAAGATGATTATAAGCTAGGCACGTCACTTTGGGCTTTCAGAGCCCAACTGAAACCCAAGTAGGTGATCAAGATGAGGAATCCACCAAAAAGACCAAATACGGACACCATGTTAAAGAAGAAAAAGCTTGAAACAACATCTGGCTGCTCGAAGATACTGACAAGTAAACCAATCCGCAAAATGGAAAAAGAGAACGTCAGTGCGTAGTATGGAATACAATATTTGGAGATTTTGGTAAAGATACAGAGAAGATAACAACCAACAACCAATATATAGCTACTGTGATTCCAGCTTGACGATTTCAGCATTCTCAATAGCACCGACACATAGGGAGGTATCAGCGTAAGGAGATGCCTAATTAGAGATCAAGGACGGGTCGTTCAATGGAATACAACTTCCCAGCAGTAGCGCAGAGACAACATATATATAGGAGGTAACAATTCTAAATAAAGTTAACCTGATCGCTCCCAGGTCGCTAAGGCGTGGATTCTGAGATTCAGAAATAATGTACTAATCAATGCGCTATCGGACTAAGAGACAGCAGAGACGAGGAAAAAAGGAGACAAATACCCAAAGTCTCACCTGAAACTCCAGCATATGGCGTGCATGTACCTTGATATATCCAATATCTGAAGCCCAATCTATCATGTGTTGGGCCACCACCGAGCATAATGATGAATAGCAGGATGATCAAACCAAGAGTGATCAGCACTTTCAAATAGGATAACCAAAACTCAAATTCACCGAAGATCTTCACACCAAAGATGTTGATCGGCACAATGGCAATGATGAAGATAGTTATCCAAACTCCTGGGTTCACTGTTTCTCTAGAGACCCAGTATTGCATCACCAATGCACCGGCAGTGATTTGATTTGGAGTAACAATCAAGTACTTGAACAAGTAGCAGTAACCAACGGCAAAACCCAGAGCTGGGTCCACGTAACGAGTAGCATAACCTGAAAAACCATCTGGCAATGGAATATAGGTTGCCAATTCACCCAAACAACACATAACCATGTAGACAGGCTGATGAGCGCATAGTCAATAATTAAAGAAGCGTTAGATTATTTTTCAACTTTAACTTTTCTGATCTGTGATGATGAATGATTCGTCACCACCTCTGCTTTTTAAGTTGCTATGGCCATTGTCGAAATCACCCTGGAGTGGGTCATAGTTATAAGACGCCACGAAACTATCACTTTCTCCAACTTAAAGTCTTATTGAAAGTTGACGGATTCATGATCATCCATTTCGATAGCATCAAGACCAAAATTTCAATGCTCAAAGTGCAGAAATATCCCCCCCCCCCCATTTTCTTGTACATACGTATGCATGCACCTGCTAAAAAATTACTGTCTTGAGAGAGTATGGGGAGGGAGAACAGCAAAGACAGTGAAGATCATTTACGAAAAGCCGTTGAATACGAATGATGATATATCATTAAATGACTAACTGCTTTATAGATAGATCATAATAGTTCTAAAATGTCAGGCTCCTCAGAACGGAATAAGAGTATGTCCAGAATTTGGATTGGATATTTGTGAATCAGACTCCTTTGGCCAGGTGTGGTTTCCTGGAACCTGTGCCATATGCCTTTCGACTTCAGCATGTCTCACTATCTTCAGAAATTGCCGCAGAACCATAGTGTGCTGCGTTATCCTCCACTAGCAACATAACACGTATGCGGTTACTGTCAGAAGTCAACAAGATACTCACCCTGTTGCCTTTTCTTCCCCTCAGTGGAGGTACTTCCTTACAGTGGCACACATCAATTACGACAGTTTTTTAGATTGTGAATTAAATGAGAGGCAGTCTACCACAGCATTTACAGACTTTTCTGTTTATTGTATGATCCTATCAATTATAATTTTCCTGAGGCTAGAACTACGAATGTTTCAGCGAGGTACAAAAATGTCCTGTACGCACAGGAGATATTTCATGTTGGGTCTTTGGGAGTTGCAGATGGCTTGTTAGACGCTGAAAGTCACCAATGCTCCCCCCCTTGTTGGTCTGTCCAAGACAATTACGTGGCAGTTTTCATAAGGGGAGACTGGAACCGAATGGTATGAGCTTTCGTGTAAGGCTGGAGACCGAGACCTCGACGCAGTTCCACCTGGCCCCCTCACGCAGACTCTCATTTACACGCACCTCTGCGGAGCAAAAAGAAACAACGGATCCGTTTTATGTCATGTGGGACAAACCAGGTTGCTGAGAATTATAATGCCGTTCAGACTGTCCTGCCATATCCGGAACACTACAGATGAAAACCTCTGATGCAAACACCTTTACCAGTACACTAAACCAAAATCAGAACAACCAACTGACAAACTTCTCATAGAACCACTCCTTGTCCCTCTTACCAGAGATTCTCAATCTTTCCTTTCTCTCGGCGTCAATGATCTTACCTTCCTCCTCCTCTTCATCAATGTAGTGCCTCAATGTCAGCAAGTCAACCTCGTCTGGCTTTCTGAGCTTAGTCTTAAAGGTGAACTTATAACCAAAGAAAGCAATAACATACACTGGGAGACCAATGTACCCAGTGATAAAAGTCTTGTAGTTGAACCCGTTGATGAACACAGTAAAATTCTTGATGAAGGCGATGATTACACACAGCACCAGGGCGAGCCATGGGCCATACGGATAGAATGGAGCATAATAAGTTAGAGATTTGCGGTCAACACCCTGTGCCTTTAAAGCTCGAACAAAGAACATATGGGTGATCAAAATGGAGATCCAGGTCAAAAGGCCAAAAATAGAGACAACATTCACAAAATAACTGAACACCTGTTGAGAGGACTGAGCACAACTCATGTATGCCAGACAACAGAACGCTGTACACAAAGCCATAGAAAAGTATGGAATACCCCATCTATTGGTCTTGGCAAAGAAACTTGGAGCATTGCCGTTCACAGCCAGTCCATATAAGGTTCTAGAGCCAATGTATAGATCAGAGTTGGCGGCAGAGAAGATGAATATCAAGATACAGGCATTAATTATGTGATCGAGCTTACCAATCCCTGCGTTTTTGATGGCAACAACAAATGGGGAAGCATTCGCAGAAGTGGAAGACTTGGTGGCAGAAATCAACAATGGGTCGTTATATGGAACACACATACCCAATAAGAAGACCGAAAGCACGTAGAAGATCAATATTCTGTAGAAAGTCAATTTGATAGCCTTTGGAACGTTACGACGTGGATTCTCAGCCTCAGCAACGGTAATACCGACCAACTCTGTACCAGAGTAAGCGAAAACAGCCGTGACCAAAACATTAACGAAGGACACAAACTTACCTTTGGAAATATTTTCGATACCAGGATACGGCTTAAATGCACCGGGAGTTTTCCAATATCTGAAGCCCAATCTATCATGTGTTGGGCCACCACCGAGCATAATGATGAATAGCAGGATGATCAAACCAAGAGTGATCAGCACTTTCAAACAGGATAACCAAAACTCAAATTCACCGAAGATCTTCACACCAAAGATGTTGATCAGCACAATGGCAATGATGAAGATAGTTATCCAAACTCCTGGGTTCACTGTTTCTCTAGAGACCCAGTATTGCATCACCAACGCACCGGCAGTGATTTGATTTGGAGTAACAATCAAGTACTTGAACAAGTAGCAGTAACCAACGGCAAAACCCAGAGCTGGGTCCACGTAACGAGTAGCATAACCTGAAAAACCATCTGGCAATGGAATATAGGTTGCCAATTCACCCAAACAACACATAACCATGTAGACCAAAAGGCCGATGAAGGCATAACCAATGAATAAAGGAGCTGGCCCACTTGAAGATAAAGCTGTACCAGAGCCGATTAACAAACCTGTACCAAGGGCGCCTCCGATAGCAATCATACTGACATGACGGGCCTTCAAGTGTTTTTTCAGCCTATAACCTTCATGTGTGGCAAGTATTTCTTGTTCTTTAGAATCTTGGATATGCGAGTCATAACGTTCAACATCTTCGAACTCGATAGAACTCGATATCTGCTTCTTCTCAATATCGCTCATATTTAGATATTTTCAACAAAAAAGTTAAGAAAGAGAACAGAGAACAAGCAATCGTAAAGAGGGGGTTCAGTCGCTTGGGTTTTATACATACAGTCACCTTAGAGAGTGGCCGCAAGATGATCACGGCGCGCACCGTAGCCCCAGACATTCCCCAGTTCCAACTGGCGCACGGCGGCCTGGCCCCTCTGGCTAGCGGAGATTCAAAGCATTGTTCGGAACCGTAGGTAACCGTATGCTAAGCCAACGTTTATTATCTGCTGACCCCAAAAAAGCTTCTTTTATTCCCGAGTCTTAAGGTTGAAGATTCCAGCTCCCCCAATACCGTGAAATCTTTTTATCGCCGCTTTGACACAAACATGCGCGGTCCCTGAGAGAACAAGAAGACGGTTTTCAACTCACCTAAGGATACTGAAGCATACAAAATCTTTAGGGGATGGGTTATCATGTAAAATATCACCATTTATCATCTTTTAGCTATAAAGAGTCCAGTCATCTCTTCAGGAGTCAAGGGCCCTTGCATAACTGACTCTCTTGAGAACTGGCTGTAGGAAGTAAAACAGTGCCGTACGGCATGAGCACGGCGAAAAAATGGCAAGAAAAAGATGCCTTGCTGTTGCCAGATATGCACATTTATACATCCGGAAATGAATGGCCTCGGGTAAAGGAGGACCAAGCTCTTGGTCTAAGCCCGACGGAAATCGGAATAACCTCTACGTTTATATTTGCTGCTGTTTATCCGTGAATTCATTTTTCGATCTAAAAAAGATCCAGAAGGTCCTTCGATATAGTTGGCTGTTGAGGTTTTGATTGCTGCGAGTTATCCAATGGTTTGGCTTCTGGTTGTATTGTCGTAGAAGAAAAAAGATCGTTCAACTCATCCAGGATATTCACACTATCAGCACCGTTATCAATGGCACCATCATCGTCAAAGTCAAGCAAATTCTCCTCATTGCCAACAGCAAGCTTCACATCTTTAATCTTGGTGATTTGGATTGTCTTTGCTCCCTTGCCAATACTCGTGGTGAACATCACCGAGTTCAAAGTTGAAATCTCTTTCAAAAGAGCCTGTAGCAAAGATGGTTGGAAATGAGGGATGGTGGATTCAATTTTTGTCAATCTCTTAAGCATCAACTTCTGCAATTCATGAGAGTTTTCAAGCGAAAGAATTCTCCAGTAAAGATATATCTGATCTCTCACTTCAACGTTCTCAACGTCATCCACGTTGTTAAACACTTTGGCAAGCAAATCTTTCAATTGACCAGTCTTCACGTTGATCTTAACTAAGGAATACACCAAAGCACTTTGAACAGAAACGTCTAGATCATTAAACAGATCAACGTACTCAGTCAATTTCCCATAGCTCACGTCTTCAAATTCACCTACGACCCAGATGAAACTGGCAATAGCGTCAGCATCAACTAATTTATCCTGTGCTTGCACAATGGTTGGAACGATAAGTGATGAGTGTTCTGGATAAGCCCGTAAGATATCCCTCAATGCAACAGTTACTTCATTGTACAACTCTCTCTCGTTTATGAGCCCAATCAAGATATCGATTGCTTTGGAAGCCTGTTTTGGAATCTTGATACCAACTTGACCGATGGCACGGACAGCTCTCTTAACGAATTCAACGTCAAATTCATAACCGTACTCCTTCAATTCATTTAAAATCAGCCCAGAGTTCTTTTCTGTGGCTAATCTGACAACAATTTCAAGTTTCTCTAACTTCAGATATAACGGATCATTGTATCTGACAAAGAATACCTTAAAATACGTTGCCATGAGGTAAGGGTATTTCTCGATGATAATCCTGATGTTTCTCAAGGCAACAAATTGAACTTCAGCTGGCGTAGAAACCAAAGAAGCTAAAGGTGCAGCCAATTTCTTTAATGTGGTTTCATACTCTTCACCCGAAATTTTCTCAATATTGTTGATAATCACTTTAATGGAGCTCAACACCACAGAAGGATTAGAATGCTGCAATTGTGGAACAACTCTTTCAATTATATGGCTTGCCTCATCTGAAGTTGCAATTTCATACTCGGAAATAGCAGTTAGAATGGTGATTCTACCCCATTCAGTACATTCATTCAATGCCATGAGTAATTTTTTCAACAGAGAAGAGTCCACAGTGAGAACATTGAGCGATGGATCAGTCTCATGGATCTCAGCCAGAGCACTGACAGCGTTGGCAACCACCATCGGATTCGAATCTTCAACAAGCTTCTGTAACTTTTCAAGGAAGCCATTTTCAACACAGACCTCCCTATTCAAGTCAAACAGTTTCGCTACACATATAGCAGCGGTCTTTCTCACATATGGATTCTCATCAACCAAAGTTCTATTCAATGGGATTTCCATGTAGTCAACCATTTTATCCACTCTCACACAACCCATAGTTCTGATAGCCAATGCTCTTACTAACGGGTTTGGATCTTCGGTGTCCTGCACAAATGTATTAACAGCAAGAATACAGAGTTCTGGATGAGTCTTCGCGTAGTTCATGAGATACAAGTATACCAACTTTTTCTGCTTCAAGTCATGCGTGGCAACGTTCTTCAGTACGTCAGGAAAGAGACTGGATACATCCTTTCCGACTGTCATAGCGGCAATTACTTGCTTTATAGTCTCCTTACGCTCATTAGCATACTGTGATACGAGACCAGCACGTAGTTCGTATGTCTCACCTTTGCGAGGCGCTGTGAACATCTTCTTGATCCTCTTTTCGAGCGACATATCTATGATCTTGCTTTTAATTCTCGGTCAATGTGATCAACAGGGCAAAACAGGAACAATAACGATGTTATATCTGGAGATTCAAAGTTTTCCGGTTAACCACCCCGTATTTATTTGATAGTGGTAGTTTTGGTTTGAACGAGCGTCCCTTTCCTCGAAGATCAAGAAATTCATCCGAGACATCCATACATCCCCGGTGCTTTCGAACTGCTCACCTATAGGAAACCTCTGCGGAACCGTGGCTAATGCCGATCGACCTAGGGCTACAGAGAATTACTACACTTCTTGCGTGTCTCGGGCACCCACAAAGGTATGCCAATTTTGTTCACGTCGCTGGAACCAACGGGAAGGGCTCAGTATGTGCCTATTTGACCTCATTGCTCATGGCCAACACAAGAGGGTTCAAAGTCGGTAGATTCACCTCACCACACTTGTTGTTCCGTCATGACTGTGTCACCGTCAACGATGTTCCTGTCGATTCCTTGCAATTCTCTTCTGTGGAGCAGGAAGTTCTGCTGATTGATAGGCAGTATGGTATAGGAGCCACGGAGTTTGAGATTCTGACTGCCGTTGCCCTCCAGATATTCAAGTTGGAACAGGTTGATCTTGCAGTGATGGAAGTCGGTCTTGGTGGCCGCCTGGACTCTACGAACGTACTTGAACCTGCGAGATTGGGTAAGGATGGTACCACGATCTTCGGGAAAGGTGTGTTGGTAACTGGCATCACTAAGATTGGATTTGATCATGAGGCTATCTTAGGAAACACGATAACAGATATAGCGCAGGAGAAGGCTGGCATCATCAAAAGATCCATAACAAACATTGTAGATGGCACAAATGACGCTGATGCCCTCAGTGCTATAGCTGCCACAGCTCGTGGGTTGAATGCTCACAACTATGTTGTCAACCAGGAATCTGAGCTCATACCTACACCCTTTGGAGTTGTCGACAGGAAGTGGTCCCCATTGAAGGGCTGCTACCAGCTTCAGAACTTGTCAGTTTCCTTAAAAATTTTTGAAGTCCTCTTCCCGTTCCTTCAAGAGAACTTCCCGTTCCAATGCAACTTCTCTTTGGAGAACATCCAGCGAGGTATCCAATCGGTAAGCTGGCCAGGAAGATTACAATCCTTGAAGTTAAAGTACTCAAGAGACAAACCTGCCTTACCAATACTGCTGGATGGTGCACATAACGGATCTGCTGCTATAGAATTGGCTAAGTTTCTTCGAAACACCTATGAAGACGAGCCAATCACATTCATAATAGCTGTCACAAAGGGTAAAGATCTTCAACCACTATTGGGGCAACTTGTGAGACCGCAAGACAAGATCATCGTAACTAAATTTGGTCCTGTTGATGGCATGCCCTGGATCTCGGCAAATGAACCTGAAGATTTGAAACAGGAGCTTCTGAACTACACTCGTAACGTTCTTATTGAATGTGAGTATTCAAAATCATTTGAAATGGTCACATCGCAAGAGAACGTTGTCGTCTGTGGAAGTTTGTATCTTGTTGGTGAAATCTTAAGACTA
Organism: Williopsis mrakii; assembly: GCA_003706445.3. Classification (NCBI taxonomy): domain Eukaryota; kingdom Fungi; phylum Ascomycota; class Saccharomycetes; order Phaffomycetales; family Wickerhamomycetaceae; genus Williopsis; species Williopsis mrakii. The sequence continues at coordinate 262,178 of PPLH03000002.1, forward strand.
CATAAGGCCAATCTAGAATAGAGAGAAAGTTCATAATGAAAAGCGAAATCTATCACACTTTTGAAACGTTTGACTCATTTACATCTCAACGGCGAGATCTCATCCTCGTTATGAAACCTAGTAGATGATTCTCGACCTGATAAAGTTCTTCAGAAGTCAATGAGGATAATTGTTCATCAGTAAAATCTTCCAAAACGCCACATATGCCTTCGACAACAGCATTCGAAGTATTTTTTATGAGCTCACTAGACATTAACACCGGGATCACTGTTCCCATTGATGAACTGACTTTGGATTTGATTCTAATCAAAGATCTGGTTGGTGAAGAGTTCGAGATTTCAGACTCCTGTTCCTCATATCTATTCCTCTTGCTTATGGGTAAAGTCATATCTAACATTCTCTTTTGTGGGCGTTGTGTAGAGTCTTGAATGTTCTTGAATGGACTAGATTCAATATCACTTGATGCAGTTGTGTCAACAACTGGGTGGGTGCTCACGCAAAGCTCACCCACAACTGAAGGATGCGAGTCAGTAATGACCTCGCCGTTCTTTGGCAACAAATGCGGACTGCAACCTTTTTCTAAGTCGTCAGAAGAGTCATCGCCAGGACAGATCGGGTTTTCGAAGCTTCCTAGCCTTTCATTTGTATCCTCAGCCAATGCAACAGAATGCCTCTGCACAGTATCAACTTCACTATCCTCATCTTCGAGAGCGACAACGTATGATTCATGCGATGGCTCAGTTAAATCCCTAGAACCGTTTTGCTGGACTGAAAGATTTATGCCTGGAGATAAGTGTATCGAGCAAGGCACCATGTTAGTTTTGGAATCAATTTCAAGAGATCTCGAGAGGGGTTTGGGCACAACCTCTGAAAGGATCGCATCGTTGATGATATGCGTGGATGCAGAATCAGAATCCTTAGTTATGGAAGATGTAGCATTGCTCAAGGCTCTTACGCCAATGAGTTCTCGAGGTGACAGATTTACACCATCAACAAGCAAGTCATGATTCTCTTCGATAACTTGAGTCTCAGTCAACCCCGAACATTCGTCCGTAGTTAAGAACCCCCTATTGCAAAAGCCATATGACTCCTTGGAAGGTCTTTTATCAGATGACGTTAGAATGGCGGCTTCAAAGACAGATCTCTTGAAGTCCCAATTAGATAGAGAAAGGCCAGATTCTCTTCCTCCCAGATCGTTTTGCGTGTTTGTAGAGGAATCACATGAGTTTTGAGAATGTCCATACACAGCCGAAGGAAGCTTAGAGAGCAAAGGCATATCATCAACTCTGTCAGAGATGAGTTTCCTGATATAGTCAGAGAGAGTATCCCTAACGATAGCGACTCTTTCTCGACTTCCTTTGTATTTCTCATCTGAGTCCAATGTGGAACATAAGGTACATCCATGATGACATACAACATCAATTTGTGAACGAGACAGTATAACAATAAGATCCAGGAAATTCCCCAGCAACGACAATAGATTAACGTTCTGATCTTTTGAGAAAGAGGAGTAAGGATCAATAACGAAGAAGAAGAAATGCTCTCTCAGTTGAAATAGGGTATCATGGTCGGAAACAAATATCAAGTGATGAAAGATTCTGTATGCAAACTCAGGGTCTCTTGCTTGGAGCTTGGAAATAATAGCCTGAACCAACGTAGGTTTTAGGTCTGGGCTCTTCATTATAATATAGTCGTACACCAAAATAACTTCCTCTGAGGGCCAGGAACTGACATTTAAGCTTTTGAAGTATGAGACTTGAGATTCTGTCTGGTGCAGAATTGAGAAGAACGTCTTCAAGAGAGGAAAACTTTTTGGGATCATTTTGATGGTTCTTGCTAATGCATGGATGCTGGAAGATGTAGTACTCTGATCAACAATAACACTTTGTAAGTTGTTCGAAATGTAGTTGTGAATATTCTTATCTTCAACACGAATGGCCAAAGTCTCAAAGAACTTGAACTTGAAAGTTTTCACGTAGGTCAGTATACATTTCAGCAAATCAGTAATCTTCAACGGTTTGTTCAAGAAATACTCCACAATTGAGAGATAGATGTTGTCATGAGAGTATATAAGCTCCCCATTTTCTCCAAGCTCAGAGAAGGCAATGATACCAAAATTAGTCTTAATCAAAATAAGAAGCCTATTGACATGCTCCAAGGCTTCCTTAGCAGATGTAGCTTGGCCAAGAGAAGACATATAATCCCCAAAGAAGTCTTTGAATCCATTAACAATTCCGCAAAGTTTCTCAGCACGCTTACCAATAAGCTGAGGCTGGGGTACAGTCTTGACACGAGCCATCAATGAAGAAAGGAGTACCAGTTGTAAGTTTGATGAAATATCTGAATTATTCCAGATTTCTTCCCTGAACATATTGAAGAGACTGCTGTGTACTTGGAACAAAAGATCCGATGAGAGCGGCTTCACTTCACTCAGATCGAATTTTTCTGCGGACATCACCTTTATAAGGAAGAAGCCCTGCTCTGAGAGAGATTGGGTGCCTTGGAGTTGATTAATCAGTTTCACAATAAATGTGGATATTAGAACATGCCTCTCTTTTAGTAAGCGATTGAAGAGCGTAAAGAAATGCTGTTCGATCATAAGAGGAGTCAGAAAGTTTTGAATTCTTGGGTTGTTGAATAAAGCATATGATATCTGAGAAACGATGGTACAAACAATCTGTTGATGGTGCCTGACTAAAATCTCGTCACCATAATCAAACACCTTGAACATCATTTTGAGTCTCGATTCGAAATATTCTTGGGAAGAGTGATCGATGTTGTTGGCATTCACATAGATAACAGCCCTCCAAGTTTTCAAAGCGAGAGTCTGAGTTTCAACTTTCTTTGCCAGCAGGCAAGTTTCAAGGACTTGATACCATCGGGATTTGATCAGAGGATGCTCATCTAGGTAAGTAGTGTCATTATAAACCAATAGGGTAATTCCTAACCAAATGTCAAGAGCAGCTTTTGCATTATCACTCCTTACCAACTCATGCAGTCTATCAGTGATATAAAGCATTGTTGGTTGTTGCAGATCCACCGGTGTAGAACTAATTGACACCAAACTTGTTGCCGCAACGTTCAAGACCTGATGGATTGGACTGGCCATAATTCTCTTGATCTCAAAATTTACGCTTTTGGAACTTATGAATGTTTTTGCACACTCAAGAAGTAGAACAGACGCAGCACTCACAGTCTTATGGGATATTGAAGAGCTAAAATCACAGAGACAATTAAATAGGAATTCAATCCATGATTTTACATTCTTTTCCATCATGGGTGCGCAGTTGGTAACCAGAGACTTCAGAGTGTTGATTTTTTCAAGAAATATCGACGAAGAGGTGAAATATTTCATATTCATAAGAGCGTAAAGGATGTATTCCTTCACCGATTGTGACAATGATGAGTACATCCTCTGTTCTTTCAGAAGCTGCAAATTCGCACTCAGCAAACTTTTGGAGATTGTCGGTCGAATAATAGCAGCAGACGCCTGAGATATGCACCATCTGGCATATGAATTTGCAATCTTAGCTGACTTTTTCCAGAAGCTGTTGTAAAGTTTTGTGTTCGAGAACAAGATGGTAAATATCTTAACTATCTGGACATCGGTTCTTGCCAGAAAAGGATCTTGGGCCTCTTTACCGATAATAGCACCCTCGATCTGTTCAAGATCTGCCTTAAGCTTTTTCAAAAGTTCGGGAAGAACTTGAACTAGTAGTATAGTCTTTTTCTCTGTTAGATTCTTCAAGAGAAGATGGAAACAAGCATAAATCTCAAACTGTTTGTCACAATTGGGAATCTGCAGCACAGCTAGCCCACCTCGAAGCAGATCACCAAATGCATCCAGTTCCTCCGTAGGCGAGAGGTCCGTTTCCAATCCAGGGATGTTTCCAGGAGACCAAAACTCAGGACGAGAAGCGGGCATATCAGCGGCCTTTTCTGTGCACAGAGGTCTCATCTGTGGTGGTGTCATCGGATTCATAGACTTTAAAATAGACCTTTTTGGAGTTTTACCTTCTTTCGTTGTTTGAGCCTGTATGAGATTGTTCTTGAAGGTCACCTTTTTCTTCTTGATGGGCGATGATTTGGCCAATGGTTGAAGCTCTGGTGATGGAGAAGGGAGAGGGCCTTTCTTGATAGGAGATGAGGCGGATACCAGCTTGGCATTACGTTTTAAAGCTGGAACATTACTAGCGAGTGGGGATAATGTACGTGCAACAGATCTCAACTTTCGGTTAGGAACAATAGGCGGACTGGAAGAAATAGGTTGTGGAGCCAGAGGCGACACCATGGGAGGAGTTGAGCCTGTCTTTACTCGAGTACGAGCCATTTCCAAAGATGCAGAAGCAGACACCCTCAACTGTGGTAAATGAAAGAACCGTGAAAGAAAAAATCAGATCCTTCAGAGGCCAAAAAGGATTGGAATTGATCGAGAGATGAGTTGGCGATGAGATCATCACCTACGCGACAGCTCCACGAAAGAGCAGAAACGCGAACGTGGAAAAATCAACGCGAAATACACAAAAGAGGAAAGTTTCTGGATTAGGATCTAGTCAAGGAAATTGGATAAACTCTTGAAAACTTGGGTTACTATTTTGATTCTTGAAACTGGAAATATGAGATCCTATCAATTATGCCATTATACATATATCACATTTTGGCTTTTGATCTTAATCTGAGCGAATTGTCAGTCAAGGCACTCAGCGATCCCGGAGAGCATTGCTGACAAACCGCATGATTTGAGCTCACAACGTATTTCGCCATTTATCTCTTCACAAGCGATCAAGGCAGAATGCACCGATCTCCATATGATGACCTCTGTAGTGGCTTCGGATTTTAAAACTTTGGCCAACCGTCGATCTTCATGTACATACGGATCATATCTCAACATTGCTGCTTGGGAGATTCAACGCTATCAGAACTCTGGTGAGACTTTCTAACTTTTGAACTTTCTATCATTGCAATCTTAATAGCTCACAATTGATAATATTACGTTTTGATTTTTGAGACTTGATTAGCGAATTAAGTCTCCCATACTTCACGTACAAGACAACTAGACTTCAAACATATTTTCTGAATCTAAAGCAGTGCACACAACATCTCTTCTATCGTTGCTTCATTTCTTCATATACCTCCCAATGCGCCCTTAAATCTGAACAGCTAAACTTACCATCCTCATCCTTTAGCATTACATGGTTGTTCAAATATTCCTTTGCCGTCAGTATTCTCCCACATGGGCAACATCCCTCATGATGGAGCTTTTCACTTAAACTGTTGTATCTCTTGACCGACTTATCGTGAAAGGAAAAATGGCAATGCAGCAAATGCTTCTTGAAATCGTATTGTCTATTGAAATAACCGGACTTATGTGTACACTGTCCACGAGGGTACAAACATTTGAACCTTGGGATAGGGTCGTGTACTCTCATGTGACGAGCGAGATCCTTGGAGATATAGCGACCGCATTTTGTACACTTTTGCATAGGGTATGTATTCTTTCGATTAGCACCCCTTAATGAAGTTGTGAGAACTGTATCAATCATTGGGATGGATGCTGACATCGACGTAGTACCCATTACATAGTTGGGCTCAAGAATGACAATATCTGAACCTTGAGTAATAGGAGAAGAGCTTGGCCTTCCGTCGAACATGACACAGGGCGGCAAAGCATGCCTCTGTTGTTGTGGTCCACTGAAATGGGAATCCTTCAAAGGTGACAACCTTACTGGTGACAAGTAAGCCGGATAAAAGTTCGGATAGGCTGGACTTATACTAGAGCGGAGGTTCATGGGAACAAACAGTTGATCTGGAAGCCTACTTCCAGGAACACCTGGATCTGTGTATGAGTCTGAGTAAAGGAAATTCGTCATCATAATAACTCCATTTCTCTTCTTTTGTCTTCCGCATGCTCTTCAAGGCTAGAACACAGCCAGTGGGATACATCTAGCCTTTATACTTGAATTGTGACCTGATAGATGTAATTGAGCATTGCACAACCTGAGTAAGAAGCCCCCTTTGCGACCGGCTCTCCAAAATCCACAATGAATGTTCTGACATTGGTACCCAGGGATACATGATATTCACTTCTAGAAGCCAAGACAGGCCGATAGTACATAGTCCTCGCATCGTATTTAGAGGCACAATTCTCCTTGCAAGGCCTTACAACTTTTGGACGGACGGTAACAACGGCTACCTAGAGGCCAAAAATATCATTCAAAAGCATATTACATTACGTACATAGCTGCATACATATTTGTCTTATTGTAAGCACCTATGTTGTTCCTTAAAGTTCTTGTGGATGTCATCTGGCGGTTTGCAGATGCATGACTGAAAGGCGGAGGGATTTACAGACTTAAAACTTTAGCCTTACTTGTTTACAGATCAAAGCAAAAATGGCTTTGAATTTATAATTAAGAAAGATCAAAATATGATGGACTCAGATAATAGAACCCGCATTGACGTGCTAGGACAGTTTCGACTGGACTGAAGATTCAGATAAAGCAATTTTTGATACTTTGCTGTCGACCTGTCCATTCTGCATAAAGACAGAAAACTGAAGTATTTGGGCCTTTTTTAATTGTAAATTGTAAGAGCTTCGCCTTTTTGATTTTGCATCTGAGATCGGTTTTGGCAGAGGCTCAATAACTGATGCTAGGGTCATGGGCGAAATAATTCTTCTCCGATTGTTTAGAACACAAGACGCTACTTGCCTGTACTAGAGTGAAAATGAGATTTCTGAATAATCTCCTCTACTGATTCACACGTGGGGTCCACCAACTTGTTACCTTTCGGTGATGAGGAATACAAAGTACAACGTCCGATGTTTCAGATTCTTTGGGAGGTTACAGCTAAGAAAGCCAAAAAGATAGAGCTGTTTCAGAGATACACTCTAACGCCGATGGGTCGAAAAATATAGTCCTCCCTAGAGCAGCGCAAATTTTTTGTCACTGTGAGCATATAATATACATTCTTTTTAAGTTACAACCAGTGGAAATTTGTACCAAGTTCTACTCATTTAGGAATTTCAGGGCTCAGAAATATGGCTATGGGTGTGCCAAGAGCTGAGAATGCATTTTTGATTCCGTGCATACGTAGAAATTCTGTATAAAGATCACGTCTACAGAGCTAGCACCAATATCTACAGACAGTCCTGCCGTGTGATTGGCCCTGGATTCCGCTGGGTGTGACCACCTATCAGTTATGGTGCATTCTGCAGACTGGTTTAAGCGATAATCTCAACATCCAGTAGCGTCTCATAGTATTCATCAACAGACTATAAACGAGTATGTACAAGGGCGTGCCGGACCACTCTTTTGGGTCGCCCATGCGCACTGCACTGCACAGCACCCGTCAGTGTGGCGCTTACCGGTCCCCGGATCTTTTCTCGTACAAAATTCGCGAGTTAGAATTATCGCGCAACCGCGGGAGCTCCCGGCTCTTTTCTTATCGGCTGCCTCGAGAATGTTTGATAATTTCTTCATCACTTCTATCCTTATCGAAGCGTTATATCTTTCATACACCGTCTTGATCACAGATATCGCAAGATGTGCATGGGAAAACCAAGACATATTTACAAAGCGGAGACCCAGATGGTATTAAGCATCCCTCACGAAGTGCTCATAGATAGCATGAAGTCGTATGAGATTACACAAATTGAGTTTGACCCCGAAGAACTGTCGAAGTACCAATATAGAGATCTAATGCATTTAACACCACCACCTTACCAAGAGCCACCTCCTTACAGAGGGGAAGAGTGTATGACCTATGATATCTTCAAGAAACATGAGAAGCACACAGAGAAAGATCTTGGCGAACTTCCTCTACCGGTATCAACTCCTGTCCAAAGAAACAAGAGAGGAGTCCATGGACCTATATCCATCTTTATCTTGATCTGGGGCCTTTTATTGATCACTTTCTTTTGTCATAACTCAGGCTCACCATCATCTCATCGTCCATGACCGCAAAGTTGTTGCTGGTGTCCAACATTAGTCATAGTTCATAATTTCAATGCGACATATTTACTACATGGAATTTCAAAACAAAACCCATTCTATACCGGAGAACTATAAAAGATTTTTTCTATGTGAATGATTACTTGTCGATGTGCTGATCGTGCAACTTGGCGTAACGACCAGATGGATCCTCAGCACAACCCCAATCGGCCTTTGGAATCCATCTCATAACAGTGTCAGCAGCAGCCTTAGATGGGAACAACTCGTCAAACATACATCTGTACCAGTAAGCCTCTTTAGTTGTTGGAATATCGGAGCCCCATTCCGGCTTTGGAGTCTTGAACTGTTCGTCAGAGATAGTCTTCTCAGCAGTGTCCTTGAGGCAGTCAATCCAGGAGTATCCGACACCATCGGAGAATTGTTCCTTTTGTCTCCACAAGATCTCCTCTGGCAAGTATGGCGTAACAGATGGGTCGTCGGAGGTATCGAATGCCTTTCTCAAGATGTATTTCTCAATACGACCCTCAGCTGGCTTGATAAGCTTGTCTTCAGGGTTGATGTTCATGCAAACCTCCAAGAACTTCTTGTCCAAGAATGGAACACGAGCTTCCAAACCCCAGGCCATAGTGGACTTGTTGGCTCTCAAACAGTCAGCCAAGTGCAAGTTCTTAACTCTCTTGACACACTCCGTGTGGAACTCTTGAGCATTTGGAGCAGAGCCGAAATACAAGTAACCACCGAAGATCTCATCAGAACCTTCACCAGACAAAACCATCTTCACACCTTGGGCTTTGATCTTTCTAGACAAGAGGAACATAGGAGTAGAAGCTCTGATGGTGGTAACGTCGTAAGTTTCCAAATGGTGAATAACATCGGAAAGAGAGTCAATACCTTCTTCCAAGGTGAAAGTATGCTCATGGTGGATTGTACCAATGAAAGAGGCAACCTTTCTAGCGGCAATCAAATCAGGAGCGCCTGGAAGACCGATGGCAAAAGAGTGCAGCTTATTCCAACCGTGTGCGTGCAAGTTACCAGCGTCATCGACACCAGCCAACTTGTCATCATCATCAGATACAGCAGCCTTAGCGGTTTCTCTAGCAGCGATAGAAGCAATCAAAGAAGAGTCCAAACCACCGGAAAGCAAGACACCATATGGAACTTCTGCCATCAATCTCTTTCTCACAGCTAATTCCAAAGTCTCTCTCAACTCCTTGTAATCGACATGAGTAGTTGGGATCTTCTCCTCATCCCACCACGTCGGCTGGAAGTATCTTGTGAGTTTATCAGTCTCAGAGTCATAGACATGGCCTGGTGGGAAAGCAACGATTTCGTCACATTCATCAACGAGACACTTGAGTTCAGAGGCAAAGTATACACTCTCGGGAGACTTAGAGGATCTACCCATGTACAACGTCACCACACCGATTGGATCTCTAGCAGCAATGATACGGTCCTTTGGAGCATCATACAACACGAAACCGAACATACCGTCCAAGTGCTTTGGAGCATCGATGTCATATTTCTGATAGAGTGGAATGATTGGCTCACAGTCAGAAAGAGTCTTGAATGGATAATCAGAGCACTCAGCTCTCAAGTGGATTTGGTTGTAGATTTCACCGTTGACAGCAAGGATCAAAGATTCGTCCTCATTGGTGATTGGTTGGGCACCAGAATCCAGACCAACGATGGAGAGACGCTCATGGCACAAGATGGTGGAGTTCTTTGTGATGTTACCAGACCAATCTGGACCACGGTGTCTGATTCTCTTAGCGTATTGTAAAGCTTTTGGCTTGAAAGCCTCGATATATTCCTGTCTGTAGGCAGCAAAGATACCACACATCTTAGGGGATCTTCTAAGTCGTTGTGAGTGTGGAAGTTGTCGAGTATCAAAGAGAAGATGCCCAATTTTTCACTGAAAAGTTTCTGATATTTCAGCCGGCCGGGGCAAATTCGCTGAGTCACAGCGTGAGCCGAAAAGAGCAAGCGCTCTGTTGAATTCCAAAAGAGGCAATTAGGGGTGAACAGTTTGTATTATATTGAACATAAACTATGGTGTACACAGAGTTTTATGGAGCTGTGACCCCAGTAAGACTGCCAGAGGTTGTTCAAAATACCCATACAAGATTATACTGTTGTTCTAAGTACATGGAGCTGACAGCTATAGATTGAAGCTCTTTGTTTTGATGTTGCCGTTTACTCTGTATGCAGGGAATTGACCTCTAGTGGATGGATATCTTTAGAGGGATACAACTCGGAGTCTCTAGGTAGTCCTTTTTCAGACCTCAGGAGATTGGTACTGCAGCTCATAGATAATACTTCAAGTCTATATCTACCTACACACAACCAGCATCAATCAATATCTTGTATTCAGTTAGGAACTTCAGAGTCAGCAATACTTGGCGCATAGCTGGCATTGTTGTAGTCATCTGGGTCCTCTTCATCGTAGACTTCCTCTCCATCCTCTTCTGCTTCATCATCATCATGCTCATACAGATTTACATCGTCACCTTCTTCTTCATCTTCTTCATCTCTTTCATCAGCTTCAATCTTCATCTCTTGACAAATGTCATAACACTCAGCCAAAAGGGCATTCAAAGTCCCTTGTCCCTCTGGAATCTGTCCATCAACAATGAACTTACCATCTTCACGCATATTGTCCAAAGAGGCCAATTTCATCTGATAAGGATATAGCTCTCTCGCAGAGTTCACACCACCCATTCTCTTAACTTCCAAAAGGCATCTTCTCACTGTGGACAGCTGGTTATGAATAGGCTGTAGGGCCTCACTTACCGGTTCACTAGACTCCAATAACTTATAAACGATAGCATAACATCTTCTCAACAGGTACAACAACACCGCTTGACCCTTATTGCTATCTTCAGACGTTGGGAATTTGCCACCCACTCTCATATCGTCAATCTCTTGAAGACTCTTCTGATATGTGTACAAATCGGTTTCTCTCAAAGTCCATCTTCTTGTCACAAGCAAGTCTTCCAATGTGGTCTTCAGCGAGATTAATCTTTCATACACTGGCATGAGACTCTTATCCAACTTGAAATTATGAGCATGCAAATCACTGATCAAGGTGTTACAATCATCCAAGAGACCATTCAATACACTCTGACCTGCTTCAAGAACTTTATCAGTCTCCAGAGATTGGAACTTACCGCTAGCATCTCTATGGGACTCTAATTCATGGAGTTGTTCCTCGATTGGAGCTAATTCAGAAGTATCAAAATCAGGTCTCGAAGCCATGCTGAGCAATCTTCTTCTAATGGAGAGTAACTTCTCCAATAAGGTTTGTAGCTGTGAGTCAATGCCTTCGACTTTACTTTCAACTTGTTTATACTCCTCTAGACATTCCGCCAACTTGTTCTTCAACAACGTGTCCTCATCCTCCTCAACAAGGTGGACGTTCACGATCTCCTGGATCTCAGTTAGTCTCTCCTTGATGGGTTTTAAATCATGATGTGTGAACACTGAACTCTCATTCAAATGTTCAAGAAGCCTCTGGACAGTGGTCAACGAGGCATAGGTAGCTGGTGCAGATTTCGTGAGACCCACTGTGATAAAGAACAGAGATAGTAGCTGGAAGACATCATCGAGGACTTGATCCACCCTGTTGGCAATCTGGTGCTCTGTGGATTCACGGATTTTGTTCAACTGCTTCACCAGTGCCAGAACACTTCCATAGACAGCAAGCACATCTTTCGAGTTGAGGAATTGGGAACGGTCCTTCTTCAAGGAGGACAATTGTGCACGTATGTCTGTGAGTTGTTCGTAGATGGCCACCTCGGCCTGTGGAACGTCATTTGTATGCGGCATCACTCCTTTGCAGTTCTCTTTCTCTCTGATTCCTTGCGTTGGTTTTGTCTTCCCCCCCTGTTTAGTTCACTTTCAAGGGGGCCTCGAATTTTCCTCAGCTCATTTTGCGACTGTCGGGCGGCGGGCCGAGCGAGTTTTTCATGGGGGAAAGAAACAATAGAGTGAGATAAGAAGGACGACAGGTTTGTGAGATGGATGCGTAATTGCCTAGTATGGACAAGAGAAACCCATAGGCACAGTGTTACAGAGATATCAAACTCATAAAGATCGTTAAATAAAAATGAAAAAAAAACCACATAAAGAATAAATGACTGAGAGGCTCAATATTCCTAATCAGTTTCGAAATAGACTAAGTCTCAAAGTCTCAAAGATCTCAATCGTCATCAGGGTTTGCAACCCTAAGAATCTTTCTAGAGTAGTCGGCTTCATCTGCAAGAGAGCCTTCGCTTATTCTTCTTCTTCCTAGCATTACCGGGTTCAATCTCTGATCAACCATTAATTCCTCTTTCGTCAAGAAAGGATTCGACAATGGTCTGTTCAATTGAGAGTTATCACGCTTAATGGCTCCAATGTATGCTGAGTCTGCCAGTTCGGCATCACGTTCCTTATTGGCACGGTGACGACGGATGAAGATGAAGGCGATGATACCAAGACCGATTGCAGCTAGTCCACCAACAGTTCCACCCACGGCAGGACCAACAACACTTGACTTCTGCTGAGTTCCTGAGACCGATGACGACGACGAAGATGGTGAATTTGAAGAAGTTGACGATGACGCACTTGAGACGACAGTGGTTGAGGTTTCGGTACTAGTAGGGTTCACAGCCACTGTGGAGTATATAACCACTGTGGTACCACTTTGCTCCTGTGTCGACACTGCAGATGTTGTAGATTGACCAGTCGTTTCCTGTACAGAGGTCGTGAAGTGTGTTGAAGTTGTGGTCTGTGATGTGCTGGTAGAAGTAGAAGAGCTTTCTTTCGTTGATGACGTACCAACTCTACTAGATGCAACCGCGTTACCATTTGAGTAGACATCATAGGAATCAGTACCGCCGCAAGTCTGGTCACCATAACCGAAACAAGCTGTGGTGCAGCCAGAAGAGGTCGCACCACTTGGAGCATCAGATCCACAAGTACATGTACCACCGTTACTAAGTGCAAAATAGCTATACCCTGAACACACATTGGCACAATAAGAAGAAGTCTGAAATGAATAAGTAGACACGACCGTGAATGAAGAAGGCAGAGATGAGTAACAGCCAATGTATGACTCTGCCATTGTGGTGGATAGGAATGCTGTGGAAAGGAATAGGAATCTCATTTTTTTAGACGGGGGGGTATTAGGAAAGGAATAGTCTTTCAACTGAGGACGGGAATAATTCAGTCTTGGGAATTCAACGTAGCAAAGTTTCCTTGAGTATGGATAGATGAGATCTTGACAAAAAACGTCAGATCTTACTTTGAACACAGTGAAGCGAGGTTAAAGTGAACGAGAGTGTCCTTTAGGCAGATATTTGGAAGCCGTCAGATATCGAAAATGTAGCGTAATTCGACCCTTGGGGGCTGCGTTCCTGGTATCAAACAATGAGAGAGAGAGAATATTTGTCAGAAACTAACGTAATGCCCCTTCCAGCTTCTTGTATCCTGTATATTGTACCTTTTTATCCGCTTAAAACACGTCTTTACGTCCTTTGTAGCATTTTTTCCAATTTCTACTTTGGCCAAATTTGGCACTTTTTCTCGCTCCTTCGCCGGCGCACTTTGGGGGGCTTTGGGAAAAAATGCTGGCCACAATCGGAAGGTGTCACGTGCCTTTGTATTGCCAACTTTGGCAGAATGACATGGCCCTTCTGTGAGAGGTTCAAACGCAATAGTCTGCTAACGATCAGGGTGAGTTGTGCATGACGGGAAGGTGGGTGATTTACATGAGTTTCACTGTTGATGTATGTGAACGTTATAATATCGATTCTGTTATAATTTAAGTACAGTAGTTCCAACCTTTTTGTCGTATCACGTGATACGTACGTACACCGCTTAATAGACTCATTAGCATAATATTACAAACATGAGGCTTGAGGGGCAGAAGAGGTTTTGCTATAAATGTATGGCCATTGGCGGCTATGAAGTATGATCACATCTCTGTCTGATGGAACCATCTACTGAAACGACACCAAAGCGCATTTTGAAAGTCCGTCACATTACCAGAATATACGGAAGAAAGTAAATCAAAATATCATGGCCTAGTCTTGACCCACTCTTGAATCATATTATAGGAATCCTTAGCGCCATCCAAAAAAAGGGTCACAAATTGCTTATATACCAACAGGGAGTACTTCCAGAACAAATGACGGGTAAAATCCAAATACAATCCAATCAGATTAGTTAGTCTGTAGTTCTCAACCAGTTCGCTCACTTGATACAAGTTCAGAGAACCATTCTTATAATCATTGCAGAAGACAACTTGATTTCTGAGGTCAAACCAATCGTTAAAAGTCAAGATACAGAATAACAAATTACCAATGATTAAAGAAACTAGAAGTCTGGATTCAACACCACTATGTGCATTCTGTGCCTTATACAGGAGGAGATACATCAGGAGGACAAATAATGTTAACACAGACTGCCCGAATGTTGTAGAAACCAATGAAGGCTGTAATATTGGAATGGTGCTGCAAAAGGAATTCACAGGTGCGTTATTGACGCCGAAGAACCTGGAAAGCGAAGCGTCGGACTGGAGTGCTAGAGACTTAGATCCAAAAAGAGAGGAGAAAAATGACATTTCTTGTGTGCAGATAAACTTATCACTCTAATTTCTCTTAAGACGGAATAGAGTGTTCGTTAGAAAGTAAGGATGACGCGTCCCACCTTTTAGTAACCCATGTTCTAATGGCAGTGGTTAGTGCAACATGGTCAGTTTAGCAAATGCTCTTTGTATTGCTTGAAGCTTTGATTAATATGATCTCGAAGAGATCTTTAAGCTTATTGAACATTCCCGATTTTTCTGCCTGCTCAAGATTATTTGGGTGACAGCAGACTTGTCTCTTAGGCTCGATAATTGGCATGTATTCTCTGTTTGGTATTACCGTTCGGAATTCCGGAAGAAGCACAACATTGTTATTAATATCAGGAAGAGTGAAATGACGTTCTGTGATTCTGGATATTGTCAAAATCTATTGAGGATTCCGAAATGCAGATGGTGTTGGTTTAGCGAGAAGATCAAATCATCAGTCCTATATCTTGTTCTGCCCAATTTCTCCATCGCTATTGATAAGAGTTCCACAATCGCAGCTCACTCAAGCTTTCAATATAAACCCCAAGGAGCTTTGTCGTCATTGTCTATATTAACATAGACGGCAATTACAGACCTTGATAATACATCCAAGGTTGCATCTAGAATTATAGCTTGACCTTTTTTCAACAGCGGTGTCGTTAAGGTCAAGTATCGCAGAGTGACCGATCCTATCAGAGAACCGTCTCATTCTGAACATAACGAAACCATAAATATACTTGGTAACTAATGCAAAATAAACCTAAGCGATCTTGGAGACAAAAGACTCGAGAAAAAACTGTGAAGATTTTCGCCAAATTTGCTGAATTTGGTCATTATTAACGCATCAGCCAACCATGAGCCGTGATCCATCTTGGCCTGATCTTCCATCGGGGAGATTTATCAAATCCACTGTCACCAGGTTAACTGTGGTATTGGATGGTTATATGCATATGATAAGCGATACCTACGGCGCTTCAGCTATTAGTACTATTTCATCCAAGCTCAGCCGAACCCGAAGACCTGTATAATCAATACTGTATGATAGGTGAAGCACGCAATTTCATAGAGGTTAGGGAGGCCTTCAGAATTATGCATTTCCCAAACCCATATAGTCTACGCCGGTTTGGAAGAGAGCCTTGAGATCCCTGAACTTGACGCACCAGATAATGGCTTACACCTATTGAGCACAAGAGAAGTCTTAAATTGGAAGATAGTGTCAAACAGGCTCGTTGGTCCCCAGAATAGTACGGTACATGAAAGAAATTTGGTAGGCGCTTGAGATTCATTAATCTGCCTTTGTTTATTGTGCTCTCTTTCTTAAACAGATTCAGCAGTCAAAATGGCAGTCTCCAAGTTTGTGACAATAACCAATGAGAACCCACTTTAATCTCTTTGTAGATCGAGCTAGTTAATGGGCAGGGGGGACCGAGATCTCACAGCTTCAACGCCGTACAGAACAGATAGAATTCCCAAGACGGTCTGAGGTTAGTTCTCCAGGTGACGAACATCTTTACCAGGCCCTTTCAGAGTTTACTCAGACTAAACTCGTTAATAGGCAGTTTAGTGAGAGCCAGAAGTTGATGAACGAACAAAAATGTCAATACATTAAGGGAATTCGTAGCTTTAAAACCATATTCAAGATCTATCTCGTGATGATTGTGGGACTTACGCTCATAAACCAAGGGAGACCAGTAAAAGTCATCTCCAATATGGTTTTTAATCCCTTGATACACTCTTTAACCTTCAATAAGGTAGTGACGGTGTCTTTTTCTTGACAACGCTACTCATTTTTTGTCACAGAATCTGCACCTGCCTCTGTGGCCTTGGAATTCTATGTGCATGCAGGTATTGCAAATCTTCCGATTACTTACGATCAGATTATGGGGACCTGGTTCGATATTTTCTTCAAAACAAGTTGATGGTGCGGTAAATCTCAATTGCATCTTTCTTGGAGTACAAAAGCTCTTGTTACAGAACTATGGTATGTTCCAGATTGTCGGATTGGATTTTACAGAAAGGGATAGTGAGGTTCAATCAGGAAAATGGAATCAGTACATTTATAAACGAATAAAGTAATGCATCCAGATCTAGAATTCGTCGTAAGCATAGATTTTAAAGAGCCAGAGATCAAGATTGGATGATCATTATTGAACTCAAGCGAGATCCCACGGATGAGCTCATATGATTCTTGTTGGAATCCCTAGCTCCAGAAGAAGAATAGGATCCAATACTATAAGGGTTATTCTACAGCTTTCTACGCCTCGTTGGAACGGATTCATGAGCATTAAGAAAGTCTAGTGTCTAGTGTGTTATTACTCGCGCAGTTCCGCATATTAATAGTGACTTTACCCATCGTTTTCAATTATGTGCTTAAGGTTTCTTTAGAGTTTTGGGATTTTTCCGGGGAAAGCGCCTACTTATAAAGTCAACCACGCGCCAACAAGAACAAGAAGAGCGAGTCAGAGAAAGCGATGGTGTGCGAAATACCGATCACTTGGGATCGAGTTGCTGAAATTATCAGTGAGTATTGATAAGAAGGGTGAGCCTTGGGACAGAAAACTAATAAAGGAAAGGGAACAACACGTTGGGTGATCTATACAGAAACCGTGAAACGACTGACAGATATCACAAATTTAAGAAACAATGTGCTGAGAATAACGAGTCTGTGGTACAATACATCATCAGAAATAGACTTATGTGGACGAACGATGGAAAGGTTAGCATCACACCAACTTCAACAAGGCTCTTTGCAAGCGAAGACGATCTCTGCTTTATCCCAAATGACTTTCCCTATAACTTTGAACCGTGTGTCACCCACTTGGTCTTATGGTCCAAGCTGGTGATCCCAAATGACCCTGAATCATCAATCGGTGATGTCTCTGAAGGTGTGAGAAGAGTCATTTATGAATACGTCTACAGAAACTTTGTGCAGCATCTTGGTGAGGATAATGTCCTTTGGTTCAGAAATTTCCCGATCTTACAGAGCGTGGTAGAACTATCTCATGTTCATATTCTGATAAAGAATATTCCGGAGGATTTCTACCAATCCCTGGTGAATACTCCTGGTGTTGTTCTCACTGAGTCGGAGGTTGATGCTCTCATGGATACCTAGCCTAACAGCACAAAATTTCCCATAAACACCCCATACAAAAAGTTTACAGTGGCATAGCACTGAGTACATAGATGACCATTCAAGTAACGATGCTTGAAATATAAAATATAAAATATAAACTGTTAAAGTGTTAAACATACCACATTTACATCATATAGCGCTGTAAAGAAGTGTCCCTTCCGCACACCATTTTGGGTGAGAGCTTAAAGGGTCTTCTCGGACAATGGTGATCTTTGCCGAGAATATAATCTGAAGGATCAATTACAAACTGAAAATGGACCGAGAGGACTCTGCACGGTCTCTGATGAATCACACAAGACGTGGCTCCCTAAGGGAAAATGGAATTCTCTTGAAAGACCACCTCTTTCGGCGTGGCAACTCGTCGTTTTCAGGCTGTTTTGCCTTTCTAGGTCTGGACAGCGACCCTGAACCAGCATTGATCCCATACGCAGACATTCTACGCATTGAACAGGCAGAAGAAGGTAGCATTAAAGTAATTTTTGCTAAGAAAAAGGGGAGTCATCTCGAACCAGAAAGCGCTTTACTGAACATCGACTACCCTGGTGCCGATGATGTCATACAATATATTACCGACAAGAGCTATCCAGGTACCAAGCCTGGAAAACGAATCATGGTGCTTGTGAATCCACACGGTGGTCAGGGAAAAGCTATCCAACTGTTTGTGAATAGGGCTAAGCCTATCTTGGAAGCTGCAGGGTGTCATGTGGAAGTGCACAAGACAACTCATCATAAGCATGCCATTGAGATTGTGAAGAACATGGATGTTGACCAGTTTGATGTTGTCGCGTGTGCTTCCGGTGATGGCGTTCCCCATGAAGTTCTTAATGGTTTGTTCTCTAGGCCTGATAGAGTCTACGCCTTGAACAATCTTGCTGTGACACAGCTGCCTTGTGGTTCAGGGAATGCCATGTCTGAATCCTGTTATGGAACCAGCGAGGCTTCACATGCAGCGCTGTCATTAATCAAGTCACACCTGGTGAACATAGACTTGATGGCTTTAACGCAGAATGGTAAAATCTCTATATCATTCTTATCGCAGACCGTTGGTGTCATTGCTGCTGCGGACCTTGGTACGGAACATCTGCGCTTTTTGGGTCCCATCAGATTTGATCTGGGCGTTCTTGATGGGGTCCTACGCAAGAAGAAGGTTCCATGCGATATTGCCATCAAGTATTCTGCAAAGTCCAAGGATGCACTACGTGAACGTTATGATCGTCATGCTCAAAGATTAGAGGATAAGCATTTCGACATTACAGAGGAGAGCTTAAGACTCAAATATGACCTAGATGGACCAATCCCTGATGACTGGGAAATTGTTGATCCAGATATGACATCTAACATGGGTATCTTCTATACCGGAAAGATGCCATACATTTCTCGTGACACGAATTTCTTCCCTGCTGCTCTACCCAACGATGGCTCATTTGACATCATCATGATCGACTCACGTACCTCAATTGCAAGGCAGGTACCTATTCTGCTCAGCATCGATACTGGGTATCATGTACATGCCGCTGAAGTGCAACATTCCAAGGCACTGGCTTACAGATTGACTCCAAGACAGAATGATGGGTACCTATCGGTAGATGGTGAGAAATTTCCCTTTGAAGAATTTCAAGTCGAGATACTTCCTGGTGCAGCTAAGACTCTGATGCGAAATGGAATGTTTAGACAAGGTAAAGCGTTGGATCAGATCTAGTTTAGACTAATGGATGGTTCCTCTGCCCTTTAGGTTTTGATGTATCTGTAGTGGAACAACCAGGTGGTTGGAAAAGTGAGTGCGCTAAAGACTCATCAACATCTGTTCCGCTTCGTCTCTAGAAAAACGTGAATAAAACAGGCCTTAAAGCACAATGGCCGAGTCAGAGTTCAAAGAATTCCAACAGCTGGAGCAGACTCTCCCTCCGCCGATCCAGAGCAGCTCGACACGTATCTTTCAACAGTTCGAAGTGTCGTCGCCGTCCCCGGAGAGGAGCACGAAGAATCCACTGTCTCGTCTTCAACTTCAGCATAGTGTCGATGATTTGACGCGCTCTCAATCACCAGTGCCTACACCAGGTCCATTACTACAGCCAGATGTCCACTTTCCAGCTTTGAATAAGGAGAATGCCGCTACTGGTGTCATCTGGTGTACCGACAGAGCTTCTGAACGTGGTTACCCAAATGCCAATTGGGTAAACTTGGGTCAAGGTATGCCAGAGACTGGTGATATCCCAGGTTGTTTCAAAAGACCAAACAATCTCAATATGTCCTTCGAGAGTCGTGAATATGGTCCAACCTCTGGCATTAAGGAGTTGAGACAGACAATTGCCGACTTGTACAATGATCATTTTAGACAGGGAAAGGAGTCCAAGTATACTTGGGAAAATGTTAATGTTGCGCCAGGTGGAAGGGCCGCTTTGACTAGAATCGCTGCGGTCCTTGGTGATGCTTATCTTTCGTTTTTCTTGCCAGATTATACTGCTTATGCTGAGATGCTTTCCCTTTTCAAGAACTTTGCTCCAATACCCGTGCCACTGTATGAGACTGATGGTTATAAGATTGACTTGAAGATCATCAAGGGTGAGTTGAACAGAGGTGTATCTGCCATCTTAACATCTAACCCGAGAAACCCAACAGGTCAATGTATGACGCGTGAAGAGTTGAAAGAACTTCATAATTTGTGTAGACAGAAGTGTCTTTTGATCATGGATGAGTTTTACTCAAGATACTACTACGATGGTGAAGTTGGTGACTGCATATCATCTGCCAGTGAAGTGGAAGATGTGAATAAAGACCCTGTGCTTATCATTGATGGTCTTACAAAGTTTTTCAGATTACCGGGCTGGAGAGTCTCTTGGATCGTCGGACCAAAGCAATATATTTCCGCTTTGAGTTCTGCTGGTTCCTATCTGGACGGAGGTACCAACTATCCATTTCAGGAGGCTG
Organism: Williopsis mrakii; assembly: GCA_003706445.3. NCBI lineage: Eukaryota > Fungi > Ascomycota > Saccharomycetes > Phaffomycetales > Wickerhamomycetaceae > Williopsis > Williopsis mrakii. The sequence continues at coordinate 282,786 of PPLH03000002.1, forward strand.
CCATTCCATTCCTCAAGCCGGACTTAGTCAGACAGGAGACCATTGCCCTCCAGACCCATTTCAAGGCCAAGAGGGATTATTGTCTGGACAGACTGACCAAGATGGGATTCCAATTTAAGATCAAGCCCAATTCTACTTTCTACATCTGGGTCGATTTAAGTCATCTTCCAGGTAAGTTGTCAAATTGCTTGGGGTTCTTCCATGAGGCTCTACATGAGGATGTAATAGTGGTGCCGGGTATTTTCTTCGACTTGAATCCGTTGAGTTTCAGAGAGTTGAGCGATAGTGAGATGTACTCTTATATCAGAATCTCCTATGGTCCAGACATGGAGAGCATGGTGAAAGGTATGGACAGAATTGAGAAAATTCTTCGCAGACACGGCTCTTTGCCAGCTGGATATGATAATTAAAACTAGTCGTTACAAGGGCATTAGTTAAAATTTTGAAACGCTGTGTAGTTCGCAAACGTTATTATCCATATCAGGAACATGGCAGGGCGTTTCAGGACGCCAATTTGCACAAAGTCGCGATACCACCACATACTTTTCCGTAAATATACAAATCCGGTAATGACTTGTCGCATTCCGGCGTTTTTTTTGCGCATGCGACTTTGTGGCCTTTTTTGGGCGTGTTACTAAATTTCCAAATTGGTTTCAAGTTTGGGCTGTGTTTAGCAAACGAGGTTAAACAGAACGAGGTAACGATGAGCTACAACAATGTGAGTATATATGATCACGAGGTGCTAATGATATATGTGCAATGGAGTTTGATTTTTAACACTTATGATGTTTTTTGGGGCGTTTGAATTTGAGGACTAGTAGGAAGGGATGGAACGAGCTTTTGAAGGAATCGTTTCAGCCTGCTTATGGCAAGCCTCGTCTCCTAATTGATGCTTGGTTGAGAACTGAATTTTTCTGGATGTTTCAATGTTAGTGTTATTTCTTAGACACAATGAAGACTCCAGATATGATGCATTCCATCGTATAACCTCCCAATCCCGTTTGTGCCACTACTAACCATTGAGACAGCAATACGGGTACGACAGCGGTAACCCATACCAAGAGAGTCACGAGTTAAACAACTACAACGATGGTGGTGATGACTTCGTTGACTTTATGAAGAATATCTCTAATATCAACAATGACTTGGATAACTATAACCAATTAGTTGAGCTCATTGAGTTTAACCAGAAAAAGCTCTTGAGTGAAGTGAACGAGGAACAAGAACTTGCGACCAGAAAGCAGTTAGATAGCCTCATTGCTCAAGCTTCTTCTCTGCAACAAACTTTGAAGACGAAGATCAAAGATGCACAGGCCACAGCTGGTAACGATTCTGCAAAGAAAGCACAAGCTGAGAACTCCAGAGGAAGATTTCTGGGAATCATCCAGAATTACAGAGTTATCGAGGCTGATTATAGAGAACAGAACAAGCAACAAGCTGCCAGACAGTACAAAATTGTTCGTCCAGATGCTACTGAAGCTGAAGTGGATGAAGCTATTAGTGATGTTGGTGGCCAACAGATCTTTTCACAAGCCATTATGAACGCCTCTAGAAGGGGGGAGGCTAAAACTGCATTGGCTGAAGTGCAATCGAGACATAAGGAGTTGCAAAGATTGGAGAAAACTATGGCTGAGTTGACTCAATTGTTCCACGATATGGAGGAACTGGTTGCCGTGCAAAACGTCCAAGTTCAAAATGTTGACGAACAAGTCGCTGATGCTCAGAAGGACATAGAGATGGGCCTTGGCCACACTGATAAGGCTGTCGAGAGTGCCAGAAAGGCTAGAAGAAAAAAACTCTGGTGCTACGGTATACTCGCTTTGATCATTATTATCATAATCATTGTGATTGTTGTTCCAATTGCCACTCACTTTTCCTGAGGATAAACCACACAAACGTCACTGTTACCAACCTAATGATCAGTATACTCTTAGACAGCTTTCCCGATGTGTGCGTTTGTTCCCCTTTTTTATGTGATTCTCTTTATTTGGTGTTTTAACAAGTTCCTCTCTATGTAACTGACGAGAGGGAGGGAAAGTCTGCCCAAAATGACTGTTTTCTTTTTTTAATTGTATAATTCTACAGAGACAAATATTGACAACAATGTATCTATTATAAGAAGGAAATATGGAATAGTGATTAAAGTCCTGAAGAATTGACACGGATATGAGTTCAATCAGGGTGGAGAAATCCCAGTTAGAGCAGATGTAGAAACTTCAGCCCATGGACATTGTTCTCCCAGAGACGAAAGTGTTCTATTGGACTACGTAACCAACGGCCAGGACGAACCCAACACAAAGGAGTCAATTAGAAGGCTTAGCGTTCTGGTGATCTTGATTGGAGAAAAAAGGAACAGAAAGAAAGAGAGAAAGTTGAAAAGTTTTTTTTTGTACTGCACGGCCTTCGGGAATGGGTTCGCACCACACACGGTTTCAAGACAGGGCATGAAGAATGAATAGATAGAAATGATTCAACCAAAAGAAGTAAATATAGAATCGTTCTATAATCGGTGTTATTGAATCATGATTTCTCTGGACTTTTCTGAAAGACTTCTGAGGTCTCTTTAGTTCTAATAAGAGTACTGAAATACGTCAAGTTATGAACTGCTCTATAATCTCTGATTCTCTCGAGGAAATTCCAATTTCGTATATGCATTACGTTATACCAAGAAAGGACATAAGATATCCTTAAACCGATAGATATTATGATTTATTCACAACAGGCTCTTTACAACTCATGACCTTGTGTTTCATCATACCTAGTGCACAGTGTAACGTCAGAACAAAAGACTGGACAGATAATGATTATCCGAAGCACTGAATGAACAAAGGAAGATAAAAGTGTTAATTGAGTGCTTCCACTCCCTTGAGTGCAGCTTAATTTCAAGATACTAATTTCTTCAGGTCAGGTCAAACACCAGTCTTTCAATCATAAAGGGTACGAATGGACATACTCGTTCAGTACTCTGAACCTCGACCCCCACCCCCTACCTCCATTTCATCAAAATTTAGTAATATGCCTTCTGAATCGAGATTATATGTTCTGAGGTTTTAGAATTTATTGAGATTGGACGGTACAGTGTTGTTGGTAGAGCTGGAAAACAGCTTCGTCAAGGACAGGAGATTGGGATCACCGAAGGTTTATATGTGAATATCCATCTTATTGGGAAGCTTGTGCTCAGTCAATTGCTATTGATAGCTTCAAATTGTTTCTTTCTTTTTCCACTAGCACACGAAAGTCATCAACAGCATACTCTATGAACCAACTTTTAGGAACCATTTCAGCTGTATCTATGAACGAACTAATCACGTCCCAGATTTAAATGGAGAAGAACCACTGTCGTATATCCAAGCCTTAAGGTAGCTATATAAATACAAACTCTTTATTTATTTGTTTTTCTGGGTACCCCAGCTATTTCCCAAAAGCTGAGCAAGCGTTTTGATAATTCTGCCCTTCTATCAGCTTGAAAGATGTTAAATACCAGGCAGTATCAAGCAATATTCAAACCTGTAAATTTTGAACTTGGTATGTAAAACTCTGAACTTTCGATTCGTGAGTTGTAATGACAAAACCAAGATCGCTCTTAAAGACGGTCTCCAAATATATCGTCGTAGAGAGAAGATCGTGCGAATGCACTCTTTATATGTACTGGGTAATAGGTTCGAGCCACATTGCACTGACCAATGAACCAACATTCTAAAACATGGAAGTCTCTCTTCGATTTAGCATTGCCACTATTCTAAGGGGACCAATGGATGGTTATACGAAGGCAAAACACCAGGCTGCGGGGCATGAGGGTGCGATGGTGGATGAAAGTGGGATGGTGTTTATCAAACCAACAACGCAGCAAGAGATTGACTTCTACACCAACATACAGAACATACCCTATGATGAGTGCAGGGAGTATGAATTGGACATGTTCCTCCCTGCATTCATGGGCACACTGGAGTATGGGATCACGGAGCAAGTAGAGAAGACACAGACTGTGAACAATGAGCTTCGTGAAATGAGTGACAGGCAGAATAGTGGTAAGCCACAGAAGCCGTACGCAGTGATGGAGAACTTGTTGTTTGGGTACACACATCCCTGTATCATGGATATTAAACTTGGCTCCCTGTTATATGATGAGAGTGCACCAGAGGAGAAGCGTGAAAGGTTACAGGAAGTAAGTAATGCAACGACATCCGGGTCCCTAAATTATAGAGTTTGTGGTATGAAGATGCACAATAATGATATTCCAGATCTCTCTAACTTTGAAACAGCCTATGATCACGTTTTCAAAGATGAAGATGGATACATTGTTTTTGATAAGTGGTATGGACGTGCCCTACGCGCTGATAGTGTTGTGGACCATTTTAAGATATTCTTCAACCATAACAACTTGAATGAAGCGCAGAGGAAGGTACTCCTGGAGAACATGATAATGAGGCTGGAAATCCTCTCACAATGTCTTCATGAAACAGAACTTCGAATTAGATCTGGTAGCTTGCTATTCACATATGAATCTAATCCGAAGAGATGGGATGAACTCAAGAACGAGGACACACTCTTTCCTGATCAGCTTGGTTGCGAAGAAGACGATGGCGAAGTACCCGCATCATTGAGCCAGCTGAACATGATTGATTTTGCGCACGCCAGATTCACACCAGGTGGAGGACCAGATGAAGATATCATCAAAGGTGTAGAAAACCTGATAACTATTCTGAAAGAGCTATAGAGCATAAGTAGTTTTGTACATTACTACAAAATACCAAAAATTACGCCTATCTTACATAAATTAATTTCTTTACTCCAACAACTTAGTGATCTTACCAATAGCAATGGTTTGACCTTGATCTCTCAATGTAAATCTACCCAATGGCTCGTAATCTTGGTAGGTCTCCACACAGACAGGAGCAGCAGTCTCCAAAACAGCAATGATCTTCATACCCTTCTTAGCAAATGCAGGTGGCTTCTTCGATTTTCTGTTAGTTCCCTTCTCCAATTTGTGCAAGAGTGCCTTGAAAGTGACCTCTTCGATAGCAGTATGAACGTGCATCACGCAGGAGAAACCAGATGACAAGATGGACTTGAGTTCCACGATGGCGATTTGAGCTTCAAATCTAGTGACAGTCTTAACTGGGGCCTTTGGAGATGAAAGCACGAACCCACTGGAGATATCTTCTTCTTCAACACCTTTCAATTTGATTCTAACTTGTTCACCACAGTAAGCAGCATTCACTTCATTTTCGGTTTCGTTGTAGATGGTCACAACTTCAACATTGGTTCTGTTTGGCATCAAGATCAACTTATTACCGGTTTTGACATGACCCGATTCGATCTTGCCTTCGACAATGGTACCCAAATCTTTCATTTTACCGCTCACTGGCAACATGAATGGAGCATTGACATATCTGTTTAAATGCTGCATGTTATCCAAGTACTCCAATAAGGATGGGCCGTTATACCATGGACATTTATCTTTTGGTACTCTGTCTTTCAAACCATCACCAGTATAACCTGAAACTGGCATGAAATGGACATCCTCCTTCACGTTATAACCGACACCCTTCAAGTACAATCCCAGTTTCTGGGTACATTCGTCGTATCTCTCCTTGGACCAACCGACAGTAGGGTCATCCATCTTGTTAACAACGACGATCATCTTGTTAACACCTTGTGTTTTGGCCAATAAGGCGTGCTCTCTAGTTTGACCGCCCTTCTCGAAACCTGTCTCATATTCACCCTTTCTAGCAGAAATGACAAGGATACCCACATCAGCCTGAGAAGCACCACCAATCATCTCAGAAACGTACATCTTGTGACCTGGAGCATCCAAGATGGTATAACGTCTCTTGTCGGTCTCGAAGTAAGACTTACCAACTTCAATCGTCTTACCGTCGTTTCTCTCCTCTTTGTTGGTATCCATGATCCAAGACAAGTACCAACCTTGTCTACCGGCATCCTTGGCTTCTTTTTCATACTTTTCCACGGTACGCTTATCCACCGTACCCGTCAAGTATAGCAAGTTACCACCCATGGTGGATTTACCGGCATCAACGTGACCCATAAAGATTATAGAAACGTGGTCTTTACCGCCGTACATATCGTTAACAACTTCTTCATCAACTTCTTCTTCCTGTTCCTTAGCAACAGCATCAGCAGCAACAGATATTGGGGCAGAAGCTGGAAGAGAGGAAGATGAAGTGGATTCTTTCTTGGATTCAGACTTTGGAGCTAACGGTTCTTCCTTCTTGGCCTCTGCCTTTGGATTTGGAGTTACTTTTTTGGCCTCCACCTTTGGCTCCTCCTTCTTTGGCTCCTCCTTCTTTAGTTCCTCCTTCTTTGGTTCCTCCTTCTTTGGAGCGTTTGCAATCTTAATGCCTGAAGAAGATGCCAACTTCAACGTCTTCTTCACCTTTGGGGCGGCGGAAGCGGTGGCCTGCTTCTGGTAGTCCTCCAAGGACATACCACGGGACTGAGCTGGTTGTTGCTGTTGTTGGTAGTTGTTGTATTGGTTGTAGCCTTGGTTGTAGTTGTCGTAGTTGTTGTAGCCTTGGTTGTAGTTGTTGTAGCCACCTTGGTTGTAGTTGTTATAACCCCCCTGTTGGTAACCTCCTTGTTGATAACCCCCCTGTTGGTAGCCACCTTGCTGGTAGCCACCTTGCTGATAACCACCGTATCCACCATAGCTCTGACCTGGAGTGAAAGATGCAGCATTATTTGGTTGAAAGCTCTGGAAGTTGGAAGCGTTGTACTGACGTCTCTGACCCTGCTGTTGGCCGTCGTTGACGGACTGCTGCGCAAACTTGTTGGACAAGTCATCCTGATTATACCCTTGGCCTGACATTGTGATTTTTACGCCTTCCAATTGGAGTTTCTGTTCTTCGAGACCTTTCACCACATCAGCTTTTTTTTCCAAGAGAAATTTTGATCCGTACGAAAGCGGAAATTATTGTGCACGTGTGACTCAGTACTGGATGTCACGTGAACATACTCCCAGGCATACAGCTACAACTACAAGCACAATATAGAAGCAAAAAAAAGCTATCACTAATGTACATTATTCAACACTAGAAGTCAAATTGAATCATTCGATCATTCGACAATACCACCATGTTCCTCATATATCAATTCCTCATCCGGAACATCCTCAATAGTGACTTTTCTCTTTGGTCTCTCTTCCTCCTTGGCTTTTGGGACTTTGATAGTCAACAATCCGTTAATGTAGTTGGCCCTGATAGCATCATCCTGGATCTTAGGCAAAGTTGGGAACTTGACGCGTCTCTCGACAGATCCTGTTCTAATCTCATTGACCTTAATTGACTCAGTAGGTAACGGTTCTGGTACAACACCCTTGATGATGACCTCATTTGTGGAGGGATGGAAATCAATGTCCAGCTCTTTCAGTTGAGCACCCGGTAAGGCAAGAACAACGGTGTACTCGGATTCAGTCTCATAAACATTTGTCTGTGGGGAATATGGAATCTGTGGATTCTTGACATTGCGCTGAGAAATCTCAATCTTTGGTTGCGGCTCTTTGAACTTAGCGGTAGAATGACGCTTGGTGAGTGGCTGTGGCTTTGGCTCGGTCTTAGCTGGAACCTCAGGTTCTGCATCCTTCTTGGCTTCCTCCTTGGTCTCCTTTGGCTGTTCAACAGCTGGTTTCTCACCCGCTTCTTCAACAGGTAGTTTCTCTGTTTCATGTTCTGGTTCTGGCTCTTTCTTTGGCTCCGGCTGCTGCTCCGCAGATCTGGCCTGACCACCAGAAATCAAATTTAAAAGATCATCAAGAGAGTTAATCTCGTATGATTCTTGTCTCTCGTGTGGTAATTGCTGCTGAGGAGGTGGACCTTGTGGACGGGTGAATTGTCTTCTTGGTCTCCCGTACCCGAAAGGAGAGCCATAGTAGTCTGGGTATCTTGCACCAGAGTACTGATCTTCACTCTCAGCATCATCATCCTCGTCATAGTAACCAAATGGATACCCTCCGTATGGAGCACGTTGGCCGTATCTAGCATAAGGATTTTGTGGCTGTCTTTGCTGTTGATAACGGCCCTGGGACTGGAGAGCCTCTAAGAGATCTTGAATAGCAGCGTTGTAGTAGGCCATTGAGTAATTTTCTTTCACTTTAGAGTGGGTAAGGGGTTGTTTGGTTTCGATGGGAAAATGAAAACTGTGGTGGCCATATCCCCAGGTATTTATACTTACTTCCTTGCTAGGTCAGTGGCCCCATCCACATGCGCCCCCTGGCAACTTACTGTTCCCGGCGCGCCCGCTTCCCGCTACGTGTTCCTTCTGGAACTTTCTAGGCAGAGAGCAACCCAAGGAGCGCAGGCTGCACAGTCAGCCTACGCAGAATTCTCTGGAAGGAACTGTCCAAGGGCGAGTTGGTGTGGGGGGGGGGGACTTTTTCGCGGTTGGCCCCCCCGGGAGCTGGGGAGAGACAGCACGGAGCTCCGTTTCCTGGGGTAAGATTAAGCTGGCTAACACGTTGTAGTATCTTTCCAAGACGTGTTGTTCCAAATTGGAGAAGTTTCTTTTACCTACGTAGGTGTAAACGTAGACTCTAAACACTTGACTCAATTTTCAAATTTCCAATATCCAGATTTCGTTGTAATTTGCTCAAAATTGATTTGTTCTGTTGAGCAGATTGGAATGTATTGAACATTATAGTGTCAGTTTGATGATTAATGAGCCCTCTGAGATTTGTCGATGGCATTGGCAGCAGCAACAGTTTAGTGTTGAAAGTTGAAACTTGACTTCTGATATATGAAGAGATCTGAGTAGTCTTGAATGGTCTGCTTTTTAAGGTTGGGTGGTGTGAGAGACCTCAGCAGGTTGTTATCCCCCCCCCCTTCAGTGGGTTCTTGAACTCGACAGCATCATTTACATTCAATAAGGTAATCTGATCACATGTCCTGATCCAAGGGATCTTCACATAATATATCTGATCCTTTTTTAATTTTCTATATAATAAATGATCCATGAGGTTGAAGAAATTTCAACGATGGCGGGACCTTCAGAATTAGTTCATAACTTGGACTTGCCCGCCAAGCCAGAAACAAGCTCTTCCACCTTCTTACCGACACCATATGACAACTCATAACCCATCCCCCCAGCACCATATGCATGTACAACAGTGGCTTCTCTACCATGACTCTCAACTTCGACTTTCATACCACCAATTCTTGCAGGTCTGAATCCAACATTAATGTTTCTAATATCTAACTCGCCATCGATGAAGAGCTCTGGGTATAGCACTCTTGCTCTCTCTATCAACCCATTGGTGTCCTCCTCCTTTGGTGTACTTTGGTAATCGTTCAATTGTTTAGTGCCACCGAGGATTACTCCACCATGGTGAGGTCTTGGGATAACAAAAGTCCATAAACCATCCTTGGATTGATGTGTAATGGTCGTCTCCAAATAAGGGCAACCCTGTGGAGCTCTTACGAGCAATGTCTGGCCTCTGATTTGAAAACAATCTGGATCGTAACCTCCATCCCACTGCAACCCGGTACCTGAGGCGTTGATAATAATGCGTCCTGGATATGCCTGTGAGACTTGCTTCAGAGATATGAGCTCAGCACGGGTGAAGGTGACGCCATACTTGAATGTAAGCTTTCTAGCCAAGTACTGGATATACAATGGAGAGTTGAGGACCCAAGTTTTATAAGAAGCACCAAACGCAACACCCTTTGGCCATTGATCCTTTGGAACAGCTTTAAAATTGTCCAGACCTTCGTGGTACCCCTTAGCATTCAAGTCATATATTCCTTTATCTTCGACAAAGTCCACACCTTCCAACCATTTCACACTTGACTCTGGTTCTTCAACAGCCAGTTGCTTGAAATACTCATACGTCACTCTAGTGAGCAAGGCATCTTCATAGTCTTTCTCAGTGTGAGACGGGAACGGTCTGTAGTGAGCACCAGCCCAGGGAGAAGTATATCTCGATGTGAGAGCATCAGTTGGAAAGTTGGCCGAAACGACCTGAACTTTATGGCCAGCTTCACTCAATGTAAGAGCACAAGACAGCCCAATGACACCAGCGCCGACAACGACGATATCAGACATTTTTGTTTTTTTTCGTGGACTCTATATGTACAATAATAGGCCTCTCAATGGCCTCGTAGAAGTCTTTATAAGAGGTGGTATCTGAGGGATGGTTCGATTTGTTGGTCTGACTCTTTTTAAAAGCTGATCGTGGCCATAGAACTCGATCGGAAAAGTTCGGTGGACATCCCGAGCAAGTCTGAAGGACATGTAAAAGAGGGACTTGGGATACTTCAGTACCGATATATCCACCTATGAAGTATATTCATCCATTACTGCATACACACTCAGCTGTTTTTAGCTGTTTTTTTAAGCGGTTCGTTCACATCCTTGTATTTTTATTGTGGAACTTCGACACAATTGATAAAAGGCAGAACCAGGCAGACGCGTGGTTGGAAAAGTTAGACCTCCAATCCCAGGCTATAAACCACGAAAGTTAGACCATATAGTCGTATGATAATACAAGCATTCATTAAAAAACTTCTCTAAAACCACGAACAACAACAAATAACGAAACACATGATGATAATGCAGGGAACTGGAAGAGAAATGCCCTAATGCTTTGGATTGCCCTTAATCTCACGGGCCCAGCCTGGTATATCTGTACCTTGACCACATAGAGGTCTCTCGACAACGACATTTTCCAAGCCAATAGCATCTGAGAGCCATGGATGGTTCAACATCCCACCAGCATCAGCTCTTTTTTCTGGGTTGACATTGAGCATGGGCAATAAGAAATCCGCGATCTCATAGGCGTCACTCTCTGAGTACTTGTACTTGTCCATCAACACCGACTTCAACCCCCATGGCTTCAACTTAGAGATATTTCTCAGTTCACCACGTGAGTTGAAGAATTCTCTGGTGTATTTCCCATCCTTCAGCAGCTGTGAAGGGAATTTACCCAGTAGCTCAATGATCTGTGCGATATGATCATCATCTTTGGAATAGCTATGTCCCTTGACAGGATCGAATAGGTAATCACCAGTCAAAAGTTCAAAGGTCATACATGCAAGGGACCAGACATCTGCAGAACAGCCCCATTGCGCACCTATTAGCACCTCAGGGGCACGATATTGACGAGTCTGGATATCGTCTGTGAAATGCTCATCGTACCAACAGGCATTTCCCAGATCTGCAATCTTTACAGAGATCAGATGTTCGGTGGATTCAGGTTCAATCGTGGATCTTGCATCACTATAAAGAATAGCAGAATTCTCAGCAGAGATAGACATTGAAGACAGCGAATTTGCTACAGCTTCAGATGCTGCCTTCAATGGGGATACGTTTTTCACACTGATATTACTCTCAAAAAAATGGCTTGAACTGATTGGGGAGGGCAATGGCTGAGATCCAATAATGAGAGTCTGACGCCTTGACCGCCTCCCATTACGTGATGGAGTTGAGCTCCCAGAGTTGGTATTTGATTGTGTGTTGATTGACTGTGTACTTGGGACTCTGGATTGTCTTCTTTCAAACTTCTTCAAATTTCTCTGGGCTCTTTCAGATGCTTCAACCATCGCCACTATTTGTTCAACGTCTCCGATCTCAATAAGGGCATTCTCCGGTTTCAAATCTGTATGGATAATACCACAGTATCTATGCATAAAGTCCAACGCCAGTAACATCTGCTTGGCGATTTGCTTGACGTAAATGACAGGTATGCCTCTATGTTTATATTTTCTTATCAAGCTGAGTAAGTTCTCACCAAGTACCTCAAACACCATGATAACATGTTCACCGTTTGGTCCTTCATGCATGAAGTGGTCCAAGAATGCAATGATATGTTCCTTACCTTTATGTTCCTTTTCCGTCTCGGAAACTTTCTTCAAAAATTTGATTTCATCCAGTGCAGTTTCAGTGTATTGTCTTGCAGAACGAACAATTTTCATCGCAACATGCCGACTCTTCTCATTATCTCTTGCCAGCCACACTGTACTGAAATGACCCCATCCCAATTTTCTCACAAGGGTATATCTACCGTCTTTATAGGTCTCGCCTTTGAATGCAGGATGATAGCCACCCTTCTTGTAGTCCTCGCGATCCTCCTCTCCTTCTGGTTCCTCCACTTCTGCATCTGAGTCCTCTGAGTCCTCAGGGTCATCTTGATGTTGGACCATATGTTTCTGCAAGTCCGTGTTCAAGGCGTGGGGTACCTTATTCTCTGAAGACTCTGCAGCGTGCTGAAAGGCCATCGACAGCTTCGACTTCGTGGCCTGAGCCTGTGGTCTCTGTGGTGTGAACATGCGTGCTGAGATGTCCACTGAGCGTGCCATCAAAAACGTGCAAGTTTGGTTTGTTTTGGGTGCCTGAAAGATTAGATAGTTGTACAGCACCGAAAAAAGAACAGCAAAGGAACAGTAAAATAACAGCAGCGTATTAGAGTATCAGAGTAAGTGCACAACAACAGGATGTGAACAATTATTAGTTGATCTCTCTCTTTCTTTCTCTCTTGGAGTAGTCCTGATCCTTCTCTCTCTTGAAGGTGATGATTGTCCGGTCCCTGTTTCCTTTGTTTCGGTTCTTTTGACGAAGGCTTTCCGGTGGCGAAGACCCTCGGAAATTTATTTACTTTACTAGTATTCTCTTCTTCCACTGCTGATCTCTGCGTTTGACTTGAAAGGCTCATTGTTAAAATATGTCAATGGACTTGGATCAGATTCTATTTGGCCTGGACAGCCTCGTGAATGCCTGTGAGCAAGGTACTTTGAATCCACAGGACTCTTTCACAGAGTCATATATTACGTTGTTGGACCAAATGGCTGTCAAGTTGAGAGATCAGCAGGTGAGAAAAGACCCTTTGATACAGGAAAATTTGGGCAAGTTCACTATTGCAGCTGACTACTTGATCTCGCGTTCGATGAGAAACTTGGCTATGAATATGATAAGGGTGCTGGCCAACGCTGTCGCTGATGTTGATACGAACAGGCAAACTGTGGTGAAGAACTGCAAATTTCTCGAGACAGTTGGTACACAATTGAAGGAGAACTTCGACGATTGCGACTTGAATGAAAGAATATATATCCTCTTGAAGAATCTAGTCATTGACTCCCCACGGATTGCTAAGCAGTTGAGTATCATTACCGACTCCGTTATCGTGAATATCGGATACGAAGAGTCCTCAATGGGTCTATCTGTATTGGCGGAATTGATATCGTACCAAAATTATACCTATTCGATCAAACTTGTGGACCAAACATTTAAGAAGCTCGAAAATTCTATCAAATTTCAATCGGCATATGATGAGGATGAATATCCAGAACTGATGGTCGATATAACCAGCATTGTGGAGCAGATCACTCAAGATCCACGATTGGACTTTTCCGATGAGTACTATGAACAGAAATTCCAGCTCAATCTGATGGATTTTCTGAGATCATTGGAATCTATGGAGTTTGCAAATAAAATAACAGTACAGAGAAGATTGTTCGCCTCCTCTGGGAACATCTCTGCTAACCCAACTGCTTTGAACAGAGTAATGATCGACCAATGCATCAAGATTATTCAATCCACAGAGACGAATGGGTATGTGATATCCGTTGCCTTTTGTATCCTAGGGAATTACATCACTGGTGCCACACAAAGAAATGAGATTCTGGATAAAGACACACAGATCATCACACATATCTTGTCAAAGTATACATATCTGGTGGATCCAATACAATTTCAGGGTATACTACACATCTTGAAGAACGTGCTTTCATTCGATTCTATAGTTGAGCTATTCACGGATGGAAACATCGATTCGCTAACATCTTTGATTGAAGCCACTGTGAGAAATTCTCGTTATTATACCAACTTTGGACAGCTCTTAGTGGCATTTTTGAAAAAAACCTTGGTTTTATTGGGAAAGCCACAGCTGAATAAACTCCTGCAGTCATCAATCTTGGAGTCATTACTCTCAGCCGATTCCTCATATGATTACGATATTATCTTTCTTTTACTGCTGAACAAAATATCAATCCATGGTATATCTATGGAGGTCGCTGAGCCTCTACTAGAGCGTGTTTTCAAGTTCCCTAACCCAAGGGTGCCAGACTTGTTCATCTTTGAGATGACCAAGACCATTGCAGTGTTCCTGCAGCATAATGCCGAATACATACTGTTGAAGCATACAAATGACTTGATCAGTTTTATTGATCTGTGTCCTGATCCACAAAATGTCCGTCAGGGAGAGTTTGTGCCACAATTGGCTCTGATGGTGGAGAATAACTTGAAGTATATTTGTACATCTATTTTGACTTCGAGTGAGGGAGGAAAAGAAGTTCAGAAAGAATTATTGGAGAAGGCTGAGAAGAAGGCACTGAAGTAGCATTCTATGGAGCTTATAATGGCCAGGTTGTAGATCTTACTACTTATAAGATGCATAGGTCACTGTCCATGTCACAGGTTCATTATAAGTCATTTTATTGATAGCCTGGGCTTCTGAGCTGGATCAATTCAGGGTATGGGAGAAAAAATAAAATACTGGAGCGTTGATGCAGTCTTTACCGTTCATATTATTCAATTATAATTTATATCGCATTAGAGTGAACTCAACACGTTTCACAAACTGTTAAGTTTCGGGTGTCCGTTGAAAAAAGCTATGACGTTGATCATTGGTTCAGGCAGACCAAAATTCTCTCTCCTCCGTGTTTACAAAACAAACAAGACGCGCCTCTCACGATTTGGACCCTTGGAAAACTGAGCCTGAACCCTTTTTTTGCAGACATTTAATTTATCTGAAACTGTCGCTATTTGGCTCACCTTTTCTACATTCGCTCGCTATGCTACCACTCCATTCGTTAATCGCTCTTGCTGGTGCACTTTGTGTCACCGTGGAAGGGTTGATCCCTATCGAGATCAAAGGTAAGAGATTTCTCCAACCAAACACTGATGCCAGACTCCAAGGGAAGGCCTACTTTGCGGCTGGTATCGACTATTTGATCGGTGGTGCCTCCGGTTATGACTCTGCTTCTGGTGAAGACGCCCTTTCGAATCCTGAAGTGTGTTACCGAGACGCATATGTATTCCAACAATTGGGTATCAACACAGTGAGAATTTACTCTTTGAACCCAGCTTTGAACCATGATGAATGTATGACCATCTTGAACAATGCAGGTATCTATGTCGTCCTCGATGTCAACTCTGGTGAGTATGGTTCTCATCTAAACAGAGCTGAGCCTTGGACCACTTACAATTCTCAATACTTGGGTCATGTGTTCAGTTTCATCGAGGCATTTAAGAACTACCCTAATGTCTTGGGGTTCTTCTCCGGTAATGAGATTATCAACGATCAGAATAACTATGCTAGTATCACCCCAAAATATGTCAGAGCCGTTCAGAGAGATATGAAACAGTACATTGCAAACCATTGCAATAGAACAATTCCTGTGGGTTATTCTGCTGCTGATGGTACTGAGTTGAGAAGAGCAACTTTAGAATATATGCAATGTCATATTAATGGTGAGGATGATAACATCTCTAGAGCTGACTTCTTTGGATTGAACTCCTATGAATGGTGTTCTGGTATGTCTGATTGGACTACTTCTGGTTATGATAAATTGAATTCGACCATGTCCAACACTTCGATTCCTCTGATCTTCTCTGAATTTGGTTGTAACACTCATAGACCAAGAACATTTGATGAAATTAGTGATGGTTTATTCGGAGGGTTGGTTAACACTTTCTCTGGAGGGTTAGTATATGAATATTCCCAAGAAGCATCTGATTATGGTGTTGTTGAAGTTGATTCCGAGGGTCAACTCACCTATTTGAGCGATTTCGCATATTTGAGTAATCAATATCATAACGTTACCATTCCAACCATCTATGAAGATAACATAGAAGAGATCGATGCTCCGGAATGTGATGCTGACAGAATCACAGCTATTTATTCTGATTTCGGTGCTGATTTTGATTTACCAGATCAACCGGAAGAGATTGCTGTGTTAATCCAGTATGGTGTCAATAATACAAACACGGGGAAATTGCTTGATGGGCTTAGTGCAAAGGCTTCAAACTATACTATCTATGACGTCTCAAGTTCTGAAATTCCAAATGCTACAGTTACCTTCTTGGATGATAACGAAGTCAACTCCCAATCAGGTGTATCTACCTCTTCTAAGCAACAGCCAACAAGCACTTCATCTGCCACCGCTACTGCTACTGCCTCATCTTCTCATTCTACTTCTTCTAAGGGCATGGCTGCTGTTGTCACGCCATCCTTGTCGGGAATTCTCTTCGCTTTGGCATCTTACCTATTGTGATGCTTGTACCCATTTTTCTTTTTTCTTCTGTTTTTTATGGTTTCCTTTGGATCTTGTTTCTTCTACTATTGTAGGTTCCATGCAGAGAATGAATGTATAATTAACATCTAACCGTTTCTCTCCATTTGTTTCGCCTGTTCCTTTTCTCTCTGTTTTTGTAGTTTCTTCTGTTTCATCAATTTCTCAGTCTCTGCAAACACTTTAAACTGTACGGGAACGTTCCCCCAATCATCATCATCCTCATCATCACGGTGTGGTTCCTCCGTTTTCAAGTTTTGGGCACCAGGCTTCCCACTAGCTGGGAAGTAGGCACTACTCGAGAGCCTCTTCGCTGAGCCCATCTTTCTCTTCATGGCTCTCAACTCTTTTGGAACGTTCTTAAACTCCAATTGTTTCAATGGCGGATAGAAATCAGCTGGCCATTTCTCATCAGTCTTATTCAACGATTCAGCAGCCATGGTTCTTTTTTTTCTCCAATCACGTATATCATCGTTATACTGTTCCCATACACAATTCACACAACCTGACATACAACAGTTATCTGGTTCTTTAGGTTTAGCAGGAACAAGGACACCGCCGATTAGTCTAGGTTCACCAGCTTCACGACGAGATGACGCAATACGGCCGCCTCCTTCGACTCTGCCACCAAAAACCTCACGCATACGCTCGTGAGAAGAGGCGGAAGTCCCAGTGTTGCCGTAGAATCTAAGTGGCGCTGGACCGTCTTGTGCTCTTTGTGTGGATCCTGGGAGGTTAGATATATGTCTAGTAGAGAGAGGGGGACAAAAAATCAACTCACGTGGTGTGGACGTTGAAAACAGTCTCCGTGACCTTATATGCAGTTTCGTGATGTTCATTATTCTCGCTTTGGAAGGCTAAAAGTCCATTACTAGTAGGCTATAGTACCTGAATACACTCACTCTGTGAAGTTTCTTGAGAGAAAACACCGAACCCGGATATCATGTGTCCCAAACCACTTCTTCCCAAGAGAGACCAATCTGGATGATTATGTCAAAGATTGCTAAGCCGAGTGTACTATCTCGCTGGGGCAGCAGCGACGGGTTGATATTCCGCATTGGGTAACGTGCTTAAGTGCCACAGCACAAGAACTCACAGAATCTATAAAGGGGAGCAATCAGCCCACGTTTAGAGGTCGACTAGTCTGGTGGCGGGCTGAAGAGTGGATTTACACAACGAACCACAATACGATGGTTGAATTGAAAAACTCCTCTGCGGAATTGAAGCTTAACACTGGTGCCTCTATCCCACAATTGGGCTTGGGAACATGGAGATCCACTGATGAAGAGGCATATGACGCTGTTTTGGAAGCACTCAAGCTGGGTTACAGACACATCGATTCTGCTGCTATCTATAAGAACGAAATCCCTGTCGGTAAGGCCATCAGGGACTCCGGTATTCCTCGCGAAGAATTGTTCATCACTACCAAGCTATGGGGTACACAACAGAGAAATCCTGAAGCTGCACTGGACGCCTCTTTGAAGAGACTGGGTTTGGACTACGTCGATTTATATCTAGTTCATTGGCCTTTTGCATTTGAACAGACCGCTGCTGAAGAAGATGATCCATACGGTGGTCTTTCCATCCCTGATCGTCTCGATGAAGAATGGACTTTTATCAAGACGTGGGAGAAGCTTCAAGACATACCAGCCACAGGCAAGGCCAAAGCTGTAGGTGTTTCCAATTACTCTGTCAAGAACCTGAAAGATCTCTTGGCATCTCCAACTACTAAATTGATTCCTGCTGTCAATCAAGTTGAGTCTCATCCACTGTTACCGCAGAATGAATTGATCGAATTTGGTAAGGAACATGGTATAATCATCGAGGCTTATTCTCCATTGGGTTCTCAAGACTCTCCTTTGTTCACCGATGCTACTTTAACAGCTATCGCTCAGTCTTATGGTGTTTCTGTGGCTCAAGTGCTGATCAATTGGGCTTTGAAAAGAGGAGTCGTCCCTTTGCCAAAGTCTATCAACAAGACTAGAATCGAGGCCAACTTCAAAGTGTTTGATCTGAAAGGGGAGGACTTTGACAAAGTTTCTTCCTTGGCTAAGGATGGTGAGAAGAGATTTATTTCACCACCTTGGGACACGGGCGCCTTCAGATTATTTGAATAGATTTACAGAGATACATCTATAAAAGAATAAATTTTTAACTAACATGAGTCAAATAAGCTCAAAGACATAGAATTTCAGCAATAAAATTCTACAATATATCAAAGGAAACTATGTAATATTCACAAGCAACAATGGGAAAACCTGTCCCTAACATCTCTATAAAATCAAAAAAAAGTAGGGAGTGGTTCAACTCCAAGTTCTTCCCTTGGTGTTCTTCAACTCCTCTTGCGTGAGCACCTTACCAGTAGTGAAGTAACCAGCGTGAACCTTAGCATCAATCTCAACTCTGGAATCATCAGGGATCAGCTCATCAGGGATTGGGATTCTTTCCAAAATTGGAATGCCTTGATCCACAATGGCGTCGTGCTTCATGTTGGACATTGACAGCATTCTATCAATCTTAGTGATACCCAACCAATGCAAAACATCTGGCATCAATTGTTGGAATCTCATGTCTCTAACACCAGCAATACATTCGGTTCTGTGGAAGTACTCAGCAGCAGTGTCACCACCTCTCTTTCTCGCGTTGTAGACCAAGTACTTGGTAACTTCACCCAATGCACGGCCTTCTTTTCTGAAGTACACAACAAGACCAACGCCTCCATTCTGAGCCTCCTTGACAGCTTCCTCAATACCGAAAATCAAATATGGGCGACAAGTGCAGATGTCAGACCCAAATACATCGGAACCATTGCACTCATCGTGAATTCTCAGAGCCAATTTCTTGTCAGGGTTGGATAAATCAGCAACATCACCAAAGATGTAAACGGTCAATCCACCAATTGGTGGCAAGAACACTTTGATATCTGGTCTCGTGATCAACTCTGGGTACATACCATTGGTATCTTTGAACAAAGCATGACGCAATTCTTGTTCAGTAATACCAAATCTCTCAGCAACACCAGGCAAGTACCAAACTGGCTCCACTGCGATCTTTTGCACATTCAAATCACCATTGGAGTTAATAACGATGTCACCATCAACTTGAAGTCTTCCCTTTTCAACGGCCTCTTTCATCTCAGCCATTTGCATATGGGCTTTGGTGATAGAAATGGTTGGCTTGATGTCAATGTTGTTCTTAGCACCAACTTCGCTGAATAACCATGGCACCAAATGTCCAAATGGATCCATTGAGACAATTTTCTCACCTTGTCCCCATTGCTTCTGCTGTTCAACTTTGAAAGCAGGCTCAGCGTTTGTGTAGTCAGCGGTGTACGAAGGATCCAACTGCTTAGAACCGACTGCAAGGGCGTGATAGATCGAATAAGGACCTGCATGAGCACCAATGGCATTATGCTTTGTCATACCATCCTTATACCAAGAGCAGACAATTGGGCCTCTTACGGTTGGATCGGCGGCTCCCCAGTTCACGGTCACTGGGTCGATATCCTTATCATCTGAGTAAGTGGCCAGTCTAAAGTCCTCCACGGTGACTTCATCGGTGAGAGTGATCTCATGGGAGCAGTCCTTGGAGTGAGTATGCACCAGAGGTTGGTGATCAATAATTGCGGCTGGTATCATAGTTGTAGTTGTTGTAGTAGTTGCAGTTGAAGTATTAATTGTTGTAGTAATCCTAGGTGTTCGGTCTGTTGTTCCTCGTAGTAAAAGCGGATACAATGAACTTGATGATATTGTAAAAACAAACAAGTAAGTCCAAAACTTGGATTCTCTAGCACTCTTTATATAACCGCCACGACGTCATGAGAGAAACAGCCGTAAACAAGGGGGGCGACATATATAGGACAACACCGATCTCCGTTGGCATTAGTCGGTAACGCCGGCGGCGATAGTGCTTTGTGGCAAGAATGTGGTTCCAACCACATTCTTGGAGCGGTGCTGCGTAACCGTTGGTGCTGATAAGGCCTGACACAACACCGATAAGGCATATTAGGTGGTTGTTTGGAGGAACGGAGAAAGAGGCCCGGTGGCCTGTTGCCGTGTTAGCATGTTAGAACGTGTTTCTGAACGTGTGGCTGGTGCGAACCAGTGTGTATCGTCCATCTCATCCGTTACGGCATATTCCTTGTGGATTCCACGTTGTAAGAGGGGGGACCGCGGATAAGAAGGGTTTAACAGTATAATGAAGTTATACCCGTCGGAGTTCAACAGGGATACGCTGGGGGCACCACTAACACAACATTGGGCTTCACCTCAAGTTTGACGGCATTATTTGTTCTGTGATGAGGTCCTCAGATGTTCCGTAAAGTAGCTAGCACCGGGGTGGCCTTTCATCATCAATCATATAGATGATAATTGGCCCCACTGTTGAGATGATGTTGCTTGCAAGCAACAGTGCTATGGAGGTTGACAAGCAAAAAGAACTAAACTTCAAGCGATTCAATGTCTTATGTGGGATTGAAGAGATTTTCTAGCAGTTTATTCCTCGATATTAATCAATTGTGCGAGATAGAAGAAGACTGGCTAGGTGATCCTCCAGAATCACAAACATTCGTTTGAAAGAAGAGAAGGAATGTTTAGTGAGTCGAGACACAAGTACTAACTATCATAGTCTAAATTAGTCAATAGTGTTATTCTACTGTCTAGGTCTGGTATGATGCATCTGTCACTACTATAATACTATTGAAACGCTTCTAGCATATCTACGGAATCAGGACGCCGATTCGTTCTTATATTATGATGACTCAGCGTTTGCTTATATAACCATCAAGTTATTGTTTGGCGCACGCTCGAATAGCAGCCAAAGATCAAGGACTCTCACGCTTTATAGTTTTGCCAACCTGAGAATCGACAGTTTCTACATCATATACCAATGTTCTTCCCTGAAATCATAGAATCAGGAAAAAATAAGATCCTGCCACAGCCCAAATGTGAACTGCTAGGCCCAGTATCACTGGTAGTACAGAGCTGTTTAGGACTCATTGCAATGTGCTCATTGATCCTCAAGAGACGGTATGAACACCCTAAGAGACCATGGAAAGTATGGTTCTTCGACGTATCGAAACAGTTGTTTGGCGCTGCTGGCGTTCATCTACTCAATCTTACACTATCATTGATCAAGAGTCATGACTTTCTTTCGGTGCTCGATGGCGACTTGGACGATGATGATCCTGGAGAGTGTGAATGGTACTTCATAAACTTATTACTGGATACCACTATTGGTGTACCTATCCTATATGTTTGTCTTGTTATTGTGTACCAGATATGTGAATTTTTTCAGATGAAGGACATTGAGAGCGGGAGCTATGGAAATCCACCACGTTTCCTTCCATATCTCAAGCAGTTGATGATTTTTATGTGTGCTCTGATAATGATGAAAGCTGTGATATATCTGCTTTTATACTTTCCAATTTTCATCATGTACGCCGATTGGGTTCTCAGTTGGAGTGATGGGTTTCCGAATTTACAAGTTGTCCTTGTGGTGCTTGTGTTCCCAATCATGCTTAACTGTTTCCAATACTATATCGTGGATAATATCATCAAATTCCCTACAGATTTATAGATCATTAGCATTCATGTTATTTTCTTCATCACATCGTAAATCCCTGGTTGATCTTCATGTTTGAACTGATGCGTATCAAGTCTGTGCCTCTCAAGTTGAAATTTATCTTGTTCAAGTTCTTCATGAATTCATATATTTCAATGTTTGTCTCTAATGTCATCAGTTTCTCCTCAAAGATCCTAAAGAGTGCGATACTGGTCTTCTGAATTTCCGTGTAGCCGTTAAGCATCAATTGGTCCCATATCCTAAACACAATATGCGCACTAAGGCTATCGGTAAAAAGCGACATGAACCAATTGAAACAAATCGGATCAAGTTCAACATCACATTGATGGAAATGATCATTTAATTTAGGTAGCTGTTCTCGGAAATTATGCTTCAAGATAATCATATCACGTTTGATATTACTCAAGTTGAAGAACCCCTTCGGTAAGACGTTTTCATATAGGGCAACAAATGCCCAAAACACATCCTCATCATTGTGATATACTAATAACAAGTTAGCAACGATGAAGTTCATCCCCTGGCAATATCCAATCTGTGGATATCTCCTACTGAAAGCGATCAACACATTCTGTAATTTGCTTAGTCCGGGTCCGTTATCCTTGAAAAATACGTTGAAGGGCATCGTCCTATAGAGATCCAGCTCTATCTGTGATTCAGCCTCCATATTTGCCTTGGTATTATTCAACAACGTATAATACTCCGCGGGATTCCTCAGGGTCTTCGCGCCACACATCTCGGTCCATAGTTTCGGTCTCAATGAAGTTGGTATCCCCATTTGAACCAGCCTAGTGAAATCCTTGTAAAGATGTCTATAGTGCGAAATGTTCTCGCCATTTATCACTAGCAGGTCTCCATGGTTGTCGTTATCTAGGAGTGCGATCTTTTTGATAAATTCATCCCATTGATAAAATCCCTGCTGCTGATTCTTGTCGTAGTCTTGAGCCAATAAGCGCAACTTGGATCTCAACGGTGCAGTAGAGTCGTTCAGATGTGTATATGAACTCGAATGTTTGGGGAGATTAGACTGCCTGTTATCATATATGAATCCAAATTGGTCCACATATCCCTCTTTATCCTGTACTTGTGGCATGTGAGTGGTTTTAGTGTTAAAGTTCTCCATTTCAACAGGTACTAGCTTGTTGTTGTTCGTGTTTGAGTTGATGATAACATCGTGTACTGGTTGTGGGACGTGGTTTAAGAACTTGTGTGACACCACGTTCAGGATATTACCCTGAAATATGTCATAGTGTCCCTCCGCTGTGTTTGAATTGGATGTTGGAATAGGAGGCGAAGATAACGAGTGTGGTCGTGTTTTCTTATTAGGTGATAGCGTTGCATTGACGTCCTCTGAACTCGATGGAGTCGCACTAACTTCTGACACTTTAGATATCGTAGGCGTCATAATTGACGAGCCTTTAGATTCATTGTGGTCAAGTTTCTCCTCCATAGCGTCATTTATGAGATCTCTAAGGTACTGCTCATCATCCCTAGTATCTGTATTCGTCTTGTCCCTTATCGTACTCTCAACTTGACTTGTAGAAATTCCCATCTCGTTCAACAGTTTTATCATAACTTTTTCCCTCTGTGAAGCTTTTCTTTGATTTAACAACATCTCTGCCTCCCTCTGAGCTAGATCTGTAGATAGCTGCCGCACGAGTGTCACGGCACCATATCTTTTGATCAAATGCTCGATACTGCTATTTGAGGAAACATGTAGGTTTCCAGGAATGACATCCGTGTTCGCACCCTCAAAAAGATCCGATACTGCTGGTTGAACGGAATTGCGTGTAGCGATGCTGTCTGATGATATTGTGGAGTGTAAAGGGGCATATGCCTTGATATGATGTGCTTCTTCAGTCGCTGATACTGTAGGCCTTATCCGTCCTTTCCCTGTAGCATAAGAGATGCTCCGTGATCTTCCCAACGTGACCACTTGGTTCTGTTCCTTGGCACGAGCTAACGACACCATAGGAGGGAAACTACGTCGTCAATGGACTCATGGGAATGCCTTGCTATTGAAGTACATGGAAAAAGGGTCTATTGTCTATGCGTTCGCGGAAGTAAAGGGAAGTCAACTGTGGAATATTCTCATGGTGACTCAAAGAAAGAATAGTGTAGAAGGAATCTCATTAAATTCTATGCCATTGGGAGATGCTACAGTCGAAGAGATATTATTTATCAATTTTTCTACGTCCTGATGTTCTACTTAAGCCTCATTGATGCCTTCTAACCTTATGTAAGTACTAGGAGATATAGTTGATGCTCTATCTTGTCCAGGACTCTCACCACCTGGTTCCAACAGTTTCTTCTGAGTTAAAGGGTTAGAATGTGAGTTTTATGCTCTTTTTATGATCACCGCTGAAAAAAACAATTGATTTATGAGATATTTGACTTGTCGTGTAAGAATCCGTTGGGCTATTTTTATATTTAATGATTTAATTCAGAAATTTATTCTATTACTAAAATGCTGCAAAAGCGTTCTAACCTGACACTAAACCGCCTGTAAATTACCATTATTGTTTGGATAATCCCTTGATCAGTCCCTCTTTCTACTTGACGAACCCTTAATATCTGATAAAGGTTGATCTATTCAACTTCGGTGTCTTTCGTAAGTCCGCCTCTGCAAAACAGTTAAGTCCGCCTCATGAATAAGATCAAATCCCTTTTCAGTCCAAGAATGTGCGGAACTTTTGATTAAAATGAGCACTTATGCCACCATGTGAATTTCATATTACCAGCACTTGGTTTTATAACAGAACAATCGCAAACCGCACTTAAGACGTCGTCCGCTGGCGCTCTCATCTATTCGAACTGCACATGCGCAGGCCTGGTGCGTCACAGTGTCGCACTGTTGATCCAAAACGAAACTCCAAACAAAACAGTATAAATTCAAAGAGAGTTGCTTCTTAAAAGCTTTTATTTTTGTTGTACCTGCATCATTAAGCCAAAACCTCTAGAAATGTCCGGTGTTGCCAAATTCGCCAGATACCCACTCACTTTCGGGCCCTCTCCAATCTCAAACTTGAATCGTCTCTCCCAATTCTTGGGTTCCAAAGTTAACATCTATGCTAAAAGAGAGGATTGTAACTCAGGCCTAGCCTTTGGTGGTAATAAGCTCAGAAAGTTGGAATACATCGTTCCGGATATCGTTGAGGGTGACTATACGCACTTGGTCTCCATTGGTGGAAGACAAAGTAACCAAACAAGGATGGTTGCTGCATTGGCTGCTAAATTGGGCAAGAAATGTGTGCTGATTCAAGAAGATTGGGTGCCGATTCCAGAGTCCGAGAAGGATGTCTACAACAAAGTTGGTAATATTGAGCTATCTAGAATCATGGGAGCAGATGTTCGTGTTATCGAAGATGGATTTGATATTGGTATGAGAAAGTCATTCTCTAATGCCCTTCAAGAGTTAGAAGATGCCGGTCATAAGCCATATCCTATCCCAGCTGGTTGCTCGGAGCACGAGTACGGTGGCTTGGGTTTTGTCGGTTTCGCAGATGAAGTTGTCAAGCAAGAGGCTGAGTTAGGTATCAAGTTTAATAAGATCGTTGTGTGCTGCGTTACCGGATCTACCACAGCGGGTATTCTTGCCGGTATGGCTCAATACGGTAGACAGGACGATGTCATTGCCATTGATGCCTCTTTCACTCCAGAAAAGACCAAGGAGCAGACTCTGAGAATCACTAACAATACTGCAAAGCTCATCGGTGTTGAACATGAGTTCAAAGATTTCACGTTGGATACAAGATTTGCGTACCCATGTTATGGTGTCCCAAATGAGGGTACCATTGAAGCTATTAGAACATGTGCCGAACAAGAAGGTGTTTTGACTGATCCAGTTTATGAGGGTAAATCCATGCAAGGTTTGATCCAATTAATCAATGAGGATTACTTCAAGCCGGGCACAAATGTGCTCTATGTTCACTTGGGTGGTGCTCCAGCACTGTCGGCATATTCTTCTTTCTTCCCAACAAAGACTGCTTGATGCAGCTGTTGCATGTACACTTTCTAGAGTCGTAAAATAGAAGTCATCATATTTTTCATTACATCATTTAGCCTTATCAGTGACCAGCACAGCTTTTCTGGTCCATTTTCTCGACCTTGTATAACTTGCTATTGAGTCACTATATTGAGGTGTCTGCCAATAGTTGTCGTAATACACCCATCCATCCTTGTTCTTATTCTTACAGAACTCCATATCAATTCTCCAAGACTCTTCAAGCCATTTCCAGTGCCTGGAATTGAATGGAAAGTTGAACTCCCCCGGGCTTGATGTGGTTTGAAATGCCTCAGTGGTATAGTTAGCTCTTTCAAAAGGTAGCAACTTACTACTCCATCCAATACCAAACCACCGTCTCTGGTGTTCCAAAATCTGGAACAAGATGATTTTGCCATTTTTGTTCCCATTAAGGATCTTGTAGTTATTGGTATTACTCAATGTGTGTGATCCTATGAAGAAATTCCAAGCATTACGCACAAATTGTGATCTCCAAATAACTCTTATAGTGGCCTGGAACCATAAGGAGTGATATGTACTGCAAATGATGATATGGATCAAAAGATAGGTACGAAGTGGGATCACATACCTAAGCACTAGGATATTCAACGGCGTCACGATCATCATAAAATTGACAAATTTCCACCAAGTCAGCCTGAAGCTCTTAACAGGCAAAACCAGAAGTTCCAGCTTCGTAATTAAATTCTCCAGGGAGAGTAATATCTCTTCCAGTGTTGGCTTTTCCTGGCCATTGACATCAACGTACACAGAATTCACATAATAGTTCACAGAGCAATATGCCAACACCAACAATGGTACAAGGTATAGCCAGTACACTATGGTGTAATAATAGTAAACTGATAAGTATACAAATATCCAATAAACGGCATTCATCGCTGGGTCCTTACCTGTCCATGTGAACAAGTCCATCGCAGCGTTGGCCATCACAAACAAAGGGAATGAGCGTTGGAGAACCGAAGCCACCAGAGGCGAAGTTTGTGAGATCTGCGGATGTGGTCGGCTCCTCGGTGTAAACTCGGCGGTGACACTGGACATGGCTTGTTTCTCTTCTTTGGTGTTGTGTCAAAGGGTCCTTGCGTCTTGATGTCACTGAAAGATTACCGAGAGTTTCTGGATTTCCCGATCGTCAAACTATCTTGACAGCACGACCATCGCTTGTCCTTGAGCAGTTAAAACCGACAGGAGTGCCTTTGAGTTCGCAACTCAGATATCACGAAGACTGAAGTTATGCGTTACAAAATTTGACTCATGATTTACGTTTTGCCACTTGTTCAGCTGAGTCGAATTCTTGATGAAAACTCCAAATGTACAAGGGATACTTCGTACAATGCTATTAACCTAGAGTCAGCCTGGTATGTGAGATTAGAATAGTCTCACACCACCTTGACAATCAATAGAATACAAAGATTATAGGTATCAAATCTTTAAATAAAGGAATGGAATATCTCAAGGTGTACCGCATTTGCACATAATATATCTTCTGCGGTCAATGAGTTTACACCTGAACCTTTCTTGAGAGACCTCGCCCGACAGATAAACTGGACAGAGGTGATAATCAGCAGTTTGAGTGCAGTTCAAATTTATGATTGGAATTTGATACTTGGAACTTGTTTTATTGATTGTTAGACTATGAGGTTTTCTTCATTAAACATCAGGAATCATGAAATGATTCGACTTAGCAAACAATTCTAAATACAACTCTCATGCCATAAATCTTTGGAAGGAAATATGTCTCAGGATTTTGCTGTCACTGCACAGTAATCCAGCCGTGGTACTGCTTATCAGAACGTGGCAGCTACTTGTACTTGTACGCTATTGAAAGTCCAAATTATCGTTGGTGAGCAAAGGCTCAAAAAAAGGTCACGAATGCAACTATTGTATCAACTAAACCGCCCCTAGCAGTCAATTCGTATCAGTGCGGTCGCTATCATACCCATTAAAAGTATCACTTAGGTCAAAACAACATATTTTCCCATCCAGGTCCATGGCTAGTAACACAGATCCATTGACATCCACAGAAAGAACGGGCCTATCAGTTAACTCCAGAGTGTAGACTATATTCTTCGACTGCAGATCCCATATGATAACTTCACCTGATTCTGAACCTGATGCGCTGGCCGTTGTTAGTATTCAACCATAGATGGCAAGAAAAGATTTAACTCACATTAGAGGATCTTTGGCTAGCACGAATCGACTAGCACAAGTATATTTCTCCAACTTCACGCCTTGGAACGTCTTGACCACTTTATTGTTCATATAATCCCACAGTCTCAGCGTATTGTCCAAAGTAGTTGCAAGTAGATACTTCCCATTTGGGCTGAATCGCACGTATGAAACCGGAAAGGAAGATCCACCTTTATCATAGATCAGCGTCTTCAAACACTGCCCACTCTCGGTGTCAAATAATCGGATCATACCGTCATAACTGGCGCTAGCGATGATAGTGCCGTCCCAACAGAGATCCACTGATGCGATTGGGTCGCTATGAGCACTCAATGTCTTTAGACATTTGCCGTTGAGGACATCCCATATTCTTATAGCTTCATCCGTGCTCCCAGTGATGATTAGGTTGCCCTTATGGTTGAACTCAACACAGGTGACATGATACGTATGGCCTTGCATCAATCGTACGCATTCGCCGTACTCAGCGTCCCATACTCTAAGCGTCATGTCATCGCTCACCGAACACAGATGGATCGAATCAGGGGACCATGCGAGATCGGAAATTCCCCTAGTATGACCCTCCAATGATCTAATAAACTTGCCTGTCTGTAAGTCAAATATTCTGATGGTACAATCTGCAGAGCACGTAGCGAAATAAACACCGTTTGGGCTGATTTTGGCACTTGTTGAAGGACCTGTATGACCACTTGGTTGTAAGTACCTCAGGTTGTAAAGCGAGTCTGAAGTCATTTCTGGTCTTGGCCTCTCTAATGATTTGACGCTTTTTATTTCGGTGCTGACGTTGTGTGAACAGGGCAAAAACAATCAACAAATCTTGAACTTTGCCACCAAAAAAAACAACAAGAAAGGGATAGTGAACCCACAAAGATTAGGACAAAATGGTGAGCTATTCGAATGTTAATATGTGATTATAGAGATATGGTTTATGCTAACACGTTCTCACAGAGTCTCAGATTAGTCCCAGAGAATAAGCAACCATCTGCCGTTGACACGGCCAAGTTTGGTGAAGTTGCCCCATCGGCACCAGCGCTCCAAGATATCTTGAGAACTAACGAGGGTCCATTGTCTATTGCCTTCAAAGTGAATGGAAGACACCCACTGGAACATCGCATCCAGAATTGGGAACAACAACAACAAGAGTTGAAGATGGAGCAGTACAGACGTATATTTGGTTCCGCTGAGCCTATCAAGAGAGAAATGGAATTGGAGATTGTACAGAGCACAGATTTCGTCCCAAGTGTGCTTGGAGTCTCTTCCAATGTGCACAGGGATATCTTGTTGAACAAGGATGCCAGTGTTGACTGGGAAGATATCTATACCGGTATGTTTTATGTTTATTTGAGTACCCATTTGTACCCCCTCAATTTACTAACGATTTTCAATAGGCTTTGAGAGCAAGCCAGTGGATTTTCACACCGAGGTGATGAAGAAGTACAACATCTAATGAACATAAAGGTTGCTAGTTAGAAGAGACCTAGTAGTGTGCGTTTCTCGACGTTCGATGTTACTTTCTCTCTGTAGTCTCCTAAGCTATTAATCATTTTATCATTCTAAAATCTATGCATCTAGGTAGTGTCTAGTGCCTGCGATACTACGATTCCACACAGCAGCAGTGGTGAAGACCCTCCGTAAGAAACAGCAAAAGCTTTGAACGACTGTGATGTTGTCTATGTGGTTTGTGTGTAAAGCACCATGTACCTCGGAAGTTGCCGATTTTCGCGGCCTCGGATCTCAAACTTCCCACCTTGGAGGAAAGCCCGAAAGGCAAATGACGAGCGACCGAGACATTAGGAGAAAAGCTCAAAACAGAGAGAGAGCAAACCCTGTGACTGTTTCTGACTTTCCTGTTACTAAACAAGGGTGTATGCGCCTGTTCATAGATTTCATCCACCTGTTGTCTAACACCCCCCCTCTATTTGATTATCTGTTTGCTACTTTTTCTATCCCTCTTTTGATACCACAATGCTGAGAGTCGCCACACAACAACTGAGGTATACCACAAGAGGTTCTTTAAGAGCTGCGGTTGTCCAGTCAGTGAGACTCGCATCATCAAATGCTCAGGCACAACTAGCTTCTAAAGAACAAATTGCTAATGCTGAAATCCACAACCCTGAAGCGCAAGCTGAGTTTTACAAGTCTCTCTTGAGGGCAAACTATCCACAGTACGTTGTTTCAAGATATGAATCACCTGGTATCGCTACAAGCAATGAATGTGCCCAACTGTACGCCGATGCTTTAAAAAAGTTGGGCAAGTTGAAAGAATCTGAGGCCGTCAAGGCACAGCTGGCCCAAGGTTCGTTACAGTCAGCTGGTCTCAACGCGGGCTCGTACGGATCTCGTCAAAACCCAGTACATGTTATCGTTGCAGAGTCTACATGGACCATGATCTCCAAATGGATCAAGTTCTTGATCCCTATAGGGCTATTGACGTGGGGAGTCATGGAAGGTTTCACCTATCTCGTTGAATCTGGTACTATTTTCAAAAACTCTGAGGTGTCTGATAAGTCCGTTGACATGTCCAAGGTGACGGTGAAATTTGAAGACGTCAGAGGTGCTGATGAGGCGCGCGCCGAATTGGAGGAGATTGTCGATTTCTTGAAAGATCCTACTAAATTCACTGGTCTCGGTGGTAAATTGCCTAAGGGTGTTCTATTGACTGGTCCTCCAGGTACCGGTAAGACCCTTTTGGCTAGAGCCACTGCAGGAGAGGCTGGTGTTCCTTTCTTCTTTATGTCGGGTTCAGAATTTGATGAACTATACGTTGGTGTTGGTGCCAAACGTGTCCGTGAGTTGTTCACTCAAGCTAGAGCACATTCTCCTGCTATTATCTTCATCGATGAGCTGGATGCCATCGGAGGTAAGCGTAATCCAAGGGATCAAGCGTATGCGAAACAGACCTTGAATCAATTGCTTGTTGAGTTGGACGGCTTCTCTCAGACTTCTGGTATCATCATCATTGGTGCAACTAACTTTCCAGAGTCTTTGGATAAAGCCTTAACACGTCCAGGCCGTTTCGATAAGATTGTCAATGTGGATTTACCAGATGTGAGAGGCCGTGCCGATATTTTGAAGCATCACATGAAGAACGTCGAGGTTGCAAAGGATGTCGATCCTACAATCATTGCTCGTGGTACTCCAGGTCTTTCAGGTGCTGAATTGATGAATTTGGTTAATCAAGCTGCTGTTTACGCTTCTCAGCAGAATGCTCTTGCTGTTGATATGAATCACTTTGAATGGGCAAAGGACAAGATCTTGATGGGTGCTGCCAGAAAGACCATGGTCATGACTGAAGCTACGAGAAGAGCAACCGCTTATCATGAGGCTGGTCATGCTATTATGGCTTTGTATACCCCGGGCGCAACTTCTCTATATAAAGCTACTATCTTGCCAAGAGGGCGTGCGCTTGGTATCACCTTCCAATTGCCAGAAATGGATAAAGTCGATATTACCAAGAAGGAGTGTATTGCTAGATTGGATGTATGCATGGGTGGTAAGATCGCCGAGGAGATGACTTATGGCCCTGAGAATACTACAAGTGGATGTGGTTCCGATTTGAGCTCTGCTACAAGCACTGCAAGAGCCATGGTTACTCAATACGGTATGTCTGAAAAAGTTGGTCCTATTAGTCTTGCTGATAAATGGGACTCTTGGTCACCAAAGCTTCGTGATGTTGCAGACCAAGAAGTTGTTGACATGTTAAAAGAATCTGAGAACCGTACAAGAAAGATGTTGAAAGACAAGAAAGTGGAATTGGAGAGATTAGCCCAAGGTTTGATCGAGTATGAAACGTTGACAAAGGATGAGATCATCAAAGTTGTGAATGGTGAGCCATTATCGAAGGCTAAACAGATGACCAACACTGTTGTCGATACCCCAGAGAGCGACGACCGTAAGGGTGTGGATAAGCAACCTTTCCCAATCCCAGTCTCTGCATGAATGATTATATGAAACTATCGCTTACTTCTACTTCTTTTGACATTCGCTCTCTTCTTATGCATACAATCTCTGTAAATAATTCAAAATTCTTTGTTTTGTCTTGTTCTGTCTTGTAGCTGTTTTATGGTTAGACCTGTCATGTTGCATGATGGAGTACATACTGATCGGTACCCGATCTCGTGGTCCATAGATCCATCGCGCTTTATACAAATTTGTTGACCAATCGAGCTCAAACAACAACAGAAAGAATCCAGCAGCAAACAGAAATCAGCAAAATGACAATGGAAAACGATATGCACGCCGAATATACTCTTTATATTCATAATCTCAATGACCAGATCCCACTGGAGAAGCTCAAGGAGAACCTTTATATCCTCTTTTCCACCTTCGGCGAAGTCCTTGATATAAACATGAAACCAGATCTTCGAGGCCAGGCGTTTGTGATGTTTACGAGCAATCAGGGTGCTAAACATGCCTTGAGGGGAGCTCAGGGTGAAGTTCTATTCGGAAAGAGTGTCAAGGTTGAGTGGGCAAAGAGTGAGGCTAAACGGGTTGACGCATTGAAGTGATGCTGCGTATTCATCTTGCAATGATTTTGTTGGAGGCTATTGCAAGGGTAGAGGATCAACGTATACACAAGCTCTGCTGACACTTTTATGTACTACAGTTCTATATGAGTCATGCTATTGTCATCTACACATAGAACGGTCATGCTATTTTATAGTAATGATCCACATTCATGATCACACAGGCTCGCGGTTTCTCAATCAATGAAGATCCCTGTCATGTCATATGTCTTGCTACTGTGACCGCAGAGACTGGTTAAATGGCTACATATCAAATACCATAAGTCGTTAAATTTCCGGTATATAGTGTACAGTGTTCATCGTACCATAACCAGGAATAGAATAAGTGATGTATCGCTGAATGGAATGCAGAGCAAATGCAGAGCAAATGAAGAGCAGAAGCGAATAGAGTCTATATCACAAAACTTTGAACCAAACTTGTAGGAAGTTTTGCGGGTATCAGCTTAGTTTTCCTTCTTAGTCATGGCCATAGCTCTCTTCTCAGCCTTAAGTCTCATTCTCTCCTCTCTCTCAGCTTTTGCCTCTGGACCGGCCTCAGTATCTAAAGAGTAGTCCCACCATCTGAAAGACGAGGCATAGTTCCCTATGAAATAATGATGATGCAAATCGTGGTGTTCAGCACCTGCCCAGAATGGTAAGAAATGATGTAGTGACCATGGGAATTCATAACCAGAGTGGGCATCTACGGCTTGGAACAATCTTAGAGTGATCCAGAGACACAATGTGAACAAGTGTAAGTCACCAGTGTAATAAACGTAGATGATTGGCATACCCACAGTACCAAACCCAAGGGACATTGTCTCCAATGGATGTGCATATTCGGCGGTGAGGCCAAATGGAGCAGCATAACGATGGTGCTGCTTGTGGATATATTTGTAGAAAGGACCATAATGGAACAATCTATGAGCCCAATAGTGCCAGATATCCTCTAGTACAAAGAATAAAC
Source organism: Williopsis mrakii (assembly GCA_003706445.3). Lineage (NCBI taxonomy): Eukaryota > Fungi > Ascomycota > Saccharomycetes > Phaffomycetales > Wickerhamomycetaceae > Williopsis > Williopsis mrakii. Next base: position 316,341 of record PPLH03000002.1, read on the forward strand.
AGATCTGTAAGATAGAAGTCTTCCATGTTGGAAATGGCACAGAGATAGAAATCCCCAATTTCTGGCACATTGGGTGAAAAGTCCAGATAGGAACAGCCTCGACTAAGAAATGGGACATTAAGACAGATTTCAAGCATTCCCATTGTTCTTTATCAGTAGGAATCTTTGTTGGCTGAATTTTGTACTTGTTGAAATAAGGTATCTTATCCACAATGTACCATGGTAAACAACGCCCAAAATACATCACTTCATGAAGCACAAAGAAGAGAAGACCAGTAGCGAGGACATCATTTTGCATGTAATGGTACCAAGCAGCCCAATATGTTTCCAAGAGGGCAAGGTCCGGCTGTGAAGAGCTCACGGTTTGCACAGCATCCCAATAAGTGGCAGCTTTAGGCAAGGATTCCACGAGGGTGGCGTTGTTGAACACGAGGGACATATCTCTGACTTCGGTAAAGTCTTCTCGTGTAAATGAAATAAGGAAGAATGGAATCCTTAGCCTTTATAAAGAATCAAAAAGTAAACGAGCGACTGCGATGAACTGATGCTATTTAAATATGGGCTGATGAGAGTGTCGCGTGTACGCCTAAACGACGTACAGTGCCCGTGTCGTTTAACGGCAGATTGACATTTGGCGCCTAAACGAGGACTTCATAAGCTGATCCCATGTGTGACGTAGTTACCGCCTATACTACATCGTACCCGAAGTATATAGCCACTAGCGTTATTATTGATATGGGGTAGCTACTTCCATATGCTGTATAACAGGACGATTTTCTCGCTTAAACAGCGAACTTTCTTTAAACGACAGTCCCCAGAGGATCGCTATTGCGTTCGCGAATTCGGTGTCAATTGGTAAACGAGCAATATGGGCTTTAATCCCATAAACGAGGAGAGTGTGTGAACCAGCAGATTAGGCAGGTAGCCTTATCGTGTTGTTGAACCTACTGGATTCTCATAGAAGTTTCAGGATTAATATTTATTCAAGCATATTGTATCAAATTGGAGTTTGAACCTTGGATTCTCGCTTCACTCAAGCTCGACAACCTTTTTGTCATTACCATAAGCCTTAGTAGCGTAGTGACCGTTCAACAAGATGACATCCTGCGGTCTGTAGTCAAACTTACCAGTGAAATAAGACTGCAGGATGTTTTTAACACCTTCAGAGTATTTAGCTTGAGCATCCAAGTTAGCACCAGAGATATGTGGTGTCATAGCATTACCTCCACCATAGGAATTGGTGAAGGTTCTCCAAGGATGGTCAGCTGGTGCTGGTTGTGGGAACCACACATCACCACCATAGCCTCTAATCTGACCAGACTTGACAGCTTCAGCAACATCCTCAGCAACACAGATAGCGCCACGGGCAGTATTAACCAACAATGAGCCCGGTTTGAACTTGGAGAGCAATTGCTTATTAATCAAGCCCTGTGTGCCGGCATGCAGTGGGGCATTCACGGTGACAATATCAGCCTGGGAGACCAATTCCTCAACACTATGGACCCTTCTGGCATTCACCTTGGATTCCAACTCCTTAGACAATGGTTGATAATCATAGTACAACAATTCTTTTGGCTTGAATGGATACAGTCTCTCCAACACTTTGTAACCGATACGACCAGCACCAATGGTACCGATGGTTTTCCCTTCCAAGTCATATGCATCTCTAGAAATCTTAGCAATGTCCCAACCGCCTGCCATTGCAGTCTCATGAGCTGGAATGAAGTTTTTGATGAGGGATAGAATGGTCAGTATAGCATGCTCTGCAACAGATGTTGTATTGGAACCAGTCACTTCCAACACGGAGATATCACGACCTGACTTGTTGATGTAGTCCAGATCGATATGATCAGAACCGACACCGGCAGTGACCAATAGCTTCAGGTTCTTTGCGGATTCCAAGCGTTCCTTGGAGATGTAAACCGGATTGAAAGGGGTGGAGATAATGATTTCAGCTTCTTTAATGTGCTCATCAATTTCCGGACCTTTGTCGCTTGTTGCGAAGATGGACCGACCATTGTCTTGAATGAATTTCTTCAGACCTAGTGCATTCTCAGCAGAACCAAGAAGCTTTGGGACGTTATATTCACCTCCTTTGAAGAGGACTGCAAGGACTTTACCAGTGGACATTGTAATTTGTTTTTCTTTTGTTATTGTGTATTCCTTTCAATTGCAATTTTTGATACAAGAATTCAATGCCTTATATATCCTCTGTGGTTTCCCCCCCTTTATAAAATTCCACGGACCATTTCCGTAACCCTCAGGTCATCCTATATAACCTTCAATCGTCTAATAACCTGTGACTTCCTGCCAACAATTGAATCCCCCAAGGATTTTGGAATAGCTTCTCCTCCTCCTGTTCGGATCGCGAGAATTCCGTTGCACTGCTGCCCAAGCAGTCATAAAACGGCATTTCGGGTTGAGGCTTTAGGATGACTAAAACTCCGTGGACGGTGGATGTTTCCACGGATAAATTGGGTGCTCTTAACGTCATAGTACTTCCTACAGTCTAAATAAATCTCCCAGTCAAGGCCTCTGTCATCTGCGTCTTACTGTTCTCATCTGCAAAGAAAAGGTTGGCATCTTTTTCTTGGGGAAGAGCGGTCGCTGCATATATGTCAGGGGCAGCTCGGAAGTGGCGCACTTCGCGGTGTGATTGGGTTATCATGCTGAACTCGTTAATAATTAACGTACTTTAGCCCCAAAAGTGTACCCATTTGTACATGTACGACACCACACAGTATTGGATATAGTTATTGCTATCATTTTAAGACGACAGCAAGATATCCTAGGAGTTCACCTGTCGGATCACGCATTGGATCACGCCTTAGTCCAATCAATCGTCTCAGCAACCTCATTTCGGCGCATACTTGGTTCAAGAATACCACTGAAGCAGAGTCGTAAACAAAATTCTAAATCAGAATTGGTATCGTGACTCCCAAGTCTAAAGCAGCCTGGCACCCAGAACAGGTGTGAATGGATATGACTTATAATGCGAAGACATGGACCAAGGTCCTGAAAAGATTCGAAGACTACAAAACTCGGTCAGTCGCCATGAACATAAATATTGAGATCTGTCAAGAGCCTATGTATGATATGATTCAATAGGATTCTGCTGCTTTGCCTTCTATTTGATATAAGTTGCCTTCTATTTGATCTGAAAAGTGAGTCCACTCTCATTGGAGTTTCAGTCATTTGCAGGATAGATGAACCTCAATGAGATAGATTCTCCATTCGTTAGTTTTAAAAGCGCATCTTCGGCGGTTGCCAAGTTTTCAGAAAGCGTAGCGACCTGTAAATAGGAGCAATTGGAATTATTCAAGGAAAAGAAAGCTCCTGAAAAGAAACTTGATGCTGTTGGGTTGCATGGGTTCCATTTAACTGTTGTTGCATATATCGTAATGAACTCCCTTATTCAGAGCATCGATTCCAATGAATAATGAAAAATAGCTTTGCAAAAAAAAACTTCCAAAGTACTGGCTTTAATTCTTGGCTCAGAGTTCCCACTTCGAACCAGTTTGTCGAGGTGTCAAACTGGAAAGCTCATGTCCTTGCAATAATTTATAGCAAGTCTTCAGCTTCTGGTCATTTGCCTTTCGGGAGAGGCTTTCAGAACTCAGAAGTATTTCTTCACACATTGGCATACCTGATCAGTCTCTTCGCATTTGATATTGCGCTTCCCGTCCTTGAAGATTTACTGACGATGATTTCCCTCCATTCCTCTATGGAGTAATGTTCTTGAGCTATAACCAGAAAGGAATCAAAATTTAATCCTCCCCCTGCGGCCTTTAGATATGCCAGGAGGTTCTACTAACAACAAAAAAGTCGATGTTCGAGAGACGAATTATAGGTATAGAGGAAATGTTCAGATTGCAAGAATCGAGAGTTGGTTCGCCCAAAGCGCAGGCCCGTGTTTCGTATATGTTCCGAGTGCGGAAGAGAAACTGCTGAAACCGCTGAAGAGGGACCATGGATGGAATCTTTAGCGATGATTAATTAGTATCAAAATCAGGTAGTGCATTTATTTTTATAACTAAGAACTAAAGTCGAGAACCGGCCAACTTACTCCCTTCTGTAAACATGAGAAGCACTTGCCTGATCACTTGGGAACACCAGCATCTCAGCCAACACAGTGTTTTGCTTTCTGCTTGTTGCGAAAACTATCAATTCTGCGATATCATTGGCAAACAAAGGCTCTCTTCCCTTATAAATGGCATCCGCCTTAGCTTTATCACCATAATTTCTCACGATGCTGAATTCGGTCTCCACTGCACCTGGTTGAACCTCAATGACACGGATCTTGGTGTTGATCAATTCTTTTCTGAGTGCTTCAGTAAATGATCTTAGTGCAGCCTTGCTTGCACAATAGATGGCTCCACCAGGGTAAGGGTCCCTACCTGCAATAGATCCCAATTGAACAATATCACCAGAGTTCTTCGCCTTAAAGATCTTGAGGACAGCCTGTGTGATACTGATGAGACCAATGACGTTTGTATCAAACGTTTCAGAGATGTCTTCCTGTTTGATATCACCAACTCTGTCATTTCCCAGTGCCTTGCCGGCATTGTTCACGAGGATGTCAATATCCTTGAACTCTTGTGGAAGGGACTCCAAGAACGGGTTGATCGAACCAGGAACACTGACGTCTAACTCTTTGATAAAGACAGACAAGTTCGGATATTTAGTCTTCAACTCCTTCTCCACCTGTTGTAATCTCTCAAGTCTTCTGGCAGCAAGGATTAACTTCACAGAACCTTCAGAGGCATTAGCATACTCTAAGGCGGTGGCCTTTCCGATACCACTGGAGGCACCAGTGATGAAGATGGTTTTCCCGGCAAGACGTTGGAGGGCAGCAGCACCAAAGGACATGATGACAGTTTAAGACAATTTAGCGTAAGGCGGACTTTCGATGGTAAAAAGTTCTTTTTCCAATGTTGAATTGGATAACTGGAAGATGTTTTGTGAATGGACCCCCTGCAAGTGAGCCATTGGCCTCCGGATAAATATACTAATATAGTAATATTCACGTTCTAGATTGTATCGAGTAATATTCGCGGTTTTATCTTAGCATCTCCCCTTCTCCCGGTGGCTGCCGGCTGATGTTGCCCTTCCCAAAGAGGAATTGTCCGATGGGGCTCAGTTCAGCTTTCTGTCACTGGATCAGACAACCTTCTGCTGATAAGATGAAAACTGGAAGGATCTTGATCTTGATCTGCATTCTCATTCTTCCATTCACCGTTTATTAGCATGACAGAACAGACATCTCTTGTTCTGCTGTTCCCCAACACTCATCGTCAAGAGTGCGAACTTGAGGTGTTTGATCAGAAGGTCACAGAAGACATAACCATCCAGGAGCTGATGGAGTACATATATCACCAGTACTCCAACCCTCTGACGAAACTGGAGACAAACGAGACACGAACAAATGTTAAACCTCAGGATGGCGTGAATACCGACGTGTGGGGTGATGAAATACCACAGAAATGGGAACAAATACGCTTGATCCATATGGGTGCAGCTCTGAAACCTGAGATGAAATTAAGTCAGTTGAAATTAAACATAAGTAACGTCATTCACGTTAGTTGTAAACCAATAATTCTTGATTCGGATCAAAAGGGCAGGAAGGGGAAGAGATATAATGGTTCTATTTGTACCGCTGAACAAAGAAGCGGGTGCTGCGTCATTTGCTGAAGGTCTACTGGAATGGTGGCGGTGATGTCTCCGGATACAGGGTTTTTTTTGCGAGCATATAAACATTCATTTTGGGTTTTCTATATATATCATGTAGTCCATCGTATTATATATAGCTCACTTATTCATCTTTTCATAAACAACAAATGTTATACATGTTGCCGGTAACACTCTCACAATATTCAACCAAACTCCCTTCCAGAACCCTCCAAATCCCTCCTTCAGGTATATCTCCTTTATAACAGTAGTGAACTTCATATTTGCATCATAACTCTGTAATCTAGATCTGGTCAGCTGACACGGATAGAGCATCACGAGTGCCAGGATCTTAGAAACACTGCTTATAGTGAGATACTCTGAGATAGTAAACCCTGAAACCCTTTCATCATGTCCAAGGAAGTGATACTTAAGCGTATCATATATAGTGAACTGCAATGCGCCTTGGCTCACCCCTAGTAAACTCGGTACAAGGCCTCTGTAGAATCCTTTGATACCTTCTTCTTTTGCAATGCGGATTACGCCATCAACTAAACCTTTGTAGGCACCTTGTTGTTCCTTGCTCGTACTCAGGATCCTAGTTTTTAAGACCCATATCGGATTTGTCACCAGTGCTGTGAATCCACCAGCAGTGAATCCTGCACCGAGATATTGCCATGATTTAAGGTTGGAATCTTTGTTCATGGTAGTAGATGTGTGGAACAGATCTTTCGCCTGTCTATAAGAGGCAAAATATATTCCCCACGCCAAAGATGAGCCGACAAGATTTGGGACGATTCCTCGATAGAGCTCTTTCAAAGTAGATAGAGGGTCATGTCGTATGAGTTGTGATATTATGGTATTGGTGGACTGTATGAACGTTCTGTTCGATGTATCCAGTTGAAGTCTGATTTTCAGGAGGTCCAATGGATGCGTTATCGAAGTTGTTATGAATCCTGCTGTGAGCCCTGAGAGAATCTCATTGGACATATTACCCAGTCTTGCCCGTGTTCTGCTTGATGAAGTCTTTGGCCTGCGATGCCATGACAAGTAGAAGAATTTTCCGGGGAAGCGAAAAACTTGACATCAGTTCCGGCAATGCGCTGCTAACAAAAACACCACAGAATGAGAGGCTCGCACGAATGAACAGGGTATCTCGTTGAGTACTAAGGTACAGTTACTGTGGTGCCATTAAATTTTATTCACCTTGAGATCCTGGACCTCACGATCCGATACGTCTATGTGTGTATCAGTGTAGTATCACACAACCTACAAAAGGACATAAGTACCGCATTCATACACTATGTACACACACCTAGCACCTCTCATATTTCTCATGGCATCACTGTCATAGTTATACTTCTCGTTTATACAATTATCTGCAGTCAGTGGTTTAGACAGATGGCAATGGAGACAACAAAGCCAACAATGGAGGTCTGTTTGGAGTCTGAACCCATCCCAAGTACAACACAAATGGAATCCATCCGTAGTGGGCAATGACTCTAGCAGAGTCCAAGATCTTGGAGATACGTTCCTGTTGAGGCTATTAGTGTCTTGATTGTAGATGTTGAGTGGGTGCTTAATAAGATGGATAGTCTATGAATAACTATCCTTATTGCACTGCTTTAAATTTAGTGCTATATATACCACTAGTGATAGCACAAAGAACGTACTTTTGATTCGTCAGAAAGGGAGAAGGCCATTGTTTTTTTTGTTCTTTCTATTCTCTTTTTGTATGAGTAGAACAGTGAAATAGTTCGTTCGTCCAACTGAAAACCAAGAAACTTTTAGCTTATGTCAGCGCTCTAGCAATGCTTATATCAGCATTTCCATTTCTGGCTACTATTAGGCTGCGACAGGGGTACAGACCTTCAATCAAGGTAATAGTACGTAAATCACGTCTTATGGTCATAGACTTCATTAATGTATCTTTTAAAGTGTAAGATGTCGGCGCTGTTGGGCGTATATATGACGCGAAAACACGTAAAAGTTTACCTCGCCGAGTAGAAAGACCATCTACAAGGAGCAATGGTCACCCCGGTTGAAGTTGAAGTCCACATGGATGCGAAAGCTGGAAATGTTGGGGACGTTGAAGGAAAGAAAGTGGTAGCGGAAATCAGAGAAGAGCCCAAATTCACACCGCCTTCCCTTCCAGGGCATTCTCATTCACATACGCATATCTCACCAATACCTCAGCAGATCTTGAAAAATCCAGATCAACCAATTCGTCTAGGTGTCGATGAAGCTGGCCGAGGTCCCGTATTAGGTCCCATGGTGTATGGTATTTCCTACTGTTTAACGTCGTATGAACCTGAACTCAAGAAGTTTGGCTTCGACGATTCCAAACAACTTACGGAAGAGAAGCGTACAGAGCTATTGGAACAGATATGTTCTAATGGCCACGAATTGCAGGAGAATGTCGGATGGGCCACTAGGAGTATGAGTGCGCTTGACATCAGCGCCGGGATGTTGCGTTATACAGAAGGATCATTGTCGAATTACAACTTGAACGAGCAGGCTCATGATGCCACCATGGATTTGATCCAGGCAGTGTTGGACCTGGGCATCAACGTCAAAGAGGTTTTCGTTGATACTGTAGGGCCGCCAGTAAGTTATCAGGCAAAGTTACAAAAGAGGTTTCCCCTGCTGAAGATAACTGTTGCTAAGAAAGCTGATTCGTTGTTCCCTGTAGTGAGTGCCGCATCTATCTGTGCCAAGGTGACTCGTGATTACTCTTTGAATTACTCCAAAGAAGAGCTGTATGGTGAGATCCAATGGGGGTCAGGATATCCGTCTGATCCAAAGACCAAGCTGTGGTTATACAGTCAAGTGGATAAACTATTTGGATGGTCTCATGTTGTGAGGTTTTCATGGGGGACAGCTAAAGAAGCCCTGCTGAAGAGCGATTGTTACGATGTTGAATGGGAAGAGGATAATACCAAGTTTGGGTACGATGTGACGAAGATGGGTAAGAGGGAATCTTTGTTGGGCAGCGACTGGTATGGAAAGAGTGTCTCGTACTTTTAGATTGTTGCATTACCTTGACGAGACACTCACTCATGAAGAAGTATTCAGCATTCTACAGCACTTTTACGGACCGTATAAATAACGTCTATACAGACACTGCAGCAACGCCATAAACATCGTAAGAAATACCATATGTACCAAAGAACACCCAGTGTAAGTATGGGCTCCAACATACACCGCACAGCACCACCACCACCACACAAGTATCCCACCCACGCTTTCCCACCCCACCGCACCCCATCCTCCCACGGAAAAATTCCATGGGGGCCGCCCCCTTAGAGAAGTTTTCGACAACAAACCAAGATACAGACAGCTTAGGAACCAGTTCTAAACCAACTAAGAATGTTGTCCTACGCCAGAGTGTTGCCAGCACGTTCCATTGCAAGGTTTGTAGTGTTCTTTTGTTCTGTGCAATGATTCCATACTAACAAGCTGTCAAGATGCTTGCGCTTCAAGTCCTCCTACCCACCTCACCACATCATCGGGATGCCAGCACTTTCTCCAACCATGACACAAGGTTCCCTTGCTGTGTGGAACAAGGCCGTTGGTGATCAATTGTCTCCAGGTGAGCCAATTGCTGAGGTTGAGACGGATAAGGCCCAGATGGATTTCGAGTTCCAAGAAGATGGGTACCTCGCAAAGATCCTCGTTGAGGCGGGTACCAAGGATATCCCAGTGAACACCCCAATCGCCGTTTATGTCGAAGAGAAGGGTGACGTCGAAGCCTTCAAGGACTTTACTGTGGATGCTTCGCCTGCTAAGCAGGCTCCAAAAGAAGAAGCTCCAAAAGAAGAGGTTCAGTCTCAGACAGCAAAGAAGTCTTCCCCAACCATCGCTTCTACCGGCCGCATCATCGCATCTCCATTGGCTAAGAACATCGCCATTGAGTACGGTATCTCCCTCAAGGGTGTTGCTGGTTCCGGCCCAAACGGTCGTATCGTCAGAGAAGACGTTGAGAAGCTCATTGCAGAGCAGAAGAAGACCCCAGCTGCTGCCCCAGCTGCTTCAAAGGCCTCTAATGCGCCAGCTGCTGATTTCGAAGACATCCCAATTACAAACATGCGTAAAATCATTGGTCAACGTCTCTTGGAATCCACCCAAACCAACCCATCCTACATCATCTCTTCCTCCGTCTCGGTCTCCAAATTGCTCAAGTTGCGTGCCTCTTTGAACGCTGCTGCAAATGATCGTTACAAACTCTCTATCAACGATATCATGATCAAGGCCATCGCCGTGGCTGCTCGTCGTGTCCCAGAGGCCAACTCCCATTGGATCGAATCAGAAGGTGTCATTCGTCAATATAACAACGTCGATGTGTCCGTCGCAGTTGCCACTCCAACTGGTTTGATTACACCAATCGTAAAGAATGCTCATGCTAAGGGTCTTGCCTCTATCTCCTCTGAGGTCAAGGATTTGGGTAAGCGCGCCAAGATCAACAAGTTGTTGCCAGAAGAATTCCAAGGTGGTACAATCTGTATCTCTAACTTGGGTATGAACCCGGCTGTGAACTTTTTCACCTCCATCATCAACCCACCACAAGCCACCATCTTGGCTATCGGTACAGTGCAAAGAGTTGCCGTGGAGGATAAGTCCGCTGAAATTGGTATTTCATTCGACTCAAAGATTAACATCACTGGTACTTTTGACCATAGAGTCATTGATGGTGCCAAGGGTGGTGAGTTCATCAAAGCTTTGAAAGAGGTCGTTGAGAACCCATTGGAGTTGTTGTTGTAAGGTCTGGGCCGAAAGATAGAATTATGATTTTTTATTGAATGTAGATATATTATTTCATACTTTGTAGTTTTATTCATATGTTCATTTTTCATCGTTTTCACATCCTCATCAAGTCATCATTATATACGAAAGTCATTGCCTCGTGACATCAGGTAATGTGCCAAACGTCAAAACTTCCTCAATACGCTCTTCATCACATAGATACATACACAGTCTATCAACACCCATCCCCCATCCCCCAGTTGGTGGCAACCCCCACTCCATCGCCTCAACATACCTAATATCTGGCAACGGGGCTTCATCATCATGGTACTGATCCTTCTCACGTTGTTGTGCTGAAAACTTGATGGACTGCTCCAATGGAGAGTTCTCTTCTTCATACGCATTGATAAATTCCTTACCATTGATGAACAGTTCAAATCTTCTAGAGATGTCATAATAACCAGTAGGGTATTCAATATTCATCGATTTCGATAAAGGGGACATCTGGGAAGGTTGATGATAGATGAAAGTTGGTACGTTACACTGTGGTTCCAAGAATTCTGAGGACAATTTGTCCAGGAGATGAGGTATAGATTTGACCTTTGGGTGAGGAACGTTCAATTTGTCCAAATACCCGAGTAGGCCTTGTTCAGTGACTTCAGGAAATGCCAACCCAGTGGCCTTCTCAACTTCAGGGATGAATTCCAGTTTCTTGAACCCCTTGTCGAGTTGATTCAAGATGAACTGCGCTCTTTCTCTGGAAACATCATATTTGACCATTTCCTCGCAGATGAATCGAAACATCTGTTCGGTCATCTCCATCAATTCTTCCAAAGTGGTGAAAGTTTGATAAAATTCACATGTGGTGAACTCAGGGTTATGTGTAGCATCTATACCCTCATTCCTAAACACCTTACTCACTTCAAAGACTTTATCAAATCCACCAATAACCAGTCTCTTGAGCCATAACTCTGGGGCCACCCGCAAAAACAATGGAATAAAGTCATCACCATGTTTCATGTGCTTGGAGTGTGTGATAAACGGAGTTGCGTTGGCACCGTTCGAATTGGCAGAGATTGTGGGTGTGTCGACTTCGATGAACCCCCTGTATTCAAAGAAGAGTCTTAAAGACTTGAGAATCCGGCTCCTTGAGATAATAATATCTTGAGATCTCTTGTTCACTAAAAAGTCAACAACACGATTGTGATGTCTCTTCTCCAAGTCGTTCAACTTAGGTGGGATTGGATGCATTATGGGTGAAGCCATGAACAAATTTTGGGTCACTTTGAGTGAAAGCTCACCAACATTGGTTACCCCAGGATGGCCCATAGCAATGACATGATCCCCCTTCTTGAACTTATCAACATACTCGCCAAACTCTTCTCTTGAAATACCTAAGAGTTTATTCATAAGCACCAGTTGCACTTTGGTGAAATCTTGCACCAAGTCTATAAATACCATCCCCTTCCCAGACTTTCTAATGCTATGGATACGTCCTTCGAGGGAATAAACATCATCAATACGCTTATTATCAGGCCATTGGAACCCATGAAACTTCTGCCTGAACTCTGGTACTCTCAATGGCGTCAGTTGTCGGATTGTGGACAAAGATGGATAATACCAATGGGGGCACTTTTTTACTACGGACTTTCTATTGGCAAATTCCAGTGCTTCATTATCGAATTTTAGTGAATAGAACCGTCTGCTTCCCGGGGAGAAGCACCTTCTGAGCATCTGCCTTGCAAACTGTTAGTCATATGGTACTTCAAAGATCAAAAGAGAGGACCAAAAAAATCAGAGTCAATCTGTATGGTTATTTTCAGGGACGGTAGTGAAACAGCCCGGTCAAGACGATAACGCAGTATAATAAATCTCTCATCACATTGATTTGGTTTGCTTTCTCTTGATGATTCCACTCACACATCTGCCAGGATCCCTGACTTCTCTTTACTGTTTTGCTTGGTTTTAAAATTCAGGATCTCGAGAACAAAAAATTTTCTACTCTCTCGAACTCGGAGATTTTTAGGGCTCACAGATCTGGAAAACCAAAATCAAAACAAAAGAACAGCGAGAACAACGAAAGAGTAACGCGGCGGGTAAGGAAAATGGAGGTAAGTTCAGCTCTAAAGTGGAAAGTCCGGCAAAGAAACTAACAGATGACAGGACTGGATACAACAAGAAGATGTTGATGGTGTGCGGTTTTCATGGAATGCAGTTCCTACCACAAAGATCGCACACTCGCGTCTCTCAGTGCCACTGGGCGCCATGTATACTCCGCTGAAACAGCGTGATGACTTGCAGCTGGTTAATGCAGACCCTTTGCTGTGTCGACAACCGTGTGGAGCAGTGTTTAACCCCTTTTCGAAGATTGTCAATGAGAAGACGTGGATCTGTCCGTTGTGCTATAGTCATAACCCTTTGCCGCCACACTATGCTGAACATCTACACTTATTATCTGCTCCTCAGAACTCTACCGTTGAGTATGTCATGAGTAGGAGCTCTGTGAAAACAGGGCCTGCATTTGTGTTTGTCGTGGACACTTGCATCAGTGAAGATGACTTTGAGGCGTTGAAGGAGAACTTGATGATTAGTCTCAATTTGGTCCCACATGATTCCCTAGTTGCTTTCGTGTCATATGGCAAGGATGTGAGACTTTATGAGTTGGAATTTGAAGGTCTCAGATCCTATGGATTCAATGGTGCAAAGGACTACACCTATGATGAAATCTCCAAAAGCTTGGGTTTCATTTCCAGTGACTTGAGAACTGCACAACAAGACGCATTGGGTTCGCACAGATTCATCCAGCCTGCTGCTATGGCTGAGTATGCTTTGGACACCATCTTGGAATCATTGAGACGTGATAGCTGGAAACACAAATCCGACCAACGTCCATTGAGGTCTACTGGAACTGCTATAAAAGTCGCATCAACCCTCCTTAGAGCTACCCATCCAAAACTCGGTGCTCACTTACTAATATTCAGCGGTGGACCATGTACATATGGCCCCGGATTGATTGTGGGACAACCCTTGAAAGAGCCTATTAGATCACATCATTTGATCGAAGCCAAAGGGGCAAAACATTTCAAGAGTGCCAAGAATTATTTCAAAACTCTAGCACAGGAGTGCTCTGATAATGGAACCGTGGTAAATCTTTTCATTGGTGCATATGACCAAATTGGTCTCTATGAAATGGAGGAGCTTTGTGAAGAGACTGGTGGTTCCGTTGTACTCGCTGATTCTTTTTCAACTTCAATCTTCAAGCAATCATTACAAAGATTCTTTTCTAGGGATCAATGGGATCAACTCTCAATGGGCTTGAATGCCACTTTGGAGGTGAAAGTTTCAAAACAGTTGAGGATTGCAGGTCTTTTGGGTCATGGCCTGTCTTTGAACAAGGAAGACCATTTCGTATCTAAGACTTCGCAATTCGGTATATCAAAGACAAGCGCATGGAAATTGTCAAGTCTAAGGCCAAACAGCTCATATGCTGTGGTGTTTGATTGCGAAAATAGCTCTGATAGAGACAGTTTTGGTAATCTCGATTCCGCAGTGGTCCAATTCATTACATATTATCAACATCCAGATACTACAGCAAGATTGAAAGTCACCACTGTGAGGAGACCAATGAACTCGGGCGATATGTCTTTGAGCTTTGATCAGGAAGCGGCCGCCGTGTTGGTTGGTAGAATTGCAATCAATAAAGTCATGAAAGAAGACGTTTCAGAAGTAATCACATGGATCGATAAGATCCTGACTGGATTGATGAAGAACTTTGCAGAGTATCATAAGAAGGACCCAGGAAGTTTCCGTTGCCCTGCGGAATTCACACTTTTCCCACAATTCATGTATCATTTGAGAAGATCCCAGTTCTTGCAATTGTTCAACAATTCACCAGATGAAACAGTGTTTTATAGACACATTTTCAACACTGAGGATACAAACAATTCGTTAATCATGATTCAGCCTACCCTTCTTGCATTTGAGCAAGGCTCTGAAGAAGGTCAGCCTGTGCTCCTCGACTCGCTATCAATTCAGCCTGAGCGCATCTTACTTCTGGATACGTTTTTCCATATACTCATCTTCCATGGTTCCACAGTTGCTGCATGGAGAAATGCTGGGTATCAAAATGACCCAGAATATGAATCTTTCAAAGAGTTCTTGGAACAACCGCGTCTCGAAGCCGCAGAGTTGCTAGTTGATAGATTCCCACTACCGAGATTCATCGACACAGAAGAAGGTGGATCCCAAGCAAGATTCTTATACTCGAAGTTGAATCCAACGAAGACTTATAATAGTAATAACCTTGGCGACACTGGGGCTACGATCTTGACTGATGATATTAACTTGCAAAGCTTCATGCAACATCTCCAGAAGATTGTTGTTGAAGAAATTTAAATGTGCAATATATATAGACTAAGTGCAAAGGTACGACTCTTACTTTACCTTCTGTATATTCTATATCATGGTGATAGTGTTTGTATATTCTGGTTTTGGCAATCTCAATAAACTTGACTGTCCATTTTTCGCTACACAAAATTGAGATGTCAATTCAGAGTAAAATATAATTAATGACCAATAAAATTTCAAGAAGTGCTAACAGATATAATACGCGGTCTCTCACCTTCTTATTGTTCCTTCTTGATGCATACAAATCCATTTAAGACTGAAGCCCCTTTCTCGTCATTGCGGCATTGACTTCTCAGATGTTTTTAACTTGGAGCGTTGATTCGGCAACTCAAGAAGCAGACTACAACAACCCAAGAGGAGAGCCAAAAAAACCTAATAACGATAAATTAAAACCCTGTATACTATATGCTGTAACCATCAATCTAGAAAAACCTATCAATGAAAGCGAAATCTGAATAGTAGTGGCCTTCTAATAAGAGTTAGCACCGGAGCCGTAGCCACCATAGCCACCACGGCCACCGTAGCCACCACGACCTCTACCACGACCTCTACCACCACGGCCACCACGGCCACCATAACGTGGGTGACCGCCACCGAAACCACCTCTCTGGTAAGCCATCAGTGAATCCGGGACAGTCTGCTTAGCCTCGGTCAAAATCTTGATCAAAGCGTTACCCATCTTGGCATTCGCATCGGTGAAGAAAGAGATAGAATTACCCTCAGTACCGGCACGACCAGTACGACCAATACGGTGAACATAATCTTCAATGTTACCTGGCATGTCGTAGTTGAAAACATAGTTAACACCTTTAACGTCTATGAAAATCTGTTAGTATTCAGTCTAATAGTTATTAGGTCTCAGCTTCTAGGAAAAGGATATATAGCCCCTAATTCTAAGATCACAAATAGACGAGGGATAGATCGCCGACATGAGATGACTACTACTGATATCGTTCCGCAGGGGAAAGTCGAGATGTATTTAGAGTTACAGATGAAAACTATAGAGAGTGGGACAGGAAGCGGGACAAAACAAAAGGTCCTTTCGTGTCTAACGGAAAAGAAGAAAGCACATAAATTTTTTGATTTGCGAAAAGCTGAAGAGATAACAACAAGAGACAAGAGAGAAACAGACTCTCTGCCTCTCCAATCAGCAGAACAGTGCCCTCAAGCCTTCAGCTTAAAAATCGACAAAAAGAATAATAAAAATTCTTCTGAAAAAAAATAATGCTCTCATCTTCTCTTGTGCAGTAAAATCACACATATGGTACTCTCTCATCGGTTCATCATATAACTTTAATTATCATCACGGAGACGAATCAGATCTGAAAGTCATCACAGCTCTGAAAAAAAGGGTGAGGCATAGCCTCTTGAATGGAAAGCCAGTTTCACATTCAGGGGTATCATAGGGATCAAAGAACTAGAAAGTAGTTAATCGTTTTCAAAAAGAAAATGGGAGGGGGAAAGAAGAAAATAACATACCAATACCACGAGCAGCAACGTCTGTGGCAACCATAATTGGGTTTCTACCGCTTCTGAACTCGTTCAAGACCCAGTCACGCTCTTGCTGTTGCTTGTCACCATGGATAGCCAAAGCTGGCCAGCCATCATCTCTCAAATACTTGGTGATCTCGTCACAAGTTCTCTTAGTGGAAGCAAAGATCATGATCTTAGAGCTTTGATCTTGCATAGCAACTTCCAAGTGCTTTAGCAGACGGTCTCTCTTCTCAAACTCCGAAACAATCTCAACGGTTTGAGTAATCGTGTGTGAAGCAGCCAATTCCAAGGAACCAACAGTGACTTGAATATAATCTTTTAAGAAATCATGAGCTAAAGTTTGGACCTCTTTTGGCCAAGTAGCAGACCACATCAATGTTTGACGATCTGGTCTAATTTGTTCAAGGATCTTTCTGATCTGTGGCTCGAAACCCATATCCAACATTCTATCAGCCTCGTCCAAGACCAAGTAGGTGACTCTTCTCAAGTTGGTTTTACCAGACTCTAACATATCGATCAATCTACCCGGAGTTGCGATACAGATCTCAGAACCTCTAGCCAAATCTCTGATTTGCTGACCCTTTGGAACACCACCGTAGACACAGGTGTTTCTGATTCTAGAAGAACGACCAAACTTGGAACATTCAGTTTGAATTTGAACAGCCAGCTCTCTGGTTGGGGCCAAAACAAGGACAATTGGACCATCGCCTGGGGATAACGGTGGTTGAGCATTGATGTGAACAATACCTGGCAAACAGTAGGACAAAGTCTTACCAGAACCAGTGGCAGCGATACCAATCATATCACGACCAGACAAAGCCATTGGCCAACCTTGACATTGAATAGCTGTTGGATTTGGGAAACCTTGAGCCTTGACCTCATTCAACACGTAATCTGGGAAACCAGTCTCATCAAAGTTCTCAACTGGTCTCGGAATGTTGGTACCGTAACACTTCATGTCGTTCTTACTTCTGAAGGCCTCAATATCTTGTTCAGAACGGCCAGAGACGCTTGGGTGCTCTTGGTAAAAGTTTTTCTCAAACTTTGGAAGAGTGTTCAAGTCAAAGTTTTGAGCATGCAAGTTGTCACCCAAGTTGCCCATTCTGTCACCACCGTAACCGCCTCTGTCACCACCTCTGAAACCGCCACGACCACCGCGGCCACCACCGTAGCCACCTCTTCTGTCATCGTTTCTGTAGCCAAAGTTTCTATCAGAACCTCTGTCCCCTCTGTAGTCACCACCTCTGCCTTGGTAGCCGGAGTTGTAACCGCTTTGTCTATCGTAACCGCTGTAAGACATTTTGAGTTTCTGGTTTGGTTGGATGCTGTTAAAGGAAGAGAAGGAAAAGGAAAAAAATTCTGCTGTTTACCCTTTTTAAATTTTTTTTTTCATGTTTCCAAAAATTTTCCCCTCGGGGTTACCCGGATGTTATTACTAAGGCCGATGAGCTTCTACTTGAAGACTAGACTAATCTATCAATATATGGCAAGAAAGCACAAATGACGAGGGAGCGGACGTTGGAAGAGGAGTGGAATGAGCTTTTCTATGCAATTGAAAGACATGATATCACACTAATTCCAGGTTTTAGTATATTGTCGGTGGTAAGGTTACTTTCAAAGGTTGCACGAACCACATTCCTCATGGTGAGCGATGACCACTCTCTTTCGGTGTGGTATAAGGATAGACCTTATCATGACCTGATATACCACTCACAGTTTCCGTCAAGGTTGAGTAAAGAGTCCCTATGGGTCACCTATGATGTTGCACTTCATTATTTATCTATGAATCCACAAGAGTTGAACTCGTTTGACTTTATTGTACTGGATGGCATCGACGACCGTACTTTGAACTCAGACTTCTTTCTAGCATTGATAGGTAGGGTACGAATTAGGACAAAGGTCATCATACCATTGAAGAGCTCATTCAAGTGCCACATCTATAAAGAGTATATGGAAGGGTTTGATTACACAGTGACCAGCTTGGATCTCATTGATCAGCCTGCCGTTGATCTATATTATCTTGCATCATCACTAACACCCGCGAAGGTTCACACAGAGATAATAAGTACAATGACGAAGATCCTTCAGACAGATACACTAACAGACATGTACGATATACTAATAGTGGTTAGTACCAGATCTGAGGCTTCACAATTATCTAGTCTCATGATAGACTCCATATCACATCGAGATTTCAGCATCATCACAGACCTCAAAGGATATTCACTTGAAGGAAGTCATAGAAGGGTCATCATATCAAGATCTTCGAGAAGCTTTTTTAATTTTAAACATAAGGTGAAGTACATCATAGACTCTGCGCTTATGGAAGTTAAGAAAACCGATCCTAACGGCTTAAAGTACTTCAAAGTGCAAACAACGAATAAGAACCAGATACAGCAACATATCTCACTTTTTCGGATGATAGGATCTAAGATTTTCATTATGGAACGAGAGGAAGATATCAAGGACTTCCAGCCAGAGATCTTAGACAAATCATTGATATGCCATATCCTGCTAACAATGAGGCTTGAGATCAAGTTCACGGATCTTCTTTTCTTATCAGCACCAAATTCTGAAAACGTGACCAATGCAATGAACCATCTGTGCTATTTGGACCTCTTAAGAGTGAGTGAAGACCAATACTTCTTTACAGAGGAAGCGGCAGAGTTGGTTAAGTTCCAGTTCTCTTCGAAGACAGAGAGATTGGCGTTGTTTCTTTGTCTGGTACATTCTAAGAAGTTCAGCTGCGAAGATGAAATACTCAAGATAGTATCAATGCTAAATGTGGTATCATCAAATACAATTGCCAACCACATTATTAACGATGAGCTAGATAGATCTATAGTATCTATTGCTTCTGACTTCTTCACAATACTCAATGCCTTTAATTATCTGGTTGCACTTGGTCTGAACCAGAGACCCAAGTACAAGAAAGACCCATTCACAAAAAATACTAAGAGAGAGATCAAACACCAGTTCAACACTCTACACAAGCAAATCAACGTCGAGAGAAATAGCAAACCAGGGACTGAAGAGAATATCCAACGTTGTCTCATAATGGGGTTTCAATTCCAATCCGGATCTTTGATAAAGTCATTAGATCATAATGGCAATCCAAAAGCATCCCTTATACCTATACATCCGTTCCATGAAGCAAGCGTGGAAATAATAATGAAGAAACCAATGCCTCATATTCAAGAGCACCACAATGGTGACCTTTTCATCTTTGCTGATTACAGTGTGGATTCCACCCAAGAGAAATCACAGAGGGCATTTGCTGCAATATGCTCGCGTATTGACAAGGAGATAGCACTGGAGACCACGAGGGCTTTCAGGAAAGTGAATGGTTAAGCAGAAATTTTCTTTTTTCGTAGTTGCGAGAGTCGGGCTTTTAGATATGCAGGGACCTTTCCAGCGACTCCAGCAAAAATGATAAACCCCAATAGAGCAGATGTTCTTCGACAATGCTTTCAGGACTACGCGGCTTGTGATTGAAGTGAAACAGCGTATCTCAAAAAGTCATTCTCATTGACGGCGCCTCTCCAGTATTGTGTTTGGACTTGCTGAAGAGCTTGCAAGTAATGGTTGGAAATCACATATTGGTGCACGTAGAGTCCTTAAGACGGAACGATTGGAAACCTATGGCGGCTTATATTATCTATTAAACATCATAGATAAGAAAAATATTGATAAACCTGAATTGTAATCGATAAGACCCTTTGCATCGATTATCGCTGTTCGTGATGCCCTCTTCCTTTCTCTCATCTTTTACATCGCTCACAAACGAAAGCTAAATCTAGAACCGAGAGAGTGAAAACTAACTGCAACGATGAATCTCGGTTAGTTCCCATAGATTCTGTGGATAATGGATTGATGCGCACATACGACTGTGATTTAAGAATGATCCACCAGCCCTTTTTGGAGGTTCTAGAATATTGAGTTTTAAGGATTATCATTGTATACCGCATATTATGATTTACATGGATGGTTTGTTAATATATGCAGCTAAGTGAGAAATAAGAAGAGGCGCTTCAGCTTTTACTCACACAGATTACCGTAAGAGATTATTCCTGATCACGGATTCACTGACATTGCATTCTATCCAAACGCAATTCGCTTGGACCAAAGCAAGTGCGATCAACAATGGGATGAGAAGTTGAAGATTCTACTCTTTCAAATCCAGACTTATTTCAAATGAGGCATCAAATCTGTAATATATGGTCACCAAACTTCCTCGCACCTGAAAGTTGCAGCCTTTGATTACCGTGCATGCAGAAACTCAATTTTGGACAATGCTTCTCGACGATCAAACACAATAATCATTTATCTTTTATTGAAACAATTCGAATGTCACCTTGGCCAGATCTCGTCGATATCTTTCTTAATGCAAAATCCTAATGCAAAAAAAAGAGAACAACTTTATGCACGCATGTAGCCAATTCATTTCTGCAAAACACGCGGTAGGGGGGGGTCTGAAAATAGCCTAAAAGTATCATGGTGTTGTTCATGGGATATCATGTCGGAATTGTTGGCCATAAAGGACTAAATTAATAGACAAACCATGAGAAACAAAAGCTAAAGGTTTTTTTTTGGAAAAATACATTTATAGTATCTCGCCTTCAAATTCTGCTTTGGTTATTCTAAAAATATTGCACATCAACCGTACGCTTGACCTCAACAGCCATCTCCCTTACATATAATAAAGGTGTGCAATACAAGACATTTTAAGAGTTTCAAAGGAAGATTGTGTGTTCGTGAATAAATTTTAAAATTTAGATTGAATGAGTACTACATCCCTGATCTCGTTGAAATAACTCTGCGCGGCTCTGTTGTTTGCCTCTTGCTCGACTGACTGTCTCAAGGTATATTTCATAGATAATATATGGAGATATCACGTGCTGGGGATTGCAAGGGACAGAGGCTTGAATCATTGGATGTAATCGCTCACAAAGCCCCGGCTCCAGTCTCTCTTGCCCAGGTGCACACCTTCCTTCCGTAAGATGGCATATGCCATTGAAATGTGGAAGTAGATGTTAGGCATGTTCACCTGACTAACAATAACTTTCAGTGGCACCTCAATGGTTCTATTTGGTAGAGTGTACGAAGTCACTATTTCTCCTAGTCTATTTGCTGTCTCTTTATCAACTTCATTCAATGACTGAAGAGCACGATCAATGCAATCATGCATCTTCTCGTAAGTATCAAGATCATCTTCTGGTTCTCCGTACTCAGCCTCGTCAGATAACTTGGCTGCCATAACATGTGAGACGAATGTGGCATATGAAACTTGGAAAGTTAGAGGCTTCATATCATCAATGAGGCAGGCATCGAAAAAATGCGCCGCGTTAGAATGCGTTTCAGCTTCGGTTACCATTCTTTTCAGAGATGTGAGAGCACCTTTAGCCATCACCACAGTGGCATCATAGAGAGAGTAAACCATCGCTATCCCTTAATTGCTGTTGTTTCAATAGTATAATCCACTTCCGGCTTTTATAGTGTACAACATAACGGTGGAGTCAACGGCTCTACTGTTTTCTTCTTAGTACTTTAATTTTGCTAAATGTTGTCCGAATCGTATTGTTGCGAGGACTTAACGAGACTCCTTACTGGCTTCTCCGTGAAACCCGAACAGATAAGGAAATTTAGGATTCGCAACAAATACAACTTGCGGATGAAAAGAGAACCACTCTCAAGTCTCCAATTGGTCTGGTATACACGATTTGTCACTTCTCCTGAAGATTTTGCTTTCGACTTCCAACGACTTGGACAACCATACCAAACCTAATATTTATGCAAAGTGTTCCAGAATTTTCGCTTGTACGGACCGACAGTGATTGGTTAGACCACACAATCACATACCTCTGCCTCACTGAAAAAGAGTTCTCTCTAAACACCCCACCGCCAAAGAAGAAGTGTCATATCATTGCCATATCTCGTTCTACCAGAACTATGTATATCCCCCGATAGGTAAAGTCAGACTTCAGTGCTCAAAAGGATATCACCGACCAGGAAACTTTAAAATTTTTGCAGACTGTTCATTTCCACATTTTCTTGAGCACAGTCCTTTTTTCAAACTCAGATATATAATCCAATATACGCATCAATTTTACAACTCAAAGGAAGGAAAATTATTGAAATCATTCTGGCTAAGCTACAGCCAGAAATTCATGGAAGGCTCGATCGTATCACCGAGAGAGATGAAAGAACTAGAGTGGTAATTTGATGAGGTCTTCTAACAAATATAGTTGCCTCAACCATGAAACGATATGGTAAGGAGTGAGAAATGAAGCGTGACGACATGCACATGTGATACTGCGCATTGTGATGGAGAATAAGAAACGAAATACCTATTCGAAGTTCGGGTAGATCCATGGATAAGGAACACCCAGAAATCAGAACAAGTCCCGATGATTGGGCGATATGAGTAGCACTCTCAGTAGAATGTCACTTAACGCAGATGAGATTACAGCCAACTTAACAACGAGATCACCTCCTCTCACTCGTAGAAGAACCATATACAATATCTTGATTAGAAATTGGCACTGACTAAAGAAGAGCTTTGCCAGCTCTTGTTATATAGCTAAGAGATATGGGTCTTACATTACATTATGTTCTTAGGCAGTGGGATTCGTGTGAGCATGATGAAATGGGGCAGATAGCTTCGAATATTTACCCAACTGGAAACTTATCTAAAGAACTTCCGGACAAGGTCTTAAATGGCAACGACAAGTGAGATATATACCCAGATCACAGTGCGTACATATGTGATCGAGGAACCAGCCGATATCACTCAAATATTCCACTCCTTAATGATACACTTCTCTTACTCTTCAACCGTTTGGAGCAGGCTCCATCACTTCTAAGTCTTCAGTCTTGATCTCCGATGGAAAATGCTCTCCAATGATTTCTTGGTTGTTCTCCAGGCTCCTCTAAGGAATCACTACACCTGCATTCTAATTTCTCAGAAAAAAAGGCTGTTACCTTCTGTATACCGGAGGAGTATGGCAAGTGTCCAATCAGCTAGAAATCTAGGCACCCTGCTGCCATCATGGCACCTAAAAGACCAAGTTTCGAGCAAGATTGTTACTCAGACCAATTTTCTTGACAGGGTCTAGCGATCGGGTTAAGGACTCGGAAGCGGAAATGAAACCCGTATTCGAGGTTCCCAGTGTAGGGGGCGTAGAAATCTATAAAGATCAATGTAGTTCTCCAGATCCGCAACCAATTCTGAACCATTTCCAGACCGATCAATGTTACAGAAATCTGTTTTCATTGTTGGTGCCTCTTCAGGCATAGGATACGGCCTTGCTCTAGAATTCGCTGAGAGAGGTTGGAAGGTCTATGCGGGTTCACGTAGTGTTAGAAAGATGTCCTCTTTGAAAGATAAGGGAATTCATGTCGTTCATCTGGATATCACTGATCAAGAGAGCATTGATGCTGCTAAGGAATTGATAGAGAGAGAAAATGCTGGTCGTTTGGATGTCTTGTATCTGAACGCAGGTGTAGCAAAGGATGGCCCACTGCTGGACGTTCCAATGGAGGACATTGAATCCAGTTTCAAGACGAATGTGTTTGGTCCAATCAGAGTGATCAAAACATTCCAATACATTCTACTGCAGAACCAGGCTGCTGTCGCATTTACCTCGAGTCTTGTCATCCATACTTCTCTTCCATTCAGATTCGCATACGCTGCAACGAAGACGTCCTTTGACATCCTAGCAAGAATGCTGTCGATGGAATGCGGTGACTTAGGTATCAAAGTCATCAATATTAGAACGGGCGCAGTTGAATCCGAGATTTGGTCTCCACCACTAATCCCTGGTAAGGATTCGGTTTATTACACAGGCAGCGATGAACCATTAGGTGCCTTTGAGCCCTCTAAGATGGCTACAGATGTGTACTGTGTCGAGGCAGTGAGCGTGGTAGAGAGAGCTCTAAAAAAGAAGGCAGTTTATACTCAGGTATACAGAGGCGCTGGTACATTTTTTGGTTATCTACTGGGAATGCTCCCGTTTAGAGCGTACCGGCGTATTGTCATCAAGATCACCAACCTTGCAGAACCTTTCAGAATAGCAAGAGAGAGAATATTCAAGGAGAAAAAGTTTTGAACCATGTATACAGATGCAAAAAGAATAATATGCGTCGTAAAGCTTGAACCAGCTTCGTAGTTGGTAAAATCAGATTTGGAGATTTTCGCGGCATGGAGTTGCCCCAAGCGAATTTTTTTCCACTCCGGCGCATCGAATAAGTTGACGATGAAGGTAAAAGAACTGTGACTTCAGGAAAGGTCGTAAAGGAGATAGTGAAATTCCCATAATGCCACCAAAAAAAGGAAACAAGGCTCAGAACAAGAAACAGGATGCTAAGAAGATCGTCGCTGATAAGACATTCGGTATGAAGAACGTACGTATACTCCTCATCGAAAGAGTGAACAAGACATATCGAATTCTAACATAGAGACCAGAAAAACAAATCTTCAAAGGTCCAGAAGCTTGCCAGGGAGATTGAATCTACTGTGATGAGTTCTGCCCAGGCAAAGAGGGAGAAAGAGATGGCCCAGCGTAGAGCACAGGAGAAGAAGGCTGCGGAGTTTGCCAAGCAAGAGGCTCTCGCTTTGATGAACGCTCAAGTGCAACAGAAGGTCCCATTCGGTGTTGATCCAAAGTCTGTTCTCTGTGTCCTTTTTAGAGATGGTAAGTGTGCAAGAGGTGCTAAATGTAAATTTTCTCACGATATGAATGTTGGCAAGAAGGCTACAAAGAAGGATCTGTATACAGATGACAGAAAGCAAAAAGAAGCTGATACAATGGACAATTGGGATGAAGAGAAGTTGCGTTCCGTTATCACATCTAAACATGGTAATGCTCAGACTACTACGGATAAAGTCTGTAAGTTCTTTATTGAAGCCGTGGAGAATGAAAAGTACGGCTGGTTCTGGGTTTGTCCTAATGGTGGTACTGAATGTAAGTACAGACATTCTTTACCAGAAGGTTTCGTGTTAAAGACTAAGGAGCAGAAGAGACTAGAAAAGTTAGCTGCTGATAGTCAACCAAAGATCACGTTGGAAGATTTTATCGAAACTGAAAGACACAAATTGCCAAAGAGTGGACTGACGCCGGTGACATTGGAATCTTTCGCTAAATGGAAGAAAGAGAATCAGATCAAGAAGCTCAACGATAAGAAGAAAGAGAAGGCCAAACTCACAGGTAGAGAGATTTTCGAACAGAAGTTCCTCAACAAGACCTACGAAGAGGATGAAACCGATGCATTCGATATGTCTGAATTCAAAAAGGCATTAGACCCTGAAGATGAGAACATTAAGGATTATGGGGATGGTTCCAATATCACATTTGAGATGTTGAAGAAAAAGGATGAGACTGAAACAGAGGACCCAGCAGATCAAAAGAGGGAAGAGGCCCCAAAGGAGGAATCTAGGTCTGAAGATCAAGAAACTCTAATAGAGGCTTCTGCTTGATTTCATTAAAATGCATCTTCTCTGAATATAATGTCATTTCCTTCCGTTGCGGTACATTGTGATGAACTTCTTTGTATAACATCTCTGGAAATCATCCTAGTGATATGCTCATTGTGTCTGCTATTTAAATTACAGCGCGTAGAGTTCATAATATTTTCATCAAAAGTCATATAAACTCATATTATAATTCATTTTTAATAATAGTCGTCATCTCGTCTTGGATATCTGCAAACTCAGTGAAGAATTTCAACTTAATATTACCAACTTTTTCTAAAACAAGGATTGATGTCAATGATCTTCCAATCCAATCCACAGTCTCATCACTGCTGTAGGTGATATTGGTGTTCAAATTAGGGGGTGGTGCACTATTGATGTTGGACCTTGGAGGTGGTGCAGGAACTGGACGCCTTGGTAAAGGAGGAACCCTCATGAATTTCGAAGAGGACAAAGAATCAACAGATTCGGATACATGATCTGACCTCAGGAATGCTGGTTTTCTTGGTACAGCTGGAGCTCTTGGACGCATAGGTGTTGGTGGTGGTGATTCAACTGGTGAGTCCGTAGGAAGTTCAGATTCTGAAGCAAAGAATTCATCATTTGAACCAGTTTCTAAATCCTGGTTCATTTTTGAAGCTTTTTTCTCCGATTCTTTTAACAAGGAGGCCATCTCCTCTTTAGATATACCTGGTGCTGGATCATTGTCCAGATCTATCAAGTTCTGATCACTAAATTGAGGTACTGTAAGCTTTGCTCTAATATCAGGAGAAGGATCTTGCAGTGGTACTGCTCTCTTATGAATGATATCGTTGAGTGCTTTGAAGCTCTCCGTAGACATCGAGTTCTCTGCCACGCGTAGATATATCGCCTTAACTTTATCCGGATGCTGTCTTGCAATATCAACGTATGCCTCTAGATCTTGTTCTGATGTATCACCAATAAGGAAAAACTTTTTATCTTGAAAATGCTGCATGATTCTCTCCAATGCTGCCTTCTTTCTGGCGTGTGATGGTTCCATGAACGAATTCAGAAAGTTACCTGTGTATCTCTTCAAATACATCGAGCCTGACGGAAATTCAAACATCTCAAAGAATTTGGTCAAGTTAGAGAATAACTGATATGGCGAATTTGAAACATAGAAGAATGAGACATCGAATTTACTCCTCAAGAAACGATAGCAATCAGCAGCACCTGCAATTTCCCAGGTCTCCATATGATCCGCGAAAGTGTTACGAAAGAGACTTCGCTTGTCACCACAGACACCAGTCTTCTTTATTGTATCGTCAATATCGCTTATAACCGCATATTTGGAAACACCCGGGAAGATGGTCTCCCTGAAAGCGAAGATTTTCTCATCGACTGCCAATGACACTTGAATGAAAGAAGGCCTATATGGAGTGACAACATCTGTGTTAAAGTTCCCATTGGAATCAGTCAAGAGCTCTACCACAGTTATTTCATCTCTGTTCTCACCACCAACAGATATCACCAATTCTGCGTTCCCCATAGACTTATTCACGAAAGCAGCGATACGTTCTTTAAGAACATCATCCGTTTCTGAGCCATTAGAGGTTGCAGAAGTTTCCGAACTTGCACTTGACGGCGTATTGACACGTTTCAGAGATCGCTGATATGAGAAATCAGATGAAGAAGATAACATGGACCCAGAATCCAAGGGATCGTTTAAACTACTCAACTGTTCATCTAGCTGTCCGGCGGTAATATCAGATATAGCGGGATTATTCGACTTTGCCAATTGTTTTGCAAGCGCTAAGATGATCTTCTTCTTCCTAGTGGAACCTTCAGTGGAAAAGACCCAGCCATGTGCCTGTGTATAGTAGACGGAATTACCGTCGACCCTTGTGAAATGAGGATAAAGAACAATCTGAGCACCCTGGATGTTTCTATTCACAATAGGCTCTTCTGGCTCAGCGTAGCCTAATGCCCTTGTCGTAGCCTCATTAGCCAAATGTGTGATGGTGTTTGACAATGAAGGGATATAGACATCTCTTGTCGTCTTCACCAAATCCTTTAACCTCTGTCTCCTCGACCTCATAGTATCCTGAGCCATTGTGGGCCCGCTACTGTCTTTGGCGTTATTTATTAGGAGCTTAGCCTTGTCTCTGAGCCTACGCCTCTTGATCTTCCCCCAATGGATGGCTCTTATGTGTGATGTGCCTCGAAGAGGAGAGTGGAATCTTGCGAATGGCTGCACTTTTGAAAGGGTGAAGGGTATGGGGAGGTTATTCAATAGACTGATTAAGGTGTGCGAGAAACAGTGCTGTTATATTGAAGAACGATAGCCAGCGAATTCAATGGGGTTTCTTTTGTCTGTGGAGCTTCGTATATTCTTCTCATCTCATCTCATCTGACAGGAGACACTTCTGGTTCTGTGGTGTGTTGTTGGGTGTAAAACAAGTTCGCGAACATTTCGCGAATTCAGTTCTGCCATGTTCTTACCGTGTCAGTAGCATCATCCACCGACCGGGATTCGGTTTCCAACGGAAGTGGGGGGGGACTAATCCTTCCGGTTCGAACAACACAGCCGTCGGACCTTTCTGATGGGTTAGAGCGGAGCTCGAATTCCTCTTGCAGATAACCAGGTGATGGAGAGTAGCAGAAGAATTAGCATATGTTAACGAACCAGAATTGCACTCACAGCACATACATATAGATAGAGCCTGGACAGCTACCAGACATCATGACGGACATATCACTAGGGCCAGTCATCTGGTCATCTGTCAAGCCCATCATCAAAATTTACCTTATCCTCATCACTGGTTTTTTGTTAGCAAAGAAGAATATGCTCACTGTGGAAACGACGAGGAGTCTTTCCGATATCATCTTAACAGTTTTTTTACCCTGCTTGACTTTCAATAAGATTGTTGCAAATGTTGAAGGTAATGATATTAAAGACATTGGTATCATCTGCCTATCTTCCGTACTCATCTTTGGCACTGGTGCTCTCTGCTCCCTCATCGTGAAGCTTTTCACAAGAGTACCCAAGAAATGGACCGGTGGTATATTCGCAGGCGGAATCTTCCCAAATATCTCTGATATACCCATAGCATACATTCAGACAATGGATACTGGTCTCATATTGACAGAAGCGGAAGGAGAGAAGGGAATTGCACATGTGATTATCTTTTTGGCCATGTTTTTACTATGCTTGTTCAACCTTGGTGGATTTAGACTGATAGAATATGACTTTAGGGAGAGTGGTGATGAAGAGTCTCAGGAAAATATTCCAGTGTCTGAGGACAAGACCAGTAGGTCCAATACACCAGACTCCACTGCTAATAGCCTTGACCAAGACCAACCGAACCAGCTCTCCAAAAAAGATCAAAACGAGGGTGGTCCGGAAGACAACGAAATGAACGACTCAGAATCAGATTCCGAGAGTATTGAATTTCATAGGCCAGTGGCATTAACTGAAGACGTTCTTAGAAGACGTCGTAACTCTATTGCATCCAGAAGCCTGGCACCATCATTATCAAGAGCTTCTGCTACCTCACAAGCGTCTCAGGCATCACAATCTACCACAAGCACATCTCACTCTTTAAGATCCATACACCGTGTTACTGATCTTCGTAGGTTGCCGTCACAGACGATGAATGATGTCATTGATGAATATACAGAATCAGAGAATGTTCCAATTGAAGAGTCTGATAGAGCTCGTTTGGCCCGTATCTTAACTTCAGAAGTTGGTGTCACCGGCGAAGATATCAAAAAGACTAGCCCTTCATTTCTCAAGAAATATCATCTGTCTTTAGTCTCATTCTTTTTTCAGAACTGCCTACGTCCATGCAGTTTCACCTTAATCATCAGTTTAATAATTGCATTTATCCCTTGGACTAAGGCGCTGTTTGTCAAAACGTCTGTCTCGATGCCCAACGCTCCAGATGAACTTCCACCTTTGAATTTTATCATGGATTATACTGCTTATATGGGAGCAGCGTCTGTCCCGATCGCTCTCATGCTACTTGGCGGCTGCATTGCAAGGCTCAAGTTCGGGAATTTGGCACCAGGATTTTGGCTGAGTGCTCTGATATTGGTTGTTCTTAGACTTTGTGTGATGCCTATCCTTGGTGTTCTTTGGGTGAACCGTCTCACCAGCGCTGGCTGGATCTCTGAAGATGATGCCATCCTCAAGTTTGTCATTTGCATCAGTTGGGCCTTACCTAGTATGACTACTCAGATCTATTTCACTGCATTCTTGACCAAACCAGATGCTGTGGATAAGACACAGATGGATTGCACCAGTTTCTACTTGCTGATCCAATATCCTATCTTGGTCATCTCATTACCAGTCCTAGTTACCTACACTGTGAAGAACATCATGTGAATCACGATTCACCATCAACTTTATGCATGCTTATATTTATGCTTGGATAGCAAAGATGTAGTGCTATGTACTGTAAACTCTCAGGGACGCTCCATTCGATGTGCCAAACAACTGAAATTCGGCAAGACGGTAAGAAGTAACACTGCACTAATTGGAGAGAACACATCGGTATGGCAACCTACCTCTTTTTGTGAGAATCTACAGTATTCTCTGTCCCTCACTTCCATGCACTCCTGCCCAACAAGTTAAGCTCTCCAATAGTGCGCCCACTCAAAGGTTATAACCCACATTCCAAATTATAATTGCTTCCAGGGCCACATCCTCGTGGAGAGCGTTTTATATATCTTTACCTCAGCCCCTCTCTCTTTCACACATAGGCCTTAGTTCTATATTAGAAGAGCTCTCTCAAAATGTCTGATAACTTCCTCACGGACTTCCTCATGGGAGGTGTTTCTGCAGCAATCTCCAAGACAGCTTCTGCACCAATCGAGCGTGTCAAGCTACTGATCCAGAACCAGGATGAGATGATTAAGCAAGGACGACTGACCCATAAATATTCAGGAATCACTGACTGCTTCAGAAGAACCATGACTGAAGAGGGCCTCATGAGTTTCTGGAGAGGTAATACTGCCAATGTGATCAGATATTTCCCAACGCAAGCATTGAACTTTGCGTTTAAGGATAAGTTCAAGAAAATGTTTGCCTTTAGAAAGGAGGAGGGGTACTGGCGTTGGTTTGGCGGTAACCTGGCCTCGGGTGCCATGGCTGGTGCTACCAGTTTGTTATTCGTCTATTCTTTGGACTATGCAAGAACCAAGTTGGCCAATGACGCAAAGAGCGTTGCAAAAGGAGGAGGCGATAGGGAATATAAAGGCCTGATTGACGTATACAAGAAAACGCTGGCTTCAGATGGTGTTGTTGGTCTATACAGA
Source organism: Williopsis mrakii (assembly GCA_003706445.3). Taxonomy (NCBI): domain Eukaryota; kingdom Fungi; phylum Ascomycota; class Saccharomycetes; order Phaffomycetales; family Wickerhamomycetaceae; genus Williopsis; species Williopsis mrakii. Next base: position 347,401 of record PPLH03000002.1, read on the forward strand.
GGATTCCTACCTTCTGTGGTAGGTATTGTGGTTTACAGAGGACTGTATTTTGGTCTTTATGACTCTTTGAAACCAACTGTGCTTACTGGTAAATTGCAAGGCTCATTCTTGGCTTCATTTGCCCTTGGATGGGTTGTCACTGTTGGTGCTTCTACTGCAAGTTATCCGCTTGATACTGTGAGAAGACGTATGATGATGACGTCTGGTCAAGCTGTGAAGTATAAGGGAGCGTTTGATGCCTTTGAGAAGATTGTAGCCGCAGAAGGTATTGCTTCACTTTTCAAAGGATGTGGTGCTAATATCTTGAGAAGTGTTGCAAGTGCTGGTGTTATCTCTTTGTACGACCAGTTCCAGATGTTGTTGTTTGGTAAGAAGTTTTAGTTTTGCTATGCTATACGCTGTCATGAGTATGTTGATAATAAGAATACAGAAGTAGATAGCGGTAAATTGTAAGCAGGACGCAATGGAATTTCGAAATTCAAAATGATAAATCAGAAGTGAATCTTCCTCCAAAGACCAACAATAGCCACCTCAAAATAGTGGAAACTTGACACATTTCTTGCAGGGGTCGCTTGTACCCCAGCAGCGTTGCCATGGAAACCAGAAAGTTTCCTTATCGGGGAAAAAATAAATAGGACCCGCTCGCGCCTTGAAATCTCCTCCTAAACCGAATGGGAGTGGAATTTTGTGATCAGTGTTTTGCTTCAGGCGAGCTTTCTTCAGTGAACGTCACTGTATTAAACATAAAATAGCTCTATGAAACCCCTATGATTAAAAGCAAGTTGAAAAAAACGGTGCTTCGTCGAGATTCTGCTACGTCTGCATTCAAGGCCGATACGCAACAAAGATCATCCTTCAAAGAGTTAGTTCCACCAAGGACAGCGGACGACGAAAGTTTTCAAATTCATACAGCACAGCTGAAGCCTCTGACAATGGATACTAAGAGAGATAGTATAAATAGGCCATCTAATCCACAGGTACAAGTTGATGATCTATTAGACCGGTTAAATATCCATAAGATGGCAGAGTTCTTGAAAACAACGACACTAAGCATAATTGACAGGATATTGAAGTCACAGTACATCAACAGTATTAATGATGGAAAGATCCATATTCATTCATTTGGGTTAGGTATTGCCGTGACGACGGTTGTGGTGATGATCCAGCCATTCCTTGTGGTTTATCTAGATTCATGGATCATACTGCTTGGAAAGTTGCTTAAGCACTTGATGGCATGGTTAGTCGTTGGTGGCGTACTAACCTATGTGCTGAATTCCAAGAAAGGTGATCATCCTGCAGAACGTGGCCGTAAGGTTCATTATCAAGAGTTACAATACTCTGTGAAATCTTCTGAACCCTCTCGAGATTCAAGTCCAAATAAAGCTAACAGAGTATCACAGACTCCTTTACTACGTCAACCAATACCACTGCAACGGTTTGGAAGCGACTCTAGTCTACAGAGGCGTGGACCGCAGTTCGATGATCCACAGATGTTGATCAACCTGACACAGATACAGGACGCTGAGAAGTCAACATATGTGAGACCAAAAACAGGTTATGATAAGTTCATGGATGGAGCTTTCAGGAAGGAAGAGGAAGAGGATAAGTACAGAAAGTTTGTTGATGATAACAGGCATGACATCAGAAAAAAATCACAGCACTCATTTGGAATTCAGTGAAACGGATCGCAACATATTTATGATTATGAACTTCCACAAGTAGTCTACAAACCATTACATATTTTTCAGTTTATTAGTGATAAACAACGACAAAGATGAAACGGAAACCACCTTCATTCTTCCTAGTGATACACCCCCAGAGATTTGATTTTTCATAACAAGTAAGTTCAGTGATAATGCATTTAGTAGTTCTCACCTGGAATCTCGAAAACAACTTGCTTACCGGTCAACTTGTTGTAGATAGATTGGAAAGATTCCAACTTGTAGTCGACAGATTGAGCATCCTTGGAGTCCAACATGACCTTCTGGATCTTGTTACCACCAACCAAGTATCTGACTCTCTTACCAACGATCTCAGTTGGGAAGACCAAATCCTCCAAGATCTTGTCGTGGACGGCAGTCAAAGTTCTGGATCTTGGTCTCTTTTGAGTTTGTCTAGAACGACGACCTGGCTTTGGCAAGATTCTTCTCTCAGCCAAGAAGACAACGTGACGGTCAGCAAACTTCTTCTCGAGCTCACGGGTCAACTTGGTTTGAACCTTGTGGAAAGCAGAGAGAGCTGGGACTGGAACGAAGATAGCAATAGCCTTCTTGTCACCGGAGACATCGATCTGTATTAGTATGTTAGTATGTCTTATTCTCTTTATTACTTCAATGAAAATGAGAGAAGAGATGTGTGGGTTTCGCTTTCCTGGTTTATCAATGGTGCTTTGGAGTTAACTTATGAACGTGAGCGATGTGATATCTCGGATCTCGTTATCCAACTTAGCTCCATAATCTCATAGAGGTATATACATCAACTTCTCTCATTGCTTCATCTATGTTTTCGATTTCAATATTGAACCTACCTCTCTGATGGACTTGAACTGAAGAGTTCTCAAGTCAGCCTTGAGCTCTGGGGAGTTTGACTCCAAGTCAAGGAAAGCTTGAGCAACTTGCAACTCCAACTCAGATGGCTTCTCGTTCAAGATCTTAGCAGCGGCAGACATGGTTTAACACTGACGTTGTTTGTACTCTTCTGTATTTGGTCCTCTTTTGAGTGTGTTGAAAGTTTTTGTTCAATTTTCACAGCGCAGTGAGCGAGCGGACCGGGACTGTGATTTTCGCGAACTCCCTTCCAATGCCCAAATTATGCTGACAAGCGTTGTGGTAATTCAGTGCGAGTGGCTTGAGAGGAACGAATTGGTGTCTGGATGTCATAACATACGAACGGATTTTCCAGTTCAGATGTGTGGTCAGGGACGCATAGAGGTATGTATGGTGGAAAAACAGAAAAACCGATGGTGTTCAGATAACTTTTGAGAGCCCTGAAAGAAGGCACGTGATAAAACTATGAGGGCCGACTCTTCTATCAGGTTTGTTACTCAGAGAGTGTTGTGCAGGAATTGGAGCAAAACGGAAGTTTCATGTCAGGATATAGAGATATGAAGATAGTAGTGCATAGTCAGAGAATAGCATAATTCTATAAATGATCATTCCCAGGTCCTAGCACTGACTCATTCTGCTACCCAGTCGGTCTGAAAGGTCACTAAAACACGACATTGAACAGGTGCTTTAAACAAAGGCCTGAGAAAGGATTACTATGTCTTTTAGAAGAGCCAAAAGAACTCGATCTCATCAACATCAGAAACACTTTAGATCGCGAGAAAGCGAGCCTCAGCAACATGTTGACACAGTCCTCAATGATCTGGGGTTTCTTGTTACGCGCCGCACGCGGATCAAATTTTGAGGGGGAGGAGAGTCATTGAAGAGGCTTCAGCATTTCTATATTGTGAATGCTTCGTTACCTACAGAGACTGAACAAATTCAAGATGCCACTCATTCCATATGCAGAACTTAAACCGCTCAGTAACGTCACCGAGAACTCTAAGCGTCTAGCTGCGTATAAAGCTGTTGATGAGAACTTCCCACCAGAGGCCAAGGTGATTGGTATCGGTTCAGGTTCCACCGTGGTTTACGTTGCTGAAAGAATTGGCCAATTGGACAACAAGGACTCTTTTGTGTGTATTCCTACTGGATTTCAGAGTAAAGCCTTGATCTTGGATAATGGATTGAAGTTGGGTAGTATTGAACAATACCCAGAGATTGATATTGCTTTCGATGGTGCCGATGAAGTTGATACTCAGGTCAACGCTATCAAAGGTGGCGGTGCCTGTCTGTTCCAAGAGAAACTCGTCGCCTTTTCTGCTAATCAGTTCATCCTCGTTGCAGATTTCAGAAAGAAGTCCACCAATCTCGGTGTCCAGTGGACCACAGGTGTTCCAATCGAAGTTGTTCCAAGTTCTTATGTCTATGTACAAAATCAGCTGAAGAAATTGGGCGCTGAGAAGATTGTTTTGAGACAAGGAGGTGCGGCAAAGGCCGGTCCAGTGATCACTGATAACAACAACTTTCTTATTGACGCCCACTTCGGTGCGATTCAAAATCCTGTCAAGCTCCATGAGAAATTGATCAATATAATAGGTGTCGTGGAGACTGGACTATTCTTAGGGCATCCATCCAAGGCTTACATAGGTGAAGAGAATGGTACTGTAACATTGAGAACGAAGCAAGGTGATATTGCTGTTCCTCTCTAGGTTAGTCATTATAGTACAATTGTGTATTAAGAAAATTTTCCAGAGATACGCCTACCTATAGCAACTCGTAGCCTTAATTCGTGTGACACGTATGAACCATGACGTAAATATGATTGTATCTGAAGTTTGAACCATCAAGCATTACTTGATTTGAAGTTATTAGATACCCAACTTATACCTTCAATCAACCCTTGCCCTGTGAGGGCATTCGTTCCTATAACTGCGTACAATTGATCCTTATCAAGTATACTTTTCATATCTAAGAATTCGCTGATCTGTTTGGGGCTCATGGCACCTGAAAGATCTTGCTTATTGGCAAACACCAATACGAGAAACCCCTTTGCACTCGGAACAGTATTTAGTTCCCGCACGACTTTCTGTAGATATTGCTTTGATTCATTTAGCCTTGGATGATCCGAAGAGTCCATCACGTAGATCAATGCATTCGTCTTTGGATAGTAATGACGCCAAAGTGGACGCAGTCTATCTTGTCCACCGACGTCCCACATGTTGAATTTGACATTCTTATATTGAAAAGCCTCCACGTTGAACCCAACTGTTGGACCTGTGGTCTTGATCTTGTTCAATTTCAGCTTATATAGGATCGTCGTCTTTCCAACAGAGTCTAAACCAAGTATCAGAATCTTCATCTCTGTGGTTCCAAACAATTTACCCTTCAAGAATGTCAGTGACTTATCACAGATAGCAGACGCAGAGCATCTCGCGTTCAAAAACTCACCATGATCGTAGATACAGAGCCTCCCATTGTGATGTCTGCAATAGCAGTTCTATCAGATGCTGTTACGTTCTTGGTCGATGGGAGTTTCAACTTTTCAGCGATTCGCGTTTGAAAGCATCTCGCCTGCATTTGTCACAACGGTGGGAATGTACACCTGCATGAGAATTTTCCATACATTAAACATCTATAATGCAGATTATATGAGCTGTTTATGCTATACAAATAACAAAAGACATATGATAACTCATTCAAGCTCAACGTAACTTGTTGGGAAGAGCCCGCTTCTCCCACTAATCTCTCCTAAGGTCCAACCGCCATCGTCGCCTTTGATAACCTCGATTCGATCACCCTCTGCAATCGTCAATTCATTAGGTTCTTCCGCAGTATATGGAAACTTTGCCACACAGTACTGAACCTTTTTAGCGCCTTTTCTTGGCGTGACTTCTGGTCCTTTCTTCTTTTCAGTAGTGATCGTGTTCACTTGGATGTATGATGTTGGCACCAATCCCGTTGAACCACGAAGATTCACTTCTGTCCATCCAGAACCATCATCGGTAGTAATCACGGCAAATGATTCACCAACTTGGAGAGATAGTTCGTCATCACCTTGTCCTTCATATGAATATAGCGCCGTTCCTTGTAATGAGGTCGTTATTTGACTCGATGTCGATGTTTTGCGTGGTCTTAAAAGGGAACCCAGTTTGAAATGTGAAGAATGATGAGATTTTGTGGTTTGAGACGAAAGAACACTGCGTGCATCATCAAACACATCTTGAGAAGTCTCTTGAACAATTTGCTTTTGTGCACTCTGACCTTTCAATCTTGAGAAGAAGCCACGCTTCTTGGTAGTAACGGTGAGGTGATCTATGGATAAGTCCCTATCCCCAACATTGTTCTCAATGGTTTCAATTTCAACTTGTGCAGCGACTTTCATGTTCTCATCCACAACAAATTGTGATAGAGTAGTAAGGTACCCATTTACAGTGTTCAACGACAATTTGAGATCAAATTCGTCCCCTTCTTTATTTCTCATCTCACTCTTCTGAGACGTTAAGGAATTCAGCTTTTCACGCTCGGATTCAATGGCATCATCCAATTTACTCTGTGTCTTGTGAGCTAGAGCCAAGGTACGTTTCAAAGCTTGAACTTCACTTTCACCAGCGACAAAATGATCATCATCATGCCATATAGAAGATGGAACATAGTAGAAGTCCTGAGGTTCTTGCCATTCTGTCAAATTATGCTTGATGAACATCGCAGTGTCCAGTTGTGGCTTGTTCTCTTTGACGACTTCGATTGTACTCTCCAATGCTTTAGTGTTTTTGTTATTCTTGTTAATCTCAACAGAGGCAGTGATGGTGAGTATCTTGTTCATCTGGATTGTCTTAAATTCATTGACGTCCTGTAATAAGTCAAGAACTTCTGGCAAATCCTGGTAGTAAAATTTATCCTTGATACGATTAGCGATGTTGATCTTTAACAGATAGTTGTTCTTAGCAATGTTCATATCAGTCTCTTTTTCATGATACTTCTTCTGATATTTGTCTTTATTACCAGATTTCTCAGCTTTCGCTCTTGTGGATTCCATACTTGTACAAGTGTCGTCATAGTCCTTCTTAGCCTTGGCAACTTGATCAAACACTTCATCTCTCTTCTTGAGTAGTGTACCTGAATGGAACTGTGTAAGACGTTGTTGCATTGCATCCAATGACCTCTGCAATGATAGGATCTGATCAGCGACTTTGATACCCAACTCATTACCGAAAGTATCATGGTTTTTAGCCAACGTTTCAGTCTTGGACAGGATATCAGTCCATGAAACCATCGTAGCAGACTCCAGAGATCCCGGTGTAAACTTCGGTTCATCACCTACAGAGACATTAGTGGTCTTGTTGGCTTTCTTCCTTAAGTATTCAGCACTCAGTTTCTGGAGTTGAGAGGCATATTCCTTTTCGATCAGGGACCTCTGCCTGTAGAATTGTTCCACATCAGAGAGAAATTGAATATTATTGTTCACCCAGTTGGAAGTCTCCTTAAAGGAGTCCTTCAAATCATTACCTATGGAAACTGCGGACATGTTGAATTAGTCCCCTTATAGAATCGCTTCGCTGTCTCCTGTTTGTAAGACATAGTTAATGTCCCCCAATGGAAAAATAACATCGGAAATTATCCAAAGTAGGAAAGCACCCGATACAATAAGAGTTATGTGCCCCCAAAGAAAATTGGTAGATCCACTCAAAAAAGGATGTGCCTGGCACAATTCTCGAATATGTCACCGTTCGAAGGTGGTGTCATTTACATGCTTAATTTTGTGACCGGTCCACTTCATTACACAGCAACCTGTGACAGTACAGTGAACTCCCTCTTCTTTTATACAAATGTCGTTAAAGATTTAACCCCCATGTGCTGTTTCTGCGGCTGAGTTTTGTCACTTTTGGGTCATCGCGCCGACCGGGGCGTGGGCCCAATCGAAACGAGGCCTGTACCGGACAGCCATAGGAGAAACCCCCTTCCCGACATGCTATGCAGGCTTGTGGCGGAACAAAGTGAATATCGCTTGTCCACGGTCATCATTCTACGACTCTATGTTGAGCGATCCACCGTTTTTAGGTTGTAAGCCCTTTAATCCAAGTATTCTACCCTCTTGTTTCGCTCCCATTGGCTGACACCATTTTTTTTTTGGCAGTGGCTCGTCCCCCCGCAGCTGTCACTCACTGACTCACTGGAAAAATTTCATAGACTTCTACATTCGTTTCCTTCAAGACATAAAAGGGTACAGAGGACCCCTTTTTGATTGATTTCCACCACTCGTCTTTTCTCTTTCGAGATGTTCAAGAAATCAGTCGCCATGCTACAGAAGGCCTCCAAGGAGCCAGTAGTTCTCAAGTACACCAACATGCTGAAGGATCCATCTACAAAGTATAAACCATTCCCACAAGTGCCGCTCAAGGAGAGAAAATGGCCAAATAACACCATCACAAAGGCTCCAAGATGGCTAACGACCGATCTGAGAGACGGTAACCAATCTCTTCCTGACCCAATGAACGTAGAACAGAAGAAGGAATACTTTCATAAGTTGCTCGAGGTTGGTTTCAAAGAGATCGAAGTCGCATTCCCATCTGCTTCTCAGACAGATTTTGATTTCACAAGATATGCCGTCGAAAATGCACCAGATGATGTAAAGATCCAAGCCCTTGTCCAATCTAGGGAGCATTTGATCAAGAGAACAGTTGAGGCACTTACCGGTGCTAAACAGGCAACTATGCACGTTTATCTCGCTACTTCCGACTTGTTTAGAGACGTCGTATTTAACATGTCTCAACAGGAAGCTATGGAGAAGGCTGTGTGGGCTACTAAGCTTGTCCGTTCCTTGACCAAGGATGATCCAGCACAGGCCGCCACCAAGTGGTCTTATCAGTTCTCTCCAGAATGTTTCTCTGATACTCCAGTGGAATTCGCAGTTGAAATTTGTGAAGCTGTGAAGGCAGCATGGGAGCCAACAGAAGACAATCCAATCATCTTCAACTTGCCTGCCACCGTCGAAGTTGCCACTCCAAACATCTATGCCGATCAAGTGGAATACTTCCACACGCATATCTCTGAACGTGAAAAAGTCTGTATCTCTACTCACTGTCATAATGATCGTGGCTGTGGTGTCGCAGCTTCTGAACTAGGTGTCCTCGCTGGAGCTGACCGTGTCGAAGGGTGTCTCTTTGGTAATGGTGAACGTACTGGTAACGTTGACTTGGTGACAGTCGCTTTGAACATGTACACCCAAGGTGTCTCTCCAGAATTGGACTTTTCTGACTTACAGTCCGTTATCGAGGTAGTTGAGAAGTGTAACAAGATTCCAGTACATGCTCGTGCGCCATACGGTGGTGAGCTCGTTGTGTCTGCCTTCTCCGGTTCCCATCAAGATGCTATCAAGAAGGGTTTCGAGGTTCAGGCTAAGAGACAGGCTAAGGGTGATAAGTTCTGGAGAATTCCATACTTGCCATTGGATCCAAAGGATATTGGTCGTGATTACGAAGCTGTTATTAGAGTCAACTCTCAATCTGGTAAAGGTGGTGCGGCTTGGGTCATCCTTAGATCCTTAGGCTTGGACCTTCCAAGAGCTTTGCAGATCTCCTTCTCTACCGCTGTTCAAACTGAGGCCGATAAGCTTGGTCGTGAGTTGAAGTCTTCTGAGATTATTGATTTGTTCAAGAAGAACTACAACTTTGATAACGTTGGCCCACTTTCCATCGGTGAGTACGATGTCGTGAAGAATCCTACTGTTGCCGATGGCAGAATCTTCCAGGGTGAGTTCGTCGTCAACGGTACTGAGAGGGTTAAGGTTGAAGGTTACGGTAACGGTCCAATTTCTTCGTTCTTGGATGCTCTTTCGAACTTCACTAATGTTAGATTTGAAGTTAAGAATTACACAGAGCACTCTCTCGGTTCAGGCTCTAAGACTCAAGCTGCTACTTTCATTCAATTAGGTTACCTCGATTCTGAGAACAACAAGGCTTCCAAATGGGGTGTCGGTCTCCATGAGGATGTTTCCCTCGCTGCATTGACCTCCATTGTGTCAACTGTGAACTCTCTCATTGTTAATGGTCAAGTGGACGCTGAGTTCCAAACTGAAACGGAGGCCGCTGCTGGTTCTAACTGAGCGTGAACACCATCATCCTCATTTAGTATAGCACGCTTATCACAAACCACTACCCTATTTATCCATGTTTATATGAAAGAAGAGCCCGATTGTGATGATGTGATCCGGTGATTCGATTCCCCCCCCCCAAAATGGAGAAGATGAAGATGAAGTTTTAAAGTCATTATTTAAACACAAAATTAACGTAAGAATCAGTCTATAAGTAGTAACAATCACCACTGTAGTGTCCCCAGACGACACTTCCAGACTCGCCCCATTCTTGTTTTGTCGCCTCCACCGCGACATTTTTTTTTCTTCTCGTCCACCGACCGCCCTTTCCCACTTTCCTGCTCTAAAACGACCATTCTCCTGAGACACAGCGACTGGGGTTAATCACAAGACTACCTGATTTTCCTCCTTTTTTTCCTCTTTGACGTTGAGTGTTGTACGTTCTCTAAGAGCTCCATTTATCTTCACGCTTGTTTGCTGGATTTGTGTTGACACAGTGATTTGGATCAAGGCCTTTTGTTGATACTTTTAGATCCCATCACCGCGGCTGCCGAAATCAGATTTGGTGGAAGGAGCCAAGTAAAGCTATTGAAGAATAGTGGTTTGATAGATTTCAGTCGTCACTCCATTGGTTATTGCTTACCGCACTGCGCTCTGTGTTTTTTTTGGATTAGTGCTGTCGAGACCTTAACCACCTTGCTCTGTTTTAGAGAGCCCTTAAAGGAGTTATCATTTCCAAATTGAAGAGCTTTGCTTTCCGATTAAAATTTTTCCTTAAGATACATTGGATTTACAGGATCAGCGGAATATTATATAACACATCATGGCCCCTGAAATTGATGAAGAGGTTCTTGATAACCCAGAGCTTTATGGTCTCAGAAGATCTGGTAGACGTCATATCCAACCAACGAGCTTTGCAGAGAGTGACGACGACGATCAGATCGTACATAACAAGAGAAAGAAGAAACAGACTGCACAAGACTACGAAGTGGGTGAATCTGCAGATGAGGATATCGACGATGATGACGATGATGACGAAGAGTTTGGTGTCACAAAGTCCAAGAAGAAGTTCGGTGCCAAACGTCGGAAGCTCACAAAGAAGTCTACCCAGCCTTCGTATGAAGAGGTGAGATTCAGTTCAAGAAACAGCAAGTCTGTGAACTACAATGTTGATGTCGAGAATGACGAGGACTTGCTCATGTCCGACGATGATGAAGAGGAATACTACTATTATGAGGATAACCATGAGGAATCTGAATCACCGCAAATCGGTGTCGATATGGTTGTCGACCACAAGCTCATTGATGAAACTCAACCAGTGATGTATAGAGATCTTGCTCAATGTAAGAAGGAGTACAAATTCCTCATCAAATGGCAAAACAAATCACATATACATAGCACCTGGGAGACATATTCCAGCTTGATTGGTGCAAAGGGTATCAAAAAGGTGGATAACTACATCAAACAGTTCATAATATTGGACTATGAGATTAGACATGATCACATGACAACAAGAGAAGATATAGAAGCCATGGATATCGAAAGGGAGAGAAGGCTTGACGAGATCGAAGAATACAAGAAAGTTGAGAGAATCATTGACTCTGAGAGATCTGACAACGATGATGGTGAAGAAGTCCTTAAGTATTTTGTGAAATGGAGAAGACTGAATTATGACGAAGCTACTTGGGAACTCGCTGATGAGATTGTCAAGCTTGGTCCGACAGAAGTGAAACAATTTCAACAAAGACTGAACTCTAAGATTCTTCCTTCTTTGTCCTCTAACTATGGTCCTTCGAGACCTCGTTTTGAGAAGTTAGTGACACAGCCAAAGTTCATCAAGAATGGTGAACTCAGAGATTTCCAACTCACAGGTTTGAATTGGATGGCTTTCCTCTGGTCCCGTAATGAGAATGGTATCTTGGCGGATGAGATGGGTTTGGGTAAGACCGTGCAAACCGTTTCGTTCTTATCATGGCTTGTTTACGCTAGAAGACAAAATGGTCCCCACTTGGTTGTCGTTCCCTTATCGACCATACCTGCTTGGCAGGAGACTTTTGAGAAGTGGTCACCTGATCTCAATTGCGTGTACTACCTGGGTAACACCCAGGCAAGAAAGACGATTAGGGAGTATGAGTTCTACAACAACAAGAAAGTCAAATTCAATGTGCTACTTACAACTTATGAATACATCCTTAAGGATGCTTCTGAGTTGGGCTCCATTAAATGGCAGTTCTTGGCTGTAGATGAGGCTCACAGATTGAAAAATGCTGAAAGCTCTCTCTATGAGGCCCTGAACTCTTTTAAGGTCGCCAACAGACTTCTTATCACTGGTACTCCGTTGCAGAATAACATAAAGGAACTTGGTGCGCTTGTGGATTTTCTCATGCCTGGGAAGTTCCAGATTGATGATGAGATTGACTTTGAGTCATCCGATCAAGCCCAAGAAGGCTACATTCGAGACCTTCAGACGAGATTGAAACCGTTTATCTTAAGACGTCTAAAAAAAGATGTGGAGAAGTCATTGCCGTCCAAGACGGAACGTATTTTAAGGGTTGAACTTTCTGATCTTCAAACACAATATTACAAGAACATTCTGACAAAGAACTATGCTGCTTTGAACCAAGGCTCTAAGGGTTCTCAAGTCTCTTTGCTCAATGTAATGAGTGAATTGAAGAAGGCATCAAACCATCCATACTTGTTTGACAACGCTGAAGAACAAGTGCTTGCTAAGTTTGGTAATCCAGCCAACGGTGTACACCCCAGAGAAGATATTCTCAGAGGTATGATCATGAGTTCTGGTAAGATGGTACTATTGGACAAGCTTCTTACACGTCTTAAGAAGGACGGCCATAGGGTATTGATATTCTCACAGATGGTACGCATGCTTGATATTTTGGGTGATTATTTATCTATAAAGGGTGTATCCTTTCAAAGATTGGATGGTACTGTTCCATCCGCACAACGTCGTATCTCCATTGACCATTTTAATGCTCCAGATTCCAACGATTTTGTCTTCTTGCTTTCCACAAGAGCTGGTGGTTTGGGTATCAACTTAATGACGGCAGATACTGTGATAATTTTCGATTCTGACTGGAATCCGCAAGCTGATCTACAAGCTATGGCTAGAGCTCACAGAATTGGCCAAAAGAATCATGTGATGGTCTACAGATTTGTTTCCAAAGATACTGTCGAAGAAGAAGTCTTGGAGAGAGCCAGAAAGAAGATGATTTTGGAGTACGCCATTATCTCTCTTGGTGTCACAGCCAATGTAAACCAGGGGAAGAAGAACGAGCCTTCGACTGGTGAACTTTCAGAGATTTTGAAGTTTGGTGCGGGTAATATGTTCAAGGCTAGTGAAAACCAGAAGAAGTTGGAAGACTTGAACTTGGATGATGTTTTGAACCATGCCGAAGACCACATAACGACACCTGATCTTGGTGAGTCCAATTTGGGCGGTGAAGAGTTTTTGAAGCAGTTCGAAGTTACCGACTACAAGGCTGATGTCGACTGGGACGATATTATTCCTGCTGAGGAGCTCGCTAAGCTGAAGGAGGAAGAGAAGAAACGTCTTGAAGAGCAATACCTTCAAGAACAGATTCAGATGTACTCTAGAAGACAAGCCGCTATCAGTAAGATGCAGAATCCAGGTGCTTCTAATGATGAGAATGACGAAGACGATGATGATGATGCCGTCAAGAAGGTGAACAAGAGAAGAAAAGATTATAACAAAATCACAGAGAAGGAAATTAGAGCAATCTATAGGTCTCTGCTGAAACTTGGTGACTTGACTGACAAATGGGATGACCTGATTCAGGAGGGAACATTGCCCGAAAATAAAAATCCTGAGCTCTTTAAGAGAGTCTACAACGAGCTTATGGAGACCTCCAAGGAACTTGTCAAAAACGAAGAAGAACGTCGTTCTAAAACTCTTGCAGAGTTAGAGAAAGCAGTTAGTGAATACAAGGAACGGGAGAAGGCTGGAAAAACCGGTGCTGCCCTCGGTGACAATCCCCAATCTTTGTGGGCGATGAAGCGTAAGGAACGCAAGGCCATCTTATTTGAATACCAAGGTGTGAAAAATATAAACGCTGAGATTGTTATTTCAAGACCTGAGGACATGGACAACATCCGTCAAGCCGTTGCCTCTTTCGATGACCCACTTCATTTCAAATTCAATACCACTGTTAAACCAGTCTATGGCTGGACATCCAACTGGACCCAGCATGATGATGAAATGTTAATTGTTGGTGTAAGCAAGTATGGGTATGGATCTTGGGTGCAGATTAGAGATGATCCTTTTCTTGGTTTGTCATCCAAGATGTTCCTAAATGAAGTCACGCCTCCTGGCCCAAAGAAGAAGACAAATGATTCTCAGGATTATGATAAGGAGGTCAAGCAGGATATCGAGTCCAAGGACACTCCTAATGTTTCTACGAGTGCGTCTGTACCAACCACTTTAAGAGCCCCAGATATTAAGAATGAAGAGACGAAGACGTTCAAGGATGATAAAAATACAAAAAAGGTTCCAGGATCTGTTCATCTTGGTAGAAGAATTGACTACTTGATCTCTGTCTTAAAAGGCGGTGAAACTGAAGAGAACACTTCTCTTAATACACCAGGATCGGCCACCCCTGTTGAAGTGAAGAAGAGGGTTAGAAAACCAAAGGTTGATGGGGCTGGTGCTAAGGCCTCTTTGAAGGGTGTTAAAGTTGGACCAAAAGCTGGACCAAAATCCCTTGTTGGGAGATCTGGCTCTTCGAAGGCACCAACAAAGGCCAGATCCAAGACACCAGAACCTGCCAAGGTTATGAAACGTGTCAAAAAGGCAGGCTCTACCGCCTCTTCTCCAAGGTTGGAAGCTGAAAAAAGGCTTCACACCATTTCGAAAGACACTCATGCCCATAATGTTGATGGCGGGTATGAGTCCATGGATGAGCAGAAGTGTAAGGAGACTTTGGGCCCAATGCGTCATTCCTTGAAGAGACTGAAGAAAGGCTCCACTGGCTTGGATCGTAAAGAGTGGGCAAATATCTTGAAGACTGAATTGATCAATGTAGGCGACTTTATTGACAATTGTGTAAAGAAGCAGAATGCTGGTGATAGGGAAAAGCTAACGAAGCACTTGTGGTTCTATACCTCACACTACTGGCCAGCTAAGGTGAAGAGTAAACAAATAATGTCCATGTACCACAAGTTGAAGGAGAGTGATCAGTGATATTATGTTATGACCCTAAATGTTTGTACTATAAAAAGTTGATTCCTTTTTCTAGAAATGTAGCCCACGTATAGTTAGAGGAGACTATGAAAGAGAGAGATTTCGATAGCGGCGTAAATACAGGATTAGAACATTCACTTCGCAAATCAAACTGGGTTAGAGAAATGGCAAGTTCGCAACCAAGAGCTTTGGGACTTGAGGAGGACAATAAAAGAAACACAAACAGCGCTTATAAGGATTTTTCTTTAAATTGCCTCGCAGTGTAAAGCATGGTTGAATCAAGCTTCCCAAAACTCTCAGAGCAACATCGTGATCAGCATTTTGAGCATTCAACAGATGTAGCCTACCGTCTTAAACGTGGAGAGAGAAGCAGAAATATGATATATATCATCACTTGAGTGCTCCTCCAGTCCGGAAAACCTGATTAAAAATCTCGGATCCTATTCTGAAATAATTTTACACTTACCACTTTTCAGTTGATTACCGAGATCCAACTCCAGTTTAACAGAAACGCCAATGCATAATGAATAACGTAAAATTTGTTCACTGCTAGAGGGATATATCGTATTTATGATTTTACTCTTAGTCTATTTTTCTATCAATAATCCAAGTATTATGATGTGTGTATGTGCAAGTGGCCAAAAGTTTGACGATGATGCTCTATCATCACTGTTCAGCTCTGCAGCGTTGAGCTATGGCCTTTGGTATTCTCAATCCCAATGGATTTAAGTGCTCTTCCTGCAGAAGTGACTCTTGAGACTTTCCATAGATAGTTAGACTCTAAGAATGCAACGAACGCTGAAGGTTTAGGTGATTGTTGATTATAGATTCGGACAGGTCTTCGTTGTGTTACGCTATTGTTGCAGAGCCTGTATACCGAGTCAACGAGCCATGCCGATAGATTGTTTGTTCCAGCCCTGACTTCTACGTAGGTAAAGATATCATATTCTGTCAACTTGTCAACTGTTCAGAGTCTTTGACTGAGTAATACAATCATCTATCATCTATATCACAATTCTAAGACCATACTGATCTTCTTTGACCTCATCAGTGCTATGTTCTGTGAGCCTGATCTTCGAAAGAATCTCGGTGATAGTTGCGAAAAAAGTTGCAATTTCGACGAATTCACCTCCCTATTCACTTTTCATATATATATATTATCTAGAGGTTAGTTTTTTTCTGGGTGGTCGCCAGATCGTATCAATAATAAAGGGGGATAAAATCTGCGTCGAATGTTACACTACGAAAGTATAACTAGAATCGTCCAATCAAACATAACTAGTCAGATGAATTAGATGAACACGCTGTTCAGAGAATGGTAGATAGACTGGAAGTCGCGTCACTGATCGAAATATGAAGGAAGGCCCTGAGTTCTCATGCTCCAAACCAGGAAAATTCAGGATCATGAGCCCTCAAGTTGCTTTCTCTCACTGTTTGATAAAAACTTGTTCAATAGGTGCACGGCTCCATTAAATCTCCAAAGGCTCATCTCAAGCTATGTGAGCAACGTCTTGACACTATATCTTACTTTGTGAAATTTTCCCCGTGGATCTGTGGGTATACTTTTTTTCTATTCAAATGCGTTTCTTTATGATGAAACTTGCAGACCCTCAAGTGCTAGTACACTATGAAATCTCATAAGTCACCTATTCTAGATAGATATTTAGAGTATTTGGAAAGAGCATTTGGAAAAAGCATTTGGAAAGAACACCTCTTACTGGTTGATTATATATGCAATCCTAATGTTTGATCTATTTCATTTCGGAATCAATGGTTTCCAATTGTTCATATCGAGATTGTGGTCAACGACTGGCGTCTTCCTAGTTGGTGGTGGTGGTGGAGGGCCTTTGTTCTCAGAGACATCACTTGAGCCTGAGTTTGTTGACTTCAGAGTTTCTGGTTTCTTGGGAACAGTTGGAACATTGGTTATTGCTTGAGGTTTCTTAGGTACAAGAGGGGAACTCTTTGTGTTCTTGGACTTTTCATTAGTCAGTGCTGCTGGTTTCTTTGGAATTGAAGGCGGGGAAGACTTGTTTTGTGCAGAATCGACATTAGATGGTGTACTGGATCTAGATGGAGTCAAGGACTTTGGTAGAAGAATGGCATCCGAGTAACCAGGCGGTAATGCGGCAGCCTTACGCGGAGATGGAACTGGTGGTGGCGAGTTCCTTGAAGAAAAAGTAGACTTCATGTCTGAGTGTGATTGTGGAGCAGCACGCTCAGGCAGTGAAACACCTGGCCGAATATTTGGCGTTGGAGAACGAAGTAGCGCCGGTTCCTGCTTCGGACTGTTTCGCCGAGGAGTCAGAACCTCAGAGTACACAGATGCAGTTGGTTGCCTCTCTGGTAGCTTAGGTCTGTAATCGTCGTGATCATCCAGGAGACTGAGTTCTTTTGAGTTGTGGCCCATTTTGAGAGAGCCAGCAGAGGAATGTTCAAGTTCGACAAGTGAAACAGTACTTGGTTCGCCGTTGATCGCTTTGTATTGGTCATAGATGTCCTTGGAGAGCTTCAATTTCTTTTCATCATCAACAAACTCAACGAGAGACTTATAAGCTGCATACACTGGCTTATGATCAGAGAATGACAGGCTGTCAGAAGAGCTATAAGCTAATGGCTTCACATGATCACCCTTATAGATGATTCTATCAGTCCAAGATGGCGTTCTAGCTTTCTCAGAACTATCGTATCTGTCTGTTCCTTTATCGTACTTATAAGTTGGTTTGAAATTCAAAGAAGGTTCGGAGTACCCAGAGAAGACACGGTTATTCTTCATTTCATTGGTCAACTGGTCATACTGAATCAAGTATCCAAAATCACCATTCTCAACATGCGAACGAACCTCTTCACTGGACAATCCAATTCTGTAATTCAAATCACCCATCCAGAAGACCGTTTCATTGTCATTGATAGCCTGGTTACGTGTGAACTTAACACTGTTCAAAATAGACTGATAATCGTTGTTTCTCTCTTGAACGTTGGTTGTACCAGCCGCCAGATGAACATTCACAAAACAGAAGGAAGAAGCACCGTAGTTGAATCTGATAGCAACAGCTCCTTTGTTGCCGGTGATACCACCCAATCCTGTCTTTTTGCTGGATCCTTCGACTCTCTTGATGTTCTTCACACTATCAGCACGCACAAAGAAGATGAGTAATAGAGAAGACATCTGCTCAGCTCTCAGCATTACATAATTATCATACTGGTTAAGGCATTTGTTGACTTCATTGGTCCAGAACGAAGACTTGGAATAGTCAGCATTAAGGATAGATCCAGCAGTGAGTTCAATGACTTCTTGGAAACCCAAGACAACGATATTTGGTTTAAATTTATCACCTATTGGGTATAACCATTTTGATAAATCATCAACTCTGTTGACACCATTCACATTGAATGTACCAGCAAAGATATTGATAGTGTCTGATGAAGCGTATTGGTCTTTGAGTTCAGTAATCTTTTCATTGACATAATCAGTCACAGGATCATACAACAAAACCGGAGACTGACCACTCAGTCTTCCAAGTAATGTATCAATAGTGACTTGCTTCCCCTTATCTTGGAAGTTATTGATATACATTCTACTCACGGACTTGGTCGCATCGGAAAGAGCGCCAGCCAAACTCATTTTCCCCTTTCTCGAGAAGGATGACTTCAGGGCATTCGTGCCTGTATATATCTGAGAGATTTGATCACCGTTATCAGCCCACAGAGAGTTATGTTGTGTGAAGAATTCAGATTCTTGAGGAACATAGTGTTTATGGTCCTTCAAGAAGATGGTCACCGCAAAGTTGGAAACGAATTGTTGAATCAAGTTGGTTCTGTCGAGGCAATCTAGACAGTTTGTTCTGAAAACACCTCGCTGTTCACTTAATGTCTTCCCAACCTCCATATCATAACTGTAGTATCCAAACTCATAGAGGGATTCCTTAATCAGATTGAAGATCTTTGTAGCGGCAGAAAAACCCTTATCAGATGTTTCCTTATGGAAATCAAACTCAGTAAGAAACAAATCGGGTCTACCATTATTCACCATACGTTTAATATGAGTCTTGTATCTCTGTGATAACGGAATTTCAGATGATTTTGTCGTACTCAGTAGGTTCACAATATTAATTGCACCATACGTTTCGAGCAATTTGTTGAAATGCTTCTCAAATACAGGATGTGTTGCTTCTTCTGACCTTGTTATTTGGACTTTCGGGTTGATCAAAGCAGTATCTTGCTCCCAGAACACTGGGATGCTTCCTCGAATTTGCGTATAAGAGTAACAAATCTTGGATGAATACAAGATGAATTCAGTCTCAACAAAGTTGGCTACGTTGGCATCATCATCAACACCTCTAGAATTGAATCTTGTGCCTGCTCTTTTCCAACTCTGTCTTGAGATAATAGTCAATGCAACTTTCTCTCTCTGGATATAAGCTTGGAAGGTCTCTGCAAAGCCACGGATGACAGTTGTCAGGAAACCCTCATCATCCAGCTTTTCTTTCGCTGGCTGATCCAATCTATTTCTGAATTCAACCATCTCCTGTAACATGAAAGAATTCCACATATACTCCTCGTTATAATTATCCATGCTTAGTGAATGGCCTCCAATACCTCTTGATTGTAAAGTACTTGTCAGGTCGAAATCAGAGCTGTAATAGAACCCACCGGTCGAGAGCAGTTTTCTCAAATCATGACATGGATGTTTGACATATTGCCCATTTGTAGTTGAATTTGAAAGTTTATAATCCCCAGGTGTGTCAAGTTCGGGGATTATAGGATACCCATTACCATCTAGCTCAACAAAGTCCCAAGTTTTTCTATTGATCGAGTAGAACTCCACAGCATAAATCTTATTGACACTTTCACCAGGAATAGGCATTGCAACACGGCTTGAGCCAGTGATACAACATATAAAAGTATCACACTCGATTTCAATTAAGCCTAAGAACCCATCAATGTCACGCTCACATAGTCTTTTATAACTCTTTAAATCGACATCTTCTCTGGGTAGAAACTCCATAGCACACCGTTTCTGGTTGTTCTTCGTCTGGAAATGACGGAATAGCAGGACCCATGATTTGGATACCAGTGCAACAGTACGTGGTTCCTCTTTGAGAAGAAGTTTCATAGTTGTGGTAGCCTATTATTGATCTTGCAAGAGCTATCTGCTGTGTTGTGTGCTCCAGTGAGGAAGTGCTCGGCCTAAACATCGCGACAAATCCGACTATGAGGCGCAGAACAAGTTCGCGCTTCGCGAATTTTCCGGGGTGAAGGACACTGCGAAAGGGGAAGTTATCGCGGTATGCAATTACTCTACCCTTTTCGGAATATTGTAAACAATCAAAGCTTATTTCACCATTTAGAGAAAAAGAGGCGAGCTTCTAGCAGGCACGAAGCGCGTAAAGAAATTTTCAAAGGTTCACACAAAGTCGTAGACCTTCTGTCCTCGAATAACAATCCATAAGGTTCGGGGGAGCGAAGGGGCAAGATCAAAGTAGAAGAAGGTTGATCATCTCTGGTCATCCTTGGACCGCATCGGGAATAAAAAGTGGAGTAAGAATCAAAACTATAAAGGAGCGTTAAAAGATCTTTGCTATTCTATTAGGCCTCTGTTTCTCAAAAGTCATGAAGAGAGCATATGATACTATGGAGCTCCCTCCCTCGCCAGAATCCTCAGAACAAGAAGACCTACAACCTTTGTTACGTGAAAGAAGAAAGAGGTCCCGGGACTATTCAACTGTTAACCATGATTTCAACTTACTCATGGATGATTGTGTTCTAAAGTTCATTAAAGGCAGCGTTGTTGAAAGGAAGAAGTTTAGATCACAAGGTAAGCCGTTGGTTCTAATATTCTATGGCATCATGAATGATTATCTCGAGAGTATCAATGGCCAACTACCGCATATATCACAGACATTCAACGCAAGTATCATAGGTGTATCATCCAACATTAATGATAATGACTATGATTTTCCCTTGATCGACAGTTCTGAGGTTGTGAAAAAGTTCAACGTGTTGGACCCAATTGGAGGTGGTGTATATCCAAGGGATGTGATGTTCATTTTTGACAGGTTTGGAAAACAGAAGCACGAAATACCAATCAAACATATGAACCGGTTTGTCCATGATCGTCCAGTTGTCGATGTATTGGTTGATGCCCTAGAAGATGTCACCAGTGAGATGAGACTATGACTTCGTTTTGCATTTGCGGGATTATTTAATTGAAATTTAATTGGGATTTTTAGTCCTCGAATAATTTGAAGGCTACCGGTGATAAACTGGTTACTGTATGAATTTTCAGTGTTAACAAGCTCTAGTAATAAAGCTTATTTCTCTTGGAAGCTCTGAGATTTCATTCTTTATCATTAATTGAAGTGGATAAGTCACAGTTTTTCTTGCAAGAGCTGAATGGGGAAGATCATATATATAATAGAGCTGTCTGACACCTGTAGCCAGGATTGATTATGTATTGTTCACAGTCAGAGTTCTCATGAATTCAATATATCGTAGGGTTCGTAACTGAACTTTGTTTTAAATTGGAAGTGAAATCATTGATGCTGCCAACACCACTAAGATTAGATGAAAAAGATAACGCTCACAACGCAAGAAAGATTTCGGAGGGGTGTAGAGAACGGAGAATAACGTACTTGCGGCCACTTGTTGACTTATAGTATCTGAAGAGATATGCTACCGTGTGACAGAGACCTCCACTATTACCGACCATCTCTGACCTCCACCTCAATCTTGCTCTCAATCTTGCTCCTGGGATGGAGCCACATGTCAGAGCCAGATGAGAACCTGCAATAGAAATTTGGGTGAATTTGGTGGTGGTTATAAAAATCTGGGCTTTAGGGGCATCTGACAACACATAACCTCCATTCTGAACACCACATATTTTAGGCTAGTGCGATGTCAGAAGACGAGAATCCATTTAGAGGCGAGGATCCATTCGACAAGGATCGAGATCTGATATACGGACACATCGGGTTCACTAAGCGTATCACTTGGAATTACCAGCGCTTTCTCGTGGGGGTATTAGCTCTACTAATAGTTTTGAAACTGGCATCACGGCTCAGAATTATGAAGAATCGCCAGAAGGGAAGGCATCATCAATTTACAATCTTCCTTCAGTCACAACCATCATCTTCGCTCTTAAGGAGCTGGTTTAAGACTAATGGAACATTGATCAACATCTCTCTTTTCTATCTCATCAACCTGTTCATATTATTTTACAAACTCCCACTGAACGACTCCTTTAATTTCGCATTACGAGCTGGTCTCGTTTCAGCATCAAATGTTCCTTTGTTATACCTCATCCCATTGAAATCTGGTCCATTATTGCATTTCCTTCAGCATTCATATGAAAACATCATTGTATATCACAAATGGGTCGGGATCTTCGTTGTTGTCACAGCACTTGTGCATGGTTCTGTGTTTGTCTACATTCTAACTTGGAAATATTGTTCTACAAACCAACACATGCTCACCGGATACTTCTGTTTATCAATGTTCCTTTTAATATTGATGTCATCTGTGAAGGTTATAAGAGCTAAAAATTATGAGCTATTTTATTATACCCATTTTGGGTGCTTTTTGATGTTTCTACTGGTATTGTTCTTCCATCATTATGTTTGTAAGACATTCGTTATCGTTGTGAGCGGTCTCTTGATATATGATCGATTTGCGCGTTATCTATGGTACTTCTGGTGTCTGAAGTGCAACGTTGTATTGGCAAAGGATGGTAAGTACATGATGGTGATAATTTTCCCCGAGCTAAACAATCTTTCTGGTATACAGAGAGTGATATCCTACTGTTTATTGAAAAGCACAAAGAACTTCTCATGGGAGCCATCAAACCATCTGTTTATCACCATACCTGCTGTTGATGTATTTCAGTCACATCCTTTCACAATTTCATCGCTGGAAAGTGATGGTAATTGCCAACTGCTCATACAGGTTCATGATGGATTCACAAAGAGACTCTATGATAGGGTATGCAAAGGTGATACAGAGTTCACATGCATCATAAATGGCCCGTACGGAAGGTCGCACCTCCACTTACCAGACCGAAATAGCCAAGCATCAGAGGATTTGGTGAATATAGTAAATGAGACAACGTCTCTGATCCAATCTAAGAGAGATATGATCACAGCGACTGGATCAGAGCCAGTTTCGTACTCGTGGTCATTTTCTAGTATATCGTTTGAACAAAAAGAGAAGATAATACTTGTTGCAGGCGGTATTGGTCTGTCACTAACACTTCCTCTCCTGAGACTATATCAGACAATGCCGCAGTACGATTTGTCATTTATTTGGATAACTCGTCATGAATCATTAGTTCCACTTCTTGGTCTTGATGAATTCCAAGCGAACGTCAAAATCTGGAACAGCACGAAACAGGGTCGTCCAATCATGATTCAATTACTATTTGATTCGTTAAATGGAGAATACAGGACGATGCACATCATCGGTTGCGGCCCGAGTTCCTTGATATCATCGGTCAGACAATTCGCTACTGAAAGAATGAATCACAGTAACGTCAATCTAGTATTAGAAGAGTTCTCATTATGAGTGCTATTCTATATAGCAATTTGATTCTAAAGTTTTCACTTTCTCATTTCAAGGTAGACATTCAGAGCGGTGATGGCACACCACCAGGTGACACCGATGACACCAATACGTCTATCAATGCGCCAATGGTTCAATGGAATCACAATCGCATAGAAAATTAACATGATAATCAACCCTGTACTGGAGACCTTGAAATGATTCTCAACTTCTATATCCATAAAGCTGACATTATGGTGGATGTTGAGAGTCAATCCACTGATCCCAATACCAAAGAGAATATAGAGCAATGGTGCACCAAAACAGGCATTGATCCCAATGACGCTGAGACCTAACTTAGCCAAAGTTAAATTAGAGATCAAATCTCCAGTTGAGTTACCAATGGCCAAGATAGTCAAACCTAAGAGTGATTCAGAGATTTGAAAAATCACACCGATGTTCTTCAGAATCGGGATCAAAATGGAACTTAGAGTAATAACTGTGAGAATTGAAGAAAGGAACCCGAACATCGGCACCGTAAAGGACGTAAAACGACGAAGTAATATATTCAATAAGACCAGTGTAAGCGATATTAACAAGGTTTGCCACCATTCGATATCATGGAGCAGAACGTGACCAAATACGAAAGGTGATACGAACAGCTGGAAAAAGAACAGTTGATTTCTCGAGTAAATCTCTCTACAATGGGTACGTGGATCGTCGATGAGCTTCGTTGGATATGCTGGTATAGTGATGTTAAAGAACAACACGATGAGCCCAGATATTATCGTAATGACCGTGAGTGGTTCGTTAACGAGAGGCTCTAACAAGAATTTCCAGCTTCCAAGGGGCATAAAGCGCATAGAGATAGAAAGCATCTCAGGGTCTTGTGATAGGAAATCTGCAGGCCCTGAGTTCATCAATGGACCATCTCGCAGCAGCGTGGACTCTTCAAAGGATCTAACAGTGAGAGGATTGTCATCATCTTCGATTGGTGCATTCATGAGCTCATCTTCAGGATTTTCAATCACAATCTGCGGTATTAGTGGTGTTGGAGCAACTAAAGTGCTTGGAAGTGTATGTATGTTATTTGTAGATGCAGATTTCGTGGGAGCTCTGAAGAGATTAGATGATGGCATTACTTCAGCACTTCGTATCCTTGCGATAGATGGACGCGGAGATAAATGATCTGAGGATATCGAGTTGGCTGGGGAAAGCCCTCTCCAGACTTTTTGAGCTTCAAATAAGCTCAGCTTCTGATGAGTCTTGACTTTGCTTAAGTCAAGAGACATTATAGATTCAGTTCTCTCTCTTAACCGACTTGTACTTTGAGGACTGAGTCCTGCTTCTAGATAGTCTTGTTCCTCTTCATCAAATATCTCTAAATTCTCTCCATCATTTGTGAATAGGATAGTGTATGTGACATACCCAAAATAGAAGAGTATCATTGAAGTACATTCCCAGTTCCAAAGTCTCTGGTCATATACAAAGAAAAATGCAATCAAAACCAGCCCTAGAAACAAGTACAGATCCTTCATGAACTCTCCATGGTTCACTTCAAATGGCTTCAAGATACCCATCGCTCCAATGACAAAACATATTACGAAGTTTGCTGACCCAACAAGCTCACCAAGTGCTAACGAGGAAGAGTTTGATGACAACGCACTATAGGTGCTAAATATATCTGGCGTGGCATTACCCAGAGCCAGTAAAGTCAGACCACTGATTCTCTCAGAGATGTGTAGGTATCTTGATAATATGCTCAAGTTTGGATAGACGAAGTTGGCAGTGATAACACTGAAGCCAAAGAACGTGAAGATGATGATGAGAATAAGCAGTGCAATTATCCATGTCTTATGGTTGGGCTGTTCACCACAAAAGTACCACTTAGACCAGTGATAGAGGGTCAAATCACAGGATTCGTTGATGAATTTACAGATATCACCATCACTATCCCGTAAAAGCTCGGATATGTCACATGAGCCATGTGCCTCCTGTTGCGCTCGAATCAGCAGTACGTTAGACAGAAGCAGCAGGAGAAATAGTGGTCGGCTCATGTACGTGGGCACAGGCATTCAAGATGATTCTTAATGACTATGCGTATCACTCCCTTTGCCCTATTCTTGGGTACATGGATTTATGTCTCGTACCAATAAAACAGGCACAGATGAGACCAAAGACGTTGTCGAGGCAACGCGTTCTGGTGTACAGATGTATTCCTTATCAGGGAGATTACCCAATAAGGTAATTATTCAAGTGTTAGCACCGCGATCCCAGCACATGACAAAATATCCACTTGAACCGATTAGTTAGGGTGGAAATTGAACGTCCGTGGTGTCTAAGCCCTATAGAGAGATAGCACACAAGAAGCAGACACACATGGTTCTCCAATCACTTACGACCAGACGCCATAGCGATCCTCTGGCGACACTTCGACTACCTTTTGTGGAGGAGTTTATCCAACCATTATACACGCATGAAACTCTGGATAAGCATATCCATGAACTGTTTGCGTGCATCTTGTTTTACCATGGTATCTATGTGGCATCATCCATAATCGCTCCTCGCTTGTTCCCCGAGTCTTTCAGGACCTTGTCGAAGAAGACACGTATCGATTTCCATGTCCATGTTGTTTCCATGGTCCAGTCGGTCCTTATACTATTTTTGATCTTACCGTTGTTCAGTGATCCTATTCTAAGTGCGGACAGAATGTTTGCATATACACCATACTGTGGGTTTGTCACGACAGCGGCGCTAGGTTACTTCATCTGGGATGCTATCATTTCTTTGATTTATGTCAAGTACTTTGGTGTTGGGTTCCTCACACACGGTGTTGTCAGTTCTGCTGTTTTCTACATAGGATTAGGTCCGTTTATTGCTTATTACTCTGCTATCTTTATTTTGTTTGAATTGTCCACTCCTTTCCTCAATTTGAGGTGGTTTGGATTGAAATTCCCAAATCTCTTCCCATCCTCATTCCAACTCATCAACAACTCCATCTTGATCCTCATCTTCTTCTTTGTCAGAATTTGTTATGGTTGGTATCAGGCATCTATGCTTTTTACAGACTTCTATTACACTTATCAAGATCCAAGATTCAACACTGTCGGTGCTGTTGTTATTTTTATTGGAAACATGATCTTGAACGTGTTGAACTTGTACTGGTTCTACAGAATGGTCAGAGTTGCATATGCTATTTTAGCTGACATGTTCAATGGGTCTGATGACCATGAGGAGGCTAAGAAGGATATTTGACGACAAGCTACACGTGAATGGTATTTGCATTCCTCTATATTGTATTACTAAAGGTGAACTCACAAGGAATCCTTGAACTTCAAGTATTGCGAAGTGTTCAGGGTTTGAACACCAATCTCGATATCTGTCTGGATATCTTTGATAAGAGCTTCTATATAGATAGTTAGTATAAATAATTGCAAAAGCTATATCCCACTCACCCTTTGTGGTGTAGTTGAGTTCTGGTCTGATGTATCCCAATACGTTGAAAGTAACAGTAGCGCCATAGAAATCTTTTGGGAACTCATGGACAATGTGTAACTCGATGGCCTTCTCCTTATTTCCATAGAAGGGATTCCAACCGATACTCATAACAGTTGGGAGTGAAACTTCAAGATCTTTCCCTTCTTCGAGACCCAGTCCATAACTATATTCAACTTCTTTCCCACTTTCTCTAGCTTTGATGTCGCTATGAGTAGCATCGGTCTTCTTATGTACTTTTGCCCACCCGAAATAGACGCCAGGGTCCAGATTCTTCACTTCTTTAACCTCTTGAGTTGAGACATTGGCAGTTGGGATACCAAGTTCTGCTGATCCTCTACCGAACCCGGCAATGATGCTAACGTTGCACTCTATGATGGGATAAGGAGGCTGAGGTGAGGTTGGGATTGACACAACTGGTCTAGTCATCTCGGGTGAATATCTGGTAGATTGGGTGATGAAGAGAGAAGTGCAGAATTGTGGTTCATGGGTTTAATAATCAGAGGCTCGGTGGACGTACCGGAGACTGGATCTACTGTGCTTGGCTGACCTGATAGGGGAAGACCATTGAAATAAGCAGTAACGTGAAATAAATAGTAACGATTCCAAGAAAGGTTCGGAGAAAATAACATCATCAAAAATCACTATGTAAGCTAAGCTTAATCTGTTGTAGATATACCATAAAGTCTCAAGAGCAGGTGACAAAGCACGTGATCGATATCTTCGCGAATTCTTAAGCGCGGAAGTTTGGCACTTCCAACGAATATAAACAAAACCAGTACTTCCAGGAAGGGCGGCTAATGCATCAGTATCATAGGAGAATGAAGGACAAGCTTGCAATCTTCGAGAAGAATGATGTCGACAGTCTGTTCGTTATCGCTACGCGGTTGTTCCATCGCAGGGCGCTCGACTACTTTCTTACAGCCCAACAGCTCGCAGTGCTGGAGCAGATATTCACGTTCCAAGGTTCTAAGAAAGCGTTGTTCTCAGCGTTTCTCGAGGGAAAGCTTTACCTAAGGTTTATTGAGACACCAAAGACTGAGACCGAGGAACAGTTCTCAGAGAAGGAGAAGACTTTGGACTCGAAGGATGAGAATGAGAAGGAAAGAGATGAAGAGATTGTCGAGGTTACTGTACCTGAAGGTGTTGATTCTGCCAGAGCGTTGGCTTTAAAGATTCGTTATATCTTGTGGGATAAGGCAATTGATTTGTATTATGATCAAGAGGATGTTGAAGAGTATGAGATACTTGAGCAAGAACCTGAGAATGTTGAGACGGAACTCGAAGCTCAACCAGAAACTGTGAGAAAAGTTACTGAAGATGATGACTATGACGATGATGATGATGAAAAGGAACCAGAGGGATTAAGAGATCAAATGCAGAGCAATTCTGAATTTATTCAACTGGAAATTGATGAGTCCGGTAACACTGTGCTTGAAGTACCCATTGTATCATCGTCTGAGACCACCCAGTTTGATAACAAGAAACTCATAGAGAACTTCAACAAGATCTACCATAACTTCGAAAATGACAAGGATACTCTTATAAAGAGACGAAAACTGGAAGAGAATGATAAGCTGCTTGAAGGCGATAACTCCAGTTCAATTGACCTGATATCGATGAACTTGGGTGCCGCCAACCTCTCCCTGAAGCATTTACTTCGTGCAATCGATGATAGTAAAGATAAATTACAACTACCAGATAATGAACTCCGTCAATTGATCATGGATGTGAGAAAGAACCGTTCGAAATGGGCATCAGACGACAAAATCGGCCAAGAGGAGCTATATGAAGCATGCGAGAAAGTTGTCTTAGAGTTGAGAAATTACACAGAACACTCAACAGCTTTCTTGAACAAGGTGTCCAAGAGAGAAGCCCCAAACTACTACCAGATAATCAAGAAACCAATGGATTTGAATACCATACTAAAGAAGCTCAAGGCGTTCCAATACAAATCGAAAGCTGATTTTGTTGAAGATGTTATGCTTATATGGAAGAACTGTCTGACCTACAATTCAGATCCACGTCATTTTCTCCGAGCGCATGCTATAGCTATGCAGAAGAAGTCGTTGCAGCTGCTTCCACTTATACCAGACATCACCGTGAGAGACAGAGCGGAAGTCGAGACGGAATCTCAAGTAGAAGAGCCAACCACACCAGCTCCACACGGCAAAACGTCGTCCAAGAAGGGTAAGAAGAGGACAAGTAATGGTGAAGTGAAGGATGAATCTGAGAATGTGCCATCATTGGAAATACCAATAACATATTCCAGAGCTGAGACTCCAGCTGTTGCTACTTCCCTGTTAACAAATGGTGTCAATATGGGCGGTGCTTCTACGCCCAGTGGTAATAATTCTCTGTTGAACGATGTAATGGAGATGGAGGATGATGATATTGTTGACACCAATGAATACCTTAATACAGAGGATAATGACAAGGATGATTTGGAGATTCAAACTTGGAAAAACTTAACTTCTAAGGCCAGATCAGACTTCTGCATGAAGAGAGCTGAATTGTTCAAAGATAATGAGCTCAACTCCCAGAGTGATGCTATTCTAAGAGATCCAAAAAGAATGAGAAACTTTGAAAGTTACTTGAAAAGTTACAACGAGACTAAGAAGCATATTTTTAGCTCCTCGAATAAGCCTAACGAGGAAGAGCCATATCTTATTGAGTACGATATTACTGGTGGTTTACCAGCTTTGCCATATAGCGGTATGAGTGAAGAAGAAATCGAACAATATGAATCGCAGTTGGCGGAGAAGGTGATGAGGGAAGGTTTGAAACCTTCAGAACTCGCCCCCCGAAACGGTGGACTGAACTTGGTCATCAACAATAACATCAATGAGATGCAAGAAATCAGAAAGATTTGTTTCAAGATTTCGTTGATTAGACAAATGCAACAGCAACAGTTTGTGCACCATACTCAACTAAAAGCCCCAGAGATTGAGAAGATTGATGATTCAGTTGACATTGACCCTGTGTCAAGGCTGGAGAATCATGACAAGATGAACAAAGAACTTATGTTCTATGTGATGAAAAAGCGTATCTCGAAAATTGCGATGCAATGTGGATTTGAAAGTACTGAGATGTTTGCGATTGATACCTTGACCCAAGTTGCTGGTGATTATATGGATAACTTGGTAAGGACTATGAAACAACATTTAGAGAGCCCATCTGTGAACCAAGTCCAAAAGAAAAAGAACATCTTGACTCTATCTCTTTTACAAAACGGTATAAAGAAGCCAGATGATCTTCATTCTTATGTCACTGAGAATGTCCTGAAGCAACATGTAAAATTGCAAGACCTCAAAACAAAGCTCTCTGCTTTCTTGAAACAATTATTGAGGCCTGCTTTCGAAATAAATGAGAAGACCTTTGGCGACAATTCTGAACAATTCTTATCTGGTGACTTTTCCAATGACATCGGCGAAGACTTTTTTGGTTTCAAGGAACTTGGCCTTGATAAAGAACTTGGAATGGTCGGTAATACTATCCCGCTGCACTTACTTCAATCGAGGTTGGCTGAATCTCATGCTGTTGATGATGAACAGAAAGTTAAACGTGAAGAATTTGAGAGTGCGCCATTGCCCCGCATCAAAGAGAACGAGATTGAATCTCAGATCAAGTTGTTCCAGCCATTCCTACGTGAATGCCTTGAAAGGACGAAATTATTCAATTCTAAGCAGTACAAGACCAAGAAAGAATCTGCTGACTACCTGGCAAGTGCATCTGATGTTGTGATAATGGAGGATGATGATTATCCGAAGAAATCTTCTAGAGCGAAACTTCCGCCAACTGGTAAAATTACGGCAACAAAGAAGAAGATTACAGCAATGACGTTCTTTTCACCAGAGTCTGATGTTAAGCAAGAGGATGTTCTGAATCATATCCCTATGTTCAACAATGTCTAGAAAAAGCGCATTAAGGGACATACACCATGTACTATTTCATCTTCTAATGAGCTACAACTGATATGAACACAGGAAATGTAGTTAATCATATCTTCGTGATATTATGTGGAATGCTGGTTGTAATTTCATTTCATCTTCTTTCTAGAATGCAACGGATCCTCAGCAAATGCTGCTCTTTTCCCTGTGTTATTCTGAGAACTCGTAATATCTGCATCATCGGTATGGATACGTCTTGATGGGTACCTGAACGTTTGGCCTTCGAATATGTTGTCAACAACACGAGGAGGTTCAAGGAAGTAGGAATGGATCAGAGCGTCAAAAGCAGTCATACGATGGGCTGGATCATAAACCAAGAGACTTGATAATAATTCAAGCCCTTTCTTGTTTGTAGCACCTATGGATTGGTACCAAGCCTGGAGATTAGATGGGAATTGTTTGAATTCTTGCAATGATGCATACTCAGGATATTTGGGTAACGATGGCCACTGTGCCACTGTTGGTGTGCCCAAGATCTCCACAATCTTCTGCATCTGGTTTCTCTGGAATGGAACATTCTTCTTATTATCCATTTTCGCTTCTTCACCCTTGAACATGGGCCTCAGAGCAAGTAGCTCCGCAAAGATACATCCAACAGCCCAAAGATCAATAGCAGCTGTATAGTCTCTACCACCGAGTAAGAGTTCAGGCGCTCTGTACCAAATGGTCACCACCACTTTATCGCCGTTGTAAAGGGTTTGAAGACGATTATTGAACTTTCTTGCAAGACCCAAGTCACCAATTTTCACAACTCCCTGACCTGTGACCATAATATTTGCAGGTTTCAAGTCTCTATGCAATACCCAATTCTGATGCAAATAGCTAACACCATTTAACACTTGCCACATGATGCTCTTTATAGCTTGATCAGGTATAGATTTAGTATCTGGATGTGTATGATAATGAATAATCTGGAGCAAATCGTGGTCAGCATACTCAAATACCATGTAAATGCACTTATTTTCCAATATGGTTTCCGCTAGTTTTGTGATGTTGTTATGGTTTAATTCTCGGCAGAGTGCCATCTCACGAGATGCAGACTGTGATATGCCAGTGTATGATACTACTTCACCTTCCTTATCGGCTTTGAACTTTTTAATGGCGAAAAGAGCCTTCTTGCCTGTGCGTCCTTCAGCTTTATAGACACGACCATAAGTACCAGAGGCGATGTAACCCAGCACGTTATACTTTTGAAGCACAGATCGTCTCACAGCATCCTTTCTCATCTTATAGGGCAGAAGTGTAAAAACTGAAGAATTTGCCATGAGTGCAGGTTTGGAAGAGTACGGGGGAGTTGCTCTCTTGGGCGTTGGGTTCAACTGTGATCCTCTGTTTTGCTGTTGTAACCTCATCAGGAATTCCCACTGGATTTGCGTAGAATTCCTATTTGCCTGGTCTTGGTTATACATGAATTGTGATGTGATCTCTGCACGAGTCTTTGTCTAGCGGTATTTGGTGCACCCAGTGGTTGTTCCATCCTGTATCTCTGTTTATATTTGCCTGCCAAATGTCGGCACTTAAAGTCGGACTGCCCCCCCGGATCTGATGAACGATAGATTGACTCTATCTGGCCACAAAATGTCCCAGAAGAGGGACGCTTTGAGGATTTGAGTGATATGAAGTTTCTCGACTCTTAGTATTTATAATGTATGATGTATCATATGCCAATGAACTTCTCCTTTGTCTACAGCTCCAGTCAAGTGATTAATCCACCTTATGAGATGGCCTACTGTACTCAGTGGGAGAAATATCACTGTGACAAGGGATAATTTCTCCATTGACTCATTAGTGTCCCTTGAAATTGTATTAAACATCAATGCAACCAGGTTCTCAGCTTTCGAAAGCATCTCCTAGATCTCATCTTTAAACATCATTGTATGGTCCACAATATCAGCAAGGTAGACCTCTGTAACTGGCGATATCAAATCAGCAGTTCCATTAAATGACCTGGCCAATTTGGAGTGTATTATTTTTCCAAAATAGCCCGATATTTGAAAGGACAGTAAAAGGATATATGATGGAGATCAGTGCTGATTCCTGGCCTGTGGATATCACATAATTTGCTACTGTTAGCTGAGCACCTTATGACTGAGCACTCTAAAATTGGCCAATAACCTTGACATCACACTTAGTGGTTGATCACAGAGTGTTACTTCGGTCGATGGGTCACAACTCAAGACAGCTCGATGACATCAGAGACAGATAGTATTTTTGCTAGATAGGCCTTAAAGCTTTCACAACCTTCCAAGTTACAATTGAATGTTCTGGAAGTTTTAATAAGAAGGTCTGCTGCACAGCTGATTTATATGGAAATTCAGTAACCTGCGAAGTTAGAAAATCAACCACGTGAGCCTTGAGCTGCATTGTCTCGCTTTTAGACCTCTCAATAATGGCCCACGAGCCAGATTATATAAATGGTATGGGATCAAGATTTTGACAGATAAGTTGATCTGGAATACACAGTTATGACGTCAGCTCGACAAGTCAATTAGCATTCATCAGAATCCGTATAAAATAACAAGGAGGTGGCACTGGCAGCCACCTCCAATTAGATTAGTTTCTCTTACAGCACAGGAATAAGTGAATAATTAGACCTAGTTATTGATTTAAAGACCTGTCAACCATTATGTTGACTCAGAAATGTCTGGATATGTACACACATACATAGCGCAGAGCAAAATTTCCAAATAGAGAAATTATCCTTATTTGGAATTGCACCAGCGGCACGGATCTGTGCGCAATTCTGTTTCCCAATCGGGGTGGATCAGATTTTTATGACGCCTTAGCTGAGAAAACGCTGAGATGGGGCACAGAGCCAGCCCCAATTCTCCATAAGTAGCCAATAGTTCAAAGATGGCAGGTACAATTGCCAGATCAAGATGATGACACCTGCTGAATCAGGTAATCCACTAGGATCGGATCGAATACAGATAGTAACAGGCTGGCAATGCGTCAAATACCCTTCGTCCTGCTTTACCTGCCACCCTTTTGAATTCTAATATAAGGGGGCCTATGTGTCTTCAATCCAAGCCCTACCGATAGATCTCGTAGTTTAAAAAAACAGTCACTCATTTGAATCCAACTGCGTGTCATTCTTTCAAATTCAGATCAGCAACTGCCGCACACTCTTGTTCGGCCAATTCTCTTACTTGTCCAAATCTGGCAGCTCCGCTTTCCCAATCAGTACAGTTCTTGCAACATCCCATTTACCCTGTCAAACCCAATCTCCCGGTTGTCAAGGTTACCATAATTTCTGTACGTTTCTCTTTCCTCTCTCTTTTCAAGATCCATCTTTTAAGAGCCTCATTGTGTTGGTCCCAGTCATACGTACTAGAGATCTTGATACATACTGAGATATAGAAGGTTCAGTAGAGATAGTCAAGATTCATCCATATCACCACATCTACCCATTTACTTTCGGAAGCCTTTCTGATCAAGTCAGCACCACTCTCGAAGTTAGATCACCAGAAGCAGAAGGCCTTTCAATTGCAATTTCGAATCAAGGTACAGTTTCTCTGCCGCCTATTTCTTCCTGCGTCCCACTTGATTGCTTCACCATCCCACCAGTGAGATCTATACAATCGAAGTCCACATCTATAGATCTTTTGATATCTACTTTTGTCAAGTATCAGCCACCTGAGATGAACATTGTGTTCCCACAGATGACTTTCGAATCTTCAAAGCTCCTCCATCCAATCGTTGATACTCCTTCTACACTCAAGAGAAAGAGATACCTTGCGGATTTGGAATTGTTGGAGGAGTCTAATAAGAGATCTAGAACAGCACCACCTTCACCACCGTTGGCCACTGTCTTCGAGAGAAGATCCGTTTCTCCAACTCCGCAACATGTCACTCCATTGTCTCCACTGAGCATCCATCATTCTTTGATCACACCAGAGTCTCCTGAAAGCGCATTGGCTCAACCAGTGCACATAGAAAGAGCTGAGCCTGTATTGTGTATGTCCACTGTGGCCAGAGAGACCAGGTTGCCATCTTTTAAGTATCTCACACAGAATGATAGATACCTCGGTACATCTCATCACAGCCTTGACTATCCAGATACATGTATCAATGATGATGACTGGAGATTGAACTTGGAAGTATGGATCGAAAAAAATTTCCCTGAGAAGTTCAACAACTTGAAGAATTTGCTGAGATATGATAAACCAGGGTTTGAGCTGTTGAATGATGCTATCTTTTTGACAGAGCTAAAAGAACAGTTGGAGAACGCTAGATACAGCAAGATGCCACGTTTTACATCAAAGATCAGTAAAAAGATGGTGTCCAGAAAGAGCAATCCTTTCTATAAATCCCATAGTGACCATTCCGAATCCGAGGACAATGCTCCATCATATCAACAATCAACATGGACTGCATCACAATCTTCACCGATTCCTGTACAACCACACATCAAATTCCCCTTTGAAGCAAACTATACGTATCAATCGCGCACGCCATTGACATCCCCAATCTCCAAGCATACGTCCTCCTTCCAAGTATCACCACCCAAGCCATCCAAACAATCACCATCATCACCATCACATCGTCAATGGAACGGTCACCATAAGCTGAATCAAGGAGTCATGCTTGAAACCAATCAATTCATCCATACACAGAACCATAAGGGCCCAAACCACACCTACACGATTCATCACCATAACCAGAGTAAGCGCAAGTGTATCTCATGTGGATCTGATCAATCCCCATGTTGGAGACCTTCGTGGTCCACTGCTGCTGGCCAGCTGTGTAATTCTTGTGGTCTCAGGTATAAGAAGACGGGTGCCCGTTGTATTGACAAGTCTTGCTGTCGTATTCCAGCAAAAGGCGAATGGACTGCTATGAAGTCCAGAGGGAAGCGGCCAGTCACTAGAGCCGACGGCTCCGTTGCTGATGTGTATCAGTGCCTGCACTGCGGTGGTGAGGTGGAGGTGAAGGACAAGAAGTGATTATGATATAATGATAAGGGATTATATAGGTTTAGGTGTTCTGTTAATTATTAATGTATTTGCTATGCCAGAAAAATGTAAACAAAGAGGGCCCAGGCCCACTAGTGATAACGCGCAACACCTGCAAAAGCGCAAAAGAAGAGAATTTTTCAATTCAACAAACGAACAACTCAAAACAACAGAGAGCAAAGGCCGATTTTAAAAAAATCTTCAGAGGTTCCCAGTCCCAGTACCACAGAGTGTAGTATAATATCTCCATATATTATACTCTATACTCTCTTCAGCCAACCATTCGACGAGCACACCCAAGTTCTTCACCAAACTATTTCATCGCTCTGGCAAAGAGCTACTACAGAACTAGCTGACACTACTATCTTTTCTCTCCTACTGTCATAAGTACCAACGAGAGCTGCCGCTTGAAGTTCTATAACGTTTTTGCTGTGCTTTCCCTCCTCCCCCTAAACACAGCCTTTTAAAGAGGAGCTCCATAAACCACCCTCAAAAGAGTCCTCCTTCTGATAGACCAGATCTCTTACTGTCAGAAGTCTTTTATTTTTCAACAAAACAACATCTTCCACAAATATTTCCACGCTGTCTTCCAGATCTAACACCTCGATCTTACGCCTGGTTGATTCCGCCAGAAAGTCAAGAACACCCGTGAATACGATTTCCAACACTATTCCCCAGGTCATCAACTCCAAGATGTCCTTGTCCTCCACTTCTGTCGAGCAGCAGCCATCTCTTGCCTCTGAGTTCTTGGTTCAAGGTGCGCAGGTCAACAGAAGTGAGCTAGCTAGACCTGCAGTCTTGCACTTGAACAAGTTGAGAGCAGTCACTGACGAAGAGAAAGAGATTGCCTTGATTACCCAGAAATCAAGAGAATTGATCTCTAATGCCCTACAGGAGGAGGTTGAGAGAATCAACCATGACACTTGTGAAGCCGGTGAAGAGAACTCTTTCTTTGTGTGCGATTTGGGCAAAGTTGAACGGTTGCTTAAAATCTGGAGACAAAACCTGCCTCGAGTCCAACCATTCTATGCCGTCAAATGTAACCCTGATCCTGAAGTTTTGAAGCTGTTGGCATCCATGGGTGTCAATTTCGACTGTGCCTCTAAAGGTGAGATTGATCTGATCTTGAGCTTGGGTGTTGATCCTTCAAGAATCATCTATGCGCATCCCTGTAAGACATCTTCTTTCTTGAGACATGCAAAGAAGGAAAACGTCCAGTTGACAACTTTCGACAATGCTGATGAGTTGTACAAGCTTAAGAAGTTCCACCCAGGTTGCAGATTGCTCTTGAGAATCATCACCGATGACGAAACTGCACAATGCAGATTGAGCACCAAGTACGGTGCTCCGTTGTCTAGCGTGCCAAGCTTATTGAACTTGGCTAAAGAATTGGGATTGGACATTGCTGGTGTCTCGTTCCACGTTGGTTCTGGCGCCAATGATAACAGCTCTTTAGTGAAGGCTGTTCGCGACGCTAGTGATGTCTTTGACTTGGGTCAGAAGCTTGGCTTCAACATGAGAATGCTGGATGTTGGTGGCGGCTTCTCCTACGAGTCCTTGGGCTCTGCGTCTGAGGTCTTGAGATTAGCCTTGGATGAATACTTCCCAGCTTCTACCGACGTTGAAATCATCGCGGAACCAGGTCGTTATTTTGTTGCTAATGCTTTTACACTGGCCACTCATGTCATCGCTAAAAGAGGTGGTATCTTTGACACCAACACTAACGACCAGCAACAATCAATGGTCTACATCAACGATGGTGTTTATGGTAACATGAACTGTATATTGTTTGACCATCAACACCCAGAGGCGCATGTCTTGACACATCGTGGCGAGTTTTTGTATGGTGAACGTAACCAAGTTAATCAAGAGAGATACAATGTGTCTATTTGGGGGCCAACCTGTGACGGGTTGGATTGTATCTCTAACAATGCCACATTGTCCCACAATGTGCAAGTTGGTGACTGGTTGTACTTCCCAGACCTCGGTGCTTATACGTCTGCTGCTGCTTCTCCATTCAACGGATTCGAGGCACAGGCACGTATCATCTATGTCAACTCCGAGAGAGCTTGACCGCTTTATATAGAGCTTTATAAATATTTTCAAAGTGATTGATATTAATGTGATACTCATAATGGCTTGTAATGCGAATTCGCGAGCTTCTGTCTGAAATGGGGAATTTCTATGACTCCGTTTCCGCGCGCGGATCGTATTGGGAAATTTTGATGATGTTTTGAGCACTGTTTGATCTGTTTAAA
This sequence comes from Williopsis mrakii, assembly GCA_003706445.3. Lineage (NCBI taxonomy): Eukaryota > Fungi > Ascomycota > Saccharomycetes > Phaffomycetales > Wickerhamomycetaceae > Williopsis > Williopsis mrakii. Next base: position 385,445 of record PPLH03000002.1, read on the forward strand.
TACTTCGAAATTTTTTGAGCTGAAGCTCTTGAAGTTGAAGTTAATTTGACGAACATGTCTTTTCCTTCAGTTCTCACCCTCCAGCCCTCTGTGGAGAACTGCGATCCTGTGGCGATCCACCAAAGATTCACTCCCGGTGAGTTCTCAATGCAGGAGAACCCGGTGTTGTATGGCGGTGGCCGCAAATGGATAATGGAGTGCTCTGATCCTGAATGCCTCAATGGCCTTGTACGAAAAAATAATCTGCAGGTTGACTTGTTTGTCTTGAATTTCATGTTTGTTGTGTGGTTTAACGACTTTGATTATGGTATGCAGGTGCCTTATCCATGTATTTCGCAACACAGTGTGATGAAATCTAACAAAGGGAAATTACAACTCTATTTGAAAGTACAGCTGCTAGAAGATTTGATTGTGGAGTTTTTCTTTATTCCAATGTATTCTGAGGATGAACGTTATAACAGTGACGCCACAGAGAGACTTTTCACAAATGAGTTCTTTGGAGTCAACAAGGACGATAGCATGGTATATAACACGTTTTCTGCGATTTCAAGGTGTTCTATGCTTCACTACAATGATGATATAGACCCGATCGATGATGATATCGGAAGTATTGATCAAGGTTCTGCTCTGATAGATGATAACACCTATGACAACAGCGGGCACGCTGACGACATGGACATAAACTATCAGTTGGATACAGCAGGAGATTCCTGCCTTGGTGTGGACATTTATGACGGCTATAATAGAGGCATCACCAGAAATAGAGAAGATCTCGGATCTTCAGAGGAAAATAGTCGATATACCACGAAGAGAATTAGATGCTGATTATGATGGGTTAGATATTTTTAATGTATTAATGGGTTTATGAAAAAAGATTTCCCCGTATTCTTCTATCCTTTCTTCTTTGGAAGTTCCTCCTTAAAAGTGAGCATTGCAAGGAACAGCTCAAAGTCGGATATATCGCTAATTTTCCGTAAATTACAAGCGGAGATCACAATATGGGGGAGTCCACTCAGTACGGGAAATGAAAGATATAAATGCAAGTATGAGAAGTTCGTCAGAGGATAGTCTAGAGTCAAACGTTTAAGGCTGCGACCCGCCATAGTCATTGTTCTTGCAATAAATTCATGCTCCCTGTGAATAACACTAACTTCTAAGCATTGTCAACATGTCTCAGCGACTAGCAGTAGGTATAACGGTAATATTTTACAGACGATCCAAACTGGAAATTATATGTCGGAAGGCACTGTTGTGGAACGCCACACTGTCAATTACCAAGCGTCAGCATATCTCAACGCAGCATCCACTTAATTTTCTAACAAGGCATTCAATATAAATAAGACTCTCCAGTATTGAAAGGTAACTGTTTGTCTTCACAATCCGCGCAATCTCCAATCCAGAGAAGGCCGAATGGCGCGCCACATACATATCAGTCACCGTTCGATGTCCTAGGATGCGTAGTGCAACTGGGCTCTTAGTCACAACCAAACTGAGTAGTTTATACTTTATTGAGCTGTTAATTTCTAAAGCATAAGGCATTTTTGATTCATTGAAAACATTTTTTTCGTCAGACCCTTTTTTTTCAAAAAGAATAATATCCAACCAGCACATTGTACCGCTTTGCAAAACATGATACATCCAGATACAGGGATATTCGACAATAAATGAGATAAGGAGACTGCGCTGCATCTCAGGTCTCGCATTTCTCTTTTAGTTCATCACCTATCCTAGTCCAATGGAATTAATTCCTTGCGTGAAATATTGGATCCTCCGAACGCATGACTTTGCTGGCGACCGCATCGCTGTCTATTTGGCTCCTCGTAGCAAGGGCAAAGACGCCTCTAGCCGTCTGTGGCAAAGGTTACATTGATGAACGCTGTGTAAAGTGCTTCTAAAGTTTCCTGAAGAGCTCCTCAATGACCATATCTCCTTCACTGAGAAGGGTGAGGGCCTCGATGGGCTGAGCGACTGAATAATATACATAACGTTGATCTACGGAGAAAAAGTCAGAATAAAAGAGAGAGGAGAAATTGTCCCATCAATAGTTCACTATACCAGGCTCCAGATGAATCCAGACGGTCCATCCATCTCGTAGATCCGCTTCTATTAATAGCACATGAGGAGTTCCCATCATGAACATCTGAATCAAAGAGACTCCGCGCTAGCCTATTCAGAACTTAATTATTATTTCACAATGGCGAACGCGGAACAGTCTAACTCTACTGTAATCAGTTCACAGCCTCATGTGCGCACAGCTCTCACAGTCTTGTACATAGATCCTACAGTGTTTTTATTTGCAGAGTCTGGACCCTGGACCCTCAGCATGGACCACAGTGCTATTACACGATCCATCATCGTATTAGGAAGCGCTGATATTTGCAACAAAAACAAGAGATCCTAAATCTTTTACCATTAACCAAGGTCAGTTCAAAGACTCAAAGGTGAAGTCTAATTCATCAAGATATGGGATTTGGATTGAGCGACAAAACACCCTCTTCCACTGACGCTACTACCGTATTTGAATTCGAAGCTACGGTGAGCACTGAGGATCGTTATCAAGCTGGAGGAGGAACCCAGTGCCCATGCGAACAGGAGGAACAAATGAAGCATTGTTGTCATTCAACGTTCAAAATGGTGACACGACAATGGATGAGAAATGCGAGTATTGTCCTTCCACTTCAAGATACAATGCCTCTTGTGGAAGCCAGAGGCTATTGCACCTTGTGTTGTACCATTTCAAAAACATCACTGTGACACAAGGCGCATTGTATGACTCTTTTCTGCCATATTTTCCCCATAAGTGTTCTTAGTTACTGTTTTGAGAAGTTCCATGCGTCCGCAATAAATTTCCTCTTTATGCTGCTTTTTCCGTCGGTTTTCGCACTGGGATTTCACATGTTAAGAAAAGGTATAAAAACTTTTGAACCGGCTCATTGAAGATTTACTCATTTTGGTCAATGGATACGGTAAATTTTCACTCCGCTCTGTTACCATTGATCTACGCGCCTTCTAGCAGCTTGATTTAGTTCCGTGATTGAGAGACATTACGGGTTTAGGCTTCACTTGCATCATTTTCTATTGTTTAAGTCTGCGCTTTAGAAGCTTCCTGCAGATTTCTATTTGGATCTGAATAAGATATAAAAATCAACCACTTATAACACTACGTGATGGTTTCAGAGACTCCGGCTGCTAATATTTTGGGTACCATCGGTACTGTCTGTTGGTGTATCCAGCTGATCCCACAGATTATTCATAATTATCGCAAGAAGAACTGTGAGGGCTTACAACCATTAATGCTATTCCTATGGTCTGCCAGTGGTGTCCCCTTCTCGATCTATTTTGTGTCAAGAAGATCAAGTATTCCAATTATGATCCAGCCACAGATTTTTACTACGCTTTGCATTGTTACTTGGGCTCAAAGTTTGTACTATCCACCTGTTCAAGTCTCTAAAAGAAAGCTATATGCCCTCTTTGGATCATTCCTACTTGTGGGTATTGCTCTTGAAGCTGGTTTCATCATTCCGTGCAGAAATGCTTATGACAAGGGCATAAACTGGCCATCATTAATTTTTGGTATCATTGCCTCTATCCTCTTGGCTATTGGTTTGGTGCCACCTTACTTCGAATTGGCAAAGAGAAGAGGTAGAGTTGTCGGTATCAACTTTGTGTTCTTATCTCTGGATTTTTCTGGTGCATTTTTCAGTGCTCTCTCTTTGGCATTCGCCAGAGAGTTTGATATTATGGGTATCGTGCTCTATTGTATTGTTGGTGCCATGGAATTGGGCATCTTTACTTCTCATTTCATCTGGTGGATTAGGTTCGGTAGACATGAGAAAAACAAAGAAGAAGACGAGGAAAGTAAAGAAAGTGAGAGCGAGCAAGAAGACCTTACAACAGCACCAACCACCATTGACGGTTTGGAACAACTCGATGAGAAGAATGCAGAAGGTGTAGACTTGGCTGCAGAGAAAACATTAGTTCTTGATGATAAGGACATGGTCTAATGACCTCACATTCTTTACGACCTGCATTTTACTCCTTCCTGTTCTTTTCTTGCATAATTCAATACCACAGAAGTCTCATAATACAAAATTATACACGATACATCAATACAACAGGCATCAAGCAACGCTATACACTCTAATACTATGACCATATTCATATTGCTTATAGTCCGGTATTTATAGCTACATAAAACGCGGTTTGCGCAGTACTGAACGCCTCCTTCGGCGCTGTCAGAAAATCGTGCGTGCCACTTCAAAACATGCAGCCTTAATACAACTCCTTTCACCTTTTGATCCTCTTTCATTTTTTGATCCTCTTAAAAGAGCTGAACTCCTTCTTGAAGACTCAAACAGTGCCAGTTTCCCAGTGTGTTGAACACTTGTCATTCCTTTTATTTCTGGCTACTCGTTCCCTCCTTTCTTCCCGGTTACCAGTCATTTATTTCAAACCAGCCACATTCATTTAACTATGGAGGGAACATCACTCACTGAGCTTCTTCAACTCGAGCAGAACATCAGCGAGGCACAAGATCTAACAATATCTCATACACAGACGTCATTACTGCCGTCAAATCTGGAACTTTTGGCTTTTCACAACTCCTCGAGTTTATCAGAAGTGTCTACGGATGATATTAAGGCTTTGCTCCAGCAGGATGGTTCCTTCAACTTGGCCCTCAGCTGCTCAAAATGTCACCAATCACTGTTCTATGATGATGAGTGTGCATCTGTGGGCACTTTAAAGGATAATTTACAGCCCTGCTGTCACTTTTCCTTTGAACAGGCCAAACATGCTTCCGAGCTTGAGATCTCATTTTGGTGGTTCCTCTTGAACTCATTTTCCAGTTGCGTGGTAACGCTGCCAAACTATACCCGTCTCATGATAATGAATGGCATCCCACCATCTCTGAGATCCAGACTTTGGGGGTTATTTACCCAAGCAGGTGACTCTTCTGGTGTTGTTGATCCGTACATGAAGACACTTTATGAATCCTTAAATACCGATGTTTCGCCTGATATTTCCATTATCTCAAAGGATGTTAACAGAACCTTCCCAGAACTGTCTATGTTTTCTGAGTATAAGACTAAGGTCAAGTTCGAAAGAATCTTGAATGCTTATAGTATCTTTGATTCTGATATGGGCTATTGTCAAGGCCTCCAATTCATCGTTGCTCCTCTCTTATTCCATTTCCAGGATGAACTCAAGACTTTCAATGCATTAGTAAAACTGTTCGAACATAACAAGCTCAGAAGTATCTATGATAGTGAAATGTCCGGGTTGAACTTATGGTTCTATCAGTTTGAGAAGATCTTTGAAAAGGAACTTCCCTCACTATATCAGCATTTCCAAGAATTGGACATCGACTTGAATATCTTCCTGTCCCAATGGTTTTTATCATTTTACTCTATAACCATACCGTTCAACTTTTTGATCCGAATGTTTGATGTTTTGTTGCTTGAAGGTGTCAAAGAGACTCTTTTGAGAGTTGGGATCGCCATCCTCTCGAAGAATGCAGATCTCCTACAATCGATCGATGAGACTGAGCTTACTTACCAACACTTACTCTCCGAGAACTGTTGGGGAAGTTTCAGTCAGGATGTGGACCAGTTCATGACTTCAATAACTGCACTCGATGTTCAGAATTTCACAGAACACAGCCTTGCCACTTTGGAAGAGGAGTTCATAAAGTTGGGCAAGAAACACACTTCAAACATATCTTTCTTCAACAAGGTATTAGACAACTTCAAAACCACAACTGAGTCAGTATTGTCATCTAACAACGATGATGGCACTTCCAAATCGGTGTTTTCCACTGCAAATAGTTCCCAGTTCTCTATCAACGAAGACTTTGATCTAGTTGAGGGATTGTACAAACTATGCTTGGAGAAAGGGATTGATGATCCTCTGTTGAGCAAAGTGAAGGAGAAGCTGTATGCTTAGCATACGAGATATATATTTATTAAATGATATGAGATTGCACGTGTGCTACACTGTAAATTCCTTAAATAATCATGTTTATTCAACATCAAGATATAAAAAGACATGTCCGACCTCGTTGCCATACAAAAAATGTTATTTTATGAATATTTCCTGTGTATCGTTTGAGTGGCAATTTCGGATGTTTAACGCTATGAATCCACACACCGAAGTTCAACACCACCATAACAAAAAAAAGAGACAAAGGGACGCATTGCATCCACCATTATGAGCAATGTCGCCATGTCTGAGCCATTAAGGAAAGCTCCTCAAATTTCATGATGATTTTAAAGTGTTGCATGCTGTAGTTTCTGATTAGAAAAGTGAGATTCTCAAGCGATCAAATATCGGTAACTTTGGCACCACGCCGATAAGACATATAATCAAGTTGATGATAAACAGCTGGACATCGTAATGACTATAGTGTGTGGTCATCAAGAATAGCCAGATCGGAACGCCAACTAGAAACTTCTTACTTGGTGTGTAGAAATCACCCTCATCCAATTGTTCCCACATCGTGAGGTTATCATAGGCACCTGAGTTGAAGTCGAATGGGATACCTTTCACGAAATGGAACATAATATACGAACCGATGACATATGTTGCGTTTGTCAGAGACCAACTGATCTCGTTCGTCACACCTGGCACCAAATTATAAAACACCTTAAGGAAGAGGATTATCACAATGTGAATGACCCATGAGCCCTTCGAACCTACCCAGTTAGCATTGAGGTTTGGTTCAGTTTCTTGATCAATCTTCTCTTCAAAAGTCTCCTCACTAACATGGGTGATGGAGATGATAGACGACGAACGACGGCGGTGTGCGTTCTGGGTGGCCTGTGGTGACAACGAACCCGGTGCAGGTTCTTCTGGTCGTGAAACAGGCATCTTAGTGTTGAAAGTTGACGAATAGGAGAAAAGTTGACTTTTTTTATTTATTTTGTGTCGAATGAAGTGTCCTCGTTTGGATCTGACTCAGGTGGCGTTGCTGTACGACGTGTTTGATTTTGTAACCAGGGAGGAGTATGTATCGAAGCTGTTCAAAGGTAGCAGTTGCAGTTGAAAAGCTCTATGTCAGTAGCGTCTTGATAGCGTAGGGAACTGTTCTATTCCGCTGCAGAGTGTTGAGATTCAGAGTTTAGTTAGAAACCTTTCTAACTTTTCGTATTTAAAAGGAGGTCTGCTGAAGATTGCACGCGCTTTTTGTTGATGTTTCAGAAAATTCGCAGGAAGATCGCGCAAATTCCGATGTTTTCGCTCTGAGGCCGAAAGGAGACAAATGACGAAAATTCTGAAACCGCGGAAACGAAAATCAAAACAAAGGACTTCAAGATCAAGGCCATCTGCAGTTTAGCAGATTTGACGGTCAAGCTCAAGCTTCCCCTTACAGTACACAGCACGGTGTTCACCAATGAGTGAGGAGATACGGCAACAGCTCTCGACGAATCTCGAAGAGTACGAGAAGAATCAGGTGCTCAATAAGCTCACGCCCTCTAGGGCCAGGAATGTGTCAGACGAGGTAAGCTCATCGGGAAGGCGTAGTGGGAGACATGGCTCTGTATCAAGGAGAAGGACACCGAAGAGAGGCACCCGCCGGAGTAACCACAATGATTCGTTGATTGCTACGTCGCCTGTTAAGGCCAGAAGATATGCCTCCAGTGAGGAAGATGAATATGACACTTCAAGACATAGCTCCACAGTGAATATTCCGCTACGTGATTCTCCCAAGAAGAAGATGAGGCAAGGTACTCCGAAGCTTTTGAGCTCCAAGCCCTCCCTGACTGAGCCTATTGTTACCATGAAGTCGAAATCGTTCAGCTTCAAAGAAGCGAAGAGTATACTCGCAGATGATGAGTTTGACGATGATGACGATGTTAATGTCAGCGATACAATATTGAGTAATATCCCAAGTGATTTGCTGAGCCCAGAGAAGCACACTTATCCAGCTGAAAATGTGAGAAGTTCAAGGAAAGAAAGTTCTACTAAATCAGTATGGAGATCAAGTCCCCAAGCCATTGGAGCTGCCAAGCCGACGATATACCCGTCCTTCAGCCCACCATCTTCCGCAATCAGCAATCAGGTCTTGTTTCCTTCTGGGCACTCGGTGATTGGGAAGCTAACCAATGACGCTACTAGGGATACCTCAAAGCCGATACTCGCTCCAATCTCGCAGTCTACCATCACTCACACAAAAAATTTAGCTTCACTGATAACAGCACAGATTGAAAGACAACCAGTTTTGATCCACGAGGATTTACCTAAGGACAAAAATTCTCCCCAAAGACGTCCTAATGTTGATGGTCAACTAAGTTTGAACCTGTCAAGATATGATTCAAGTGGCGATGAGCCTTCGGTTCCTGAATTGACTGTCAAGCTAACACCTCTAAAGTCAACTAAGGAGAAGAGACTACCGGATGAGGCACCTATAGTGCGATCTAAGAGAGCAAAGACGAGTATATATCCCTCATTGCGGACTGAGCACACCCCTCTGGAGGCTTCTGGTCAAACTCCTCATATTTTGGATTCATCATCTCCGCAGAAAGTTGAGCTTGAGCTATCAGAGAGAGCTACTGGGCAGTTCCATGAGCGTTTGTACCCAATGCTACCAAGATCTAGAAATGAAGACAAGATTACGCCTCCTGGTAAAGTTATAGGGACAAGGACAGCCTCTAATCCTAAATCCCAGCAGCGAACCCCAAAGGCGAAGAGCACGAGCGAAAGCATACATCGGATAACACACTCCATTGAGAAGATGGCATCTATAGGCCCACGGACTTTGCCGAGCCTGCTTCCCTCTCTCCATGGGAAGAGCAACTCAAACGTGAGAAGATCATCGGCGACTCCTGACCCACCTCCAAAGATGAAAGGCATAACTCCTGTTTCCGAATCGAGGCTGAGTCCACCACGTGTTATCAAGCCAGAAGTCATTGGACACGGACATTCAGAATCGTCAAAATTAAATAATGCCATTCAGAACAGGAATGCCTCAAGTGAGGAGCCAATAGAGAAGCTTGGCGACCCTGATCACTGGACGAAGAATCAATGGATTAGATTTTTAAATCACTTCAAAGAATTTGAGTCTAAAGGACACGATTTCGATGTCTTCACACCAGAAGTTCTATCGTATTTGAAATGTGATGAAGAAGAGCTAATACTAAAGATCGGTTTCTACAAAGAATATGAAGAATCGATTAAAAAAGGTGAACTGCGATGAAAGGAAACAGCTGTACGATGAAATCGGGTTCAATTCATACTATCAAAACCTGAAAATGATGCAAGAATCTTTGTGCATGCACCTTGCTCGAGTAATCCACTCTTACCCGTCGAGATCGGTGAAATACCAATCAGATCTGTAGTGATCTTGACACTAGATTCTTCAGCTTCTTCGACAATAGATTGAGGCGTATTAATAAATCCCTTAATTTCCCTGTTATCAAGCACCTCATCATAACGGGATTGGAGTTCCTGATTCTTTTTGATCAACTCTTCGTGTTCAGTTTCTAAGGACTTCATGGCGACAGTGATAGCATTATTCAACTCCAACACATTCTGTATCAACCTATGGTCTGTCTGGATTTTCTCTTGCATTCTCTTCATTATTCTAGAGTGATAGCCAACCAACTTGTTCCAGTTCTCAGTAGTAAGATCTCGTTTTCTTTGTCCTAAGGCATATAACTCATCTGTGTCAAAATCGGTAAAACTTTCATGTTCCCTCGAGACTTGATCCAACAAAACCTCAGTTTCTGAGATCAAAGTTGACAAAGGTTTTGTAATGTACCTTTGTGTCGATAGATACAAATTATCAACACTCCTCTCAACCAACTTAGGTGATCTGTAAGTGGAGCTCTTTGATCTCACCGAGCCATAACCGCTTTCAAATGGATCTTGGGCAGTTGGACTCTTGAAGATCTGAAGAAAAGCAGGGCCATTAATACCGGTGACCTTTTTAGGGGTGAACTGCTTGCCTGATGAGGGTCTTGAAGCTTTTGCGGATGAACGACCGCTTCCGGCTTTCAAAGTATTGCGTGGGGGTTGGTCTTTTTTAGGAGAAGCATGTTTTGTAGAAGAAACAGTAGGTTGTGCATAACTAGGAAAGTCCTCAGGAGAAAAGCTGGAACGAATGGACATCACCTGACGCTCAATTCTTTTCTTCTAACTAATTTAAAAGAATCGAAAGCCCAAGAGTCAGGGATACAATATCATATTATAAATTTCCTTCTGCGAATCCGTTTTTGTGTCAAAGACGCATTTCACCGATTTCTGTGACAGATCAAAGGAATCGGAATCGTTTTTATGGATTTATCGGAATTTGCATGACAATCCGATCCTGAGCCTCCAAATTCCGACAGAACGTCAACAAACGGTGATCACAGGATCAAAAATGATTTACGTAGGCACTGAAGAGACAAACCAAACAGAAGCAAAGGGAAACTTCTTTCATGTCCGCAGAGGAACAGTCAGCGAAGATCGGGGCTGCGATCCGTGCTATCAACAACAAGAAAGAGAATACGCATAGGGATTTCAGTGCACGCACTGAATCTGGAAAAGTTGTGTCTACTAAGGAGAGAATCAACAAAAATGTGACACCAGTTGCCAACTTCAAGCCAACGGATGAGCAACTGTTTCTTCCTAATGGTCTACCAAATTTGGAGTTCTTGAAAGATCACTTCAGTAAAGAAGGTCGTCTTCAAGAATACCAGGTAATAAAAATTCTCAAGATGGGTGCTGATGTTCTTCGGAAAGAACCAAATTTGCTAAAGGTTGCGGCTCCAGTCACGGTCTGTGGTGATATCCATGGTCAGTTTTATGATTTACTAAAACTCTTTGAAGTTGGTGGTGATCCGAAGGAAACCTCATATCTTTTCTTGGGTGACTACGTGGACAGAGGTTCCTTCTCCATTGAATGTGTCTTGTATCTTTATTCCTTTAAGGTACACTATCCCGAAACATTCTTCCTTTTGAGAGGTAATCATGAGTGCAAGCATTTAACAGACTATTTTACATTCAAGATGGAATGTCTTCACAAGTATTCCAAGGATGTCTACAAGGCTGCTTGTGATTCTTTTAACACATTGCCATTGGCAGCATTGATGAACAATCAGTATTTCTGTTGCCATGGTGGCATTTCACCGGAATTAAAGACCCCGGAAGATGTGAATAGAATCAGCAGATTCAGAGAACCTCCAACTAGAGGACTCATGTGTGATTTACTGTGGTCCGATCCCGTGGAAGACTACGACGATGGTGACCACCTCGATACATTTATCCCAAATACCGTTAGAGGTTGCTCATACGCATACACCTACAAAGCTGTGTCGCAGTTCCTTACCAATAATGGCCTATTGTCTGTGATTAGGGCACACGAAGCCCAAGATGCAGGTTACAGAATGTATAAGAAATCGCAAGAGACTGGGTTCCCGACATTATTAACCATGTTCTCAGCTCCGAACTATCTCGATACCTATAAAAATAAGGCTGCTATTTTGAAATATGCGAACAATGTCATGAATATCAGGCAATTCAACTACTCTCCACATCCATACTGGCTCCCTAACTTCATGGACGTGTTTTCGTGGTCTTTGCCCTTCGTTGGTGAGAAAGTCACGGATATCTTGGTTTCTGTATTGAACATATGTACAGAGGAGGAGCTCGATGAGGAAACTCCAATGGATCAATCTGTATTGAAGAAGATTGAAGAGAGTCATGCCGTCAGTCAACCTCCGGGTGAGCCATCGGTAGGTCCCGTGAAAACAGCTGTTGATAGGACTGTATCACGCTTGGATGATGAAGGGTCTGCAGTAGTGAGAGCTGCCCTGAGGAATAAGATCTTAGCTATTGGTCGTGTGTCGCGTATGTTCTCTGTTTTAAGAAGTGAAGCTGAAAACGTTGAAAGGCTCAAATCTATGACTGGAACAGGTGCACTGCCAAGAGGAACACTCCTTGGTGGCTCTGAAGCAATTAAAAGTACGATTTCTACATTTGAGCAAGCTAGAAGAGCTGACTTGGCTAACGAGGCATTGCCTCCTCTTCCTGAAGAATTTCACAGATATGAAGAAAATAGGGAAAGGATCATAAAGCAGCAAGTTGATGAGGAAGTCAGAAGAGACCCAAAGATTCAGAAGTTGGCAAGACGCTACTCGGAAACTAACATGAACAAACAGTGAGATAATAAATTGTATATCAACACTCATTTCTAAAATGATGTCTCTTCAAATTCGTTAGTTATATTAAACTGTGTTTTTTGTGTTTTTAGTCAGCTTCTTGCTCCAGTACGAGACGAGACAAGGACAACTTTCTTCTTCTTAGACTTTCTCTGCTTGGTAGTAACTTGCAATGACTTCAGTAATTCATCGGTATTGAAAGGATCATAATCAGCATCGTCAGCACCTTCCTCGCTAAACTTCGGTATCTTTGTTCCCCATACAGTGGTGGTAAAGTTTCCTGGTTGCGATTCAGATCCAGAGTCAAGTGGCCTGACGTCCAGCTCTGGATCATTGGCGAAGCTGGTGGTTGATCCAAAGAACTCAGTAGAGCCCCATTCGTTGTTCTCTTGCATGTAAAACTGCTTAGTCTTCTCCTCCTGTTGATACTCATATCTCTTCTTATCATGATCTTCTTTCCTCTTCCTTGACATCAATTTACGTCTTCTCTCAGTAAGCTCCTTGGAGAATTTCTTGTATATATCTGGGTCAATCGTGTCTTTCCAGTCGATATCGATAAGTGCAAACTCTGTGCCGCGTGGTAAATGGGACAGGAACTTTAATCTCTTAATGTTTGAATCGGTAACTGTGTGCCCATAACTCACATTTTCTACTTTGAGAGTCATGTTCGGAGGAAAATGCGAATATGAACCAAAAGTATGAATCAGGACTTTCACATCAAGGGGTGATAAAAAGAACTTTGTTGACGATGTGAATGCTGTCTGATAATAGAAATATAAATGTGACTCACTCAAATGAGCATTGGGTGCCGATTCCCTAGACCGCCCCAACGCCTGTGGTTCATTAAAGTCATCATCAAAGCTCATTCTGAGTAGTTCCGTTTTAAGCTCAATCTCATTCAAAGCCTTATTGGCGTAAACACCATCATCGTTATATAGCAGCTTATCCTCCTCGTACTGTGTCATGATAGCTGATTTGTCCTTTTCAAGAGAGTCAATAGCGAACTTCAATCCACCTTTCATAATTCTGAGATATGGGTACAATTCAACTTCTGAATACCATGGAACGCCACCGAGCATGTCTCTGTTCAAGTCCAGCTCATAAGGTATTGTTAGTATGCTATCCGAGTTTTTTGCAATAAGCTTAAAGTCTGAGAACTCCCCTGGCTTTGGCGAATCCAGATTTAGAGTCTCATCAATCAATACCAATTTGGTTTCTTCCGGTCTGACGGGTACGGAACAGAGTGGACAGTCCTTGTACTTTCTTGGCATAGCATGTTTCTTTCTGGTTTGCTCTGACTCCAAAAGTCTATACAAACATGTTTGACAAAAAATATGACCGCATGAGATCATTCTTGGAGCAACAATCTCCTCAGACAGGCAGATTGGACATTGATGGCCCATCGGCACAATGACTCTGAGAATCTTTGAATCATCAATGATGCTGTTTGGATCAAGTGCCTGAGCGCGGTAGTCACCTCTAAAATCCACGATGAATCTATAGTTAGCATTGATGAACTCTTTCCCGACCAAATGGATCCTATCTTCTTCAAAACTGGACTTACGTCTGCGACGCTGTAGTGGCCTCGAGTTGTGTACCAGATCACGAGATGGTAATGAGAAGTCCAAAAGATGGTTAATGGATATCTGTGCTCTCTTGCCTCTCACTTTCAGGTTACCTGCAAGCATCTCCTCATCGATGTTCAAGTCAAACTCATCCTGATCTTGTTGTAAAGGTCTGTCATTATGGCGTTTATGCTGACCCTTCTGGTTCCCTACACGTGGTAATTGCTTCATCCTGGTTATGCTTGGCGTCTTATTCTTGAGCAGTGCAAAGGCTGGTGATGATGTATCCAATTTGGCATTATTCTTGCTCATTCTGCAGATGTGGTTCAGTCTTGGTCTCTTTTACCTTATGTATAACACGAAGGTTATAGGATAACGTAAAGGGATCACTTAGGGTAGTAGATAGATGGCGAATATGTTTTTGAAAAGCCTTTCAAGAAAACCTGGCTATGTAGCTCGGTAATGCTTGGAAAAACCTGTGGCCTCCCTTCCCTGAAGCAATTCAAGCTGTGTTAAATGGCCTCTTCAACGGCAAAAAGAGTTAGACATTTTGGGGATGGCTCGAATTTTTCCTAAGACGAGCTAGTACAACTTTTGTTATGCGGCCACGCAAAGTGACACATAAGATGGATCTTACAAATGTATTTCAATGAAGCACGACGAGCAGCTATATATTCGGTTTAAGGTCTAAGGTCTACTTTTTTCATAGTAAATTGTAATACAGTATTAGTCTTGGCTCGTGATCCGTAAATCAAGAATCAAGAACCATATTATCGTAAAAATCAAAGTATAATACAGTAGTCACTCCCGAGTCCCTCGCCTAGTCACTCTGAGCGGTAATCTATCCAAAAGGCTGATGAGACGAGATAAAAAAAAGTATCCACAGGTAACAGGGAAATGATAAATCAGTCAAGAGCTTAAACCCGTCAAGAAGCTAGAAGCTCATGACTTATGGCATATGTCATATGTGTCACCTCGGAACTTGAAAATTGGAGAGTCCGGGCACTGGTGATTGTGCTCTCAGTGACTCTCCATTCTTCTCGGGGTTCCCACCTAGGACCTCTCACATTTCAGCTGGTAATACGTACATAGTTTGACTTTCTAACACTCCAAGCCACATAATAGCAATGTGCTGAGTAAAAAGATCCCTGCATCAAGGCCAACAACGTACTGGAAGTACGTGAAGCCAAGACTAGCTGGAATACCCAGATCACCATGTTCTTCTACCCATTCATGATAACCAGAGATAAATCGAGACCCTAAACATCTGGAGAACCCATTAAGAATGTATGCAAAGCGCCAATGGACCCATTTTGTAAACCTGGAAAAATGAGAGGTCCTCCATATGTTTACGCATGGCGATTGTGTTTGAAGCTAATCCCGTTCAGGTTCAGTTCGACGGCATAATGTTTTAGTTTATGTTAAGGTGTAGCCCAGCACCATCATATGTATTCTAAACTATAGTTGTGACTCTAGCGTGCTGTGAAACAACCATTTATGGCCCTTTGAAATATTCTGATTTAGCCTCTAGTCGCCTTATAGTCCAAGCTAGCCTGCCACATCCATCACTCGATAGATATGCCCCTCTACTCCTCGTCATTTTTCACACTTACATCCATCTTGCTGAACCAACGACAAAATTCCGCAACACTATATGGTAATAATGCCATTATGGGAATGAAATAAGTGTACAGTGGACCATGAAGCACACCTCTTTCGCCGGAATCGCACTTTTCAAATATCATTTGTGCCAGGCTATGGGAGTCCAATATCGGGGCAAGCCATTGCTTTGGAGGCTCAACATCTCTAAACATCCTTGTATTCAACTGACCCGGTGTTACCAATAGAAATCTTTTACTCAAATCAAAGGAGTATTCGTGTGATATTGAGTCGTGTAGTGATATTAATGATGCCTTTGTCGCTGAATATATGGATAAGTTGGCTGGGGAGACGATCCCAAGAATGGATGCAACGTTCACAGTATAAAGTCTCTTCTTCGATTTTAGAGTTTCTTTCATCAATATAAGCGGTGCCAAGGTATTGGCTTTGACAATGTCGTGTATCATTGAGTATGATAATCTCCTCAGAGGTTCACCATGGCGCATTGCAGCATTGTTTATCAAAACTGTTGGGTATCCATGTGCTGCTTTCACTTTATTCAACATCGTGATGAGAGCTTTCTCATCGCGAAGGTCACATTGTTCGTAGATGACTTCCTTAGCCAATTTCTTATCTTGAATGGTTTCTCGATCCACAACAACAACTTTTGTTCCTCTTGTCAAAAGAAGTCTCACGATCTCTAATCCTAGCCCGTTCGCTCCACCGGTTACCAAAGCAATGTCCTTCGAAGAGAGGATTTCCCAGCTACCTCGCCTCTTGTACGATCTGTTGATAAACCAGCAAGTAAATATGATGGTAGACAATATGACCATCACTCTCGCAACGATCACTGGTGCAAGGTATCTTTGACAGATTAGCTTCCACTTCAAAGGCATATGGAAAGGGTAAAAGCACTCACAGAATCAACAGCAGCCCACCAGCAACAACAGTTTGTTGGACTAAAAAAGACACAACATCATCAACACTGGGTACACCCATTTTGTTCTCTCTTTCTGAGCATTATGTGCCAAAGCAGCTTTTGGGCTAACAAATTCAGCCCGCGAAGAGGTGGAAAAAAAAAGTGAAAGGCCCTTTGTAGGACGTAAAGCCAGAAGAAGAGGGTTGAAAGTACGATATTCCAGATAAGTTATGACCTACCAGATCGATGTGACAGACTTCATTGAAGCACCAGAAGGCACATCCTTGACCTTCAACGATGAGAAACAACAGGCGAACTTTGAACTGGGTGTTTCAATGATAATATATTCCTGGGAGATTTTGGAGATCGCAGTGGCTAACCAATGGGGTGGGCCAAACTCAAATGCTAAGAGAGATTGGATATCTGATGTTGTCATTGACTTGTTCAAGAGTAACGTTGTTGATATACAGCTGATCGAGGAGACGATATTATATGCCATGCAAGATGAATTTGATGTCAATGTTGAAGATGATTCCTCTTTGCCAATAGCTGATAAAATTATCAAGATTTATAGACAAGTCGCCCTTGGAGACTTCTCAACAGTGCGTGCCATGTATCAGCACTGGACTGACAAGCAGAACCAACGAGCGCAAAGACAGAACTTTCACGTCCATATCCATGAAGATCCTGAGAATCCTGACGTTAGCGATGATGATGACGAAGATGAGAATCTAGAGCTCGAAGATGGTTCCATGGAGATAGATATGGAGGAAACACAAGAGCCAGAGGGTCCGATTATCGATGATGACGGGTTTGAGCTCGTTCAAAAGAAAGGTAGAAGAAGGTACTAGATATCCATTAAATCTTTATACTTTATTTACCCTTATCGTTAGCTGTGATCTTCTCTTTGATCCACGCAGCTAATTCGCCGTCGTGTAGGTTGCCAAACTTGTCGAATACCTCTGTAAATGGGAGAACAGCAACCCTGGAGATACCCTTGGATCCTTCAGACTTCACAGTTATTGTCAACTTGTACTCTGGAGTAAACTTGTCCACATCACCACCTATCTCGACGACTTGATTATTCTTTTTACCGGTGTAGACAGTGTTTTTAACAACATATCTCTGATGAAGCCATGTAAGCGTGGACAATACAGCGTACAGAGCAAGCAATAACCTCAGGTACGGCAAACTGTCAGCAAACTTCATCTTCTTATCCAAGTAATAAGCACCAGCAGCTGTGGCCACAGTTAGGTACCCCAGAACAAGTTTAGTGTCGACAATCTTGTACGACTCTGTGTAGCCTAAGGTACTGAGAACCAAAGGCAAACGCTCGTCAACGGCATTGCGTAACTCTGAAGAGGAGCTGTCTTATTAGTGTTTGCTGACAATATGCCATTGGTTTGAAACTCACTGGACGTTCGCAGTTTTAAAGTTCATTCTTGTTCTCTTGTATTTTCCCTCGTTGTCGTCTTGTCATTTTGAAGTTCTCAAAAGTCCACGGGCTTTGATACTGGTAACAAAACCCATCAATTTCAGTGCTAGCTTCATCTTCAACTACACCAACACCACCGAAGAGAATAATGAGGGACATTACACTAAGTCACCATGAGCCCCATAAGATCAGCCAGCTTTCTTCAGAGCTACTGATCGCCGGTGCCCTAGGCGCTGCCAAGGGTGCAATGATTGGTATCACCACTGCCCTGCTTCTACGGATCATCTCGCCAACTTATCGTACTGCCAGAACACAAGTGAAGGTGTTTTATCATGCTACATGGATCTCCGGTAGTGCTGTCTGGTGGGCTGAGAAGCAGCTGCTTGACTTCGAGAGCAGAACGATGCAGGAAGAAGAGGCGAGAAGGGCCAAAATCCTCGATGAGGCTGCTGATAGAGGGATCTACCTCGAGGATTCTAATCCATCGATTCACAGTAATTGAACTTCTCTTGGGCATTAACTCCATACATTCAAATTATATATCATTATTTTAGTAAACGATCGCCACGACCTTGGAATGTATCTTCAATATTCAACCCTGTCGTTTGTCCCCATTCATTCTGTTGCACAGCTGCTGCTAACTCAACGACATGCGTAAGATCATTAGTGAGCATGGGGCTACCTCGTCTCATAATTGAGATCTCCTGTGTGTCCATATTGTCGAACTGTGACTGTGCACTTAGTCTGGCCTGAATGGTAAAGAATTCCTTATCAGACGTCCAAACAATAAAACTCAACGTTGACTGTGTAGTCTTAATAATTTGAGCGCCACGAATCGAAGTTCCCAGAGAAAGCTGGATGGGTATACTGAGAGGTGACATGCTGGATTCCCAGATAGTGATAGAATCCTCTGATATAATCACTGATAATGGAATAGTTTTGGAAGGATGTAGAACCGCTATCACTTTGGTGTTAGTAATGATAATGTCCGATGGATGATCATATTCATCTAGCTTCCAGATAAACAGAGTTGAAGGCATTGAATTCGCCCTAACGAGGACGTATCCACCTGCTACTTGAATATTTGATATACCCCGGTCAAGAAGTCGGAGATCAGAGATCTGTGGTAGGCTGAAAGGTTGAGGTCTTGTGGAATATTTCAAACACTCGTGGTTCTGTCTCCAAATATTGACAGCGTTAGTCAGTTCGCCATGGAAAAGTGTATGGGTCTCTTGTAACCCTTGCGATATCTTCAAAATGTGCACTTGTTCTTGACGATCCCCGAAACATATGGTATCATCATCAATGAACATGACTTCTGTGGCCCCAAATTGATCAGAATCAGAGCTGTAGCTTAAAACAGATCCATGACTTTCAGTGATATCGCCCATTATGGTAAACAGTTGGACATGCACACCACCAAGTAGTTGATCGTTACAAAGCAGCCATTTCCCATTCGGTGATGCAATACAAAGATCCATATTGGCCAGTCCTGTAACGTGAGATCGATAAATAACATGCGATTCAGACCCTCGGTTGACAAGACAACTCACGATGATTTTTCTGTCCATTCGAGATAGAATTGACCATATGGCCGAACTATGCTGTCTGCGGATCAAGCAACCTATTGGCTTCTCAATTTCCAACAAGCAGGTTTTGTAGTCCAGTGAATATAACTTGGCCATGAGTCCATTTTCAGCATAGACCAGGATCTGCTTGGAGCCATGATATGCTGTGTCCTCAGGCGTCATTCCAGCATCAAGCCACTCAAACTTTTCAATGCCAAACATATCGTCCTCTTGAATCTGAACATCCACTGAGGCGTCTTCAACATCGTATATTCGTACAAGACACTCATTGGATAACAAAACTGCAACTTTTCTACTTACCCCTTCATACGATGGTTCCCAGGCTATCTGCGTCACCTTCACAAAACCTTTGGACAGAGCGATGGTGTGTAATCTTTCAAGAGTATGCGTGGCTCGTATAATGAGCTTTGATGAGTTGATAAATGCAATATAGTAGCCACAGGGGGACACCACCGGCTTGTGCTGGGAAAAAGAGAACTTCGTGGACTTGTCGATTACGGACATACCCTCTGGTGCCTTTTTGGTGTCCATAGTGCTCTGATAATTCAAAGTCACGCGAAAGGTAAACAAACGAACTTCGCCAGACATAAAATCAATTCTGCGATGAACGCTAATCAATTATTTGAATTGTCCATAATTCTGTATGTATCTGTAAGATATATCATCTTCGTAGGTTTCAGCTAGCTTATGGCATATATTTTTCTTCTAATGTTGGAAACATTGTTCCTGGCGATGCTCCATGATCCTCTCCTGAAGATACCATTAATCATTTCTGAGTTCTTATGCTCGACCTCTCGAATAATGAGCACCTCGTAAAGAGGAACCCAGGATAGAAGGGTAATATCTCCATAGGAGTCCAGCATTAGACTAGTATATGTGAACGCCTCTTTCACCTTATTAAAGTTGTATGTGCCAATAAGACGTGGAACAGAGCGTCGTGGCCAATGGTCTGTTATTAAAGTTAAAGCACCCAGCAGGAACTAGTTACGTGTCGAAACAGCAACCATGGCTATCCAGCCACCATGAACATCATAAAGCAGCAACGGTGTAACTTTGCACTTCACTTAACGCAGTTTTGAACTGATATCTATAGACCACGTTACGACGATCAGCTGTAGATACTCACACAACCATCTTCGATACCAACACCTATACCTAGGGGAATATACCAGCGTATGTTATTTTATGATTCATTAAACCAGTACAGATGGCAGAATTAATTGTATCCCAGACACAAAATATGATGATGGACACGTCTACAGAACTAGGCATTCAACGGAGTCATCATGATAGAACCAGCCATCGAGGTAGTGACATGAGCGAAGACACAATAGGTTGCTTAGAATTCAAATTCAGGGCCGGAACCATACCAATAGATGCACAAGTAATAGATTGATCCAAAATGGACATCAAACCAGCAGCCCATGGAAATAGTCATATTATTCTCATTCTCTAAATTAATCTCATACTTTGAGAGATACAAGCTTTGAGCTTTGAGAACCATTCAACCATGTGGCGCCAGTCTTGTAGCGTGCAGCTTCAATTTCGAATTCTCCCAATTCCTTCTAAAGCTCCTAAGTATTGATGATATCACTATCACCGAACTGCTTGCATGCCTTGTCCATAAAGACTTTTCTAGATTTCTAAGATTGTACCTCTTCAGAGGACTTCTCCCCTGAAGACGTTTCAGACAGACAGACATTTTATTTCGTCGGTAGACTTCCTATATCAGAGAAGCACAAAATGGGGCACTTGGAGCAGTGGACTGCCTTTGTTTTCATGAGGTCTCGAAGTAGCGATTCTTTCTACCTGAAAGCCGCAGGGTCACTGTGTATACTCCTAATCAGACTAATCCAACATTCATCGAGAACAATAGAGCCCCCCAACATCTTACAAACGAGCAAGAAGGAACAGCTCTAGCTCATTCAAAGATTATTCAGGTCTGCGGGACAACTCGATCTGGGTATCATCATTGGAGGGTTTGAATTAGTCAGATAGCTGCCATCTAAGATATTGCTCTTTGAGTCCTTGGAAAATGTAAAGGAGGGAGACACTGTGATCCTAACGCCCAATGTGTTCTGGTGCGCACGAATTCCATTTCCATTTACCAAGTCGTTTATTCAATACCACGTCTCCCACAAAGGGAAAACATAGCGATTCACCGCATAACCTACTTGACTCGTAAACTAGAAAAAGAACTTAGAAGAAGCAGCAATTAAGTTTAGATATGAGTCAGCCATAACTTGTTCAGAGTTCTTACGGATAACTCACTAAAACTCAGTAATAACATCTGAAAGCCGAATCCAGGCCCATACGTTCATGCACGCAGCACAGCAGCATAGAGCACGCCGCTTCGTGGGATTCCAGGGTCCACCAAGCCACCTTTTTGCGTCTTTGGTAAGTCGTATGGGGACTCTGAAAGTTCATACGATAACAATTCTAATACGATACCCGCCTCATACTCTCAGATATCTACGATGTGTGCGTTATCTGTTGCTAGTGCTGGAAGAGCCATTGTTGACAAGCTGTCATGTCATGTTGGCTCATGTCATTCGCTGACGTTTCGGCTTGGATTTTACACACTTGTTAAACTGTTCAACTACAAATCGCTACATTGCAATCGGATACGACACCTTGAAATTTTGATGTTGACAGCACTATAAAATAATTAGTATAATGCCAAGTATGCACGGCGGAATGGCGGTAGAATCTGCCTGAGTAGATCGATACCAGAACTGTTCTATATGGAAGGCAGTACACAACAGGTAATAAACAATGAATCACCTTATAATGATGCCTGCCATTTGTTATCGCAACAGCTCTGAGATTCTTTTTCTTGATCTGCCAGTCAAGATAGATATAATGTCATAGAGTATAAGTTGAAGTTTAAGCCCGATTGCTGTAACCTGTGGAATAGACACCAGGGGCTACTAAAAATTTATCCGACATTCCGGCACCATACAAAGAAAACTAACTCAATGTTGTAATTTGTCACTCAGTCAGCTCTTAAGAAGGATTTGTCTTGAGCAGCTCTTGGGCCTTGGCTCGAAGCTTTTTCGTGATTACTAGCTCCATCAGTTTTTAATTCCACGCACCACAACCAGAGTCAGATCATCGTCTTCAACATCATCGCAACCAGTCAAGGGTTATATCGACCGTATAACCAACAAAGCCGCTTGGAAGTTGGAAGAGTCAATCTATGAGACCTTTAAACTTTTCTCGTTAATCTCAATTTCGTAGACTTCAAAAGTGAGCACACATCAAATATCAGTTCAGGTACAAATATCAACATGAGCCTTAAAGATCAGAACGCAACCATGATTACTTCCAAAGATGAGACACTGCACTCGGCAAGCAAATGCTAGCGATGAACCACAAACAGATACTTAGAGACAATAAAGGCTTAAGTTTCGGATCCCAGGTGTATCTAAATTTCAATCCACATTTGTAAAAGACTACTTTCTCTCAAAGAACCTTATAGGCTATCCACGTTAGATACCTTCATCTTTCGTTAAATAAGACGGCATAGTTTTCAGCGTTTTGGTTTGAAATGACATTCAGAGTTTATATCATGAATGATCGAGATTACTGGAATCTTACCGCTGGTAGTTCATTATTAGTTCTACGTCCTAACATTTCAATAATATTCAACATTATTGACTCATAATCCATGGATGGGTCGAACATGGTAACATTCTCCTCCACTACAGTTGTTTTGTTATACCAAAGGCTGCAATAAGACGTGACGGAGCAAAAGCCTACTACAGTCTGACAGTCTCCTCTCTGAGCCTCTGAATACAATAAAGTAGAGTTCATTACTTCTTATTAAAAGATCAAAGAACTTATTCTCCCTTATGGTTTGTCATGTTAAACAAACCAGCCAATCAAGAAGTCGTCAAGATCCAAAAACTGGAAGTCACAACTGGTTCTTAGGGGCTAACCAACTGCAAACTGACATTCTTCATCTTATGTGGACTTCGGAAAAAGTAAATATCATGATTCGCTATGGTTCTCGCAATATATGGCGATCAGTGAGCATGCGAGTAAATAATTTCAGTAATATGGTACACGGATCACCTTGCTGTGGTGGTTCGTAATTCACACGCCGACCAACTTCCAGCTTGAAACTTCCAGAATCCAGTTGGGCTATGCTGTCAGGTCAATCTAATCAGAAGAGTTTTGGACCTTCAGCTACTACTCGCAGACTCAAGTACTCTATATGTTCCTGCGTCTGACGACGCGCAAGATATTTTAATCTTTGAGTATAGAGACCAGAACACTTGGCACAATTGCTAGAGAGGTTAGGAGGTATGGATCATGTGTGTAAACTAATAAACTATAATAGTAAATAATTATATTCAGATTCCAGAAGATGTAATTATCAATAATTGCTCCCTCAGAGTGTCTGACTTCTCTCAAGGGACCATTGGAACTTAGAGATCCCTAACAGTCTAAAGTATCACCGTCACGCCATTCACCTACTCTTAAAATGTCGTGACTAATATTAATGAGCTCGCCATGGTATAATATAAAAATTAGCTTTTAAGTTATAATTTGTGAGATTTATGGTAAATTACAAGTTGTAATGTGAGCAATAGGATTCTTCTCTTGGGGGTCGACGCAAATAGGTCGCGTCGTATGCTGACAGTTCCGATGAAAATGGCATAACGTTTCTAACTCTCTTATTGCCGTCTCAGAGACTTCTATATCTATAATTTCTATATAAGAGATCCACCAAATATTTGACAGCGCATGTAGAACGTAATATGTTCGGTCATGAATTCAAGGAGAGACCTTTATAGGCCTTTTCTCTTTCTCCATTCGTCGAGCCCCGACTCGTACACTCTTCTTGTAAGGCCATACTGCTCATCAGGAACATGGGCAAACACACAGCCCAAGGTCTCAACATCTTTGTTACGCATCTCATCATCATAGAGGACCACATCTGAGAAGTCCACGCCTTCGAATTTTGCGAGGGCGCTTGTGATATGTTTCTTCTTAGAGAATGTGCCCCACTCCATATGGTCAAATTGATCTATCGCAGGCTCACAGTTTATATGAAGAAGTTTTAGAAGCTTACGAGCCACTGTTGGAGCATGCGTTCGACTGGCGCTGACTATCAAGACACCGTTCTTCTTCAAATCGTCAAAGATGTAATCAACGTCTTTGTAGAACGACAGCTGATAATCATATTTGTCGGAAACTATGCTTTGGGATACGGACTTCAGAGGCAACGAGATGTGCGTATCACACCAGCACGGCCATAATGTATAGTCTAGGTCGAACACAACTAGCTTAGGATAGCTCATTACCTTTGTTGCGAGTAAGTGACCCAAAGTCGTCTTTTCAGTGTTGACAATTTGGATCTTTTTCGGCCAGGGAGCCTGCCTAGAGAAAAAATGAAATCATTTTATGTCACCTTATCGAAGGGAACAAGATTTTGTTGAAAGCCCAGAGACATTCACTCAGAAGCAGAAACGGGTTGTGAATAGAGTGAGGTGGAGGCAACATGGAACATAAAGGACCAGTGGCGCCACTGGCAGAGGACTTCTCTGGGTATGAAGTATCTTCAGACTCCCCTGGTATCAATACAGGACTGCAACATCATACGGACTCGTCTTCGCAGTTTGACCCGTCTTCTTGGGCACCATCACCATTGGATAATTCTCAATTTGAGTCCAGGAACTTGAACTTGGGCTATAACTTCAATCAGAATCATATAACCACACAACCAGCTGCGAGGACACGGAACAGCAGACAGCGCAAGACCACAAGAACTCGACCATGTTCATCTTGTCGAAGAAGGAAGACCAAGTGTGTAGTTCCCTCAGACTCTAAGGTCTGTGTGGAGTGTGAAAAGAGAAATATGGACTGCATCTTTGAGCCATCTCCAGATGAGGTCCAACAAAGGGGCTCTCCAGTATGTGATAACTGTAATCACAGAAGAACAACATGTATTGTACCAAAGAGGTCTAGTGTGTGCACTGAGTGTACTCTCAGAGATCTCCCTTGTAAGTTCAGCGAATCTGTCAATACAAATGCCAAAATCAGAACGAACATCCCTATCAGAGACTATGATGAGTATCAAGGACACACCATTCTGAAGAAAACTCTTTCATTGCAAGGACCAAAGTCATCAAAGCTTCTTGGATCATCCTCTATCATTGAGAGAAACTTACTGAGCTTCAAATCTGATGAATATTCTCCAAATGCTGGGCATTCGCCTACGGTGGTGCTCAATCAAGAGCAGATAATTCTGGATTTCTCATCTAAACTTCGTAAGATCAACGACGATACAATTTTCAAGATCGTCAACGACAATGAAGAATTTATCAAGCTTGCGTATTCGCAAGTTGATGAAATTGAACAAATTGTCTTTCCTCATGGATTGGCCTTGTTGAACCTGTTCTTCACCAGAGTTCATCCTTTACTTCCAGTGATCTCGAGGCCCGTCTTTTTAGAAAAATATTCAAGAACACACAGAGAATTCGATCCACTTCTTCTTGCCATGGTATATCTCCAGGCTCTGAATCTATGGCATTTAGATCAAGAGCTTTGTGGTTTGCAAAAGCCAAATTACGAGAAATTGGAAAGATTTGTGCTTATCATGTACTCTGAGAACCTCGTGGGCTCCCCGCCGAAACTGTCTACATGTCAAGGCCTTATTCTATTGATGCACTATGACTTCAAGGGGAGCTCAAGTGCGTTGTTCAAGAAGGATGATTATTGGAAGAAAATCAGTCAACTGGTTACGATTTGTGAAGAGCTTGGACTAAACTACAACAGCGACGATTGGTTGACAATACCAAATTGGGAACGAAAAGTGCGAAAAATTCTTGCATGGGCTTTGATCATGATGGATAAGACTTATTCATTACTAGAATCAAGGCCTTCTAGAATTGGTGCAGATAACTGGGTCTTGAATGAGCTAAGATCCGAGGACTTCCAAGTTGAGGATGACGAAGAGGTTTTCATAGAAAAATCAGACGGTGGAGAGAACTTTGTTGTGAATCATGGAAGATTGAAAACTGATCCCATTCAGACGGAATTGACATTGTTTGGTAATTTGATCTTTGCCAAAATGGTTCATTTATCGTACCATGTCAATGATTCCCTCTCGAGTATTTTTAATCTGAAATCTGTAAAATTTGATGACTTCACAACAGTGATCACCAAATCTGATCAACTCTTGAATAACTTGTCCAGCTGGTACAAGACGTTGCCATTTCATATTAGGGACATACAGATCGTATCCAACCAGATATCAACAGCTTCTCTAAATTTGTCATACTACCTTGTCCACTTCCTGATTCACAGAAGAATTCTAAACTCGTTCATAGATAACCTTGATGTCATGACAGATGAGCAATTCACCAAGTTCAAACCACATTTCAAAGCTGTATGGGCCCTTGTTCGCTATTTCAATGATCAATTCATGGACCGTTTGACCAATGATCATTTCACAGATTGTGTGTGGTACTCAAATACCACTGCTGCGCTCATCAATGTGGCCATTGTATACCAATTACTGCTGAAGATTGTAAGGGAAGAATTCTACATTGATGATGAAATCTCGTATGATGACCTGAAAGCGCAGAATGACAAATACTTGGGCCTTCTCCAGGATTTCCAGGAGGTATCATACAGTGTGGCCAAGGCACTTGATCACATAGGTAATTTTATCTGTATCTAATGTTCACATGCCAGGGTTTATAAAGAGAAGATTGTAGTCTACATATCCTCCCGCATCCGTACACCCCATGGTTAAGCGTGAGATCGCGGGTTTGTTGTCATTTCACAGTGGCGACTTTCGTTTATCATAGCTAACCCATAAAACCAACAGAGATTGGAGGGTCAAGATGAGCACTGTGAGCGTTACCATCAAGAATTCTGGTAAGAGCTACCCTATTGAGCTCAATCTCAATGACACTGGTCTAGCTTTTAAAGAGAAGATTCTCCAGGCCACACGCATCCCAATCGAGAGACAGAAAGTGCTACTCAAGACTGGGCAGCTAAAAGACGATGTCCTTGTTGAGGCATTGGGACTAAAAGATGGTCAAGTTATCATGGTGATTGGATCTCCTGTGTTGGATCTCCCAGTTGCTCCTGTGACTACGGTGTTCTTGGAAGATTTGACAGAGTCTGATTTGAACTATTCTAATGATCCAATCGGTTTGGAGAACTTGGGGAACACCTGTTACTTGAACTCCACCGTCCAGGCCTTACATAGTATCCCAGTTGTTACTGATGCTTTGGAGAAAAGCGAGAAAGTTGGTGAAATTGGTTCTGATGAGCATTTGGTGTTGCAGCTGAAGAGAACTTTCCAAGAGTTGGATGACAAGAAAAAGGATTCTGTTGTTCCAAACGCGCTGGTCACTAGTTTGAGAGTGTGTCACCCACTGTTTAATGAGCGTGATCAGATGGGTATGTATAAGCAACAAGATGCTGAGGAAGTATTTACACTTCTGCTTCGTACTCTGCAGAAGTCTCTTGGTGATGATTTCATTCAGGAGTTTACTATCAACTTCAAGTCTTTCATCAAAAACCAAGAAGATGAATCGGATGTGGAGGAGAAATTTGAAGACGATTTGAAGCTTCAATGTCACATCAATGGTACGACAAATTTTCTAAAGAATGGTCTCTTAGAATCACTCAGCGGCACTATCGAAAAGCACAGTTCCAAATTAGACAAAAACTGTTCCTATGAAGTCAGTAAAAAGATCACCAAGCTTCCAACTGTGTTAACTGTGCAATTTGTGAGATTTTTCTGGAAGAGATCTACTAATAGAAAGTCCAAGATCTTGAGAAAAGTTCAATTCCCGTTCCAACTTGATTTGGCTGATATGTTAGATGAGGGCTACCGTGAAGAGAAGATCAAAGTGAGAGATGAGTTGAGATCTATTGAGAAGCAACAGCAGAATGAAGATCGTGAGTTCAAGAAGCAGAAGAAGAATCTTTTATCCAAAGATGAGGATGAGTTTGATGAGAAGCAATACAAAAAATTCGTGGAACAATTCAAGGAGAAGTTCCCATCGAATTTGGGTGCTGGAGAAAACCCATCATCTCTGTACAACTTGAATGCTGTTATCACTCATCAAGGTACCTCTGCTGATTCTGGTCACTACCAAGCATTTGTCAAGGATAAGTATAATGAAAATAGATGGTGGAGATTCAACGATGATAAAGTCACCATTGTGAATAAGGAAAAGATTGAGAGTTTGGCCGGCGGCGGTGAGAGTGACAGTGCCTTGATTCTTATCTACAAGGGATTTGGTCTTGAGTAAGCCAAAGCTAGAAAACTACTTCATAATATTATGTTGAACAAAGTGTGTCCTTTTTTGTCATGTTACATTTTCTTTTTGTATGGCGAAATCTAATATATCTGAGACACCAATTTCTCAAAGCTCTTAACTTCGTCCCAGCAGTTCAATGGCTTGTCCTTATTGTTAGTGAGACATTGGACGACATCCTGTTTAGCCTTCTGAACCTCCTCTGTGACCTGGAAGAACTTTGTCTGTCTCTTCTCTAAGTCTTCTTGAAACTTTGCAAGCTTCTGTGAGAGAACACTACTTGAGAGATGCTTATCCTTTTCGGTATCCTCCTTAACAATAGCGTCTTTGACGGTGTTATCGAACTTCTCTTGGGCCTCCTTTGTCAATTGATCAAGTCTCTTGCCCACCTCTGCTTCAAATGCTTTTTCAGTGTATTGAGAGCGTGTGTAATCAGTCTGCGGGATGTCAGTATAACTCGATGACCAGAATTCTAGTATCACGCACCTCTATAGACTGCTCGAGTTCTCCGATCAGAGAAGAACCGATCTCAATGTTGGTCTTTGGTGTAAACACCTTGGTCTCTGTAGGTTTAGAAGCGTTGGCGCCCATTATTAAGATATAATGAATACAGAGATGGAAATAAGGATCTCGCCCCGGTAATTTTCTTTCCAGTTGCCTGAAATCTCGTCTCTGTTTTTCCCCCTTCACTTGTTTTTCAGGCATTTTTTGATTTGATGGAAGTTTTTTTATGTAAGCCATCCACTTAGGAAAGGTGATGAAGACGGTAGACCACTGATTGAGGAACTAGAAGTACTTGGCTTATTTGAGAATTAACTATACCTTCCATCTTTCCGTATTCTCATGTTCTCATTAGGCCTTGTTTCTTGGGATTTTGATAGGAGCTAAAGGAGAAATCATTACATTCGCATATGTCCTTTCTTTAATTTAGTTATAGTACATAAAGGCTATCTTAGATCAAGGCTGGGATAATCAAGGCAAGGGCGCCAAAGACACCAGAGACTGGAATGAGGAAGTTAGCGGCAGCAGCGCCCCTGGAAGTTGAAGTACCGGAAGAAGAAGTGCCAGTAGTGGAAGACAGACCTGCGGACGACCTAGCAGAGGCAACCTCCGACTGCTGAGCGGAGTTGTAAGTAGCAACACCGTCAGTGTCGATGGAGGATTCAGCGTAGTAATTGTCGTCAGTGGCGTTGAAACAAGACAAGGCGTAGTCAGAGACATCGAATACGGACTCTTCAACGAACTTGATGTCAGCACAGACGTAATAAGTCTGGTTATAGGTGGACTCAGCAGGTTCACCGTTGGAATTCAACTCATCTTCATCATCGTTTTGGTAGATTGCTTGAATAGTAGCAACGTCACCCGAATTGATAGAATTAGGTTGATCTGGCATAAAGAAACAAGTGTGACCAATGTGCAACTCAGATGAGACATTGCCGTTGTACCACTCTTCGAACTCGTCTTGAGTGGTTGGGTTCGAGTTATAAGAGATGGACAATTTCACGTTGTAGGAAACGTACT
The DNA here is from genome assembly GCA_003706445.3 of Williopsis mrakii. Classification (NCBI taxonomy): domain Eukaryota; kingdom Fungi; phylum Ascomycota; class Saccharomycetes; order Phaffomycetales; family Wickerhamomycetaceae; genus Williopsis; species Williopsis mrakii. The sequence goes on from PPLH03000002.1 coordinate 415,503, forward strand.
TGGCAATGAATGCTACAAAACCATCATCCAATGGAAACTCGGTTCTGTTTGAAGAGAGAGAGGCAAAGGAGCCACACGGAGCAGTGTTATCAGCGTCTTCAGACCATTGTCTGGCCTCTGGGAACAAGAAGGTAACAGGCCCCATCGAACTCAGAACCGAAGAACCATGTTTGGTATCAGCAACAGCAACAGGAGCAGCAACAGGAGAGGCAGAAGCGTATTTAGCAAGTGAAAGTGCAACCAAGGGGGCAAATATCATTTTGGAGAGTTAGACTCTAGATCACCATCGAGGTGTGCAAAGAGAAGGCGACATTAGCTTCTTTATATAAGGCCCGATTATGCCCAGAAAACTTGAATCATAACCCGATAACAGCGTCTACTATTATTTAAGACTTCTTCTCACAGTACGAGGTTATCGGGGGTGTTTGTAAACGATCTTGGAAGCGATAAAAGCACACCCGAGAACCCGTCAGCGTGAGATGAAAGCCACGGTGCAGTAGGAGTCCCTCAGGGGATCAATCATTGAATTATGTCTTGGCCTAAGAGAGGGGTCTCAGTTGCCCATACAGTAGCTGTGGGAAGCACTAAATAATCCCCTGTCTTCCCTAATCTTGTGCTTTTTCTACGACCCTCCCTCTTTCCTCCTTACCCAGCACCAAAACAGTTTCGGGTGTGGAAAATAAACCACACTACGCAAATTTTGGAGACCTGACACCAATGACTGTATCCATATCGTTTAAAAAGTACAGGCTATAATGCAATGTAGCAGGTACATTGCATACAACGAATATTAAATACAACCAATAGGACAAACTCTGATAAGGTGTGTATGCAGTGCGTTCTGTATTCCTTCTCTGACGGTGACTTATTTTTGACGCTCGGAAAAGATACAGACAGTATAAAACATGAGTAAATTCAAAATTGAAGATTCTTTTGAACAATTCACTAACTACAGGTTAATCAATGAGCACTCACTAACTGTATTAATCATTAGTCATGAGAAATTTGTCCCATAGCAGATCAAAAAATACCGAAGTCATGTTATAATAGATAATCCTCGATAGTCCCTACTAGGAGACTGTAGTAATATTTAGTCACACGAATACACTAGAATATATAAAACTTGCACAATGTCGTTCCATTATATTTTATTTCAGGTCAGGGATTGTTATATATAAGTGATTCGTCGACTACGTCATATATATACCGGCGTATAATAATTAATATAATAACTATATCAATATAATACAAAATTTCTAGGAGTAAAAAACTTTGGACGAGTCCGGAGTCGAACCGGAGACCTTTCGCATGCTAAGCGAACGCGCTACCAACTACGCCACACGCCCTTTCTGAAGAAAGTTAAAGGAGATATTCACCTAGTCCAGCTGAAAAGGTTAAATTAAAGATTCCTTCCCCCAATTTGGCTGTACAAATATAATTACAGGTATGATAAATACTACGCATATCAGCATTCAAGTTCACAGCAAACGTGCAAACAAGACAGCCAAATGGTCATACATACAACGAGTTTTGTCGGTACGTACCACATTTTGGGATGAGTTCAAAGAAAAATTTGAAATTCTAAGTTGTTAACAGGAACAGAAAGCATTGGAATCGGACTGAAGAATTATGGGCAAGAGAGAATCTGGTTGTCATGCCAAAGGGTCAAACAAGAAGAAAAAGAGCACCGATAATCCTCTTTCAAAAGAGTACATTTCATCCCAGGCTAAGGAGATTCTTGCAAACATTGAGTCCGTGAATGTCGCTTCTCTCACAAAACTCATCGGACTCTTTGATAACTTCTTGGAACAGTTTGAATCAGAAGAAGGTATTTCCAAGTATGAGAACACAGCAAGATTTTTAAACCTCCAGCTATTCAAGATCTTCGAGAGCTTGTTCAACTTAAAAAAATTAACGCCAGCCGTGGCAGATCCATCCAGTTTCAAGAGACTCAAACAGGCATACGAGTTGTACAAGTTCAACTTGCTCTTCTTCTTAGAAAATGTCTCATTTGAATGCTCTCTTGTTGTGGACAATCTTGACATTTACATGAAGTTGCTTAAATTTGAGAGCTTACAATTTGCATCACCTACAAAAGATGGCACTTTTAGTCCTTACTTTCCAACTAAGTCTTATAGGGACCTCCTAACTGCTTTATTCAAATCCCACAGTGGTGATATCCTTCCTGATGGCACAAACTCAAACATTGTTATTCAAGAGTTCATATCCAGTTATTACCAAAAGTATTATGATCTGCAATTCTATTTTGTGTCTGAGCTATCTATTCAAGATATCAAAGAGCTTGAGAACCAAGTCTCCTTCTCAAGATTTCTCACCATCATGAAGGGAAAAACGATCATCTCTGAGCCATTCGAAGATTCTAAGACCTTCCTTAATAACTTACCTTCAATTGTCTCCAACCAACATCAGTATAAGACTAACTTTGAAGCTAAATGGCTTTATTTCTTAGGGAATGAGCTATCCATTGATCAATATAAGACTACCATTCTCATTCTTCACAAGAGAATCATCCCATATTTCAAGACACCCACAAATCTTATGGATTTTCTTACAGATTCTTATGACGTTGGTGGTATCATCTCTATTCTCGCATTAAACGGTTTGTTTGAGCTTATTAAGGACTATAACCTCGATTATCCAAACTTTTACACTAAGCTTTTCACTTTACTAGATGTCGATTTGCTCCATGTGAAGTACAGATCGAGATTCTTCAGATTGACCGATCTCTTCCTCTCGTCCACACATTTACCGGGTGCTTTGGTTGCATCATTCATCAAAAGATTGGCTCGTCTTTCAATCGTGTCATCGCCATCTGCAGTGGTTACTGTGATCCCATTTATTTACAATCTGCTCAAGAGACACCCAACTTGTATGATCCTTCTCCAAAACGTCAACCCATCTGAAAATTATGCTGATCCATATGACGACACTGAGAAAGATCCATTGAAGACTAATGCTATTGAAAGTTCTCTCTGGGAAATGGAGACATTAGCTTCCCATTACCATCCGAATGTCGCCACGTTGGCCAAAATCTTTAGTCAGCCCTTCAGAAAGCAGAGCTATAACATGGAAGATTTCTTGGATTGGAGTTATAACACCTTATTGGAAAGTGAAAACACAAGAAGATTGAAGAACGATGTTGCATTGGAGTATGATACTTTTGAGAGTGCGCTTGGTGATTATGTCAAGGAATGGAAATGGTGATTTTATAACGCGGCTATAATCTATTGTAGATAAGTTTTATTGATGAAGTAGAAACAATACAAGGTATAATCTAAAGCTTTCTTTAGTTGAAAGATGAAAGAGCTTGGTCAAGATCAGCAATCAAGTCAGTTGGATCTTCACCACCGATAGAAACTCTTAGTAGGGTCTGTTCAACGTATGGATCTGTCATGGCTCTCCATTCGATGAGGGACTCAAGACCACCAAGGGAGGTGGCATGATGGAAAAATTTCAAACGGGATGGCAGATATTTAGCGGTTTTCTTGGTGTCCACCACGATAGAGAAAACTGGACCATATCCATTTGGCAATTGTTCCTTCACGAATGGTTCGTCCTGTAAGGAGGAGTGGTAAATCTCTTTCAAGGCCTTGTACTTGTTCCTGTTCTCATCCAAGAATGTAACAACCTTAAGCGCATTATCAGATTGCTTCTTGATTCTCAACTCATAAGATCTGAGGGATCTCAAGAGGAGATAAGCTTCCAAATTACCAATATTGGTACCCAGATAGATTCTATCTTCAATCAATTGCTTCTTGATATCATTACTTTTGATAGCAATGACACCTGCCAAAAGATCAGAATGGCCGCCAAAGTACTTTGTAGCAGAGTGCATAACGATGTCAGCACCAAACTTGAATGGATCCTGCAATGGCGTTGGAGCAAAAGTGGAGTCCACGGATAGAAGAGCCCCTTTCGCATGAGCCTTATCTGCAAAGTACTTGATGCTCTTAGAGGTACCTTGTGGGTTTACCGGAGTCTCGATGTGAATTAAGTCACCTGGTTGTAACTTATCCAAGTCTTCTTCGGAATAGGACAATTGCTTCAATCCAAAGTTTCTAGTATGGATATCAACGATCTTTTTGACACCGTGGTAGCATGGTCCAATAGCGACTTGTTTGGGATTGAAATGAGTCATGATCCCGTAGAAAGAGGCAATACCGGAAGAGTAGACCACTGACGGAGCACCTAGGATCTCTTCAAATACTTGTTCCAGTCTCGAAGAATTCGGATGGGCCAATCTTGAGTATACTAACTGGTCATCCGGGTAGATTCCACCTGGAAGATCCACCACGGCCTCCAAGTTATTTGGATTAGAGTCATACCTGAAAGTCGTGCTCACATTGATTGGAGTAACTGATAATGTGTTAGATTATGCCTGAACTGGGAAACTATGTACTTACCGACATCTGGAACTCTATTCAAAGAGTCATCTGCATGAATTAACTTAGTGGCAAGGCCAGTCATCTCGTGTCGATAGTTATATATTCCTTGGACCCTCCAGAAGGTGAGAACGGTGGTGAGTTTCAAAAGCTGTGGTTTGTAGTTGGTCCTTTGTCATCACACGTGACCAGCTGTTGTGCAATTTTTTTTTAGCTTGCATACGCGAAATCAAAACATTTGAGAACCATCGAATGCACAAAGTCACTGAAGAGTAGAACCACTGAGGCGGCAAGGCAAGTTGTTGATGTTACTTCTGAAAGAAAAGGACAAGATATGCCTGATAGTTTTAAGGATATGGCAAGCGGGTCTCTGGAGGCCTCAATGACGTCTGACGACGATTGTGGGAACAAACGCCAGGAAGAGATAGTGCTTGACCAGGTTCTGGCAAAGTCAAGCAATGTGACAACGCCAGAGAATAATTCCGATGAGGGTGGTGAGGCTGCGTTTTCTAATTATGTTGATGCTGATGCCTCAATGGTGGATAAGTCAGAATCTGTGCCGATGATTGCAAAACAGGATACAGTTCTTATTGCACAGGCTGAGGATTTCAAGGAGAAGTCCGATAGCAAACTAGTGAGTTTGTACCCTCTGGATACTGAATCTCCACAGGTTACTGGGAGTATTGATGATGACTTCTTCTCGATGAGTTTCAGACCGACCAGTGTTGCAGAGCCTAGAAAGAAAAGAAAGAAAGTGAGGAAAGCTAAGAAAGAGAAGTCTGATACACCTGCAGCTTTGGAATCACCTCGAGCTGTAGATGGGAGCGCCAGCACATTGGTAGATGAACAGGAAGGTGGGGTAAATATCCCTGAGGTTATAGTTTTGGATGATGATGAGGGAATATCAGTCTCGAAGAAGAAGCGTAAGCTGAGTTTTCCAGAGTTCGACGAAGAAGCTCTAAGAAGAGAAGTTAAAGGACAGCTTACAGAGCAGTATAAAAAACAGCATGAAGAGGATGATGAATTATTGATGGAGTTTGAAGATGAGTTTTCCGAAAGACTAAAGTCTGCCGAGTCGAAGGCCAAGAGGATCTTCTCAGCAAGAGAAGGAAACATGGATAATGGAGATAGATCTTCTTCGAACGAATTACAAAAACCAAAGAAATACAGTATCAACATTACATCATATCTTCCAGGAAGTGAAGATCATCCGCTGCATATCAATATGAAAGGCCATAAACCATTTAGTTCTGTTATCTCTAAGATCTTGAAGTATTTGCTCGATCAAGGCGGCGTTAGTGAGTCGTTGATCGACATCTATGTTCCTGAAAATGTCGTTCTTATGAGAGATTCTATGGAACTTTTGGATTTCATGAAACCCGATTCACTTAATGTACCTGCTCCTGAACTTGGACCCATTGAACTAGATCTAGGCCTTTACACTAGATCACAGATTATGATAATGCAGGAGTACAAGGAACAAGAGAAGATCAAAAAACTCCGAGAACTTGAACATGAAGAAGAACTCGATCGTATTGCAAAGAGCCAGATCCAGGTAGATCGATATGACGTAGATGCGGACGACAAAGAGTATGCAGAAATTGACAAGGAGATAGCGAACAGAGAGCAATCTTTGACTGCAGAAGCTGAAGAGATAGAAAAGGATGGTTACTTTAGAATCACTCTTAAAGGCGGTGATAAAGCAAAGATGGAGGTCAAAGTTAAGCCTGACACTCTCATATCCAAGTTGGCATCGTACTACTTGAAGAAGACTGGTCTTCAACCAGCCACGAAATTACGGCTTGTTTTTGACGATGAAGACTTGAATCTGAGTGATACCGTGGGAGATACTGAACTTGAGGAGGACTTCACCGTAGATGTCTACGTTATCAAATGACAATTCTATTTCTGCTTCGTTTGTAAAGAGCGCGCCCCAAAATCTCCCAACCGCGTTTGATTGGAAAATACGAGAAAGGGATCCAGACACAAAGAAGATGTAGTTCACGCGTTTGTCTTACGATTTGAGGCTTTTGCGAAGCACGCAACAGATCGATTAGACTTCGTAACTACGATCCAATATCTTTCTATAAGTGAGATTCCTTAAAAGTTGAGAGTGCTGTTCCGAGACCCTCATGGAATGCTTTGGGGTCAGGCTCTCTTATTGATAAAATACAAGATATAGGGGAAAAAGACATGACAAAGAAACGCAGACCGCGTTCCAAAGCAGGAACCCCTGGATTGAATTGGTTGGTTCTTGCCGAGTCTGATGATTTCATAACGAGAAACCTCATCGACAACATCTACTATTGGATCAAGACGAGAAAAGTTGGAAGGGGCTTCCAAAAACCACTAAAGATTGACAACACAACCATTTTGGGGCTTCTTAGGAAATGCATCATAGATACTGATAATCCGAATATAAAGAAGTGCTCAGGTCTGTTGATGAAGCACCCGGTAACTAGGAAGTTCTTGGAACGGTATGGTGATGATGAACACGTCTTAACAGAGTTTCGTCTGCATTTACAAAGGTACATGGGGCTGTTTCATCCAGATTGTGGATTTGAAGTCAACGTCACAGATAGATACAAGTCTAGAAGTGGATCAGAAGAAGCATGTATTGTCGCTAGAAGAGATTATGATGAAGGTGAAGAGATCAAGTTTCTCACAGGGTCTTTTGCAGAGTTATTGCCTGAGGATGAGCTCTCACTTGATCAAAATGATTTCAGTGTTATCAATATCTCTAGTCGTGAGCTTCCTTGTCTCATGCTTGGGCCGAGCCGATTTGTCAATCATAATTGTTCAAGTAATGCCAGGTTTGGAACCGGTGGTAAAGGTATGAAGATTATTGCCGTTAGAAGGATCCTCACTGGCGAGGAGATCACTGTGACGTACTCACCCAATTACTTTGGTAGAGATAACAAGGATTGCCTCTGTGCAACCTGTGAGCGAGATCATAAGGGGTTCTTCGATCCAGATAGGTTCGAAATACCTGATACAGCTCCTTTGATTGACGTTCCAACGTCTGAAGATGAAGATGACAATAAAGTTGATATTATAGTCATCGACGATTCGGATCATGATACTAAAGAATCGACGCCAATGTCGAAAAATGGACAGGATACTTCTGATTCTGATACTTCTCCTGAACTATTAGATCCTGGGGAGGTCTTAAATTGGGGGAAAAAACTGTCAATTCTCAGGCAAGCACCATTGACAGCATACCAGGAAATGGGACTGTTTCATAAAATTCCCCAACAGGCTAAAGGTGATCTCATCGGTGGTAGAGTATTACGTTCTAGAAACAAGATACAAGCACCATCATCGCAGAGCAACCAACGGTCTATTATGGACCTGTTTCCAACAAATACATCTCTAGACACATTGGCATTAAAGTCTGAGGGCATAGAGAAGGAAATCTTAAAAGTTCGTGCTCAGAATAGAACACTTCATAGCTTATTCACATCAGAGATTTATCCAAAAAACCTGATGGAAGCAAGAGAGTTGAAGACCACATACGATTGTTTGCATTGCGGAATTTACTTCAAGGTTGACAGTCAACATAAAGTTAAAGGATACTGTCACCGCTGTTGTCGCCATCAAAGGATTTATCGACTTGCATGGCCTTATACGAGGCACACTCCAATGAAGACATTTTCGCTTCTTCTTGAAGAGAAAATCGGACGTGCATCTATCGGTGAACTTGCCCAGCGAGAGATCGTTAGTTTATCGAGACAAGCAATATCTCCAAAGAGGTTAAAAACATCTGATATCGCACGTCACTCACCAGAGAGGGTCTCTGTTCTGATGCCTAGTAGAATCAGATGGAGTCCTCAGGGTGACTGTAAGCTGTCATCACCAGGAATATACTGCCCTGGCCGAAAAAGTATCCTGGACGAGTTCACGAGTGATTCCTCAGAAGATGAATATCATAGTGCACAAGAGTTCGAAGCACCCGTCAGTCCTTTACCTTCCAAAACGCTAAATCATTCATGGAATTCAGCTGGATCACCTGTGATTAAGGAATTGAAGCTCACTGAAGCTGATGAGAAGCAACTTCAAAGCACATCGTCACAATTGCCATTGTCTTCGAGACCACCAAGAACCCGTTCCACAACAGCTGCGTTATCTACTGCAGAGTCAAATAAGAGTGTTAACTCCAAATTGTCAGCTAAGCCACCAGAACAATTACCGACTCGTCTTCAGATGAACAACTCTCAAAGTCTTAAGTTCCGCATGAGCGGGAACAACATTCTGCTAAGGGATCAAGAAAGTCCTATTAAGATTGATAGCGAGAGCGCTGATTCAGATGATTCGAATGGCAATTCTCCCATCAAGGAGGAGATTTTGATCTCCCCTTCTAAGATTCACCTTGAGAAGAAGATAAGACAATCTAGACAATCTAGGCGGTCTAGGCCTTTCTATAGACCTGTCAATGAAAGTCTCACTATCACGAAAAAGAAAATCATTATCAGGTCCAGCGGGGCCGATGCTCTTCATCGGAGGAGCGGTTCAAGACATCAAAAGGCTTTCCTGGAAAAAAGTGAGGAAATTATTGTGATCTCCGACAGCGATTCAGAAGATGCAATTACCGGGATATTATTATGATCTCAAATAGTGAACATGAAAGGGGAGCTGCATTACCGGTAAGTAAAAGAAGGGCCGATCCCAGAAGATTGCAATGACAATTTATGGTGAAAGAAAAACTAAAAATTGTATATAACTGAAGTAGTTATCTCTAATTATACAAAATTTGTTCTATTATGCATTGACCTCCGGCGTTAGACTGATTGGGTCTTCTGTTCGTCCAATTGGTTGTTGATACTTGGGCTCTGCACGTTCATTGTGCTCTTTGGCGTATAGTTTCTTCAGGTGGGCATCAAGCAAAATACAGTTCCTGGTGTTACACTTGTATGCTATGTTTATCACATCACCAACCAAGGGTATAAGCCCAATGATGAAGTCAAAGGAGATATTAGCCATCATTTGTGCTTCAATAGACTTTGGGAGTCCCCCATCGATTTCTCTCGCCCTCCTTAGCAATGTCAAATTCAAGTACAACGCAATAACATCACCAATCCAAGGTAGCAAGCCTATTAGGCCTACCCATCCCAGTTTACAACCACAACAGCATTCAAATGCGAGATCGAAATGGTAAGCTTTGCTTCTTACAGACTTCAGCACCTTGGCATCATTCTCTGAGAGACCAAGTGGAAGAGGCTTCTTTCTTTTCGCACCATCTCTCTGGAAGATTCCGAGCTCTTCATGTGGGATCTAAATGTCAATACTTAAGTAACTCCCACTCAAGTGCTTAATACTCACAACTTCATAAAAAGGGTCCTCTGTATCACCGACGCTTATCTGTCCTACAGTCTTCAGAGTCAGTACAGCGTTCCATGGTGAGGAATGTATATGTTTCATGTCATACCTTCTTGAACAACCATTTTGATAGAAACGAGGTCATATCTCCAATTCTTAATTGTCAACACGGACACCTTGGAGAGCAAAATCAAACTCACCTTTTTGACACATCTGTTAGCTTCAGAACTCCTGTAGGGTTTCCGTGGCAACCAATATCTGGTTTGAATATTACGCTTTTCTTTATAGTTAACAAAACTTTCCACAGTAAATTTCAGTCCAGAATTTTTTCACGTTTTTTTTCCTCTCTAAATACGGACGGCCATAAGGCCATAGTTAAGATTATTTAGAACATAAAGCCTCTATAAGGACTATTTACATCACCATGGCCCCACCAGTGATTCGTCCAGACAACGTTCTGAAAGTATGTTGATCCACTGTCGTCTTTGCTAAGATACTGAAGATGGAAGATGGAAGATGCACTAGGTGTTGAGATCTCTTCAACTTTTATTGTAAAGATACTAACACAAGGTCCAGAGAGCCGAGGAACTCATTGCTGTTGGAAAATCTGAGTCTGCTCTTCAGATTCTCCACGAGTTCTTGACTTCCAAGAGAACCCGTTCCGTTACCCCTGCATCCCTTGAACCAATTGCTTTACTTTTTGTAAAATTGAGTGTTGATCTCAGAAAGGGTTTCACTCTGAAAGACGGTTTGCACCAGTTCAAGAAGAACGTTCAGTTGTCTGAGAATGGCCTCCCAGCTGTCGAGAATGTATCTCGTAGATTAATCGAACTTGCAGAGAAGAAGCTGGAAGATGCCCAAGCTGAAGCGGATGAGAGAGACAGCGTTGAAGATGATTTTGAGGCTGACTCTCCAGAAGACATCCTGCTATCTGCTGTTTCCAGCGAACAGTCCAAGGACCGTGCTGACAGAGAACTTGTTGCCCCATGGTTGCGTTTCTTGTGGGAAGCGTACCGTTTGGTTCTGGATCTGTTGAGAAACAATGCCCGTCTGGAGGTTACTTACTCTGCAATTGTCCAGAGAGCTTACAAGTTCTGTTTGAAGTATAACAGAACCAATGAATTCAAGAGATTGTCTGAGTTGCTGCGTACTCATATCCAGACTGCTTCTCAAAAGGGTGGTGTCAAGCAGGTTAACGCTGTGGACATGCAAGATCCAGAGACCGTCCAACGTTACATTGATCTACGCTTCAACCAGTTGAATGTTTCGGTCCGTTTGGAGTTGTGGCAGGAGGCCTATAGATCTATCGAGGATATTCACGGCTTGATCAGCTCTTCAAGACGTCCAGTCAAGCCACATATGATGGTCTCTTACTATGAGAACTTGGCCAAGATCTTCCTTGTTTCTGACAATGCTCTCTTCCATGCTGCTGCCTGGAATAAGTACTTTAACCTGTACTCGCAGTCTCCAATGGCCACTGAGGAAGAACTGTCTCGTTATGCATCCGTGTTTTTGTTGTCCTCCTTGGCTATTCCACAACAGCCTTTCTCTTCCGACTTCAACGAGCAATATTCCCAATCATCTACACAACGTTTGGCTTCTTTGTTGAACCTGCAAAGAATTCCGACTAGAGAATCTTTAATCAGCGCAGCTCTGAATAAGACCATCTACGATTACGTTGACCCAACCATCAAGAAGTTGTACCAACTATTGGAAGCTGACTTCCATCCATTGTCCATTCGTGAGGACCTGAACGAGATCACTGCTGCTATTGAGGCCAACCCAGTGTTTGCTCCTTACGTTAAGCCATTGACAAAAGTTCTCATGACCCGTTTGTTTGAACAAGTTTCTCAGGTTTACGAGTCGGTCAAACTGGACTTTTTGATTAACTTGGCCACTTTCCAAGGTAAGTTCCGATTGGCCGGACTAGAGATTGAGAGCTTCTTGCTTAATGCTGGTAGAGATGGTCAACTGTCTTTCTACATCGACCACGACGCTGGTGTCATCACTTTCCGTTCTGATCCATTTGAGGACATATCTGGACAACGTTCTGCATTGCAGACATCTCCAGCTGATTTGATTCAAACTCAGTTGTCCACTTTGGCTAAAACTTTGTACGCTTCTGCACAATACACTGATCCATCGTATGCTGAGAAACAAAAGACACTTCGTGAGCGCTTGATCGCTTCTGCTACTGCGGCCCTGGTTAAGGAGCGTGAAGAGATTGAGAGATCTCGTCAATTGCTTGAGGAACGTAAGGAGCAAGCTGAAATGGAGAAGAAGCAACGTGAACAAGAGGTTGCTAAGGCTAGACAGCAGAAGTTGGAAGAAGAGAAGGCTGCTGAAGCCAAACGTGTGGAAGAGGAGGCCAAGCGTCGTTTGGAAGAGAGAATTCAACGTGAGAAGGATGCTGTTGAAAATGAGAACAAGAAGAAGTTGATCGCTAAGATCAAGTCTCATGGTATGAAGTTGGACATTGAAAACTTGGAAGAGGTCAATATTGATGAACTCCGTGACATGCAAGTCAAACAACTGGAGAAGGATAAGAATGACTTGGAGTCTCATGTCAAGTTTATGTTCAAAAAATTGGACCATACTGAGAGAGCTTACAGAAAGGCTGAGCTTCCATTATTGGAGAAGGATGCTAGTGCTCAAAAGGATAAGGACTTGAAGATCTACGAAGAGTTCAAGGCCAAGAGAATTGCAACTGCTAAGAAGGATCACGAAGAAGCTATTCAATTACGTGACAGATTGCAAAAGATCGTCCCAGATTATGAAAGCTTCAGAGATGAGATTGATGCCGAGGCCTCCGCTAAACGTGAATTATTGATCAAGGAGCAAGCTGCTAAGTTGGAGGCTGCCAAGAAAGCCCGTATTGAGCAAATCCGTCAAGAACGTTATGAGAAGGCTTTGGCTGTGTATGAGGCTGCCAAGAAGAGAGAAGAAGAGGAGGCACAAAGAGCTGCTCTCGAAGAGAAGAGACGTGAAGAGGCCAGAAAGCTCGATGAGATTGCTGCGAAACAAAGACAGGCCGAAGAGGAGGCAATCGCTCGTCAATCCGCTGCTCGTTCCACCGGTGGCTACAGACCACCTGCTGCTAGAGGTGCCTATAGACCGCCTGGAGCTAGAGGTGATGCTGGTCCAATCATTAGAGAGGCAGCAATCCCAAGACAAGAGCCAACTCCACCGGCTCAACCACCAGCTTCATCTGCTCCAGGTGGCAAGATGTCATATGCCGAGAAGATGAGACTCAAAAGACTTGGTAGAACTTAATAAGCCACTAGGGTCCGTTTTTGTGTGTATTTTTGTAGTTTGACTTCGCGGTCTAGCACCCTCGCTCAATCATGGTTGGTACCACATGTTCTCGAACAGTAAACAAGAAACGTCCACGGCCAAACCTTCCCACACTGCCAACTGAAAACACAGGTTGAAACGACTTATTGTACCTTACACCATGTCCACTTTCTTTGACCAACAAAAGAGATCCTTTAGTGAAGTTCCAGTCACCGATGGCAAGATCTCCACTGCTGAGTTCCTCGAGGCCTCCGAAGCCCTGATTAAGTTGTTTGGTATGTGCGTCACAACGTGTGAATTATTTGGTACTAACTCTCATAATCTTAGATTTACTCGGTTCTTCTGCCTTCACTGTTGTACAAAATGACTTGCAGGGTAACGTTGATAAGATCCGTGCCCGTCTGTTGGCTACGCCAGATAAGTCTGCGACGCTTCAAGATCTGGTCTTGAATGAGAAGGCCGAGAAGGCCACTAAGGCCACACAGGGTCTGCTCTGGCTCTCTCGTGGTTTGCAATTCACCGCTCAGGCAATGAGAGAGACAGTTGATAGTCCAGATAAGGAACTTGCTAAGACTTTCACCGACGCCTATGGTAAAACTTTGTCGAAATACCACTCATTTGTTGTGAAGCCAATCTTCAAACTCGCCATGAAGGCCTGTCCATACAGAAAGGATTTTTTTGAGAGATTGGGACAAGACCAAGAGAAGGTTCTTGCTCAACTGAAAGAGTGGCTCGAGGCCCTTGAGAGGATTGTTCAGATTATCTTTGATTTCTATGAGAGTGGTAATTATGGTAAGGGTTTGTGAACGACTATCATACAGTTTATTCTACATCAAAGTTCTTTTTTTCGATGAGGACAGTGACAAATTATAAAGTAGAAAAGTTGAAGGGTGACAAAGTAAATGATATTACGCCCCTTATAGCACAAGAATAAAAGAGAGATAGAAGAATAAGTAAGAACACCGTCCAATTTGTGATTATAATAATTTTGTCCCTGGATGTATCAAGGGATAAAGACGATTTCTTAGTCTTTCAAAGCATCAATCGCACATCAAGCTTACAACAAAGCGAGAACAACACCGGCAACGGCAGTCAAGAGAGAGGCACCAACGGTAACAGAGCCAGCGGCAGCCTTAGAGGAAGAAGAGTGTGAAGAGGAGGCAGTGGCAGTAGCAGAAGAAGTAGAAGAAGAACCGGTAGAAGAGCCGGCAGAGGTGGAAGAGACAGCAATAGAAGTGGAAGTAGAAGCACCCTTACAGACGTAAGAGTCACCTTGGATGGCACCCTTCTTGTACAAGGCGTTGAAACTGTCACAGTTCAATTTACCGTCGGACTCGATAGAAACGCCACCAGAAACCTTCTTCAAAGATGGCAAAGAAGCGTTGGTGAAGTTACCCTCGAAGATAATAGCACCAGCGACTGTCTCCAGGTCATCAAAACCAGAAATAACATCCAAAGCAGAGTTGTTAGCAATAACGAAACCACCACCGATCTTGGTCAAGTTAGAAAGGTCAATGGTCTCCAACTCATCGTTGGAGTCAATAGACAAAGAGCTACCGATCTCAGTCAAGGACGAGAGCAGAATCTCAGTAATAGTATTGTTGATGAAACCCAAGGAGGCGTTAACAGAGGACAGCTTAGCCAAAGAGATAGAGGCGACGTCACGGAAAGTGATGTTGTTAGCCCACTCCAATTTGTCAAAGGAAACTTCGACCTCATCCGAATTGTAAGAAACCTCAAGAGCGACCCTAACGTTTTCCAGTTGAGAATCAATAGAAGCCAAATTCTTATTGTTGTTAACGTTAAAAGTATCTAAAGATGTGACATCGAAGCCATCCAAGGTCTCCAAAGATGTGTCAGAAATGTACAGAGAGGTGATCTTAGAGACACCAGAGTTCAAGTTGATGCTTGAAAGAGCTGGTAAAGTGACAAAGTTGATGGTTTCAACAGTTGTCAACAATGGAAGATTTAAAGTGGAAAGAATGGTCAAGCCGCTCAAGCTCAACTCGCCGGTAACAGTGGTCAAAGAGCCAGCAGAGAAGGATGAGAGAGAGCTGGCATTGTTAATGGTCAACGAACCGTAGATGGCTTGAACAGTGTTAAGAGCAGCTGCACCCAAACTACCAGTGATAACCAAGTCACCTTCCAAAGCTTGACAGCCACTGTACTTGTCCAAGTCAGTTTGGGCAGTAGCAGTGGCGGTCTCGAAGGAACAACCGGAAGCGATAGAGTAAGAGGTGGTTGCAGAAGCAGAGGAAGCTTGAGAAGAGCCTACGCATTTGTTAGTATTTTTGAACAATAGAATGAATGTTCTCGGAAAATCTCAGCCTGGCACTTTTCTTGTGGGCGACGGCGGGCTCGGGATAAA
The DNA here is from genome assembly GCA_003706445.3 of Williopsis mrakii. Taxonomy (NCBI): domain Eukaryota; kingdom Fungi; phylum Ascomycota; class Saccharomycetes; order Phaffomycetales; family Wickerhamomycetaceae; genus Williopsis; species Williopsis mrakii. Next base: position 430,884 of record PPLH03000002.1, read on the forward strand.
AATAGAACAGTCAAAAACTCAGGTTCTGTGAAGGAATGACCATGAATATGGGCGATCACTTGAATGGCGAAAGAAAGAGAATGGACTGACTGCCTGCAAGGTTCTCAAGCATTCTATTCAAGCTCGTTGTGAGTGAAAAGGGCTGTCATTAGCTCCTGAATATCTAGCTGATTGCAGACAACCGCAATTCCAAGAACAAAGGGCAAGACAGACACAAACAGGCCAAATTGTCTTATACAGTTTCACTGCCGTTTCCATGCATTACCGGATGGTATAATTCCTTGGGGAATAGCTCTCAACCTTGCCCTTCCTCTGAGGAGATCTGACGAAAGGATAATCAAGCTGAACCCGAGAAGATCAAACAGATAGCACTAGCGTATAAGCGTTACGCCATTGGCCTCTTTGGAACATCTCTGCCCCTTAGATCACTCATTACTTACTGAACGCTGAGAGATTCCTCTCAAGTCCCAATAATCCGTGGAGATTCTGCCCACGGGTCCAGAAGAACATAGATAGACTGGAATGAAGAGAATAAGAAAAGATACTCACTGGCAGCCAAAGCAGAAGCAGCAAGGGCACTGGTCAAAACGAATGATTTGAATTGCATTGTTGTTTGAAATTTCTCAACGAAAGACAAGGTCAAAAGAAGAGAAAGCGAAAGGGAAAGGGGGATTTTTGTTCAGAACTTTGGTCGGTCTCTTTCGAAAAAACAGCACCATGGCGCTGAAAAAAAAGACGCGTGCGCCTCAAAGTCTTCGCAATTCCCCCTTTCGGACAGGCGACAGTGTTGACGAATTTCCTTGTTTGGAGGGATATTATCTTGACTGACCTTTTGACACAATCTGGTGGTCAGCTGTCAATGTTTACAGTAGTGGAAGTCCTTGGGTAGCACATACGATAGCTCTATGAACTTTGAACTCTGTGCTATCCACAGGCAAACCTCCTGTGCGTCTGTTTACCTTTATTGTTTACACATCCGAATCGGCCGTTTGGGGTAAACAAACAACATCACCATGGAAACGGTAGCGCACCTCACATCTTTTATTGCATCTGGGAACTCTAAAGTGAACTACTCGAATAATTTGTGGTATCTCTTTCTTCTCCCGGTATTCCATTTTCATGCTAGCTCTGTGAAGCCTAGGATGGAATGAATTCAAGTCTGAAACAAGGCTGAGTGAACTATGGTATCTCATTGCACTCTCTAAGGCCCTTGAGCCTTGATCAGACGTTTCTAACGAACTCAGAGGCACTTGCTTGAGCATATCATCTGGGTGCGACGGTATGCGAGTCTAGACCCTGGTCACTCTGCGTACACATTTTTTTATTTCATGTCAACACTTCAGATAACTCATACTCTTTACACGATTCGCAGAATTCTGCGCGCGATGTTTAAAATGACAGGTCAATTGCCTGCTCAGCAACGCTTAGAAGTGCACTATCTATTGAAATCGCTATCTAAATACTGCGGACAACGTATTGTATACACGTATGTACTATCTGAAGATGATGTCAATTAAGCTCTCAATCTTCAACTAGCCACTAAAATTTTTTTTCACGGCAAGAATGTCAAAAAAGCAATTGCGCAAATTGCGAAAAGAAATCAAGACGCTGTACACACATATATTCATCCTCACGCAATTCTTTCAACAAATCACATAGATTCTTTTTTGGCACACCTGACGATATATCTCCTCGGTTGAAGTAAACCCGTTAATCATGCAGTACTATTATCGTTTCTTAAAGTTTACCAGGGCTTAGTGATTGGACCAGAAATCTGCAACCTTGCGCAATTTGACGCACACTTAGATGCTCATTTACTCTTTTGCCCTTTTCGGTAAATTAGTTGATCTTGGATAAGAATATTTTGTATTGTGGTCACTGAAATTCTCAGTTCATCGGAAACTGTTGGTGTTTCCAAAGCTTTGAAAACAGGTAAAAGAAACCAGTATTATCGATAGGCGAAGATTCTGCGATTTGTTGAGTTTTTGTTTTTCTGGTGTTAATATTTCTAAGTAGAATATTCAAAGACAAATTCCTTTAACCAGTTTCAGATAAGTGCCAGAGTAATACCTTCAAAATTCCACAATTTATATATCTCTGAGGTGAGAATTCCGTTGAAGACAGAAATACGGTATACCTATTTATTTTTGTGATATTGCAGATTTTTGTACACGGCTCAAGAGCTCTTTAAGTGAGCGATCATCATCACTTCACATCATTATGCAAAGTACTATGCTAAAAGTGGAAAATTACATATGGAAAACTAGGCAGAGGTCTTTTGGTGGAGCTCATGAAGCTTCTTAACCGTCGCCTTTTGCGATATATTTGAACCTTTCCCATTCTGACCTTCTTAGCTCTTTGAAAGCCGAATTCCACTCATCACCAAAATGCTGTCCTTTAGTGAGCCCATCCACTTTATGGAACTTGATATAATACTTTTCATTTGTCTTCCTTAGGGATTTTCGATCCTTTTTCGTCAAAGACTGCCAATCAATTGTGTTCATTTGTTGTATTTGCTTGTTTTGAATCTTCTCTGAATCTACCGCCAGCAGGTAGAGCCTGGATGATGACTTTTGGCATGATAGGTCCATGTGAAAACTTTTAAATAAAGTTTTAGTAAATTTAGTTTTTGTGGTAGAAAAGCGAGCTTTGGTATTCTGCTCTTCGGTTTCTTCACATTCACTGCATTTTCTCTTATCCTGCGATGGTAGAGATGATACCGACCATATCTGCTGTTGTTTTGTGGAGGTCATAGACATTATCAGCAGTTTACCGGCTGTTCATGAACCGTCACTTTAGCTAAAATTCTTCCAAAACAAAGCAAACAAGATTTAGTATATTATGCAAGGTTTTTATATCAATTTTAAGACCTTTTGAGATCTTAACACTATGTCACTCAATCCTCCGAAGAGAGCACTGGTAAAGCCGCACACTAACACATGTAAGAGAACGTAATCAGGGGGTCCGGGCGGTTTATCATAGATTCATATGAGATTGCTAGAGAATCCTGAAGTGGTGAAATGAGTTCCACCATCGTGTTATGCCCAGCTGTTGTAATTCTTTTCAAATTCTATGAATACATTCATGCACCACAAAAATGGTGATACCGTCCAAAAACTTTCATCTTTCGATAACTATATTCTATTGACAGATAAAAATCAAATCGAATAGACAAGGAATGCAACACGATAGATATGATTGCCTTATAAGTAGATATTCCAGCTGTACTTCGCTCCGTATAGGCCATAGGCTTGCGCCAAAACTTCTCACTGTGTCGGCCTTGACGTGCAGTATGAGCCCTGACGGAGGACCCCACGTTAAGAGGAGGCCGATACCAGCTCGTATTCAGGAATAACCTCCATAATTTCTATTTCTCTGAGTGTTAAAAAAGTAAGCTTGTTACTAAATCTTTACATGAGAAAATTGAAATTAGAATTGAGGTTCTGCGTAAGTAATGATGCTATTGTGTATACCATGTGGTACTTGAAGCTCTGTTCATGGTACCAACAAATAGGCGGAGTGACAACGGAGATATATTTAGATGTTTCACATCATATGAATAGACTATAGTACAATTCTCTCAAATAGCCTCAAGATATTTTAGGGGTAAAGGGTTGAACCACATTGCCGATTCTTGGACTTCTCTCGCATGATCAAACTGTAGCAGCTATTAGAGCTTTACAATGAGAAACACCGCTACACCTGGATATTTCATCACCTCAATGACTGAACACTGAGAAGTGAGGTAAGAAATCCTGGAGCAAGAAGTTGGGGGCTCAGCTCGTTTTGTGACGCTCTCTTTGTAACAGAAGAAATGTATCAAAGTTGGCGAGGCATTGAAGAGAGAAATTTGACCCGAAAAAATATTTCATTCGATCAGTGATACAAATGCATAAGTAATATATATTTGCATTTCCATAACTTTGCAATTAGAATACGGCTGTGAGTCATGGCATTTTTGATAGAAAGAAAAGCTTTCACATAGTGTGGAGTAAAATTGGACAAAATGGAAATGGCAAGAAGCTTCAGATAAGCCTAAGTTGCATAAAGCCGGTTATTTATAGTTCAAGTTCTGGCTTACCGGTCACTCTAAGTAGTTTCAAGGCTCCATAGAATGGAAGCAACTTCGATCCTACATACGCTGCATACCTTCTGAGCTTTGGAACCCGTGCCAATTTGTTACATAAACTGTCTCATAAGATATACGTGTTCTAGTTTGCCCCTTGATTGTTCATGATTTTCTTCCTCTGTAAAATCGGCATATGGTGATCCTGTCACACTTTCAGTGCTGATTGCCAGATCACAGGACGCACATAACTACGAAGATCATCTTATACTCTTGGATACTAAAGCGCAGGATCTTAAGTTGCAGGGTTTCTTGGTAGTTGTTTCTTTAAAAATTATGTTCCATAGTCTTCTGAAAGTGCATGAAAATTTGTCTAAGGCTAGGGTGAGAATAACTACTGCTAATAGGCGGTTGGAGGCTGATTCCATAGAACATAAGGCGATGACAGAGAAGCTTCTATCACAAATAGAGATGAAACAAACACCCTTATCATACATGAAATTTAGAGATTCACAAAAAGTGATTATAGTTTGTGAAGATAAGAGATAAGAACTATCTCTCGAGCGCTCCAATTAATAATCTCAAACAAAGAGCACTATCGGCTGATTCACCTGATCTGAAACACTTTGTGAGCAGTGTTCAGTTGTTTCTTCTCTGAAAATGGACCGTAAATAATCAACACGAAGAAAAACCCCAATCTACTGATATAGAGAAATTCAGACTTCATCACCCTCTGCCAATCTGTTCATATTGTAGTTCGAGAGACCTCAGATATGAGACCAAGGCCACCGATTTGTGACGATGATGGACAACTTGAGTCGGTCGACAGGCCAACGATATCTTTGTGTTACTCACTCTTCTTTCCCATGAGGACACGATTTGATGTTCTACTGCCTATAATCTAGTATGATCAAGATAAAACGAGCGCATTTCTAGTCTCAGATTTCTTATCAAGTTGATTTGCTTGTTGACTCTTCCTCTCTCCAGTCATTGGTGCGATTCTTCGGCCGATACCCATATCACGGACTGTTTTTACGAATGCGCTATCATGCGTAACATAATCGCAGATATTGACGAGAAGTACAGTTTAGGTGCTGAAGGGTACAGGATCTATATGCACACATGGCATGTAACTGCAGTGTTTGACGCTTTGGTTTGTGAGGCTGAAATGACATAGCTGGACCGAGAAGGATGTACACAGCATTCTCTCAGGAAACAAGATCAAGATCTATCCTACAGTGTGATATACGCCATTGTCTCAATGAATCGTCATCTTCTCAAGAAGGAGGGAAACGAACCTTACCTGAGGTTTAAAAAGTTATGAAATCTCGAATTATGATGATTCTCTTTCTCAGGGGTGCCGAAGAGATCGGTCCAAATTTAAAGCAGTGCGTGTGATCAGGCTGAAAAGTACATCTGACAGTTCTATCAGAAATCTGTAAGCGAAAATGCAAAATTTTATGTACATAAACATATGAACGTTGTCCTCGAAGATTGAGGACCGTAGAAGATAGGCTCGCACAATTCAAAGATGATAATTTTGGTTGGTAAAAACGCAGCTCTTGTAGCTCATCGTTTGATATTGCCTGAGAGTGCACACTAATTCGGCGCGTCAGGATGTAACTAATAGCAAATACAGAGCTCTTAAAGTCAGAACTCCAGAAATGCAGAACCTATAAAGAATAACCCCAAAAGGAAAAGAAATCTATTATCTTGATCCCCTCCCGGCGTCTCTATGTGTGGTTTCCACAGAGGGTTCAACAAGGAGAATCTTTCAATCTCACGGTTACGGGACATTTTTTACGAACAACATCCGCTATATATACAATGTGCACTATTCCTGTTATTTTATGGAAGATGCCTTTCAAATTATCCATTGCAACAGAGACCGTATGTTTTATTATAGAAAGAATGTCTCATCCGGACGGACTCCTGAATGTTCATGAGTTAAGGGCTTTCCGCAGTCTGACACTTCTATAAAGTAGGAAAAGTTAGAGGGCTTCCAGGCCGCTACATTTGTCAGGTAAATTCCCCTTATAATCAAGTGCGGGTCGAGCCATACTCGCGCTTCTCAGACCCATAAAATCAGGGTCACCCCCTAGGCTCTAGAATCCAGACCGAGAGAGCAAACATCTGACCTCAGGTAACAAGTTGGACAATTTATAGCACTTAGTGGTCCCCTGGACGTAGAAGGTAAAGGTGCCATCTCAAATGGACAAACGTGGCAGGAGCTCTCTGGACATATTTACTGAAGATTTGTACACTTTTGTTGTTATCATAATCAACGTCATCAAAAGGAAATCTCAATAGAGATAGTAGCACGTTCCCGTATTGCCGTCGCTTCGGAGGAATCAGAAATTTACAGCTCAAATTTGTTAAGCGCTATGCAGTGTGCACCCTTTCAAAGAGCTAGCGCTCCAATGTTCCTTACGCAGGAGGTTCTTAGTATGTTGAGCTAAGAATAGCAGTTCTTTTTCATTCGGAGCGGACATATCCATGGTTCGTGGACATCTGAAAGATTGATTGATAACTCTGAAATTCTGTAATCGAGCATCCCATCATTTGCTCCCTATACATGTTAGCATTACATTTCGTTTGTCGTATTATTGAGTTTGTATTCCTCGAAGATCAGATGATAGATATTTTAGGCCCTCCTAACCATCACACGCCATGATTCTCAAGGCGAAGATTCTGAATTCATAGATTACTGAGGATCTCAAATGCCCTCCTCAAACCTGAATCGAGACTCGTGAAGGTCGTCCTGGCACTCCTGTGATCTCTAGTAAAAGCATACCCTATCTAAAGTATTGCCCTTGCAATGGATGATTGTATAATATTCTGTACTATTCATGATACATATACGTAAAACGATATTACGTGCCCTCTGACAGGTATCTAACAATTCTCTCTTCAGAAGTCAAATACCGAGAGAAACTTCTCAAGCAAGACGATTTGTCGAGGCAGACTGGGCTGGATGATAACGACCTTTATCAATCCGGATAGACCCGAGAAAATTCTCGAAACTGGTTGGAGCCACACTCTGAAAAGTGACACCAAAGCCTCTTTGCTATTGTTGGAGTTGAACCTCCCATGACTAAGACCATAGACGTCGGCATGGTGTTTACTGGGTAGAGAGCATTACAGTCAAACAGCAATTATATCCCTGAGATATCAGATAATAGCTGCCTCGCGATGTTCATTCCAATACCATTTATATTTGGTACAAAGAGTTTCGATTCGTACATCTCTGAGTACCCCAACAACTTACCCTGCCCAAATTGCCATAACTATTCCGTGGAGCCAATCAAGCGCAAAGAGTTTATATCCGTTTGGTTTGTGCCCGTGATACCTATCTATTGGGGTAAACAGTTGAAATGTAAGATATGTACATGGCGTCAAGATTTGAAGAAGAGTGATTTCGAGAGATATAACATCCAGAAGAGAAAATAATTAGCAGACAACGAGTTACTGAAAGGCCATCAGCTTATCTGATTATATAATGATACCTTGAGCACATTCGATGAATTTTGCCATACGTACGTACGTAGCGAACCCCTCAAGAGTCCAAAAATAAAAGTCATTCAACTGTGGCATATTGTCCAGGAAGCAATTGTTCTTGCAGAAAGACTTCCAGCTGAGCTTAGGAGCAGAAGGTCTTCAAGAGTGAATTTCAGGGAAGAATTACACTTTAATTATCCCCACAGTTGATGGTTGATCATCTGTATTTGATCTGCGGGTTGAGTAGTCCTGATTCTGTTTGGTGTTCTGACGATCACTGTTTCAAAATTTGACAAGATTTCATAACACCTTAATTAAACTGAATAGAGGTAAAACGGGGAAGGGAAATCCAGCTTCATTTTTAGAAAGCTCAAGAACATATAGTGAACCCACCAGCTCGGTTTTGCAAGCAGGTAGTGTGTCGCAGTACCAGGAACATGGCCTTTCTCCATTAACAGGACATACCCCATGTTGACGAAAGAGCGCCTGAAGTATGAATAAGTTAAGCTATTTTGACCAGCAGGGTGTGCAACTCTTAGGTCCCAATGGTTCCTTTAGATTTCGTTTGACACATTTGATGCAACCGAATGAATTGAGTTGGGAATATGAGGTGTGATAGCGTCGAGCCAGAATACTCTGAGTTATATATTGACACCTCCAATAATCAATCCATAAAGGATTGACTGATAATGTGTGCATGATAGTAGGACTTTGATCTCGTTCATTACAGTATCACTCAGTGGAGGTGACGAGCTTATTACTAAGATTATCACCATCTTCCATAGAAAATAGAGAAGACCGAATATCACAATAGAAATACATTATAACAATATGAACCAGTTTGGGAATCGCTCTTCTCCCCTTTGCCCGCATGTCAGCACTTTTTGATGGAAATATGGCACGCTAAAGCTGTAATTGCCACCAAAACGAGCGGGCCTATTGGATCAACACTTTACATGGGCCAAGGTGACTCAGCCAAATTCATGAAATTATGAAGCATAGAGCGCCGAAATGTTCACGTGATAGACACTAGTAGCTAATAACATGCCCTATATTCAATTATTTTAAGTGAGAATAGAACCATCATGATGGTTCCACACAGTCTGCTCATTTCCGGCATGCTGCGTCATTCGGAATATCGAGAGAATCCTATTGCAATGATTGGTCAGATTAAGCGATTGGTGTCAAAACATGGCCAACTCCCACGGGCGATAAAATCGGACGCAGAATAAGTGCACTATGTATAGATATGCAGCTGAACCTATATTACGGAGTCAAATAAAAAAGAATGAACTTGTCTATCAGAAGGTCTCTGGTGCATGAGGAGGATTCCTGATTCTTTGCTAATTTTTTTTGCTAATTTTTTTTGATGTCGGCTTCTGCAGATGGCCGTCCAATGCCCTGAGTTTATGCGAGGCGGTGCCCCTACAAAGACATGCGGACAGCTGCATTATTCTGTAATCTTCTATGCGAGGTGGCTTGAAAGGGAAATGTATGGCGGATTCTCTCGGCATGCCCTTCATAATAGTGATTCTTTATGGATATGTCAATTTTCCCTGTGAAATTCTTCTCTGAGGTACATTATTTATAGTCCCCGTGTTCCACCTTTATTTGGAGCAATTACATTTTAACCCCTTGCACCTGACTAGTCATATTAAACTCTGAAGCTTCACTACGCATAGAAAGCTCAGACATTTCATCACGCAGTCGTCAAACCCTCAACACGGTCGTACTTTTCTCTGGCCTATAAGATATAACAAAGGGGCAGAGAGACTTATCCAATTACACCTATAACTACGTCAACACAATACATGACCGAAAATGGATTACCTCGACTTTGATGATCACTTGGAGCAGCAGTCCCAGGGGGGAAATGAGACGTTCTGTGGCATCTCTGACTGTGCCACTACCCATGGCACAGGTTATTCCTTGGGGGACACAATTCCAAAGACAGAGTCAGAAGAGACAGCTGAAGCTATTACTCAACTAAAAGAGTCATCTGGGTTTATGATAGATGATGCACTGTTGGGTATTTCGCAATACGGTTATTCACAGGGGCAGAACTATCTCCAGACACAGAATTCACAACCCACACTCTCGCTATCATCGAGTATCACTTCCACACCGCCAAAGAGTACTGCCTTGTCTAGTTCAGCACAGATGTATGTCCATAACAACCTCTATCTCAATGAGAATTTGGATCTAATGCTTGCGATGAAGAAGGAACTTCTCATGTTTGGGGAGAATATGTCCTCGACTTCTTTATCAGTCAAGACGGAAGGCAGTGACTTTGAAGTCCAGAATGAGTCCTTTGGGCTGAATTCGCCGTTGGAGACGTTTGAGTACAATATCCAACCTCAGCAGCTTTTGTCTTCAACCGCACCATCGTCAGAGACATCGAGAAACGTTTCTCCTAATCCAAAGAAGCGCTCAAACTCCTTAGGGGTCAAGTCAAGATCATCTTTGGATTCCCGTCTTTCAATCGTTAGACTTGGTGAGATCTTGAAGACATCATCCCAAGAGGAAACCATGAAAGTTGAGAAATTCATCCTTGATGTGTTTTCTAAGGATTTGAATTTTCCATTGGGTTACAAGACTTGGATTCGTGATACTTCCGAGGAGTTCCGTGAGCAGTTGCTGGATCAGTTGTTCGAGAGGGTGAATCCAAAATATCCATCTTTGACGAGACAGCTCTTGGAGACTGTTGTTAAGAGAGCCACCTATTCTAAGATGCAAGGGCGTCTGAGAAAGGAGAGAAGGGCTGCTAACAAGAAATCTAAGAAGGCTGGAGCAATGGCCAATCGTCTATAGGTTGCTCGAAGGCTCCTCACTCCACTCCCATGGAGTTTCATTTCTTTGAATTATGAAGATAATTTCTATTCCATTTTCTTTTGGATTGCTACATTTCTAGTGGGCTGGTCCCTTCCTTGGATCACCGCAAAGAAGGAGACGGTCAAATTGAGGCTATTTAGCCTGGTTCTTTTAATGTTGTATATTTCTCCAGGCGTCTCAATAATATCAGGTGTATCTATATTTAATGTTGTTGCTTTTGGGACAACTATCCCACTCTTCTCTATGAAACGTGTTTGTAGCACCAACTGTAAATTGTATCGATGTCTGTGAGAGAGACCTCACTTTTACCAAGTCAGGCGCTCACACATGCCTCACTTGCGCATATGAAAGTGAGTTGTCTTAGATTTCAGCGTTTTAGCCATGGTTAATTATCTCAAGGCAGTTTCACCTGTCTCAACCATAATCAGATAAGATTTATCATTTCCAAACAAAGATAGCGGAGTGATCCAACGAATAGTGTCCATCTACAATTATTATTGTACACTCTCCATTTCTTTTGGCCCGCACCTACGTGACTTTGTCTGAAAATTGTAAAACTTTTCAAAAGATTATGCAAATTGGTATGTTTCGGATTCTAGGTCACTTCAGAGTAAGTGGAACTAACACGACCATCCCATTGTATGACTGAACTGGAAACACAGAATCATTTATTGTAATCTGAAATTCTTAACGATATTCTTATTCCTTTCCCGTCAATGAGGACACTTCTATTTCCAATTTGTGCGGCTGGGGTCCCATGCAAACTTTTGACAGCCTTGTTGTGCGCAACAAACTCACGGGGACGCAAGCGATAAAGAAAGAGTGACTCTAGTCATAAGGAGTCTGTTGACTCGTTAGTGAGCCATATACTAGTGTACTAATGGTAGACTGCTCTGGACCTCGATCAGATCGGTACAAGCTCACCCCACTGCTGTTAGCTGAGCCCTACTTTTGCCCATCCTACGGGAGACAGTGGAGCTCAGGCCCTATTGCGAAACTGCGCGCCAGGGGGGTGTGTGTGTGCCAATGGGCTGAGATTTAATAGTACACACAGTAATAATTTCCACTACATACAAAGTCCTTCAGTCTTGACCGTTGTTGATCTAACCAGCACACATAATGGGCAACAACGCTAGTACAACACCACACAGAAGACCAAGCCTGCGAGGATACCGTATGTGCCTGCTTTTTTTCCCTTTTCTTATGGGCTTAGATTGCTCTGATATGAAAATGAGATAGAGCGCTCTGCTTACAATATAAAATGAGCTATTCAAACGTCATGAGTACTAACTGAAGGCTGCAGAGAAACCTCACGCAGTCCACAAGGAATATTCGGGCATTGTGACGACTCAGATGAAGAGCCGCCCTATCACAGAAGTTGAGACTCAAGATGTTAACGCTGCTCCATACTCTGAAGATATAGCACCACAATCGAGGCCCAAGGTGACTACTCCAAGTATATTGACAGATGATTTCATCGATGGAGACTATTTTGGTAAGCAAGAGGAGACTACAACGACATATGATGACGATGATGATGGATATGGCATTGACGAAGACTTGGCTAGCCCAGTTGACGACGGGACGGAGACGAAGAATGTTAACGTGAAGTACATCGATGGGAGTAAAAACTTGGTTATGACTGATCAGGTCTTTGTTGTTGGATCCTTCGATAGATGGGCTGAAAAGGTGATGCTCGAACCGGATTTTGATCACCAGGGAAAGCTTTTCTTCAAGACGACTCTTCAGCTGCCACTCGGAATCTATAGAGTGAAGTTTATAGTCAACGGTCAATTTAGCCACACGAATGCATTGCCTATTGCAACAGATAAGTCTGGAAATGTTGTGAACTGGTTTGAGGTTGGTAAGATGGACTCTGACGTTGAAGCTGGTGAAGTTGAAAAGCATCAGATCATCCATAATATGAGAAAGTCTACGCCGTCAATCTTAAAGAACCAGAGCGGGTCTACGTTAGCTGATCATGACATTTCCCAGATCCAGTCACGGAGCGGTACGCCGCTTCCCCCGAGTCCACCATCATATACACAGGAAGTACCACAGATGTTTCAAACTTTCATGAATAGCACCGATGAGTTCTTATCAATCGATGAGGAATTTTTGCACAAGAACCCGATACCTGAGCTACCTGTGTATTTGAATAACAACTATCTCAATAAGCATTTTCATACACACCATACCCATGGGTCAGATACCGCGAATTTGGCCAATACAAATCTGATGCAAGGGCTCAATTCTCACATTATTCCACATGTGAATCTTCGCCATTTACTCACCTCGAATATCAAGAATGGCGTGCTTGGGGTAGCTTGTACGACGAGATATTCAGGTAAGTTTGTGACACAGATTATGTATTCCCCATCTGATGAACTTTGATGACGGTGAGATTGTCGCCGGACTGTGGGGGGAGGGACGATCTCTATTGTCTGTTAAATAAGTCCGATAATCTCTTTCAAAAGCGCTCGTGTAGAGGGGAGGTATCAATAGCTCTCTCGTGTATTTTTAGCACAGAGAATATACTACAGTCCAGGATATTGACACCACAGTTTATCTCGGGTTCGGTAACGAGCTCCAAAACTTTGCCCGAGCGGATAAACTGTTAGCTCTGGGCGCTTAACCGGAAAAGCGATATAAACACTGAACAGGTATAGATGGAAAAGCGTTTATATAGAGCGGCCTATTTTATAATCTGCCACCATGAAGTTTACAATGACTGCTTTCCATCAGTAACGTGATCTGTCCATCATACCTACTCCCCACACAGACCAGAGACCCCACCATGTTGAGGATAAAAGTTTCTACAGCAGACACCGTTCGATGTTCGCAGAGAGTAAAATTCTCTCGGAACAGAGCCGTCAGGTTGGAATGGGCCACGCACAGGGGATGCTCTGCCTAGACGGAAGGCTAGGCAGAACACCCGCAGGAGGCCTTCAAGCAGAAAATGCAGCCCACGAGCCTAAATTAAAATGCCTCATCCACTTGAACGGGCTTACAAAGGTAATATAAACCACATAACATTCCCATCAAGCCCACCGGCTTCACCATAAGAATCGAAAGATAGAGAAGAGGCAATGCCCACTTTCGCATACAAAAACCTCGACACTGCTACAGAAGAGGAATACTCACAGCTGTGGACGTGGTATGTCGCCCACCTGGAGTCTGGTGAGTTTGAAAGTATAGTGCAAGACACATACCATCGACGTTTACTGGACCGATTCATTGTTGAGAACAGCACGAGTTATGATTCAAATGTCTTAATTCTCTTGATGCCCACAGAGGAGATCAATAGAAACCCAAGCATGCTCACGAGTCTGATGTCCAAGTACTACGCTGACAGTGACGTACGTGATGTGACAATAACACCGATGGGGTTCATAAGAGATACACAGACGAGTGTTATTCTGATAAAGAGCAAATCATCAAATTCGCATACATTGGCAGCAACTACCACAGTGACACACAGTATGGACACTATGAGTGTGCTCAGCGGAGAACCTGGCTATGTCCCTTCAGTGCTCAGAGAAGATGACGAAGTTTCAGTTGTCTCAGAGACCGTGGGATCCCCTTTTTCCGGTGATTCTATGATAGTGTCGGAGAATGGACCAATAGTACGTGTGGAGACGCAGTTGTCGTCATCACAGTATAGCTTTGAAGTTGGCGAGTCTGAAGTGGTGTCTGTTGCAACAGATGCGACAGGGTTGTCATTACAACCATTTCCAACAATGGTATCAGCTACCTCTTCAGTCGAACATAAGCTGGTACTGCGGAGTATGTTATTGAAGGACTTACAGACTGGCGAACTTAGGACAGCGATCCGTCAATTTGAAGATAAATCTATGGGTGATGATTGGCTCGGCTACGATGAAACTTTCACAATGACCAATTTACAACTATTATCTCTACAGGATATCGTGGACATGAATGCCATGTGTTGTAAATTCCTCTTCTATGCTCTCGTCGCCGCAGATTCCACCCCATATGATGATGAAGAAACAGACGATGAGATTGGTGAACATGACCTAACAGTTGTTGAATTCGACGGCGGTCTAGGATTAGACCATTTATCTCCACCGATCAGGTTTATACAGAGTAATACAACACAGGCAACAACACCAATCAACTTGTCAAAGACAAATACTCTTCATACGAATCACGAATCCATAAGATCAGAAATGTTGATCCACAGACCAGACAACACGTATGCACCAGTTCTAAGGTCAAAATCTACACCAACGGCAAGCTCAATACGCAAATTAAAGAAAAAAAAGAGTAGGTCACGTTTGAAGAATGACAAGTGCGTAATTACGTGATGTATCTAAAATAACACGATAGACAGTCATCTTCAGAGGGCTTTGTTATATACCATTAGGGGAAAACAGCGGTTTTATTGTTTAATATGTGGGGTTTAATAATACGGATCCTTATAGTCAATGTGGTGCATGTGCACATATGTACCCACCGCATCTCATATTTTCTGTTTATCCAGATGTTGTTCGATCATTTCTGTCCATGGTTCCACAAAATCCAATCCAATGGCCTCATCGTTTTTCATAAACCAATCAACAACAGCGTCAGGTAATGGCTGGACTGACGGGTCTCTCATCTGTTGATATCCCATGTAAAATGGTGCACCGTCGAGCCCAATTCCTGTTTGTAGTTGTGGCGTCCCCTGTGGTTGTGGTTGCTGGGTCTGTTGTGGCATAGTCGGAATCTGCCTATTATCCATCATCTGATTAGCAACAGCATCCATATCTTCATCAGATGAGCCAGTATCCAGAGGTGTGACGTTTGGCGGGTTGACCATTAACTTGGAACGATACTTCATCTCGGAACAAAGGTACATCAAGATCGTGGAATACCGGGTACACAAATGTAACTCATCTGGAGAGGCTTCACGCAAGACAATGGCGGCTTTCTGAATCGTTTGTAGGATGTCCTCAGTTGGAACAATACTCAATGTCAATAACGCTGATGTCTGTTGAGAGGTCGAATGGTTTGGTTGCTTCCCAGTGTTGGTCAAGGTAAGATAACATTTCACGATAAATGCCACGGAACGGACAACACGAGTGACAAACCTGACAGGCATATACTTCAGCATCTTGATCTTGTGAACTCTAACAGCGACGTTTAATATTTCCCTTGCAGCGTTATAGGCAAGTTCGACATATTTCGCAGCTTTGGAAATTTCATCCAGACGAATGTTATTCAATGGCTTTTTCGTATCTTGGAGGTTACTGTTCAAGGGGTTCTCCATACTCAGAGATAACGAGTATATATATAGCTGACAGTAATAGTAATCACAAATGAGAGATTCCTTGTCGATTTGCTTGGTTATTTCCCGGACATGCTTTGGATTTGTAGCCATATTCAGGTTGCAGTGGTGGTTGAAATTCTTCGGATTAGATGGTTTCAAGAGTTTCTTATAAGTCTTGTACCAGTGTTCAATCAACGGCGATAACACACTAAGAACAGTAAGATTCTGTCTGTGCTGACTCAATTCGAGTTGATTTCCTCCACAATACACTGTCTCATAGGCAAGAGACATGATTTTCAGCAATTCAAGCTTAGCCTTTTGCATGAATGTAAATCTTAATCTCTTCTTTTGTAGTGATCTCTGTCTCATGGTCTCCTCATCTAATGTCAAGATAAACTCGTCATGAAGGAATTGCTTTCTGTTGTCAATAGCTTCACCTTCGTCTTCATTATCCAAATCGATTTCACTCAAGCTCTGAGCAAGCATACTTCTCTGTCCTAAGCTCATGGCGGTATTGGTCTCTGCGATATGGGTGGCAACAAATATCTTTGTTGACCCGTTTATGAATCCCATGTCCTGTGCAAGCCTTACACTGGTACCCACAAGCATCCAAGCCATGCGATCAGATCTTCTCATAGCACTGAGACCAGTGAGTCCTTCAGTAGCATCTTCATCTTCTCCAAGATCCTGACCCCCAAGATCCGAATTCCTTGATGTAGCTGGCATGTTCGCATAATCTGACCATCTCCAATGGATTGCTCTTGGATTCCATTCAGTGAAGAGTAAAAAGGCAAGAACTGTACCCACTGAGCGCGTTGATGCTTCAGCCCAGATGGTCTGGGAAATGAGACGCTGACAATAAATCCATAAACGTTCATGCAGTTGTATGTTTCTCGAATTCTTGTTTATGTTACAATTATCATCGTCACCGAATGGATGATAACGTGAAGAGATTGTAAGGATCGCACACAGAAGAATTGGATAGCCAGCAAGAACGCCTGGTGATTGCAACTGTTCAGGAATGTGTGGGAAGAATGGGTGCATTGTCAAGAAGAAAAGATGGATCAAACGCTCAGCTTCAGTATCCGTCAGCATCTTTCCTTCACCGATATATTCGATATCGCTCAGAGACTTCGAAGGATTTGGTCTCACATTAGAGCCTCTTTCCACTGGTGGAACGCTGGTTGGTGTATTACCCTTGGGTCTAATCAACGGAGCAATATTATCTGAAGGATCTGCTGGACCATCTAGACGTTCAACTTCAAGTTGTTCATGTTTATCGCGACCATCGATATGGTCTCTGTCGTCAGCCCTTGCAATGGTACCCGCGGCCCTAGCAAGGAATACAAGGGCACCTTGCATGGTCGTCAACTCAGATCTTGGTGGTGGAACATGTTCTTCAGATATCTGTGTGGTAGTTGAGTTGGCACGCTCCTGAAAAGATGTGAGAGGAGGCAGATCGGGAAGTTCAGTTGGTTGTGGTGCACTTAGGGCAAGTGGCACTTGTGTCCCAGACTGTGAAGCAGCTGGAGCGCTAAGAGATCCTCCCAGCCGACCCAAAACATGTTGATCTGGAGAAGTACTCATTCTATTCACCGGCACAGGTAACTGTCCGCTAAACAGCGATGTCGTATCTTCATGCTTCATCCTCTTCTGCGGGGGCTGTGCCCCTCCACGCCGACTCTCAGCAAAGACACATTCTTTCCTTTCTCTCTTACAGCGAGCACATGGCGGGTCATTAGGAGCCTCAACTGGTCCAAGGTCACAGCGCACTTTCCGCGTGCGGCAGTTAAGGCATGCTTTATAGTTCCTGCGGAATCGCTTATCCTCTTCGTTCATCAGCCACCCTAGCCCAGGCTTTCCTTCGGGAGTCTGTTCTTCTTTCTTTCGTTATATTTGTTGTTGATGTTTTGCTCGAGTTTCCGCCCGTTGCCGCTTTTTCCCCCCGATTGCCGTCGTGCCCGCCAAACTTTCTTCTTTAGACTGTGGCACGACAGGATGCAGTGAGGCGTTGAAACATTGGAACATTGGAACATTGAAGGTCGAATCCTGATTAGAGACGGTATTTGGAACCTACGATGATTCCTCCTTGCTCCTTCCTTGCGTACGACGTATGTACTGTATAGCGCGTAATGTCCTTCTTCGCACCAGTTACATCCTACGACTTTCATATCTACTATCATTACAAGGATAAGCCCTCTAGACTGGAGGCTATCGCTCTGAAAAATTCTATCGCTACGAATTTTAAAGAAGAACTTGACAATGATAAGGTCATATTGAAAGTTCTCAGATTCGAGGATATAAGAGGACCGCACGTTGTTTCCTACTTTGAAGTTGATATTCAGGACCCATTGGTGTTCATAAAGTTCTTTTCTTGGCTTCAGCTCAACCATGGGACATTGAGTGTGCTGATCCATCCAAATTCGGGTGACACTTATAAAGACCATACGGAGAATGCGGTCTGGTTAGGCCATAAGCTGCCATTATTGGACCATACGCTAGCTGGCCTGAACTTCACGCCGGATTTTGGATTTCCTTCCAGACAGTTGATAAGCGAAGGGTTCTACGAAGACCCTGAACAGTACTCCAAACGAACAGTTATAAGATTACTAGACGCTGGACCGCTAGATGACTTCTACCAAAAGTAGTCTGTTTATATATAATGTATTCATTTATAGGTGGAACACAATATAATTTGAGCTCCCTCTTCTAGCTCCTCTAGCCTCCCCATGAGCCTAGATATACGCAAATTTAGACCCCTCCCCCCCTAAGGACAGAACTTCTTCGTGAACGGAATACCCCACCTAATAATTATCTATTATTAGCAGTGATTCATCACTGTTCTTTCCCCAATATGACCAGTGAACATCTATTCATTTAGGGCTTTACTGGATCCCTGGATATCGAAGCGACAAATATATAAAACTGTGGCACAGCCTGCGATTTTGAAGGTGGCCTTATATAAAAAAACACTGACCGATTCTGGTCTGTTCCCTTCACATCACTTAATCAATTATCACTGTCCGAGCTTCAGGGACACGTAAACGGCAATGTCTTTCTTCCCACCGGTCTCGTCTTACGACTTCCATATCTACTACCACCACAGGGACATACCATCTCGTAAGGAGGCCATCGCATTAAAGAACTCGATTATTTCCACTTTCAAAGAAGAGCTGGATAATGATAAAATCATCTTGAAAGTTCTAAGAGATGAACAGATTAGAGGACCGCATATCACTTCATTCTACGAGGTCGATATTGAGGACCCATTGATCTTTGTAAAGTTCCTTTCGTGGATTCAATTGAACCATGGGTCTCTCTCTGTGTTGATACATCCAAATTCTGATGATACTCACAGGGACCATACAGTCAATGCTGCTTGGTTGGGACAAAAACTACCACTTCTGGATTACATGTTGAAGGGGATAGATTACGACCCAAACTTCGGGTTTCCTTCAAGGGACTTGATCAACAAAGGCTTTTATGAAGATCCAGCACAATATTCAAAATCCATCATGATCCGTCTTCTGGAACAAGGCCCAGAAGATGACTTCTACAACAAAGAAACAAGTTGAATCACTACAATAGGATAAGGATAATGGGAAATATACAAAATACAAATTACACACATTCAAACTGGAAGTATAGGCTCTAACTTTCAAGTCTTAATAGAAGCAGCTTGGACCTCAGTCTCGTCTTTACCATAGAACTCTGCATTCTCATCAGCCAGTATAACGGTGTCCTCACCGAGCTGAGAAATATCAAAGCCAGTAGAAGCCAGATACTCAAGGAAAGCGGCATCTTCGTTTTGCATAGCGGCTTGGTCAACTGGTGGAAGGCAGAAGATGGCGAGAAATGCTGAAACAAGACCCAAGGAGGAAGCCAACCACCAGGCGGACCTAACACCGTGCTTGTTGACTAATGGAGTGAAGACGTAAGTACCCGTGAATGCACCAACTTTACCAATAGCAGCGGCCATACCGTAGTATTGACCTCTAACAGGGGTACAAGATGTTTTGGAAGCCAGCAAACCAATGTTATCACCTGGACCAAACTCACCTAAGGTCATAAAGATACCGTAGGCAACGACGAACCCGGCAACGTGCTTCTGTAAACTCTCAAATGTACCGGCCATAATATAACCAATCATGGATTGCAACGTGACACCAACAGCCAGAGTGATACGTGGACCAAAGTAATCAGCAGAAATCGCACCTAAAAACGCACCAGGCAAGTAGAATAGGTTAAGAACAACGTTCCAACCAAAAACTTGGTACAAGTTCTTATCGTCATAAACACCAGCAAGGACATACGAAGAAAACAGACCGAAACCGTAAGCGGAGTAATCATAGATGAACCAAATCAAAGAGACAACCAACAATCTAAACCAATAAAACTTTATCACAGTCCAGTACGGGATTCTGACTTTCTGGAACTTGGTCTTCTTGAAAGTCTCACCTTCCTTGTAATACAGACGTAGTATAAACAAAGAGATAGGCGGAATCGCACCAATACCCAAAGTGACTCTCCAGACTGGTGTCAAATGGTCTGGTGTACAGATCCAGAGTAACACCATTGGTACAAAGGAAGAGACCACAAATCCGAAGTCAATCATAAAGTTAGTGAACCAACAGAACCATCTATTTCTCTTACCTGGTGGTAATAATGCCGAAGCTTCAGCACATGCAGTGGAACCAGCTGGATATTCAGAACCGATACCGATACCCAAGAAGAATCTATACACGGTCAACGCGATAAGCATACCATGGATATCGTTTGCATTTTTACCCCAAACACCGGCCGTCAAGATGGTCATGATGATAAGGAGGATGGTACCAACCAGCATTGCAGTCTTTCTGGAGTGATAATCAGCGACATAGCCAAACACAAGCATACCGACAACTGTACCGACAAAAGCGATAGAAGTGACATTTCTAATGGCGTTAGATTCTTTGTACTCAACTGGATACAATATGGAGAGACATGTGGAGACAGTACCGATGGAATTATTCACGTAACCATCGGAAAACAAACCAGAACCAGTCGTGATGATTGGCAAGTACTTTTTGAACTTACCAACCTTGTCAGCTTCAGCCATACGAACATGATATTCCTCTTCTGACTCAATGGCTTCTCTGTCCGCTTTGGTCAAAGTGATCTCCTTCTTTGCTCTTGGAATCCAACCAGTGAGAAGCTCTTTTGGGCTCCTTGGTATATCTCTAAAGTAGGACATTGCATGTGATTCTGGTTACTTCTAGTGAACTATCAAACTGTACAATTCGAGCGGATTCTCATAGCTTTTTATACTCCCTCGGTTTTCCTCCTAATGCATCTACCCACCACATCGGATAAAACAGTTGACACGTGCAAAAGCTTAACGCAGAATTCTTGCATGCAATGGGAGAGAAAACGTTTCTGGAGAGCCTTGCCTGGGTGCTCTTTTCAATCTCTCGTTATAGGTTCAGCTGAACCAACTATGATTCCTAAGACAATGGACGCTGAACTGTGGGTCCGGAGATCTGTCAATCTATCTGCTGTCATGATAAGAAATGTTGCTACCGCTTTCCTTTTCCGTAAAACCAAGTTTCAATTCTACGGCAAATGATAAGACCGTTCACAGGCGGCATCGGGGGTAAAAAAAAAAAACAAAAAAAAAAAAAACATCTGCATAACGTGGGAGGTCAAAAGACAATAGGAAATGGATAACGCAGTTAGAAAAGAACCAGGCACATGAGACTGTAGTGATTAATAGCATTCGGCATCTGCATAGTTTCAGTCTGGTCCCACGTTGTGTAGAGCTTTTAATGGGATACACACGCATTATATTATAGGAGGGGCACGACAATATGTGATCTACCGGGTTTCACTATCTGACATAATCCTTCAAAGGTTCCATAGGTGCATCCAATTCAATGATCTCAGGGTGCTCTGGAGATCTTCGGAATGAAGCGTAACGGTTAGATCATATAGACCTGGATCAGAGGCCCATATGGGTGTCATGTTAACGCCGATGGGTGGTGGGTGGGCGGTCTTCGTTTCGGTGGGCCAAGGGGCAGCGGGGGCAGTATGGCCAAAAGAGACTGACCGCCAACCTTCAGGTTCATGCACTATGAGCTTCTCATTTTGGTTCGTGAACAGGAAGGTTTTTAGAGAGACACAGTACAAACAGCTCTTGGGAGCACAGAAACGTGGTGTAAATGAATTGGTAGACACTAAGATATAAGCCCATCGCTGCTCCTCAATGCATCCACCTCTTTGCAACTTTTGACACAAAATCCCAACGGAATTTTGTACCACGTTTCTGGCGCCCTGATTTTCCGACTCAGGACTCTGCTGCTCAAACCAATTACAGAAGGGTCGTGCAAAACCACAAATTTCTGCTTACATAATCTATATTTTCGTGGCTCTCAACTCCATGACGGTCAGGTTAATCGTACAGATGGAACTTTCCCGGGAGAAGTTACTTTACAGAAGGGAAGAGAAAGCAGTGGCAATAGAGTAGTACAGTCATGTCAGAGATATCAGAGTGAGTACTGTTACTACAGTAGACTATGTATGTTGCTAACATAGGCGTCACTAGGTTCTTTGCACGCACCCCAAGAGTTACCAGATTTCTTTTCTTATCCACAATCACCATTTCTTCTTCCTGTGTCCTTGGGCTATTACCACCACAGTATATCATTCTATCATGGAGATCCGTAAAGGATAACTGGGAAATATGGCGCCCCGTGACATCCCTATTTTTTGCCAATATGAGTCAATTGAGCGGCTTGATGGACATCTATGCTCTATACTCGTTTTCTAAGGGAATCGAAGAAGGTAAATTCTTCCACAACACCGCTGATTATGCATTCTATCTTTTCTTGGTGATCCCATTGATTCAGTTTTGTTCGCTATTCTTGAGCACAGGAAGCTTGTTACTCCCATTCGTGTCTGCATTGACTTACACGTGGTCTCGAACCAATAGGTATAACCAAGTGATGGTTTACTTCATTAAAATCCAAGCTGAATACTTGCCGTTGGCTATGTTGATCTTTACATTCTTGTTATTTGGCGGTGAACCGTTCTTCTCTGCACTCTCTGGTCTTTCAGCAGCTTACTTCTATCAGTGTCTAGAGAGTAAGACTCTGGGCCCTGTATATGCTTGGATTGTTTCAGTGTTGGGTGTTGACATCACTAGATCTGGGCAGACCCAGAGAGTAGGCACTATTCATACTATCAACCAGACTGAGGGTTCATTAAAGGCACCTAAATGGTTCGCAAGCATTGTCGACTTCATCGTAGGCAATGGAAGGCCAGCACCGGTTAGAAACAGAGGAAATGTGAATTCTCTCAACGGCTCTTCTCGTATTGGTGGTTTTAGCAACTTGGAAAAGTCGAGCTCGGGGAGTTCTTCAGGGTTCAGTTTTGGTGGGTCTAATACCTTTAAAGGTAGTGGACATAGACTTGGTTCTGAATAAGATTTAGGTTGCTAAATGGATAGGTATAAATAGCAAATCATGTATAAATACCGTAGAAACACCAAAAAATAGTCATATAAAGTTCAGCTAACGAATCGAATAGGAGTGGCATATGCCTACCTCGATGTAATGAATGCTTCATTCTTCTTGAAGCAGTAAAACTCTAGCATGAATTGCATGAATTCATCCAAGAAGCAATAGAGCATCCAATACGAGCCAAAACTCGGCTTACGCTCCATAGATAAGTGACGTAAGACGGTAGTAGCGACGAATTTGAAGTTGAGTGAAAACTTCGTGAACGAGCAGATGTCAAATTGGACGAATAGCTCAATCATAAATTGAACTATCTTGATTTTTTGATTGTTGACCTTGCTATGGTTGCATCTGATTTTATAGTATTTTAGCAAAGGATCCTTATCACTGACATTCGAAGCCTCATATGCGGGGTCCAGCACCATTGGAAACGTAGAGATTAAAGTCAACGCGTCATCAGGCAAGGATAATGTCTCCTTGATCAATGATATGATGTCCAAGTTATACCAATCCATCAACATAGAACCAATGACATCTCCTCTTTGAATGGAATTGTGGAAGTTATTAAGGAGCAGATCACTCTTGAGAAGCATAGATGAAACCACTTTCAACCTTGGATCCTCTGAATCTGTTTCCTGTGTGAATTTTTGATCATAGAGAAACTGTTCAAAGATATCATCCAGTTGACTGATCCGTGGGTGCACGATGATCTTGAACCTGATAGTGTCATCTATGTAGGTAGCTTTCTCCTTAACACTCTGCTTCTCAAACCAAGAAACCTTATCCCTCTGCATACGGACATTGACATAACAATATTTGGCACCAGTTTTACTCCCAACACGTCGAGTGGGACATTTGAACACAGTCTTGACCAACTTACCCATCTCAGCTACACCAACCATGGGATCACCGTAATGACGTTGGAAATATAGCTTTGTATCGTCATACATGACACACTTTTTGATGACACAATTTTCCACTGTTTCGTACAAGTTCAACAGGCAATGAATAGCAAGAGCTCTTCGTTGGACTTTTGGACTGATGAGCCATCGATCAACCACAATCTTGAAGTCTTGAATCGAAGCTGAACGGTATTGAAGGACACTATCAAAGAGATGTTGGAAATCAGCCATCTCGACGGGGACGCCAACTCACTACGGGATCCTCCCCAGGTACCGAGTGTAGTCGTCATGGCGATTAGACGAGCAGCCTCTGTGACCATGGGCAAAAACCTTGCAAGGGGAGTTTGATGTACTTTTTAACATGATACTTGATCGAAAGGGTAATGGTTATGAGCTGAAAGTGATGCGTCAAGTTAGTGAGCGTGTGGTTGGTTGCTAAGAGATACCAGAAGAGCCAAATAGATCATGATACGGTTGTTTGTTGTTTGTCATAACTTATTTGATATGACTTACTTGAACTCAGAAATAATGATCTTACGTCTACAATGCTAATTCTTTGCACTCCAAATAATAACTAATGAGATCTTTCCCCCCCAGATCTGGCAGTTGGATGTACATTCAGTTCCGACAAAATCTCCCCGGATATGCCAATATCCGATTGCCTGAGTGCCCGGAAATCACGGTCAGCTCTGCCCAGGCGGAGACCTGAAGCGCCCTCTGGGCAAAGGAATTTCCACCTGGCGTGAAATATCCCGCTACGTTGGAGGGCTGACACCACCGGTCGAGGGGCGGTTCCTCTGTAAAGGCATTTCCCCAACAAAGAAAGTCCCCAATCGTTGAAGCGGGTATAAATTGCGACTATCTTATTATTGAAATGGTGTATAGACAAGTCTCTATGGTGCAATTGATCGGTAAGTCATGATTTCCGTGCGGGTATTAACTGTTCAAGAACCCTCGGTCGATGGATTCAGCGCGCGTTGTGCCTGTGGTTGCCCGAGGCTTTCCATTCATCCCCACAAAATGGCTGACACTAAACAATGATCAACAGTATATAAAGGGCCCAGAAGACCGTTGAACGGAAATTTCGAGGTATCAGATACGCACCATCCTAGCTGCTCAACAACAGATGTTCAAGAGAATGGCAAGGGCGCTCTCAACACATACGCCAAAGTTCAAGGGCGAGACATACAAGTTCCAGGACCAGTTACCATCTTTGCCAGTTCCGACTTTGGAGGCCACCAAGAAGCGCTATTTGAAGTCCATCAGGCCATTTGTCAAATCCGAGGCTGAATACAAGCAGCATGAGTCCCTGGTGAACGATTTCTTCGAGACCCAAGCGCCAGTGCTCCACAGCCGTTTGTCTGAGCTCCAAGCTAAATCAAGAAACTGGTTGTCCAATTACTGGGACGACTACGCCTATTTGCAGTACAACGACCCAGTGGTTCCATATGTTTCCTACTTCTATGGTCATAAGGACTTGCCACATGAATTGCGTGCAATTGGCAAGAATCAAGTCTATAAAGCTGTCGCTCTTATCGAGAAAGTCACTGATTTTGTCGAGTTGCTAAAGAACGAAGCTTTACCACCTGAGGTTATCCGTGGTACTCCGTACTGTATGAAGTCGTTTCAGGCAATGTTCAACAACTGTCGTTATCCAAAGGAGCTGGGGCAGGACTCGAACGCGTTCTATTCCCCTGAAGAGAATGGATTCATTGTTGTAATTAAGAACAACCACTTCTTTAAGTTGTACACTCACAACGGGAAAGAGAGATTGCCATCCAACGAAGTCCACAAACAATTGATCCAGATCATTGAGTTGAGTAACAGACTTTCAAAGGGCAAAGCCGTCGGTGCATTGACCAGCCTCCCAAGGGATCAATGGTTCCACGCCTACCAGGAGTTGAACAAATCTCCAATCAATGTCGCTTCTATCACCGATATCCACAAGTCTGCTTATATCATCACTTTGGATGAGGATCAACCAGTGACATATGAGGATAGAGCTCATTTTAGTTGGCACGGTGATGGTGAGAACAGATTCTTTGACAAGCCTGTTCAGTTCTTTATCGCAAAGAACGGTTATTCTGGATTCCTTGGGGAACATTCCTTGATGGATGGTACACCAACTTTGTTGTTGAACGAGTTTGTCAACAGAGAGTTGAGAAAGTTGAAACCACATGAGTTTTTGAAATCCTTGGAGTATGGCATAACTGCTGAATCCCCTGTGAAGGCTGAGCAATTGAGATTTGAAGTTTCTCCTGTTGTCGAGAGTGCTATTGTCGATGCGAAGGCTAACTTCAAGGCGGAGATTGATAACCACGACGTGGCGGTGTTGCACTATAACAAATATGGTAAGAACCAGATCAAGCACTTCAAGATTTCCCCAGATGCTTTCATCCAAATGATTATGCAGTTAGGTTTCTACAAGTTGACTGGAACAGTGTGGCCAACATATGAAGCTGCTTCAACTAGAAGGTTCTACGGTGGACGTACTGAAGCCACACGTTCCGTCTCTGAAGAGTCTTTGAAGTTTGTTCAGAACTGGGAGAACCCTCAAATCTCCGATGCCCAACGTGCCATTGACTTCCATGATGCTATCAAGTCCCACTTGGACTTCATCAAAGCTGCTACAAACGGTGAAGGTTGTGATCGTCACTTGACTGGACTCAAGTTCCAATTACAGCCAGGTGAGACTCCGCATGCCCTTTTCTCTGATCCATTGTACAACTACTCTTCAACATGGTTGATCTCTACTTCACAGCTTTCTTCCAACTTCCATGATGCTTATGGTTGGAGTGAAGTGAACCCTATAGGTTGGGGATTAGCTTATCAGGTTAATGATGACTTCTTGCACATCAACGTGTGTACTAGACGTTCTTCAGGAAATAAGTCTGAACAGTTGAAGTACTGCTTGGAACAGGCTGCAACGGAGATCTTTAAGGTGTTGACCAAGCAACAGAAGGCCAAGTTGTGATATTTATAATGTATAGCTAAAGGATTTATTTGTGGAGTTGACTAAAGTAGAAAGTGGAAGAGCTGTATCTGCTACCTGGCACCTGCATTAAAGTACATGGTCGGAACTCGGCTGGCTATGATGAAAGAAAGGTACGAAAAAATTAGGCTTCTAAGGGGGCTGCTTATTGGTTGCGAGAAACACCCATTTTCTTGCGGCTGATGGAATAGATAAATTTTTTGAAAACGACACAATTTAACAGACCTCAGCAACTTCAGCAAACAACCACAATAACAGAAGAGCTGCGGAAGATGATAACGACGCTGAGTGTCCAGGGAATGACCTGTGGTGCGTGTTCATCGAGCATAAGCAAGGCACTTGAAGGCATTGATGGTGTCTCGAGCGCAGTGGTGTCACTAATAACGGAAGAAGCGGTTGTCCGTCATGGTCGCAGAGTCACACCAGAGCAGTTGAAAGAAATCATCGAAGACTGTGGCTTTGAAGCTCAAGTAGTGAATACTGTACCAGATGATTCTCGTGAAGTTCAAGGCTCCTGTAGGACAAGGCTGAAGATCTCCGGGATGACTTGTGCAAACTGTACACGGTCGATTACTAAGGCCATACAACCACTGCAAGGGGTATCCAAATTCGATATCAGCCTGATTACTGAAGAGGCTGTTGTTGAGCATAGCGACTCTATAACTGCAGCACAGCTCAAAGAGAAGATTGAAGACTGTGGATTCGACGCGGAAGTGACCGAAACTACCACATTATCACACGATGAAGTGGTAGAGACTGTGATATCTGTTAAAGGGATGACATGTGGCGCTTGTACTAGCTCGGTCACAAATATGTTGAATGATCTTAGCGGTGTCGTGGGTGCAAGTGTCTCACTTATAACAGAGCAAGCGTTGGTGAAGCATTATAAATCACTGGGTGCTGATGAGCTTTGCGAAGCAATCGAAGATTGCGGGTTTGACGCTAGGGTGCTGGAAACTCTTGACAGTGAACAGAGCCCACTGATGGAGACTACCAACTTCGAAGTTGATTCTATTGAAGGCATTGAGGCATTGAATGCATCTAATGGTGTCATTTCTACTTCTCTGATTGGTGATAAATGCCTTGCAATCAAATATGACTCAAACGTCACCGGTGTTCGTGATCTGATCGCTGCAATGAGAGAGTTAAATATCAATGCTACTCCACAAAAAGTTCTTGATGCAAGCTCTCAACTTGAAACTCTTAAGAAGCTCAAAGAAATCTCCTTCTGGAAGTGGAATTTCATCAAGACAGCTGTTGTGGGGTTCCCAATGTTTGTTGTACATCATATCCTTTCACTATTTGGTATCAGCCTTTCCTTACATCTCTTTCATGGTGTATACCTGCAATCAGTCATCGAATTAATTCTGTCGACTTACATCCAGTTCACTGTGGGTCTATTTTTTTGGAGAAATGCGATAAGTTCATTCAAACATGGGTCTGGTACCATGGATACTTTAGTTTGCATCTCTACAAACATCTCATACTACTTTTCCATATTCACTATGTTTCTGTGCTTCATTAATAACAGTACCGAAATGGCTCCACACACATTATTCGAAACTGCTGTGCTCTTGATGAACTTTGTCTCTTTGGGTAAGTGGCTTGAATCAAAGGCCAAATCTGAAACTTCAACCGCTTTATCCAAATTGATCAGCTTGACATCTGCCGAATGTACGATTGTGGAAGACGTTGACACGTTTGACCCGGCTACTGGTGTTGTTAGCGGTAAGACAATAATCATCCCAATAAACTATCTCCAGGTCAATGACATCGTTGATATAAAGCCAGGAGAGAAGATCCCGGCGGATGGTATCATCCTACATGGTGCTTCTGAGATTGATGAATCTTTGTTCACGGGTGAGTCTTTGCCAATTCCAAAACATATTAATGACAAAGTCATTGGTGGATCCATCAACGGTGTGGGTCACATCTTTGTCAGAGTAGCAACTACATCTGAAAATTCCCAATTGTCTAAGATTATCAAATTGGTCAAAACCGCCCAGATGAATCGCGCTCCAATCCAGTCATACGCTGATTATATAGCATCCATCTTTGTTCCTACGATTGTGGTCCTTTCCCTGTTGACTTTTTTTGGTTGGCTCGTTTTGTGCCACATCTTACCCAATCCGCCAGCAGTTTTCAACGATGCGAATGGTGAAACATACATATGTCTCAAGATTGCCATCTCAGTGATTGTTGTGGCTTGTCCATGCGCCCTAGGATTGGCCGCACCAACTGGTATAATGGTTGGCACAGGTGTTGGCGCCTCCAACGGCATCCTGATCAAAGGAGGCAATGTCCTTGAGATTGCTAATGATATCGACGTCATTCTTTTTGATAAGACTGGTACTTTGACATTGGGTGAAATGATTGTGAAAGAGGCACACCTCTTGGGTGGTATGGACAAAGAAATCCTGATGCAGCTTATCGGTTCAACTGAGAGTAAAAGTGAACATCCGATAGGTGTGGCTATTACACATGATGCTAAGACAGCGTTGGGCGTCGACAGCTTTATGGCGGTGGTGGAGGATTTTGAAGTACAGATTGGTAAGGGCCTTGTTGGAAATGTGACTTTTAAGGGAAAGAAGTACAATGTTGAAGTTGGTAACTTGAAGATGTTTTCCGATGAATTCTTAAAGTCAGATCCAGTGTTTTCACAACTAAGGATCGATTCAGATAATACATTGGCGCACGTTGTCATCAACAACCAATATCAGGGGTATCTGGAGCTACAAGACATGGTCAAGAAGGATTCAAGAGCTGTTATCTCGTATTTCAAGTCACAAGGATACGAAGTTGCTATGGTTACTGGTGACTCTCAGAAGGCTGCGAATAAGATTGCATCTCAAGTGGGAATCCCGATGCGTAATGTGTATGCTGAGATTTCACCATATGGTAAAGAGCAACTTGTTCGTGACTTTCAGAACAAAGATCTCACTGTTGCATTTGTTGGTGATGGTATCAACGATTCCCCTGCATTGGCTACTTCTGATTTGGGTATTGCAATTGCTTCTGGTAGCGATATTGCCATTGAAGCTGCCGATATCGTCATACTGAAAAACGAAGCAAAGCTGAGTGGTGTTTCTAGTGCACTATCTATAGCTGTTAAGACCTTTAACAAGATCAAATGGAACTTCTTCTGGTCTTCTGTCTATAACTTGATTATGGTTCCATTGGCTATGGGCGTCTTGATTCCTTGGGGTATCCAAATGAGTCCACTTGTTGCGGGTATGTCGATGGCTTTGAGTTCTGTGAGCGTGGTGATTAATTCTCTATTCCTCAAGAGATGGACTGCACCAGATGTCTCCCAGTATGTGTCGATGGATGATGATGAAGATTTCGATGTTGAGAGCGGACAGAAGCGTTCCAAGAAGTGGAATTTAGGAAAGAGTATCAAGGGAATGCTAAATTCTAACAAGACGAAAGAGCAGGATATCGAGTTACAAGAGGGTCTCTTGAGATAAAATGTTGTATATAGAAATGTCATAGTGCTCTTGTTGTGTGAAGCTTTGTATGTGATGCGCTTACCTTACTGGGCAGCCGTCAGCGACCAAGCGGAGTTGGCGCCCCGCATGGTGCGCCATCTTGCATTGTCTCTACACAAAGATTAAGAAGAAAACTCTCATTCTCAATCCGAAGTGACTCATAACATAACTTCAGATTTGCTAGAGCATAATCATACTAATATGAACATTGCTAAAGATACAACAAACGAGATTACTCGCAGAAATTCAAATGGTTCTTTCGAGAGTGCAAACACAGATTTAACAGACCTAGACCTCACAAATGATAGCGATCTAATAGAGATTCAACTCTTTCAACAGCCAGATGACTCTAAGTCGGTTAATAAGCTCAGAAGATCATTCAGCCTCGTTAGACAGCTGACAAGGGATAATAAGTCTATTCTGGATGAGGAGAAGGTGAAGAATGAAGATCCAAACTATGTTCTCTCCAAACAACTTACAATCACTGATGCTGCCAAATCCATCCAATCTAGAGCTGAAGGGGAAGCGAACCAAAAACAACATGATGAAAAGTTACCAGTGGTGGAAAGAGTTTTCACAAAGAAGTCTGACGGTACTCCTGATGAGCCTCCTGATGGTGGCTACGGCTGGGTTTGCTGCTTTTCTGCTGGATTGATCCTCTTCGCAACATGGGGAAGCAACAGCGCCTTTGGTGTTTACCTTGCTTACTATATTGACAATGATGTGTTTCCTGGGGCAACCAAGATGGATTTTGCATGGATTGCCGGCCTGATTGTCTGCATGGGTCAGGTCTTCTCACCAGTGGCTTTCGTCTTGGTTTCGCTGATAGGGCTCAAGACCACAATGTTCATAGCCATTGCCATCCACTTCCTTGGATACCTACTCGCATCTTTTGCTACAAAGCTCTGGCAGCTATACATATGCCAAGGATTATTGGTTGGCTCGGCATATTCACTCATTTGTGTTCCGGCAATCTCTATTATACCTGAATGGTTCTTGAAAAGAAGAGGGTTGGCGTCCGGTTTGATGTGTACAGGAACAGGATTAGGTGGCTTATTTTACTCTTTGACCGTGAATGCTTTGATTCAGTCAACAGGAGACCAGAGGTGGTCGTTGAGATTTGTGGGGATCACCACAGCAGTGCTACTGACATTAGGTGCCTGTTTAATTAAGAAGAGAAAAGAGTCAACAGAAATCAAGCTTCGGAGCGCACTGAAAGCTATGTTTAATCCAAAAGTATATTCGACAGTGAGATTGTGGTCCGTTTCTCTTTGGTTTGCTTTCTCCCTTCTGGGTTATAGCATAACATTATTCTCTTATGCCTCTGTCGCAACTTCTGTTGGTCTCAGCCAGAAGCAGGCCTCTGTTCTTACAGCAGTAATGAATGCTGCGCAGACAGTAGGCCGTCCCTTTATTGGTGTTGTTGCTGATCGTTGGGTTGGACGTATTAACTACACAGTTATCCTGAACTTTGTTGTGATGGTGTTAATTTGGGCCTTCTGGAAGAGTTGTCGTTCCTTTGCTTCATTCTTGATCTGTGGTATCTTGTTAGGTCTATTTTTAGGCGTTGGAAACGTCATGAACCCTGTTCTCACCGCAGATGCTTTTGAGTTAGATGAATTTGGGTGTGCTTGGGCTACCCTGAACGTTATGATGGGTATCTTCTCTTTGTTTTCTGAAGTGATCGCCCTTTCGCTCCATGATAAGAAAATTCAGAATCCCTATGAACGGGCCCAATGGTTTGCTGGACTCATGTTCCTTGTTGGTATTCTTTTGCTTCTCCCACTGCGAGAGTTTCAGGTGCATCAGATACTAAAGAAGAGAAGAGCTGACACGGAAGCCGAGTTGAAAACAGCGTGTCTACATGTTACTCTGGACAGTGATCCAGAGCAGGTTACAAAAGACGACAAGAAGGAGAGAGAGTCAGACTTGAAGGAGCTTCTTGCAAATTATGAAGCTATGTCTGCTCGTACTCCGAAAGGTTATCTCTTCCGCACTATTTATCCTATAAAAGTCTGATAATCTGTTGTTTGAATAGGCTAGTAGTGCAAATGTAAACAAGAGAACTCGAAAAATGTAAACAAGCCGAAACATCAACAAAGAAGATCAACACGAGAACAGGGCGGCTTGAGAATGGGCGACACAGTGCTCCAAATTGAGCGCATTTATGGTACCTCATCGAATGGGCTACTCAATTTCTCCGTTTCAAATAACCTCGTGGCATATATTGCCAGCGGTGGTGTCGTTGCGGCACATATAGATAGAGAGACAGGTCATCTTTCCAGTCAGCGGTTCTTCTGTGCAAACAATGCCAGCACATCACAACAGTCTATACAGACCAGCGCATATTCGTATCTGAACATGATTCAGCAGCCTCATCCCGCAGAGGACAAAGACAGTTTTGGAATCCCCAAGCTGGCACAGACGGTTGTGATTAATGAGACACAGACCTTGAGTGAGGTCAGCGCAAATTCCACACCGAAGGGCCAACAACAGAAGATGAAAACCATTTCATGCATTGCATTATCTCCTGATGGGAGGCTCCTCGCTGTTGGAGAAAGTGGTAGCCACCCACGTATCTTGTTGTTCTCATTGGCACCTGACTCGAACGCTTTTCCTTTCTTGAACATATCTGAACACAGCTTTGGAATTAGTGCCCTTCATTTCTCACCTGACTCCAAGTACTTGTTGAGTATTGGTGATGCGCATGATGGATTTTTGTACTTGTGGAAATTGAATGGGTTGAACGCCACTATTATGGGTGTAAATAAGTGCACTTCTCAGATCAACGGGGTGTTGTGGAATGAGGATATCATTGTCACATATGGTGTCAGGTACATCAAGACATGGAAATTTCAAGAGTTTGAAAAGAAGTCCATGATTCACGGTAAGAATGTGATATTAGGTGACTTCATTAACGGTAACTTTGTGTATGCCACACCGGTGATGACCCCCCACCGTGAAGATGATATCCTGTTTTTAACCTCACTGGGTGAGATTTGTGGTTATGACTGTGTGTCTAACTGTTTGACTCTTAGATATAGACATGAGGGAGACGCTAAGATGGGTGCCATCTTGAGTGATTTTTACACGAATAGAATGTGGGTCGCTTCCGATAAGATCACTGAACTGCCAAATGGTGGGTTGGATCAAGTCCTGCTTAAGGAGAATGATGGAAATATCGATTCTCCCTCTAAGGTAAAGTTTGTTGCCCCAATCTCATGTGTTCACCAACTATCTGAGAGATTCTTGATCTATATCACATCAAATGAAGAGATCCAATTATTCAACACTGAAACGCAGGAATCAACGCACCTCATAGATTCGCTTTCTAAGAGCGTGAATGGTGTAAAAAAGACATCCTCAGGTACTGTCATTAGCTGGACGAAAGAAGGAGTGTTGAAGAAGATTGACGAAAAAACACTTGATTTAAAGGATTACGCAAAAATTGTCATACCAAGTGTACCTAACATGGTTATTGAGAACCACATAACATCATTAGATTTAACATCTTATGGCGACGTCATTGCAGGTGATGCATATGGTAACTTAAGCATTTATGACAGCGATGGGACTATGACGTTCACCATTCAAGCACACGAGTACTCGATCAATGATCTCACGTTCTTTGAGATTGACCATTTTCAGTTCATTGTGAGTATCGGCCGTGATCGTATGATTCAAGTCCTAGCAAGAAAGATAGATGGTAGTATCGATAATGCTGAGATTACTACCGACTGGTCAGTTTATCAGACCTTAGCAGATCACAAGGGCAATCTATTACAGTTGATATTCCATATGAATAAGATCTATGTCTCTTCTGCTGACAGATCCATTAGCATTCACAAGTTTGAGGTTGACGGTAGTCTTGTGGCAATCAATAAGGAAAGGACCATTTCTGTTAAGTCAACGCCAACTGCCATCGCCATCTCCAGTGAGGAGATGGTCATCTGTACCATGGACAAGCAAATGACTGGATTCAATCTGAACACGTTGGAATCTGTGAGAAGCTTGAAACTTTTGGATGAAGATAATGAATCCTTATTGGTTGATAATATCATTATAACTGAACAAAATCAGATCATCTGTTCATGTTCAGAGAAGAGCATCAGGGTCTTCCACTACACCAATGGACGTCAGATATGTGTCAACTGGGGTCATTCTGAACCAATCAAGTTTTTAATACAATGCGGAGACCATTTGATAACGCTGAGTAATAGTGGATGTCTCTTTAACTGGTCGTTGACACAGCCTGC
Organism: Williopsis mrakii; assembly: GCA_003706445.3. Taxonomy (NCBI): domain Eukaryota; kingdom Fungi; phylum Ascomycota; class Saccharomycetes; order Phaffomycetales; family Wickerhamomycetaceae; genus Williopsis; species Williopsis mrakii. The sequence goes on from PPLH03000002.1 coordinate 465,683, forward strand.
TCAGGAGACGACACTGAAGTCTACTATCCAGAATTATAATGACATTTCTACGCCACCTAAAGTAACGAGAAAGATCAAGAAACCTGTTTCTCAAAACACGACACCAAGAAGAACACTAAATCACTCGCCATTAACAAGATCACCACAGGGTACAAGGCTACAGTGCACTGCAAAGATGACACCAAGCAAACTAACGACGAATTCAAAAACAACACTATCACCGTCGCCCTCACCATCAGTGAAGGCAACTAGATTATCGCCGAAATCTACCCCCAGCGTCATGAATAAGAGGTCAAGTATACAGGTTTCGAATAAGACAAGATTGCAAGAAAACGGTGACGAGAATCATTTACAGGTCGACGAACTAATACGTCAATTGAAATCATTCAAGACTCATATGGACATATACACCAATGAAGAAGTTATGAGAGTAAAGAAGGAAATCGCATCCATCTTCCAATATGAAGAAGAAATCCTGGAGAAATACAACAATGCCGTTCTTGATGCTGTTAAGCGACTCATAAAATAAATAATGAGGTATAATAAATATATAAATATGATGCATCTTTTCTAGCGCTTTGGCTGTAGTTTAGCTGTATGGATTGGATGGTCTTGTTGTTGTTCGTGAGGTTGTTCAGTTGTTTCAACTTTCTTCCTTGCATTACTTATCATCAGTTGGAGAATTCTCTTATCATCTTCCAAAACACTTTCCTGTTTCCATCTGGCATCGGCTCTTGCAGCAAGAACCTTCATCGCTTGTCTTCTTTTTTCGTCATCTATGAGCTCTTGCAGCGTTGGTGGTTCATACCTAATAAATCTCAACCAACTGGACCAATGTGGATGTAATTGCCTCTGTGACAGCTCCCCAATCATCCTTGATTTGATGCGGTAGTCCACCAAGCGTCTCATCTTTCCATGAGATTCAAGTTGGAATTCCCAGAAGGTGTTTCCCTCTAGATCATAACCGATGAACCATCGGCGACGAAAAGGGACGGAACGGAGGGATCTCCAATGGTGGTACAGCTGTTTCCACTTGGGGACTTTTCCTACTAGTGGATCCATGGTGTTGTCTCTGTGGTGGCTTCTGTTGCACCCGAAGCAGGTGTTTTCCTCTTTGACTGGAGTTTTTGTAGATCGTGGGTGGTGGGGGAAGGACAAAGAAGATAAAAAAAAAATAGGGAACAACGCCCTGGAATCAAATCCCCAGCGCATCAAAAGAAGTGCAAGCCAAAGTGATCAGGAGAGTAGAAAAGATTAGATGAATGGAAAACTTCAGTACATCCCTCCGGTACCCATTCAACTGCATGATGAGGACACAACACATAAAGAAACGTGGGCATCAGACGTCCATATTGGTGATTGCACTGTTGTAACTGGCTCCAATGGAGCCCAGTTTGCTGTATGGACCATAAGAATACACACCACTGCCGGTGGGATGATAAAGCTGTTGAAGAGATATAGCGAGATTGATTCATTGAGGAAGGCTTTAGTCCAGACATTCCCTGATCATGTCAGCGAGATACCTAAACTACCTCCGAAGAAAGTCATAGGCAATCTGAATAACAAGTTCTTGATGCAGAGGAGACGTGGATTGGAGTACTTTGTGAACTGTGTATTGTTGAATCCAGTTTTGGGGAACAGTGAGATTGTGAGGGAGTTTGTTGGTAATGCATAATGATCTAGGTGCCTTTCAATGGCAATTCCAAGATGTAGTAGATGGTGTTCACTACATCATTTGGGTCAAGGCATCTACGCTGGTCAATACTCGCCATGTAAGAATCATAGTAATCGAAGAATTCTCAGTGGATTCATAATACATTTTGTTACCTTCTTGATAGAATTATGACACAAAATGTTCCGAATAGAGAGGTGATATAGGTAGAAAGGAGAACATAAACATAAACCTGAAAAGGCTAGACAAAATAGAACAATAGCTCCCGGTTCTGTCATTGTTTGAGCTTCGTGCAAATGAATACGATGATTATTAATCTCTGACAGTCTCTATATCTCCTCAGTAGGACTATCGCTATTTCTGAAGATCTTGAAACATCAGATAAACATTTGGAATACATACTCTCAAGCGCGTCACCTCAGGATGAGATATCTCATGTATATGATCTTGAAGGATCGCTTGATTCCGAGGCACTCTACTATTCTTGATGTTCAGTGTATACCCACTGGAACTATGTCAGGTTCTTTTTATCCTACTTGTATCATAAATGCATATAGAATCTAGATGCCTTTATGACTTCCATTGATCAGGTTCTCAGGCACTCCAAAGGAATTTCTCCAATTATCATGTCCAAGACTGTTCAGAACCAGCTGAGCTTCAAAACCCATCATCAATACCCTTGGCTTTTTCATCTCTATGCCTTTCTTCATTAATGTCCCACCAATATTTGAAAGTGTCAGTCTCATCTTCGAAGGATCTATCCACGTTCCACGGCTTTGGTGTCAAAATATAGTGAATGTTCTTCACTTTATCGAAGTTCAAGTCGCTATGGATCAGCTTCATTGTTTTCAGATAGTTATAAGCGAAAGATAACCCCACCCAGTTGTTTTTGAAGACATCAGACAACAGAGATTGATCTGCAAAGTCGTAATCTAGGGAATCATCATTTAGCTTTTCCAGAATCTTTTGGTACTTTTCCTTGGAGGGCTCGACCACTTGTAAGCCTCCATTACATATCATCAACCCATTCTTGTTATCAACAGCTGGACCTTTCACACTATCAGGGCGTTTATCATACCAATGGGTAAAACAACAGTTCTCACTGATCCAGTCATTCGGATAATGCGCAAACTTCATGGGGTTACAAACGCAGGCCCAGCCAGCGGCAAATGCCCCCTTGATATCCATGGTTAACAATTCATCCATGTTCTGAATCACAATCATGTCTGAGTCCAGTTGAACGACCCTTTCAAATTGATCCAGTCCGAACGGTTGAAGTTTACTCCAGCAATCATAAAATCTTGGATCATTGCTGTAATCCTTATGCTTGGTGGGTAACAAGTACTTGATACACAATTTTGGAATTCCACGTTCATCTAGAGCTTTATGGCCCTCTGGTGGGAAGGTAGAAGTATACAGAGCCACCAATGGGTATTTTGAGTCTACTTTCTTCAAGGAGTAATCCAGGGCCAATAGACCAGGTAAATAATCCACATTTGTGATCAGAGTTGTCCACACCTTCTTATTTTCAGTCATTGAGTCTCCAAGATCGTCAATCTCAGCGTGGTACTTGTATGTCTATAGATTGCTATTTTTGTAAGTTTCCGTTCTCTTTCTAATAACGGTTTTTAGTTCACAAGATAAGGGACACAAGTCGAACCCCCGCCCCCTCCACCCCTACACTGTCATTGCTTGATTTACCGGATTTAGACATTCTTTTTGTTTTTATTCTTTACGATATGGCTAACATTCAACATACAAATATATTGACAAGACAATTGAAGTTTCGGTGGCATGAAGGGTGATTAATTCTGGAGCAGTGAACACTGAATAATGAAGTCGAATCTGGCAAAGAGCCAGCTACCTGAACTGGCTAGACAAGCACCTGGGCCCTGGGTCTTGCGTGTCACGCTGACGCCGTGCCCGGCTTTCATATGCGCTTTTGATCCTACACCTATGATCAATTCGATTAGATGCAGATCGGTTAGGTCATGATAATTGGAAATTGGTTCATTTAAATTTTCTTATTTACTTGAGATGGTGCATCAGAATAGTTAAAACTGATTTACCGAAGTCTAATATGTCATATGACACCACAGTCACCGACCCCGGCATTGGTCATAACACTGGCATAACTATTAGCTGCTCCAGCGGCCTGCTGATGGATAGATACTCCTGGGCTTTTATATTCGTAGTATTGGTCGGATTTTGGTGTGGCAGTGCAAACTCCGCTATCAGCGAAAGCATCAAGAAATTCATTACCATCAGCAAACTCAATCAGCTTTGGGGCGAATGAAGCCAGTGAACCTTATAGACCATGAGACTGTTACTTCTATTACTCATACCGAGTGCCCTTGCCCGATTGAATGAGACTTATAAGTTACCTTCATTGCCTGATCATTCATCATTAAATCTTATTGAAGACCATGAAGAAAAGGATGAACAACCGCATAACATCACTTGTCATTATATCAAACACATCTCGTCATCGGACCAGTGCTCATTCGCACATGAATACTGCTCTGACTACCATATCGGCTTCATCAACTATGTCGACTGGTACTACTGCGGGTCTCGCCACATGACATCCATCACCTTGTATTCGATAATTCTCATATCCTTGTTTATCACGTTGGGGATCACGGCAAGTGAATATCTCTGCCCAAATTTGGATACAATTGCAAAGTTCTTCCAACTTAGTGAGAATTTGACAGGTGTTACGTTGCTGGCATTAGGAAATGGGTCCCCAGATGTGATATCTACACTGGAATCTATCAAATTGGGGTCCGCCAACTTGGCAATTGGTGAGCTTATTGGTGCGGCCTTATTCATCACAGGTGTCGTTATAGGATCCATGGCCATTGTATCACCTTTTAAAGTAGTGAAAAGGCCTTTTATCAGGGATTCAGTTTTCCTACTGTTCAGTGTTGCGATCACTATATGGATTCTTAGTGATGGCGTGATTACTGTAATGGAAGCCTTGGTCATGATACTGGTCTATGCTGCATATGTGGTTCTTGTCCTGTGTTGGGACTGGATCACGAATCATCAGGAAAGGCTAAGAATAATGGACTACAAAATCAGAAATCAGTTCAATCCACTTGGTGAGAATGATCCTATAAGCCACTTGGATCAAGAACTTTACCAAGATTCCATTGTGCAGTTTGAAACATGGCTAAAGAAATCCAAGTTTAAACATATGAGGTTTGATGAATCAGCTAGTGGGATCTCTTTGGATACTCTGACACCAACAAACAGAATCCAGATAAGTTCTGCACCACAGTTCAGAGACGAAGTTGAATATGAAGAGCGTTTCCACAGTGCACCAGAGTTGTACCGCTCGGAGGAGGCTACATCCCCTATTGAACTGAAAGTTAAGAGAAGAAATATCACTGATCTGCTATTTCCATCATTAGTAGGGTTTAACGGGATGAGTGTTGTTGATAAGTTTATTACAGCATTGTCCCTCCCATTCGTAACCATGTTAAGATTGACTGTTCCCGTGATAAGCACTGATGAGAAAATTGATGATTCCTTATTCAACGATCAGTGGATGCTATTGGTTATTCATTCACTCATATCACCTGTTGTCGGTATGTCTCTCATGTTTGAAATCTCATTAAAACTCTTTCTCGTCTCATTATTCATCTCTATAATCTCGCTGGCAATTATATTCACCACAAAGCAATCAAAATGGCTCTTAGTAATACTCTCTTCTCTTGGCTTTGTCATCTCGATCTCTTGGATCTCAGCCATTGCTACTGAGCTAATCGCCATTATCAAATTCTTCAGTGTCTTGTTGGACTTGAGTGATTCCATAATGGGTATCACGATATTTGCAGTTGGTAACTCACTAGGTGATTTCATATCCAATTATACAATTGCCAAGATGGGATTTCCAATGATGGCTATATCAGCCTGTTTTGGTGGTCCATTGTTGAACATTTTGCTTGGTATTGGTGGAAGTGTGTTGTACATTGCTCCACTGACTGGTCAAAATATTACGGTGGATATTTCAGGGACATTGATTATAATGATGTTCACACTAGTCCTGAACCTGATAGGATTGCTAATTATAGTCCCATTGAATCAGTGGCAGTTGAACACGTCCATCGGCATGGGTATGATTGGACTTTGGTGCTTGGCCACGACTGCATGTGTAGTATTGGAGGTCCTCAGTTAAATTCGTTCTTTCGGTGACGAATAAAATTGATCTTAAATAGAATTTGCATAATAGATATTAAACTTTAGAGCACTTAGCCCACATTGGCAATATATACGGACGATTTGGGCATTTGGTAAATTTGATTGAATGCTTCTACATTAATAGTGTTCTCAGACAACACACAGCATACTCACTTCTAAATTCATTATTTACCCATTTCTGAATCAGAATTCCATTAAATTCCTTGCAAAAAGCGGAATCAATTTACCGGTTATGACAAGTTTTAACGCATTCAAACAGGAGCCATCCCTCCACTTAGCGGTTTGGACCCGACGATATTCATCCAAACATCAACAAGTAAAGGAACTTCCCGACCAACTCTAATAAAATTCCAAAAGACGTATCTGCGGAAGTCCACAAAGGTCAAGATGGAGGAGTTAACGAATGTGCTACTAACGTTAGATCCTAAACTTGTGGATGAGCACGTCGATCCATTTCTGCTAGATGAGTATGTCTATGAGATCCACCACGAACAGTTGGGCTAACATTCTGCCAGGGATAAATTGACCCTCTCACAACTCCTTCCACGAATTATCCGCGAGCGTGGACCATTCAACAGCATCACTGAACAGTCGCTCCTCAATGAGATCAAGACCACTGCCAATTCTCCTAGTACACCAATAGATACCCTTGAGGAAGTCGAATATGTAAATGAACAATTTCACAAGGATAAGAATGAACTGCTGAAGTACATCGGTACTGCGCTAAATGACTGTTCATTATCACTAGATTTTGTAAGTCTATTGATCAGTTGTGTCAGACCGGCTGCTGGTACTATTTCGATGTCTGCCCATTTGAAGAAGTTTATACCACCCGGTTCATTGAACTCTGATATTGTTTTAAATACGGAGACCCAGTGGGATAGGCAGAGGAAGATGGAGGAGCAGAAGGTTCTTGGACAAGGGTGGAAGCTATCAGCTCTAGAAATGGCTTCGAAGAGCTTACATGATTCGAGTGCTAGACTACTGGAGCAGATCCATAAAGAGAAGATGTTTTGGGACACTATTGTGAAAAACTTCAATAACAAGGAAATCATCATAAAGGATCGGATTAAATCGACAAGGGTATTCCTTCTGAAATATGGCTATGAAGATTCAGGTTCCACATATAGGGCCCAAGGTAATGCCATATTGAAACCTCAAGGTGATTCTATCCAATTCGTACCAATGAACAACAATTCGATGAACAAAGTGATGAAGGTTCGAATTATTAAAGAGGATGAAATCATTGGTGAGTCCAAGGTCTTGATGGATTTCAGTGACTCCCTTAAATCACAGATTGAGAAGGCTAGGTATTGCATCTTTGAAGAGGAGTTATTCCAAACTTTGATGGATGAGAGTATCGGCATGAATGAATTGCACGTTGATGAATCGAAGATTGTGATACCGGGCGATGAGTGCATCGAGATTACTTTTATGGAGTATGATGAGGTGCAACACCTGACAAGGGAGGAAGACAAAAGAGCAGAACTGATTGCTACTTATCTTAGATTGATGCTTTCATTGAAACACAAGAAGAATTTGGAACAAAAAAAGGAACCAAAGGTGTTGAAGTCCACACAGAGACAAAGATCATCACAACCTGTGTTAAAGCCCCTCATTGGACAGTTGAAACATGAAGATGTAGTCTCTCAGCTATACCAGGCATTGAGATCGATCGTACCGAAGGAAACGACAATGAAAGTTAAAAAGTATTCAAATGTTCAGAATATCTTCGATAAACTTGTTACATCGCCAGTATCCACATTTTATCTCTATTTGAAGGATTTGAAGATCAGAATCCAAATTGATTCTTACGATTTTTTGAGTTTTGTTATAAATGTGGTGGTTATTCATAAAGGCAAAAAAGTGTTGAAGAACCAGTTTGAAGAACTGGGGCAATTAGAGGAGTGTTTAAACTGGGTTATTGATTCTTATAAATGAACCTGGTATAAATCATTTCATTGAATTGCTGTACTTACGAGTTCCCTACTGATCCTTATTCTCCTAACCATTGAAATTTCCAAATCAGGAACCCAATTCATCATTATCAAATATTTTTCAAACCATCTTAGAAGCAGGATGATATCGATTTGCGGATTTTACATATATCATTGAAAAGAATTTGGAGGAACTGGTTTCAGAAGAGAAAGTTCTCCATGTCATTTCTGATGAGGAAGCAAAATGATATGTGTGTGTTCCCTCAAACTTGAGAATTCATTTTTTCAGGCGCATTTGTTGCTCTACTGCTTCAAAGTGTCCATATGCCGAAAGGGGTTACTTCACTCCTGCAGGTGCGCTCTCGTTTTTCTGATCAGTATTGCACTGATTCATATTATACATCTATGTTGCTCTATCACAACTTGATGGATTTCATTTTTTTCTAGGATGAATTGAAATAGCTGGTAAAATAGCTTCTAATAATACAATAGAATTACGAGGCTGCACTGCATGTAAGATTATGAGCAGTTACTGGAATTCAATGACCAACATACAGGTACCACACGTATCTCAACCTACCTCATAGAATCTCTCCTTATAGATATCCAGCTCTACTTTCTCACCTCTACCCTTTTCGTTTCCCATTATGCCATCCACGATCAGCTCAATGCCTAATCCGTCATCACTCTTGATTCTCACATCCGCGTAGGATCTGGTGTTCTCTACGTATTTGGTATGGTTTACTTTATACTCCATCAGGTATTTGTTCAAGATATCCGTTAACTCTTTCCCGGATTGTAGCACTTCACGAGTGATCAATCTGTTTAATCTGGTATCAGAATCACAGTCAACAAAGACTTTGATGTTAGCATACTGTCTCAAGGTTGGAGAATATAATGTGTATAGCCCGTGGATGATAGTAATATCATAGGAAGTATCAACCGAGTCAATGAATTTTCCGTAATCATATGTGATAGGGTCATCAGTAGTCAATTCAACAGTGTTGATGGATAAGTCTGGCAGTCTCTTGATTAAGTGGGAAGTTACGGTGGACTGATTGTTAGTTAGTACATTCAGATCGAAATATAGCCAATGGAATCAACCATGGGATGTAAGATCTCATACCTTCCCGGAACAGTGTCCTCCTGCTACCAGTATGACGATCATTGTTTGATCGGGTCTCTGTTCTTACTAGCTTCAGTAGTATGTGTCCAATGAAAGCAAGTGTTCTGAAGCTGGGAGTGTTTTTATGTCTTCCTTAACATTCTTGACACCAAATTTTAAATCCGTGAAAAATAAAAATTAACTCCGGAAAAATTACACCTGAGGGGAAAATTTTTAGAGATTTCCACTCCAGGACTCAAGAACATTTATTTGAATACAACTACGGATTGGAGAATGGATAGACAACAGGACAAACTTCTCAAGTTTAAGACATCCAAGAATGTCGAGATTGTGTCCTCGTTCGAGGAAATGAATCTCAAGGATGACCTCCTGAGAGGCATATATTCATATGGCTTTGAAACCCCATCTGCTATCCAATCTCGTGCCATATTGCAGATCATAAGTGGAAGGGATACCATTGCACAGGCTCAATCAGGTACTGGTAAAACTGCTACTTTCAGTATTGGGATGTTGGAAGTGCTGGATACAAGAAATAGAGAGACCCAAGCCATCGTTCTTAGTCCTACCAGAGAATTGGCCATACAGATTCAAGATGTTATCAAATCCTTAGGGAATTATATGAACATCCAGTGTCATGCTTGTATTGGTGGGACTTCTGTAGGACAAGATATCAAGCAATTGGCAAAAGGACAACACATCATTAGTGGTACTCCGGGGAGAGTTCTTGATATGATCAAGAGAAGAAACTTAAACACTAGACACATAAAGATGCTTGTCTTAGATGAAGCTGATGAGTTGCTGAACAAGGGTTTCAAAGATCAGATATATGATATCTATAAGCAATTACCCGGTGGTACCCAGGTCGTCGTTATCAGTGCTACATTGCCGAGAGATGTGTTAGAGATGACACATAAATTCACAACTGACCCAATCAAAATTCTTGTCAAGAGAGATGAGCTTTCCCTTGAGGGGATCAAGCAGTATTTTATCTCTGTGGATAAAGAAGAATGGAAGTTTGATACTCTTTGTGACCTGTATGATTCATTGACGATCATGCAAAGTGTCATCTTTTGTAATACTAAGAAGAAGGTCGATTGGCTAAGTGATAAGATGAAAGCAGCAAATTTCACTGTGGTCGCCATGCACGGAGATATGAAACAAGACGAACGTGATAGCATCATGAATGATTTTCGTCTCGGCAAATCTCGTGTTTTGATCTCAACAGATGTCTGGGCCCGTGGCATTGATGTCCAACAGGTGTCGTTGGTGGTCAATTACGACTTACCAATGGATAGAGAGAACTATATCCACAGAATTGGCAGGTCAGGAAGATTTGGTAGAAAAGGTGTTGCTATTAATTTTGTGACAGAGGATGATATTCAAATGTTACACGATATTGAACAGTACTACTCTATACAGATCGATGAGATGCCAGCAAACTTGGAGGCCTTGTAATTAAATCACTATGAGAGAGGATCACAAAGGTGAATTGCATTATGTTTGGCGTTGGATATTATCTGTATGGCCGTCAGTGTGACAGATCTCTCCAATTCTAATGATAGCATGCAAGAGACACTTATGTTTCTAGATCTTCAGAAATCCATTAAGAACACCTTACAGTAAAAATTATGGGTGAGCTTCCAGAAAGGCGAACAATGGCGACATGTGCTGTGTATGATGAAGCTGTCCTTTCGTAGCTTTGGACGGCAGAAATCATATCTGGCTCGAGTACCTTGGATGTTCCTCATTAGCACCACATTTCTCCAATGCATACTCCATCAGCTATGGCCCATTCCTTTAATTATTCTTAATCACTTGTAGCAACTCCTCGTTCCTCTTTTTAAACTTCTCAATCAGCTCCTTCAATCCTTCGATAGTACCTCTGACATCCATATCAACATCGACAACACTCTTTGAAATAGTTAAGTTGATTGTTTTGATACCATCACGGTCTTTCATTCCGTACTGTACGACTCCCAAGTCTTCACTGAGGGACTGTGTGCCTATGATCTGTTGTCCACTGGGATCCAGTTGGACGATTAGCATGTCTTCATCCTCCTGTGGCTCCGGCTCAGGGTCGTCTTGAAACAAGTAGTGAATTTCCGGATATGTAGTTTTATGATTGTTCTCGAGTGTGATGAAATATGGGTACGGAGATTGGGTCCAGTGCGACATTCCTGCGTTCTCTTTTCTTGTCGGTCGTTCAAATCTGCGGATGCTGTTGGAGCTGAAATTGTCGGGATTAACGCTGATGACGGAACTACCGAGTACTGAGGGTGTTCTGCTTTAGTCCCCTTTTGCAACATATACGTTGGACTCCAAATTGTACTATCCATGATCCTGCGGTTTCTATCTACTATCTATTAACTCTTAATCACATATACATGAATATCTTCTTAAGATTCAATCTAAAGTATAAGAGTTACATATATTGCAAAATCATCAAAAGAGCCAGTTATCAGAAGAGCGCTAGATCTGTGAGCTGAAATTTCTGTTTTTCAGCGAAAGTCAGGCAAATTAGACATGTCACTGTTCAAACTTCATGGACTCTCATGCGTGATTGTGTTGAGCAGGAGAGTGGATAGGAAAAGCTACTGACTGACTAAAATTCTCCAGCTACCACAATAAGTGGTGGTGCCTGTTGAAAGATTGAAAGGTCGCGAATTGTTTCTTGACAACTTCCACAGTGCACACTCGTGATATAATATCTTTTTCTTGCTACAATTGTGCAAGTCTTACATTCATACTGCAGTGATACCTCTTCACCTTCATGTTCATTGTCATCATCCCAAGAAAAGCGCTCCAGGCAACTTACTTCAGTAACATCGATACCCAATGGTGCAGGTATGATTTTTGGATAAAAATACTCTTAATGTGCTAGCCTACAATGAAGTTCGGATGGTGGCCAGTGATAGAACCTAGTATATCATAATAGTCATCCATTAAGTTTGTGTTGTACCGTTTCGATATTAATTATTCCATAGCTTGTGTCTGTTCTGTCACTGTTCCCAGAAATAGACAAATCCGAATCTGAAAATTGCGCAGAGTAAGCAAAACTGCTGGTAGCACGAATATGCAGGCTTTTGACACATATTTGCGCTATAGCCTATTCTTCTCTATTAGTAAGTTGTCAATGAAATATCAAAAGGGAATTTTGATCTACGGCGGTTGAGACTAGACCGGTCAGTGGTCACCGTCGACCCGTTGATCCTCGACCAGAGAAGTTCATGCAAAGTTGAAATTCCCATTGCCAGAGTAAAATCTTTCTCAAGTTTCTGAGGGTATTGAACTTCCGCTTTTAAAGTACCTAAGCTTAGCAAAGAGGGCTCTCGATGAATCAATGGTTAGTTCCATAGGTAGTGAAACAACAAAAGAGATGAGCCATGAGACTTTTCAGTTTCATTCTAGCAAAATATAATATATTGAGAGTAGGATAGCGCACGATTTTCTGTTGTTAACATACCAAATTCTGCAATCTATAGCACTCGAGATTCATTGTCCCAGAAAGAGCTCGTGCTTGTGTATATAATCTCAAGATTTGCCAATACCATACTTAGAGACCATAAATTATAATAGAGAATCACCATTCTTACTTATCCTGAAAAGTCAGAAGTGCTAAGTGTAAAGTAGTAGTGGTGATCCTCGCTTGACATTTGTTGTTCACTTAACATCTGTCACATTGAAGAGATAAGGCTATAGATTCAGCTTGGGTACGAGACAATGGCCTTCAGGCGGACAGGTCATTGGAATACTGGGCAAGGTTTATGCAATATCCAACTGTTTTGGAGTTGGATGCCGCAATTTCAAAACACACTTCACTAAGAGAAATTAGAAAGGTACAGCTGAACATTGAATTTTTAAATTTTAATACTTCAAGGCTAATTGAGAGCTTCAAAGTATATTCAATCTAAGAATAATTTACATTGCAGTATGAATCTCGAATGTTCAGATTTCCTATTCAACCCAGGGTGCATATCTAGTATCTGTTGAGCTGAAGCTCTACGAAGAGTCTAGAGAACCGTAGAAGTATGAGAAGATCGAAATTCTCATAAACTGCTACAATACTGTTGTCGACGCTTCCTCCATTAAAATTATAGGTGGCATCAAAGTTGGTTCTGTGTTCGCTAAGTGTTGTGGGCGACCCAAATGTTTTTGACGGGCCAAAGCTAGTTCCCGAGTCAGAAAAAGATATCTGGTATATCTCACACCTTTTAGGTAGGTCCAAGTTGGGTCTGTTGCCTTATAATACGAATTAGACGCCTTCAGGTGTCATGCAACCTGGTTCAAAACAATCAGTAATGATGACAAAAAAAGAATTAAATCTCTACAGGAAGAAGAGCATGAAGAAGATATAGCCTGACAAAGAAGGCAGGTCCCCGTGATGTTATAACCTTATATCTGTGATTCATACATTTTTTTTCAATTTTTTCAAGGTATAACTAACCAGAATTCAACAGGATTTGGGAGAGCGTTGGGACCTGCACAGACTGAGCACCTGATACCCAAGCTAATAGATTCATTCAGTACAAGCCAAAATGGAAACTGCCACGATAAGATATCTAATCCCTAGTCATGAGAATTTAGTACAGTATCCTAATTAGCTTCGAAAAGCCTCTAACCACCATTATCACAATCAGCAACCAGAAGAATATCTTCAAGAAGTTCATCTTACTAGCCTTAAGCGTTGTTATGATCTGTAGCGATTCATTACCGTCAACAAACGAGCCAGTAGAGTAATAACGATCCATTAACTCATCTTTCGCAGACCATCTCTGATACAACCACTCCTCAAACTTCTTAATATCCGTTTGTTCTTGTTCCGGGTCATTATATGTAAGTTGACCCAAAGGGATCTCGTTGATTTTTATCACGTTAATATGGAGGTCCACCAATTTGGGATTCTTTCCCTTGATGAATGTTTCATAGAGCTTGTAGATATCTTGACCGTATTCATCTGCCTTCAAGCCTGAGTAACCCACTGTGATATCATATACTTCGTCTAGTGTTCCTTGTAATTTCAACAAACTATATCTCAACCCCGTTACACGGGGCAGTAACACATGCTTGAAAGGTTTCTTTCCTGCCTTTTCTGCATAGAGTTGTGTCTTTGAACGAGTGTTAGCACTCATATTCGTTCCTTCAGGATATATGATCAATTGATAAGGCCATGATTTGGTGATATCAGTTCCCTCAGGGAATGGCGATGCAAATCCATTGGCAGGTCCCATACCACGAGCATTTGCATCAATTCGCTCCAAATGTCTGTCCATTATACCTCTGTCCTTATCCCATTTACGGGTCAAGAAAATGAACTCATAACAGGACATACCAAATCCCAACAGCGGGATGTTCTCTAACTCGTTCTTGAGCATTATATAGACAAATCCACCGAGCGAAGCAGATTGTGCAAGCCACCAGAGAAATACCCAATCTGTATAGATCTGATGGTTTGCAAACATGAGACCATGCGGAGCCAGAGATAAATGTAATCTTCCCTTGATGAACGACACTTTCTCCCTGCTTATATCGGGAGAAGTAATACGAATGTGGATGTCATTCTGAGAAGCAAAGGTAATAACACCTACCAGGAGGGTGATGAAGTGGTCCTTGGTAATGGACATCCATCCCTGGACAAAATCCTGTGGATGGTTCAAGAACTTGGAGATCAGAAGGCCAATCAGCTGGGTAATCACGATAGAGATGCACCCGAGTAGGAATACTATGAGGATGATGAGAGTCTTAACGACCCCGAGAGGTACCAGGAGAAGGTCGTTCATAGTCCTTCTTCTTTGTCTCAATGTATTTGTTTAGCTTTTAATGGCCGTTTGTTTGCCCCCCCCCCTCTAAAATGTTAACTCCGCTGTGTTCCTCCCAACATTTTGTGTCATCACCAAATGCTTTACGAGAGAACTGGAAGAACCTACAAAATCCAACAAAAATCGAAAATTTTTTACGAATGCAACGAGATCTTATTAGAGAAATTATTTCGAAACCTTGAGTGCGTGCAGTAATGGGTATCAGATCTTTAGCCTGCCCTCTACTATCGCCTCCCAGTCCTTTTCTGTCAGTTCAAGGTAATCATTACCCTTTAGCCAATAGATCTGGTCCTTGCCTTCACCTTTCGGCAATTTCTGGTCCTTATAAAGCTTCTTAAGCACCTTATGGTTATCCGTATGCTTAACTTTTTCGAACTTGACAAAGATAGGAACAGCATAACGAGGAAGCTCCAACTTCCTCAAGATCTGTGAAAGGACATACTCATGTTCAATGCCATCATGTAGTTCCAATATAGCAAATCCGGCTCTTCCCTCATGATTTGGCACTTTAACACCAACAACTACTGTCTCCTTAATACCATCGACTTTGATGAACTCATGTTCGACTTCGTTCGTAGAGACATTCTCTGATTTCCATCTGAATGTGTCACCCAATCTATCAACAAAGTACCATAGACCTTCATCATCAGATTTCAACAAGTCACCGGACCGGAACCAGGCATCACCTTTTCGAAACACATCCCTAATAATCTTTGACTCTGTCTCCTTTGGGTTCCCCAAATACCCTTGAAACATCCTCTGTGGGTTCTTTGCAGTGAATAAGTTCATGATCAATTCGCCAGGTTCATCAACACTTGCAACTTTACATAGACCAGTTTTAGGGTCTCTATATTCATTGGAATTATCCTCTGGATCCATCTTAATAATGGTTTGTTGAAACTGAAGGATGAAATTGATCAAATAACCATAGTTTCTGCATGCACCAATACCATAATTACCTTCTTGGTAACTTGTCAATGCAATTGGGGACTCAGTTGCAGCATAGAATTCGCCAATAGCATTAATGTTGAAACGGGTCTTGAAATCTATCCATATATCACCTCTCAAGCCATTTCCGTATGCACAACGTAATTGATGGTTACGTTCATCTGGATGCCTTGGAGAATTTAGAAGGTAGCGGCATACTTCGCCAACGTATTGCAAATGTGTAGCTTTGGTTAATTTAATCTGCGTCCAAATGGTGGAGGTAGAGAATTTGACAGAAAGTGCAACGCACGCACCATGGTTAAAAGCGGCACAGACACCCAACATCGATGCAGTAGAATGGTATAATGGCATAGAAGTGAACACTGTACAATCAGACCACAGTTTTACTATGTAGCCATACAAACTGGCACCAAATCCAGCTTTTCTCCAACTCATAATAGCAGATTTTGGTAAGCCTGTTGTCCCTGAGGTGTATATTAACGCTGCAGGCTCATAATCCATTGTGCTGATATCTCTCTTGAAATCTTCCTGTCTAAATCTGATGCTATTTGGATCTCTGATCTCGATCATTAGAGAGTCTTCGTCAAGGTAGTTTAAGGCAACATCCAGGCACTCTTCATGGATCTGATCTTCGCTCTGTCTGATGTTAAGAGTCATAGGATCGATGAAGACCTGCTTCACCTTAGCAATCTTGATACAATGCACTAGGGGATTTCCTTTATTGTTGTAGTTCAAAAATGCAGGGGTGGCACCAATATTCCATAAGGCAAACCATAGGATGATGAACATCGGCTTATTTGTGAAGTTTAGCGCAATTGTATCACCAGGGGAAACCCCGTATCGATGGACCAATATCTCAGACATTTTCAGGATCATATCGTATAGATCCTGATAGGTGTACTCCTCCACTTTGAACCCATCATCACCTTTCAACCCAGTAGGATTGGCGAAGCTCAGACCTCTGTTATGAGGGTAATTTCTCACTGTGCGTTCGAAGATGTACCAATAGTTGACTTTACCCTGTGTGAGAGAGTAGAGGTGTCTAACGGCACGTCTTATCACATACTGGATGAGGGCCAGATCTGTGGACAAGTGGACCCGGGAGTCCCATTGGACAATTCGATCCACAGCATTGCTTAATAATGCGCGCATCCTCGATATTGCTGACCGTTGTATTTCCACCTGCTCCATTGCGGCGGTTCTTGTCGGTTGGTTGGTTGGTTGGTTGATTGTCAGTTGTTGTTCCTGTTCTTGTTGTTATCGATGCCCTTCGTCTGATGGTGTACCCGAAAAACACCTATGGGGAATTTGAGAGAAACGAAAAAAAAACCATGACCTGGTACTTCACGTTTGCCGTTCAGATGAACCCTTCATGAAATGAGAAATGTGTATGAAATTTGAGCCTCTCTAAATACTAGATTGTGGATTAAAGCTCCAAGATCTTCGTTCCTATCTGAAGGCATCACATTGCGGTGATTATGCACTTATACTGGTATGAGATAAATCTTCTTCTGCAAAATTGGAGAGTGGCATTTCACTACAGGAATGGTTACAATGTCTTTGTAGTAAAATCTTTAATCAATTATCAAAATAGGAAATAAACTAAAACTTATTACCTGAAACAAACTGAGTAACATCAAAGCGAATTGGATGTCCAAATCAAGAACAAACAGAAAAGACTCAAGGAATTGATCATGGCTGATGCAGGAAAATTATTAGCCGTATTAACCTATTTATATCCAAACACACAACCTAAGAGAAAATCATCAGGTTTGCAGTAAATTATGTCTGAATGGAGAAATAAAGAATAGCAACAGAAATTCTGACAATGAGGAAGAAATAATAGAGATACATTCCAATCATTTCCCTAACAATAGTAGGATACCTCATATCATAAGCAGCCGGCGCCCCCTGGAGTTCAGCACAAGAATAATAAAGAGAGAGATACCTCCTTCAACGGCGCAGATATGATTTCGCACCATAACAGAATAAAATAAAACTGGGGTGTAACCAAGGTGTAAGAAAATTGTGAATCGAATTGACCATGGATCTTACAGCGTTATAACTTCGGTGCTTACATCTCTTTGATCCTAATGAGATAAATATTATCAACAATTTTCGGCCAACTCATTCTGTCAAAAGTCGACTTCGTGTTTTCTTTGTTACTCGTCACCATATTGTTTATCGGAAGTGCTCAGATGATGATAGGCCGAAATTGGCACAGATTGTAACGCCGACCGACGGGCAGAAATTTGGTTAGGGATGTCACAAAGTGAGAGAAAGGAGAGGACTCACTCTCCCACTATAGACACTCAGTCGTGGTGATCTCTTCTTATCAAATACTTCTGCAACTTTTGTAGTATTCTTCTTGCTGCTCATGCATCAATGCCTCAGACTGCAATGGAGGAACCAACAGAATGAGAGAACGAGTCCAAGAACTTCTCCGGAGCACTTCTGAAAATACCACTAAGAAATTTAACGTTAAACTGTTGGATGAAGTAATTGCAGAATCTCATGAGGCTCTTCCGCCTACGAAAAAGGTTCTAGCGCTGCTTTTTGCCTTGGGCATTGTCGCTCTTTCTGACATTTGTCGACATAAATTGTTGCATTGCCTAACATCCTCAAGAGTTTGACGCTCAGAGTGCTATTAGTAGAACGTGTGATTACTGTTCTAACTTCTTTTTTGCCGCTTTAGTGACATATTCTCTCGGAAACATGTGTTGATAATTACTATGGTATGATTGTGTGTGATCGAATTGGGTGCGCTCGTTCTCTGATATCACTCTTGTTTCAACGGCAAGGACCATCAAGAAGATGAATCCGTTGGTTATTGGCTCGAAATCTCTATGATCCTTAGATCCTCAGTGAAGCAACATATTCTTCAGGCTCTCGATGAAAGATCTATGCAAGGCCAGATATTCGGCATGGATCAGTTTCAAGCACACATTAATCAATTTGAATATTTTGTTTGGGTCAAATAGTAAAGAATCCAATCCCTCAGTCCAGCCAATGTTCAGATCCAGAGTCTCTCTAAGAATATTTGCTTTTATTGGGCTACCTCGTAGGAAAATAGAGATATGAAAATCAGATGGCATATGTGCTGCCAACATAACTCATCTGAGGGCTTTTTCGCTGGAGTCCCTACCACATGATGACAACATGTCCAACTAAATCACCATGATTCACTGGCGCGTAGATATTTGAAGTTGTGATTCCAAGTCTTGGATGCTGGTTTGCATGGTATTTGATATCTATATTTCTTTTGAAGGACTTGCGATTAATGCGAATAAGGGGGCTCATAACGCCCTGATCTGCCCTTCTGCAGTATGAGAATTTTATCTTTACACCATACCGTAATCACCATTTCTTTTTGCGCCGGGTGAACCTCTGGCATGCCAGGGTGCAGAGGTGATTCCCTTACGGGTGAGCAATGAGCATCTTTGGCTGATCAGTGATCAGTGATTGGCAAACTATTCTAGACCCTCTGAGTCCTGTCTCTCCGGAACCGCATGTAGCCGTGAACATCTCTCTCTAACAATGACGATTTTGTAGCTCAGAGATAAAATTTTGGAATACCTTCACTTACAACTTGATGACTCCAATCGAGCTTTGATGAAATAGGATGGTGAAAAGTATAAGCTCATGTTTCAATTCACAGTCAGATTAGCAGGTTACTTCTAGTGTATTATGCACATTGTACATAGTAGGGCATTATGGATAATGAGTCATGAGCCATTGAACCATAATCCACTGGTGACCCTTAGCTCTTCATCGAATAGTCTATTCCTTAATGCATTTATTAGACCTGCTCGTGATACAATGTTTTCCGGAAGTTATAACTTATAAAGATTGACCTCCTGACTGATTAGAACCCTCTGATGAATACTGCCAGGGTGTTCAAATACTCTGCTCTCATATTTCCAGAGGAGGTTTTTCCTTGTCCTACATCGCTGTTGAAATATCAATATATAACGTTCGTTGAAGATGCATTAAAACTCATGAAACACATAACAGATTCAGTTGATGAATCGATCTATAAGGATCATTTCTATGACATCGAGTCAAATCAAGCATAAGCTTG
Source organism: Williopsis mrakii (assembly GCA_003706445.3). Taxonomy (NCBI): domain Eukaryota; kingdom Fungi; phylum Ascomycota; class Saccharomycetes; order Phaffomycetales; family Wickerhamomycetaceae; genus Williopsis; species Williopsis mrakii. The sequence goes on from PPLH03000002.1 coordinate 485,469, forward strand.
CTTTGGGTATGGGAAAGATGGACCCACCTCCTGGATAGACAACTTGGCCAACCATTGACCCTTGTCAACAGATTTCTCCAAGGAATCACCAGACACCAAACCAGCAAGCAAACCACCGGCAAATGCATCACCAGCACCGTTGGTATCCTTGATTTTCTCAGCGTCCAACGGGTGAACTGGGTATTTGTTAACAATGAAAGCATCAGAAGAGGCATCGTAAATCACAGCGACAGTTGGCTCCAACCCATGGGTGATGATCACTGTTCTGTTCTTCTTTTCATTAGCTTTTGGCTCTTTAGCAATGTACTTAGCGATCTCAACCAGATCCTCTGTTTGCAGGTCATGGGACTTAGCATATGCAGCAGCCTCGGTCTCGTTACCAATGACATAGTTGGCATAGGTGATAGACTTATCCAAAACATCTTTGAAGAACTCTGGGATGAAAGGGGCAGACAAGTTCAAAGAGAAGTCCTTATTAGCCTCTGCAGCATGCTGGCCCAAGGTGTAAATTGCTTCTGGTGAAACAGTCAAGTGGAAGCCACCAATGTAGAAGAATTTAGCCTTTTCAACATAGGCCCAGTTCTCCGGCTTCTTCAAATGGTCTGGAGTGAAATGGTTAGCAGCACCCAAATCAGTAGCCAAGGATCTGTTATGACCAGTGATCAAAGCAGCACACTTACCAGTCTCGATAGATTCTTGGAATTGGTACAAGGTCTTGACACCAGCTCTAGCATTTGCCTCCAATAACAACTCAGAGTATTGATCCTTACCAACAGAACCGAAATACACAACAGAATCCTCTGGCAACAGGTATTGCGCACCTCTTGCTGCATTCTGAGCCGCACCACCAGCAACAATGTGCTTATTTGGGTTAGCAACTACTTCGGCAAAGATTGGACTGTGCTTTGGCTCGATGAGGATGGCATCGTTGGCCTTGAGATCGTATTTCTGGAGGTATGCCTCGTCAACGTCGACTTGGAGATCGAGTAGAGGGTTACCTAGGGCGACGAGAGGGAAGGACATTTCTTGGTTATATTTGTTTCAATAAAGGATCTGACGGTCTAAAGCGATCTAAAGAGCTCTATGAGATCTGTTGTTCCGTTGAAGAGTTCACATGTGGCCCAGAAGTCTGAAAAAAGTTTTGGCGACAAGTGCGCGAGCATGTGACGCAGAACGGGTTCGCGAAGATTCGCGGCCTTTTCCCCCTTTAGCGTTTGCGCTACCGATGAGAAAGAAGAGCCTTGGAGCGGAAGACGAACCATAAAAATTACCGGAACAAAGGGATTATCTGGTGTACAATAGCTGAAGGTACCATAGGGGATACTGAAAGTGCCACAAGATGATCGTCACGCCTTATGACCCGGTATACCACCTGAACCCCTTCTTTAAGGACCCGCAGAATTACTACCAAGCACACGCTCACGAGATAGCAGGATCCATCGTATTCTACCAGGTGTTGTATCTCTTGTCCCCTTACCTCTCAAGACTACTCTTCCATAAGAATTATGATCAGCTTTCGCACAACTCCAAGGTAAACTTTGATATCCATGTTGTGTCCATGGTACAATGCCTCATATCCATAGCGGCCATTGTTCCCTTGATTGGTGACAAACATCTCAGACAGAACTCCGTATCCCATTACACTGAGTATGCTGCCTTTGTGAGTTCTATCACCATTGGGTACTTTCTATGGGACCTGTTCGTGTGTTTGAAACACTTCAAGATGTTTGGCCTGGGATTCTTGGTACATGCCATGGCATCATTATTTGTGTTTGTATCTTCCCTAAGACCCTTCTGTCTAGGTTGGGTGGCGTCATTCCTGGCGTTTGAGCTGAGCACACCATTTGTCAATATCAATTGGTTCGCCAATAAGTTGCCAAGTGGATCCATTCCTAATTGGATAATTGCCCTCAATGGCCTTTGTCTTATTATTACATTCTTCTTTGTGAGAATCATATGGGGTTTCTATGCTATCTATTGGGTTATTTGTGACTTTTTAGAACATTGGGATGAGGTTCCTCTAGCTTTGGCCTCCATCGTTCTCTTGTTGAATGCGGGATTGGATGTTCTCAATGTGATGTGGTTCCAGAAGATGTTACAGATCGCTGCAAAGAAGTTCGGTGCGAAGTCCAAGAAGGGCCAGTGATATGGGGTCAGTATCATCATGTAGCTGAATAATGTACCACTGCATCGTTGTAGTTTCTCCATCACCAACCATTAGTATTGCAATAATGGATTTCCGACCACCCTCGAAATGGCCGCTCTTAATGCCAACAAACCTCGACACACCTTTCAACAAACATCAACAAAGCCTTCAGTCACTATCCTGAATGTCCTTCATCCAGCAGTTCCAGTCTCTGGCAGACCAACCAGCCATCAACTGGAAGTCCATCATTCTTGGTTTTACAACGTTTCAATTCGCCTTTGAGACCTACTTAACCTATAGACAGTACAAAGTTTTGCAAAAGAAAGAAATTCATCCATCTTTGCAAGGTGAAATTGATGAAGAGACTTTTGAAAAATCTCAAGGTTACTCCAGAGCTAAAGCTAAGTTCAGCATTTGGAGCGGTGTTTACTCTTTTATCCAAAATGTGGTGTTCATCAAGTATGATATCTTACCAAAAGTCTGGGCTATCGGCAAACATCTATATACTGCTTTGTCTCCTTATCTCCCTGCCTTGATGCAATCAAGCCTTATTGTCCACAGTCTGTGCTTCCTCTTTGTCTTTAACTCTATCTCTACCGTCCTTTCTATCCCTGTGTCTTATTATCAGAACTTTATCTTGGAAGAGGAGTTTGGATTCAATAAATTGACAATCAAACTCTGGATTACCGATATGATCAAAAGCACAGTGCTCATGTTGCTTTTTGGTATGCCCATCCTTGCTGGATTTCTCAAAATCATTGACTATTTCGGAGACTCCTTTATCTTCTACGTCTGGCTGTTCCTCATGATTGTTCAAGTTGTTGCAATTGCCATCTACCCAACTTTGATACAACCATTCTTCAACAAATTGACCCCGCTAGATGAGGGTGATTTGAAGACTTCTATTGAAAACCTAGCCTCAGATAACAAGTTCCCATTGACTAAACTCTATGTTATCGATGGCTCCAAAAGATCTTCTCATTCAAATGCCTATTTCTACGGGCTACCTTGGTCTAAGCAGATCGTTATTTATGACACATTGATTCAGACTTCTACCACTCTGGAAACAACTGCAGTTTTGGCACACGAGATTGGCCATTGGGCTCTTTCTCATACTTCCAAGACCCTTGTCATCGCGCAGGCTCATATCTTGGCCATCTTCACGTTGTTCTCCGGATTCATCCATAACAAGTCACTCTTTGAAAGCTTTGGCTTCCATAACGAAATGCCTGTTCTTATTGGATTCCTCTTGTTTTCTGATATCTTCCAACCAGTTGATAACTTGATGACTTTCTTTATGAATCTGTTGTCAAGAAAGCACGAATATGAAGCAGATGAATATGCTGTCAAATTAGGTTACTCTGAATCTTTATCCAAAGCTTTGATCAACTTGAATATCAAGAACCTCAGCTCCCCGGATGCGGATTGGCTATACTCTTCGTACCATCACTCTCATCCAATCCTACCAGAAAGATTGGATGCTATCAACAAGAAAGCTAAGAAGTTCGATCCTAAGCAAGAGTAAACCCTACAGACAAGGATTCTGAATTGAAGAATATATTCTTATTAAATTAAAGTAGTCATGCAAATAGAACTTTAATTACCACACTTGCAACTCGTCAATCAACTCAACTCTTCCTTTACAAGAGTCCAGGTTTTGTGCCACAGAGTATCTAACATCATCAACCATACTGTTATGACCGCAAGTCAACACTGCCACATTTCCATTGGCCTCTTTGATATCAGACTCTACTAATTGCTCAATAGGTGGTCTGCCCATTCTGAACTCGATAAAGTCCAAGTTCTTTGGCGGCATACCCTTGATATCCTCTTCTGACTCATTCTTATCAGATTCACTAGAAGATTCACTAGAGGATAAGTGCTTTACGCCATGCTCAGACGAAGGATCGGTGATATAGACAATGATATGTGCCTGGGTCGCCTTCAAGTTTAGCAATTCCTCATAGAACCAATCCAAAGACTTCCAGTTTCTAATGATCCAGTAGAGTTTTATATGCTGCTGCACTCCTCTTCTTGTGCAGTCTCTGATGTATGCATAAGAGGATGGGATACCAGTGGAACCAGTGTAATATAAGACGGTATCAAACTTATGGACCGGTGCCTGTTGACCATATGGACCTTCTAACAAAATTGGAATAGTGGTGGTATGGTTTGGTTGCTCACGAACACGACGATGAATCACAGAAGTGATACCACCTTTGATCTTCGTAGTGAAAGTGATAGTGTTATCATCTGAATCAGTGATAGTGAATGGATGTGACTGCCAGAAGGTTATGGGCGTGAGATAGTGTAAATAGCCAAAGGAGCCTGGATAAGCTTTCCAGAACTTATGACGTGGTACAATAATCTTTAATACTTCATCGGAAACAACTGTCACTTGAGCCTGCTGGACACCAAAGTATGCCAATCTAATAATTCTAACAAAACGGTCGAAACACCAGATAGCAGCCATGGCATAGGACCAGTATTCATAGCCGAAATCCTCAATATGAATCCATGTACCGCAGAGGAAGATGGCAACAAGAATGATATGGGTCAGTAGGAAGAGCTCATATTGAGTCTTTCTAATACTGTATAAAGTTTGCACCATGAGTACACCACAAATGACAGTAGCAACAACACCCCAACGCATCCATGATGTTTTATAACGGGATTGGAGCTTCCCAAGAGCAACAGATTGGACATGCATAGAACCAGCATGGACAACAGTGATCAAGAAGTTGATTCTTGAGATCCATTTATGAAAGCTGATAAAGGTGCTCTGCTTCCACCCCGTAAGCCAGATAAGGAAGTTGTTTCTACCTGCAAAGAGGAATGTCAAAAGGAAACCAAAACATGCCAAGATACCAGTTCTATCACCTGGATATCTTGCCATTTGTGCGCTTCTGGTAGTCCAAATAGTATCGTTTTCAACATATGTATAACCAGTAGCACAGAACACAACAACCATTGCAAAGTAGAGAAATATGACAATGGACTGTCCTCTCAATGGGACAAACCCACCTAGAAGATTGAGGAATTTGACTGGGTGTGAGTGTCTTCTATTATTCGTCAAGGCAGGCAAAGTCAGGTACTTTCGGAACAAATTGACAGGATGGGACTTCAGATACTTGGAGACAAAGATGGTCTTATTCAGGAAGTTGTAGATACCCGCAATTACGAAAAAGAAAAGCCAATAACCAAGCATCCCAGCTCCCATGTAAAGACCCCAGTCTTCATTTTTGTAACGGACATAGTTGGACTTGTAAGCATTCTTAAAGAGGCTCTTCTTGTATTCCACTGGGATATACGTTACTGCAGATTTGTTGTAACCTTCATTTTTAGTGATATCACTGATGTAATGAGTGGCATTTTGGAATTGAGCCCTTAGCTGTTTGGTGGTGTAGGTCTTATTGACGTTCTTTTGGCAATAATCAATGATCAAATTCTCAATATGTGTATCATTGATAGAAGTCTGATCGTAAGCACAGTTCAACCAAGAACCAAGACCCTGTGGAGTGGTACATGTACACTTGTAGGACTTTGCCGTGTCCTTTGGACAGAAAAGTGCCACGCTGGAGATTGCGGTTTTGCAAGACATGATTGTAATTTCATCACCACTATAATGATGGATCTGAGCTGCAGTACCGACAGCCAACAGTGATAATGAGAGAAGATCAACCTTCATTGTGTACTCGGAGAAGAAGAGAGTATTCAAGACATTTCATAATGGAAAAGGGGAGGTTACTGGTCCTTTTATACTGCTTCCCAGGTGATGGGAACTTTGGATCTTTGCAGGTGCAGGTACATTTGGAAAAGGCCTGGCAAATGTAAGTTTTTAAAAAAAGCTTGGGAGGAAATAATCAGTCTGATCGCCAATTAGTGAACTGTATCCCGCTGCTTTTCCAAGGGATTGAAACAGTAGGAGCATATCTACATAGAAGATAAATTGATAATCTGCTAGCTATCCTTTTAGACTTCGATGACATGTCTATCGTCGTAATTATTTGACACTTTTGGTTTTACCAAGGGTTACCGTTAAGCCAGAAAGCTTGTTTTGGACGGCGTCTTCCCAATTAAAGTATTTTTCCCTCCTGTGATAGGCTGTCGTTTGCAGCTTTGCAAAGACTCGGGACTCGGCATGAGGAAGGCATCCCCTGATGGAATAGATAACCCTGTTTAATTTCTAAGTCCGGACTAATTGCGAATCTTTGGCGTCAAGAATTCGGTCTGGTTGGTAACACTAAATTCTCGGGAAAAGTATATTTAAGGGTGGGTGCTGCAATGATGTTCTTTTCTTAGAGTTCATGAGATATTCCGTGGCACATACATAAAAAAGAAGCCTCTTAACAGATATTGGCTTAGTTTGCGTCTATGTCTCCGAGACCAGTCTACATCTGCCACCCATAGGCACGCTTACTAGTCTTTGCGTCCAATTTTGTGCATACATGAGCGTCATCCAACTTTTTTGCACAGGTTTTTTTTTGGAAGGGCCCACGGTCCGAAAGCTGATCAATCAGATTAGATGGATCAGATTGGTTAGCTTTTAACTCACCAGTAATTCAGTCGAGATTTATGAACTGATATCAGTTGATATTTCACTAACTGTTGATGAGGAAGAAGATTCTATGATTGTGTTTAGTACTAACTTCGCTAGTCGCTACAATGACTATATCCCTTTTGAAGAAGTTGAAACATGATTTAAAGCTGACCGATTCCGGAGAAGCAAATTGATGCATGATATCTGAATTTTCATTTCATCAATCAATGATTCTATTGGAATAATCTTTGTTTTTCGTCCAGCTGAACACGATCGGTCCAGGAAATCGGGACCCGTTGATCCACTTTTGGCTCATCACTTTCCGTGACTCGTCAACGTCCGCAAAAGCAATGAACAGCTTGGTTACCTCCTGGAACTGATCTCTCCATTTGTAGATCGTGGAGACTAAAAGTTATTCACAAATATTAAGAAACCCCGCATTGAATCTAGAATCAGGATTCAACTAGAAGTGCTGGTGTTCTGTTCCTGCCTCAATCATCATGGCTGGACAGCCTCAGTTTTTTGCCAGCCCACTTGAAACGTCTTGGCAGGATCTGCGGATAATCTGTGGCCAGATGATCCAGATTTTAAAATATAAACTGACCGACAGTTGACCTATACCACTGAATTTCAGCCTTCAAGAATTATGCAAGAAGGATATAATATATCAATACTCATATATAATATATAATATATAATATGTCAGCCCGTACCATGAGCTGGTGACTACAAAATACAGATATATCAACACATACCCTGAGTCAGGTGTTCATGAACACCCATTTTCTGACGTCTATAGGCAACCCCAAAAACCCTGCTTGACAGTATCTATGCCATAATGTATAGTCAATCAGAAAAGGCTAAAATATTTACTAATCGAGACGTATATAATATTCATATATCATATTATTTTATCTTATATATATGCACAAGTACATGCATGGATGATCATTGAAATTTTGAGTTCTTCACGGTTTTTTTTACTCAGCTTTATTAATGAATTGTAACCAAGAAGTAATTCCTTTGTTCTAAAAGCTCTGTCAACCTAGAGCAGTTGGAGTGTGATTGATCAACCACTCCAAACCCTCAATTAATCTTATGCAGCTTCGATGCTGAATCTCTATCTTCGTTTATAAAGCAGAGATTTCAATTAACATATGGATCAGTGGAGTAGACGGTAGCAATTAGATAGATCACACGCGGCGAGCCCCAGAAGAAGCGCACAGAACCGGTCTTCTGGAGAACCCACTACAGTTCGGTATCTGAGGGAAAACCCCCGTAGAAAAGACGTTTACCAAGCTCGCTACACCAAGAAATATGTACCCTCTTGATTCATCATTATATACAAACTTCAGTTTTTGTTCAACGCATCGAGGCTTTCTGCCTCCTCTCTTTTGATTTCTTGAGCCCATGCATCTGCAACTTTTTGTTGGAAATCAGCTCTCTCACCAGTGATCTCTTCCTCCACTTCAACAAGACCTGGTTTGGATTTAATAGTACCAAACAAGGCATCGAGCAATGCAGGGTTATGAGAACGGTTGACATGGGTTCCGGTGAAGACTGTGCTCAAGGAGCTCGTTGTGAAAGCATCCTCAATAGCAGCTTCAAGATCCTCTTCAGTGACAATAAAGTTCTCAGCAGCATAATACACATCTAGGAGATCATCAGCACGGTTTTCCTTACCTCTGAGCTCTTGGTCTAATCTGTTGGCTTCCCTTTTGGCGTGAAGTATTTGCTTCTCCTCCTCTGTTCTTTCTCTCATTAATGGACCTTCCAGAAGTCTGCTGATGGTTGGAAGTGTGAGTTTGGTAGATTCGGACATCTCATACTTGCTCTCCTCTTTAATTCTCTTCTCCTCAGCCTCCCTCTGGGCCATTTTTTGCTCAGTATATGAAAGTCTTCTTTCTTCTTTCTTCAAACTGTCAACGTAGTACTGACGACGTAAGGCAGCCTTAGTGACCTTTTCCTTCTGAAAATCATTCAAAGCGTTCAAGTCAGGTATAATCTTTGGGTCCTTGACTGTGTCTTTAATGAGACCACTCACCGTACGAACAGTTGGAAGTGGTTGTTCACGAGAGATACCCTCTGGATGTTCAACACCATCGGCGTAACCAACATTCGGGTTGGCTGGTCTTACAACAGGCTTAATCGGCTGCTTGAAGATCTGGCGCACCTCTGGCAATACACCTGATTTACCACCGAACTTAGCGGATCCTCTAGGCATTCTTTTGTGTCTGTTTTGCTCGCTCGTGCTGCCAAAAGATCTCAGGTTGAAGAGTTGGATGTTTGATTTTGCATTTTCCGCAGAGCGAAAACTTTCGGTCGGGTAATCCTACAATGGCGCTGCAACAACCAAATCAGGAAACAAGACAAGTGAAATAACGATTAAGGTCTATTTAAATGCGTTGTCTCTTCTAAATCGCTTTGATCCACAATGGAGTTCTTGTTATATGCTGCATCTCATTGTCAGACTCGTCAAAAATTGAGCCCCATTCATAATCGCCACGTTCCAAAACAACTGCTCCCAGTCTAGAAGTCCACGATTCGCCTGGCCGTAAGGAATGATCCAGTGGCTGCTGGAGAACACCATTGTACAAGATTTTTCTGCCAATTGAACCATAGCTTGTAGTACTTGGTACATTTCTGAGGGATCCACGTATATGTCTCTTTGTCCTGTTCTCAATTGTCACACAAATACTGAAGAATTCACCTGTTACTACACATAGATATCTCCCCTTCTTCGTAGTTTGACCTTCAATGGTAGCCGAAACAATAATCTTATCTTCCCTCAGCAAAGAAATCATCTTTTGTGTTAACCTGATACCTCTGAATTCGATATTTCCGGAACTGTCACCACATTTCCATGTTCCTTTTAGGTGTTTCAGAAGCCCTTCACGGTACCAGAAGGACTCTCTTTGGAACTGCTCTTCGGATTTTGACAGCTTTTGACGGATATATCTTTTACCTGAAAAAGTTGGTATAGGATCAAGTGATTCGTAGTCAAGATTCATTCTCTTCATGGGAAGGACCAATCTCTTAGTCTGCATTGGGACGATAGATTCATGAATCTCATAGCCAAGGTTTTCGACGTCAATAGTGAATGCCTTGTTCCACACATTCCTCACATCTATTAGGGCTAACACATAATCAGATAAGCCACCACCACTTTTGCTCAAGTATTCTCCAATGCTTGATTTCTCAGGTGGAATCTGCTGGATTAACGGGACAAAGTCACAATCGGCAAGATCAATACTCTGATGCACTATCGCAGTGATTGGGATGTCCAAATTCCTTGTGAATTGAACACCAACCTCATCTGAATGACCATATTCAATGGCCAACTTAATTTTACTGACACCTCTCTTTCCTTGAACTTGAACCAAAAGGGAAACTTCTTCATTCGCTTTGATCTGATTAATCTCAGTCAGAATCTTCAAGGAGTTCTTGTACAAGAAATATTCACATTCATAGTTATCAGCAGCTGATTGATCTTTGTTCTCCAGCATCTTCTTCAGTGGATCGATCGTGGAGTCCCAGACAGAGTAATTAAATACGTTTACACTTACTTCAGAATTATTAATAAGTTTGATCTCAAGTTGCTGTTGGCCGCCTTCTAGAAGCATTAATGGTTCAGGATTGCTCAATAGTTGAAGATTTGGCTGCGCTGCTATCACTTCAACTTCGAATGACTCTATCTGAACACGGTCTAAGATTGAATTCTCTGAGATGTTTGTTTGGAACACTTGCAATATCTCCAGTGGAGAATCATGAGATGGCTTCAACTTTTGAATGATTTCAGATTTCTCAGACTTGGCAATCTTGAAGTTCTGAGTCTTCAGCTCACATATTTTCAACTCAGCAGAATCAATAACAAGCTTACCAGCGTCTAACGGTTTGGTAATAATGTTAATCCGACTGACACTCCTTGGGTTAATGGTGTAGTGATTTCTGAAAATTTCCAACCCTGGAATCTTGATGTCATTGATGACTATTGGAAACGCATGGGGGTTTTGAATATCCAACAAGAACTCAGCAAATTCACCCTGCACCACATAATTAGTTTCAGCGACACCAGCCTTAGTATATGGATTATACAACACTGGATGACTGGCTGTCGAGGTAGTCACTGTCTCTTGTCTTCTTGGAGAGTTTGATGGCTTTACCAAATTAATTCCTCTCAATACGAACGGATCAAAGTACGGAGCCTGGATACAGTGATCTTTGGATATCCGTTGAATTTCATTAAAGATCTTGATCTGCTCATTATCAGTGAGTGCATCCACAAAACGGGTTAACAGAAGTGACTTCAAGCAGATTACTGTGCCATAATCACCAATCCCTTCACAGACTGACACACATAACTTGATTACTGATCTTTGTAGTTGTACCCACTTTGGTGAAAAGGCATCAACTATGTTGGATTCTACTGAGCTCGAAACGCCATAGACTGAGAGTAAGGTATTCAGCATATCATGTAGATCATAGCCCGATTGGTTGCTCTCCTGTGATCTCAACTGTGGTATGAGACAGACAAACAGAGTCCGAAGCATAAAACTCCTTTTTCTGTCAAAGCCAAGATCACCATATATCGATGCTAACGAGCCAAAAATCTTTGTCTGTGACAAGATATCCATGCTTTTGAATTGGACAGTCATGATCTTATTCGACACCTTCAGGATATCTATCTTATCAAAGATATACATATCATCATTGATGATGAAGGGCTTCCCTCTTACGATATGGTTCAAGGTGTTGTTATTTAAGCCTCCACTGAGATTGATGACAGTCATTAACTTCAAGAATCGAAGAATGCTCTCACAGTAGACCAGTTTGGGCACATAATCTTCAGGGTCATTCTGTGAGAGTTCATAGAAATAGATCATTCTCATTGAAATTTGATGTATTAGCTCAGGAGCTGTAAATCTCTCCAAGTCGACAGATCCCGAAACCATCGAAGATCTAGGTGATGATATGGGTGTACTAGTTGGACTTGTGAGTGAATAGTTCAATGTCGCGGACGAATGTAAGATACCTGCCAACGATGGGGTCAGTTGGTAAGGAGTATCCAAGAAACAGAGCATAATGATAGCCACTGCAACACCTTCTAGAGTAGAACCCAACCACAAGTAGTCATTTCCAGCTTTGAGGAGCTTCAAAGCATCTTGGAATTCCCTCAATGCGTCCGCGTACTGACCAGCAATTAGTAACAGATTTCCAAGGATCTTCAATTGTCGTCCTTTGATTCTAGATTGACGACGTTCATTGGCGGTCTTGATAGAAATCTTGCTGTTCGCCAGGTCACCTGATAGCGACAATCCTATCGCAGACCCTGAACTGATTCTCTTATTTTTGACTGGCATCGCTTCTGCCTTCTCATTACCACCAATTGTTCCTGGAGATCTCAGAGTAATGTGTTGGAATGAAGCGAGATATCCTGTCAATTCATCAAGAAAAAGTCTAGTGATATCACACATCACAGTCTCCGTATTCGTATTCGTACCGTTAAAAATAACTCTTTCGTTGTTGGATTCACCACTCTGGGAAAACACCACAATACAATACAGAATGGCCGACTTGTGCAGCTTCTTCAATGCCTGGAGTTCTTCCTCTGCACAGCTGGCATCTTCTGTCACGCCCACCACCACAAACGTTTTTCTGAACGGCTCAAAATCATGGAGGAATAGAGATTCCTGGCTATCAAGGCTCGTAGCGATATCATAGACAACCCGTCCGTTCGGAAATCTCTGTGGATTGAACATCTGCGTTCTTGTTCTGGTCACATCCACCAGTCGCACCTCGGCACTTCCTCTGATCTGTCCAGCGTAGTTATTAAAATGCGCCCTTTCCAAACGCCCCACTGGCACCACAAGCGTTCGGACTCTCGCCGGTGCCGCGAATGAAAGGCCATCCATCACTGCTGCTTTATAATTCTCTGTCCTTTTGTTCTGTTCTTGTTCCAGGCCAGTTCGCTTTTGTTTTGATCTCGCGAAACGTCTTGAAAAACATAAGGCAGCGATTCGAATCAAGAGGAAGACCACGACGAAGGAACAGCACACCACAACAGAAGTTAAACAAAACAATGGGAGGTCTAAGCTTTGAGAACCACCAGAGAAACCAATTCCTTGCTGCTAATGGACATGCTGCTCCTACGGCCACGTCCACGGGTACCACGATTGTCGGTGTGAAGTTTGACGGTGGCGTTGTGATTGCAGCCGATACAAGAGCCACTGCAGGCGACATTGTGGCAGACAAAAACTGTGAAAAGCTTCATAGGCTCGCTCCAAAGATCTGGTGTGCCGGTGCTGGTACAGCAGCAGACACCAAGATGGTGACACAACTCATTGCGTCCAATTTGGAGCTTCACTCATTATCCACTGGGCGAGAGCCTCGTGTTGTGACATCCTTACAACATCTGAAGCAACACTTGTTCAAGTATCAAGGCCATATCGGTGCGTACTTGATTGTTGCAGGTGTGGATCCAACCGGTGCCCATCTGTTTTCTGTGCAAGCGCATGGTTCTACAGATGTTGGTTACTACCAGTCACTCGGCTCCGGGTCATTGGCCGCTATGGCAGTTCTTGAAAGTGAATGGACCCCAGATATCACCAAAGAACAAGCCATTAAGCTTGCATCAGATGCCATCGAGGCTGGTATCTGGAACGATTTGGGTTCTGGTTCCAATGTTGATATCTGTGTGATGGAAGTAGGTAAGGATGCACAGCTCTTGAGAAACTACAAGACTCCAAACATCAGAGAACCAAAGGAGAGAAGCTATAAGTTTGCCAGAGGCACCACTGCAATCCTCAGGGAGTCCATATACAACTTGGTGGAGGTGAGTGAAGAAATTGTGGTTGGTGGCGATGCTATGGAGGTTGATGCTTGAAGAAGTAGACGCTATAATGTACAGTAAAGTGACTTTTCTTGTAGTTTGCTGTATGTTTTGTTGTGAGATTTCTTTTAGCGTGGATTTAATAGTTCGAGACTGTAGGAAGATGTGCCTATGATCTTCCCCTGTAGCCTGTTGGATGAACCTCATCATCAACAAGACGTATATCAATGCATTGATCGGATTGTGGAGAAACACACAGAAACTTTACTAAAAAACGACAAAAGAGGCCTACAACAGGCACAAAGAAATGGCAATATGACAGACCCTTCAAGTTCGTTACTTCAAGATACACCAGAAGAAGAGAGCTCTCCCATGCAGTCTTCTCAAGACATTGAACAAACTAGAGTCGGGGCATATGTAACACTTGTTGTCTGTGCCTCAGCAGTCGGGGGCTTCATGTTTGGCTATGATACGGCCTGTATATCGAGCATACTGATCTTTCTAGATTCAGGCCCTCTGGAACTCAGTTATAAACAGAAGGAAATAGTCACTGGTATGACTTCTGTGGGGTCGTTCTTTGGGTCGCTAGGCGCTTTAGTCCTAACTGATAAAATGGGAAGAAAGAGTGTGATAACGGTATGCTGTGTGATATTTACTCTCGCTGCTATACAGCTGGGACTTTGTCAATCAGTCATTGCAATGATATGGGGCCGCCTGGCAGTTGGGGTCGCTGTTGGAGCTGCTTCGATGATGGTGCCTGTGTACATATCAGAAGTCTCACCTTCAAAGAGAAGAGGTACGCTATTAGCCTTGAACTCTATCACCACCACAGGAGGTCAATTTCTTGCTAACGCTGCCGCTCTGTGTGTTGCCTCATCAAGGTACAACTGGAGATTGATGTTCTTGTTTAGTGGGATCCCTCCATTGCTGTTCCTCCTTGTGGTAGGATTTATCCCAGAATCACCAAGGTACCTCATCCTTCATCAGGAATACGACAAAGCTGAATCCGCTATATCGAAAATATACCCCTATGCGTCTGCAGAACAAGTCCAGTCGAAAGTGTCAAGTATTGCCAAGGATATCAGGTTGAATGAACATCAACATAAGCTTCCTCTTCATTCCAGGCTTTTCGGGTCAGTTGCCACCATAAGGGCTCTCCTAGTTGGATGTGGGCTCATGTTCTATCAACAGGCATCATCATTCAATTCATTCATGTACTACGGAGCTACAATATTCAAGATGGTTGGTGTTGGTAACCCTCTCGTCGTTTCGATTTTGATTAGCGGCACAAACTTTGGGTTCACATTTGTTGCATTATGGTTGATCGATAGAGTGGGAAGACGATCTATGCTTCTACGAACTGTATGGATTATGTCACTGTCGTTATTTGTTGCAGGAATTGCATTTTCCGAAGTCAAGGTGCCCGAGAGTTCTGAAGCCCTGTCCGTTAACACTTATTCTGTGCTACTTCTTGTAGCGGTCCTTTCATTCGTTGCCAGTTATGCTTCTGCTTTGGGAACTGTTCCATGGTTTTCGGTGGAGTTTCTTCCCCTGGAGACTCGAGCAGCAGGCTCTGCAATCATTGCGGCAACAGGTTGGCTTACAAACGCTGTCGTTTCAGTCACCTACCTAACACTGGTCGATCTTACCTCTTTGTCTGCGACATCTATTGTATTTTCTATCATATGTCTGGCTGGTTGGATTGCAGTTTATGAGTGGTATCCTGAGGTCAATGGCTTATCATTGGAAGATATACGGCATGTATTTGAGGACGGCATCGATATCCACTATGTGGCCAGCCCTGGAATGATAAAGAATAATCATTGAAATGCAGAAGAGCCTTGACGTTCTCTGACATCATTCATTGTGTACCCATCACCTTTTGCGCAGTGGATAGCATACATTTCTTCTGTTCTCAATTCTCATTTTAGCTCATATTTCAGTCCCAGTAATAGTTATAATATATATTCTGCGCAGTTTAATGACTTGACTGGATAATTAGCTTTTTTCTATATCTGAGAGATGACTGACCTTATTTTGGCTAAGAGGTGATAGCGCTTGCAAGGAAAGTGAAGCTGGTGATTATATCAGATTATCAGGTACGAACTGCTTTCTCAGCCAACTTGGCTCCAAATCTCTGATTTGAATTTGACTTTTAAGATCAGAAGTTACTTCATGTTCCATGAATCCGTTCAACAAAGAAATCAATCCCATTATACAGTGAATGTGGCAGCCATATGTTGAGAGTTCTTGACTAATACTTTCGGTTCAAAGAGGTATAGTGAAATATAGGTCTTCTGATGACTGTTAGAACTTACTATACCTCACTTTAACTTAAAACGACCTCACGAGCTCATCTCAAGTTGGTTCTCTGAAATGAGCCTAATCCATAGTTAACATTACTAAAATATGGCTGTCCGGGGAATCGTGAATTAAATTTTAAATCGATATGATTCGAAAGGGTTCGAATTTCATAAGTTTTTGTTTAGAACAAATGATAATCAAATCAAATGGAAAGCTTTGGAAGACAATATCACATGTAAAAGAATAAAAAAGCTCGAGTTTAGAGAGCTCTTAAATGACTGCATATAAATGCCCCAAAAGCAGTTTTAAAAAATGTTTTATCAAAAGTTAGAAATAATCTCCTTTTATGAACTAGACTCGGAATGTCAATTTCTTGGGAATATGATCTTCGGGGAATTCCAGTGAAAAACCTCAGGATACTAAATCGAAACAAAATACGGGGGGAAAGTAGAACGCTCATTTAAATTTGGAAAAGTACAGAGACTCTTGACTGTAACATAATCCTTAATATTATGTAAAAATTTCAATAATAAATCCAAAACCGCTTGAACCAGACAGATTTGTGATGGATAAGTTATAATGGTAAGGTATAATGGATTCAATCTGTCTTAACGAAATCATTGTTACCATCAAAGACATGTAATGCAAACATATCACGTTTAGAATAGTGACCAACTATATCAACCAAGTGTTTCTGCTTAACAATATCGTCCATGTCCAGTTCTGCAACAACAACTCCATCAAAGTCATCACCAGGACCTTGTTCAAGGATTCTACCATCCGGACTAATGATCGCTGTGCCGGCCTCACCTGTCTCAAAAGCAGGTAAGATTTCAACATCATTCAATGTCTCTTTCAATTTCTGACCCAAGTTACTACTGAACAAATAGAACGCACCAGTTTGCATACTATAGGTCTGAGCCAAGGTATGGAATGATTTCTTGGTAAAACTCCAAATGGTGTCATCCTTGTCGCTGATAGCTGGCCAACCACCGACATGGATTTTTTCACCTTGAGCTGCACTATTGTAGAATAACAATGGTTGCATGTGTTCCCAACATGATAAACACCCAACCTCGATAGGACCAGCTTCATTAAAATCCAACTTAACAACTGTTTTCAAGTCTCTGCTCGTAGCATCTCCCCACAAGATACGCTCGACATGGGTGGGTTTGAATTTTCTTCTTTTCAAAACAACTTCACCTTGTTTATTGATGATACACTGGGAGATGTAAATCGAACCACCATCTCTTTCAGAAAACCCCAAGACAACATGAACAGGATACTTCTTAATAGTGTCAATAATAGACTGAAACTCCTCAGATTCATAACTCAAAGAGTTTTTAATATATTCAACGTTCTTATCGAACGCTGCGGCATTATTCCAAATCCAAACAGGATATCCTGGGATATGAACTTCAGAAAATGCTAACAATTCAACACCCTTGGAATGAGCTTCTTGGATCAGCTCATTGACTCTTGCAACTGAGCCTTGTAAGTTGTACCAGACTGGCTCTGATTGAGCAACACCGACTTTGATTTTTGCACCCATTTCTATGGTTTAGTTGATTTTGTTTGAATTGAGAAGAAGAACTTCGATTTTACTTAGGAAGTATATAGACTTATATACTATTCTCCCCATGACTCTTTCTGCCCCTTATCACATGGATACGATTCACCGCTTTCAATTTCAGATGCTGATCAGACTGTTGGGCTCACTCCCATCTTATCTTTGCAAAAAATGTGCGCTATTTGGTCACCGTCGCCGTTAACCTTCAGAAAATATAGTTTCCGCATGCGCTGTTTAGTCTCCGTGACAGTGGTACTCGGGTCGGTATTCCATGTTCTTTAGACTTTAATGCTAGTATAAGTCATTGCGCTATGCATTTTCCGCATTTCATTTTTTCTAATCAACCATAAGTCAGCATCTTATGAAATTTCATCATATCCATAGATATCATGATTTGGGATTATTGATCTAAAATTCTAAATGAAACAAGGTTCATTGTCACTGTTTAATATTGCACAGATCTGTCTTCCCAGTTCCCATTGTAGTAGTTTTTTTTGTTCCTGTGGTATTACAAAATTGAATCTGTGTTACTTGTTTTTAAGATTGTTAATTTTCTAATATAAGAGGTTACAGGCATAACGCCCCAGTTCCCCACAAGTGAGTTTGTAGCAAAATATCTACCATGTCGAGCTCAAACAAGCCCGATCCTCCAGAAATCGACTTTTCAAGTATGCTGCCCAACGGACTGAAGACTCTGCATAACTGTTTTCTCTGGCTCGTCAAAATAACAAAGGCTCGAGCTTGTTGAGCAAATGTTGAACCTAAGAGCATTAAATCTTCAAAATCTTGAATCTCCTCATCATCAATGCCGACGATTTCAATCTTGACGTGTTGGAGAGCTGAAGAGTGCGCCTTCAATGGATTATAAATCTCATGACCTAGTAAAAGGCCAATCTCGATAGAACATGTCCTCAATGTCAAAGTTGATACATCATTCCTTCTTCTCATAAATATTTTGCCATCTTTAGCTACCAAAAGCTGTGAATAGATTACACTTTTTTCTCTGTGTTGCTTGAAGCTGAATGCACAGTTCGACTTATGTTTCGCAACCAATCTTTTCACATGACCCAACAATTCATCTATCGAAACTCTAGCATCTATCGTAGTCTGCGGGAAACACATCAGGTCAATATTCTCTGCACCTCGCTGTCCTATCATCTCCTTGATGGCATCTTCCAGGCGTTCAATACAGTCAGCCATTGAAGTGCACACGAGTCCCTGCGATAGAATAGCGATCTTGATCTTGTTAATACTGCTTGTTTGCGCCATTTCGAATTGCTCCTCAGAGAAGATTGGGAGCCCAATTCCAGGTCTCTGTCTCGTTTGTACTTATAACTATCATCTATGATCTATCATAAGCATATCTGGTCCTAGATAGTAGCAATATATGCATGCACTGAAATCTCCAGGATAATGCATGCCGATAGCAAATTCAATTTTTTCAACGCCGGCAACCATTGTCCGCCAGTGGACTTTACTCTCCGCATCGAGAGAGATCTATGTCCATAGTTGAACTAAAATGATAAAAGGACATCCACTACTATAAATATACCGATATGTGAACACTTCCTTGTTTCACGACAGCTTTCCTGAGCACAACAGAGAGAAACATCATGACAGAAGATACTTTCTCCCCTTTTGTCTTAAGGATTGTTTTTGCTGCTTCTTTGGGGAGTTTGATATATGGTTATTGTTCTGGTCTGGCTGGAGGAGTAGCTGCTCAGAAGAACTTTGTTGAATACTTCAACTACGCTCATAGCAGTCACACTGCTGATGCTTTCAATGGAATCTTTGCCGGCGGTGGTCTCTTAGGTGTGCTTCTTGGCGGATATCTCTCAGAAAAGTATGGCCGTCGCAAGGCCATCCAGACAGGCTGTATCATAAACTTCATCGGTGCAGCACTGATGACTGGGTCTGTGGCCCTAAGTATGCTATACGTTGCTAGAGCCATTGTCGGGGTTTCCATCGGTATGATAGTGATGCTTATTCCTTTATTTCAGACGGAGATTTCTCCAGCAAAATCTAGAGGATTTTTGGTTAGTATGCATGGTGTAATGATTCTTACAGGTTATTCTCTTGCTGCATGGGTTAACGTTGGGCTTTTCTTCAGCTCGAACAAGAATAATTGGAGAGTTTTGTTTGGGATACAAATGGTTTGGCCAATAGGTCTGTTCTTTTGTATGTTTTCATTGCCTGAGTCTCCAAGATGGCTGATAGAACACGGGTTAATGGAACAGGCTAAGAAAGTTATGTGCTTATTGGAACCTAATATCACAGATGATCAGTTCAATACCATGGCGTTCAGTATTGAAAGTGAAAACCAAAATTCAACGTGGAAATCTATATTCACAACGAAGTCTTTCTTGAAAAGGTTATCAGTGGGTTTGTTGGTGATGATTGGCGGTCAAGCAACCGGAACAGTTGCAATCACCAACTATAGCGCTACCATTTATTCCTCTTTGGGATTCAAAGATGTTGAGCAACTTTATATAGGTGCTGGTTACATCACATCAGGGATCCTTTGGAATCAAGTGTCTGCTTTTTTAGCTGATCGTGTCGGAAGAAAGACTCTAATAATGATTGGGTTTGCTGGTGCTGGTGTTCTTTCAATGAGTCTCGAGGTCATCTTTGTCGCATTATTTGCAAATACTTCAAACAGAGCTGGCAATTCAGCTTCTGTAGCTTTCATGTTCTTACACATCTTCTTTTATGGTGGAACCACCGATGCAACTACTTATGTCTATGTCAATGAGATCTGGCCAACTCATATCAGATCCAAGGGAGCAGCATTATGTACAACAGGTCTGTTCATTGGTATTCTTGCATTCACTACAGGCGTTACTACAGCAATGAATAACATTCGATGGAGATTTTACTTGATTTTTATCTGCCTGAGTTTTGTTAATGTTTTTTTGGTTTACTTCTTCGTTCCAGAAACCAAAAATCGTACTTTAGAAGAAATTGGTCAGCTTTTTGGTGATGACATGGAAATGATCAAAAATGGCGATGTTCTAAATGGAATCGAGCTTAAAGTGTCTGAAACCGTTCCTAATTCAACAAAATCGATTAAGGAAGATCAAATTATTAGCACCAGAACTATCCAGTGAGTGTGAAATTAACTTTTCTTAAAGGCGGAATATCGCACAATATTCCTGTCAGTTTATAGATTTTTTATAATCACTATATTCATAAGCATATCAGTGTGCTGTAGATACGTCTCCTAATTGCAGCGTGTCCCATTTCATGGAGAAAATTCTGAATTCAGAGATTGAAGAATATTGAAGAACGAAGACTATATCTTGAATGAATCTTCTAGTAATGCCTTCTAGATTAAGTGATTTGAGTCGTGAATAAAAGTCCAATTATTATCAATAAGTACTGACTCCTCTCTATTTGTAGTTACTGAAATTGATCGTTAAAAGTCATCAGTAAACAACCCCATTATCTCAATATCATGAGATACCCAAGTCGTAGCAAATTTGGATAAATGTTCCAAATAAGTGTTTATAACTGGAGCACATGGTTGATATTTCTTGAACAGTTCAAAAGCTTTGATGAAGGAGATTCTTGATGAAGCACCAATTTTCAGATTTGAGGAGGTCATATTGAATAAAAAAATCACACAGCTGAGATATATTGAATAGATGAACCTGAAAAGAAACAATGATTCAGTGAGTTCATAATCTGAGCAAAGTTTAATAATTTGTCTGGCAGATTCCATGCAGATTCCTGGAACAGATTCAGTCTCTTCTTCCCTCAAAAGGGGTTCTCTCAGCAATGTTTTATTATAAAGAATCTTCACTGTGAGTATAGCCACCTCTAGTTGCATGGCATTGATTGATTTGTTATTGAAAAATCTGGCTTGCGAACTCATTTCTCTCTGCCACCTGCATATTGCGATAAGAGCATTGGAAACAACCAATTGCTGCTGATTATCCGCAAATTCAGCAGGCTTACTCATCAAATCGAAGGCCAGTTCGCTGGAGAAACACTCTTCACATTTCTCAATTTCCAAATCATGAAATATGACAGATTCTCTGAAGACATCGAACTCTTGAAACCCTTCAATGGGGACTAAAGCATGATTTTTATTAGGAGAATCAATCGAAATATCTGAGAAATTCATATAGGGATGCATACCAAGTACCACACATCTTAATCTATCACTCAAATGGCAGCACCAGAAGACATTATCCCTCAATATACCTTCTTCTTGGGTCATTTTGCCCTCTTTCACCAATTTCACACAGCTAACATGAAGTCCCAAATGATAGCAAACAGCAGTTGCACGTGCTATAAACTGGGATGCCTGAAACTCATCTCCTGCTGTCATTGATATGTGGGATAATAAGATCAAAGCCTGCACACTTGTAATATTAGGATTGACTTTAAGTTCCTCCTCCAGTTGCTTAATAGCCAATTCTTTAAAATTGGCGAACTCATTTAGTTCACTCTTATATAAGAAATAAAAGCTCATGATTGAGTTGATCAGGGACATGGAACAATAGTCGCCCAGATGATCGCCTTCAAGGCCTTCTTGTACTGAGCTGATGAATAGCTTTTCTTCGATCAATGGGAAGCTGTTCACAATGCATTTGAAGAACCATGTGAAGACTTCTTGGTGAAAGTCATCAAACAGTTCCAGTTGATCACCTTTCTTGAAATCTCTTGTTGGATTCTCGCCTGAAACGGAAATATATCTCAAGCTTGTTGGTCCTTCACATGAAACCTGCCCATACTCAGACATACTGAGTTGCCACCTGAGTTCAAAAAGACTTCGACTTTGGGCTGCGGGTAATTTCTGGGTTATTTTATAGCCATCGTGCCGTTTGAGTGCCTTAACGGGTTGGATCTTGTTCATGGAATTGATATATGCTCTCGAGTCCATGCGCGACGTTTTGTTATCATTCCAAGATTCATAAAGGTTCAGAGATTCCTCCAAAGAGCTTATTCTGGCCAAAAGAGACCTGACATAGGCATTCGTAGCAGGTTTCCGTCTATCTAAGTCAGGGTATTGGCACCGTCTTCCTTGTTTGAGACAAGGAGAACATTCGGGCAATTCACGGCCACATTTTCTTTTGGACTTTTTGCAGTGAAAGCAAGCGATGCTACTAGACATCTCTCTAGTGCCAAGAGTGTGGGCGCTTTATCAAAGCAGCTTATTCTATTTCCAGGGTGTTTTTTTTTCGGGGATTATTTCTGTAAACTGATAAAGAAATGATAACACAACACAGTAGCATCATTTCCTGACTAGCTCGATGCACGTATGCATTTGAAGCCCTCGGAC
The DNA here is from genome assembly GCA_003706445.3 of Williopsis mrakii. Lineage (NCBI taxonomy): Eukaryota > Fungi > Ascomycota > Saccharomycetes > Phaffomycetales > Wickerhamomycetaceae > Williopsis > Williopsis mrakii. The sequence goes on from PPLH03000002.1 coordinate 508,145, forward strand.
ATCTACTATTTACATTCTAATTCAGATATAATATGAAATAATAAATATATATCAATGCATCACAGATCCATATACGCATTCTGCCTACAGTTAATGCCGATGAGAATGATTGAGTGATTCTGTAAATTGCACTACAAGTATTTGCTCCTTACCACAAGATTAGCTCAGGAACCGCAGAATCGTTTCAGATACGGTTTGAAGCCCCGCTTGATTATTCGATCACCCTCGGAAATTACTTTCCTAATCTCGGAATTCCCTCATGTCCTCCCCCATCCTGCTCCTTAGAACGCGGAAAGAAGAACTGAGCAACAATAAAGGGTGAAGTAGTAAACGAGACAACAAGGAGAGCCATGAGTTTTAAAGGATTCACCAAAGCAATATCGAGGGTATGTGAGATCTATCTTGGGTAGCTTATGCGAATTGCTTTCTCTTTGGAGCTAGTGGCTGCTAAGCTCGCTGGCCCATTACTCTCCAATGCTCCACGCCATCATTAAGCATCACTACTAACACTTCCCGTAGGCTCCCCAGAACTTCAGACAGAAGTTTAACATGGGTGAAACTACCCAAGATGCTGTGTATGACGATGCTGAGAGACGTTTCAAAGAAATTGAGAATGAGACTAAGAAGTTGAGTGAGGAGTCTAAGAAGTACTTCACCGCAGTGAACGGTATGCTTACACACCAGATTGGATTCTCCAAAGCTATGGATGAAATTTTCAAGCCTATCAGCGGTAAGCTTTCTGACCCGAACTCCACCATTCCAGAGGACAATCCAGAGGGTATCGAGGCTTCTGAACAATACAGAGCTATTGTCGCAGACTTGCAGGAGACTTTGAAACCTGATTTGGAGTTAATCGATAGCAAGATTGTGCAACCTGCTCAAGAAGTGTTGAAAGTGATCCATGCGATCAGAAAGATGGCTACTAAGAGAGCGCACAAGCAGCTGGACCTTGATCGTCATAAACACTCTTATAATAAGTACGAGTCTAAGAAGGAGAAGACACCAAAGGATGAAGAGAAGATGTACAAGACTGAGGCCGATGTGCAAATTGCTCAGGAAGAATACGATTACTACAACAATATGTTGAAAGAGGAGCTTCCAATCTTGTTCCAACTTGAAGCTCAGTTTGTTCAGCCATTGTTCGTGTCTTTTTACTTCATGCAGTTGAACATCTTCTACACGCTATACAACAGATTCGAAGATATGAAGATTCCATATTTCGAACTGAACTCGGACATTGAAGAGGCGTTTCAAGCCAAGAGAGGTGATATTCAAGACAGATGTGATTCTATTGCTATCACTCATTTCAAAGTAGGGCATGCTAGAGCCAAATTGGAGATGACGAAGCGTCGTTACGGTAAGGCGGATGGTCAGTCTGGTCCAGGCTCTCCAACTGTGGGTACTTTGCCCCCATATACTCCTCCAGCGACAGGTTATGGCCAACCAGCTGCCTATGGTCAAACACCAACTGGCTACCCAGATGAGAAGGCACAATACGCGGAACCAGGATATGGTCAGCCTGCAGCTTATAGCCAACCTGCACAGCCTGCTTACGGTCAACCAGCTGCGCAGGCTCCAGCATACGGCCAACCAATGACTCCACAATCCGCTTCTTCATACGGTGGTGCACCAGTTGCCTCTGCTCCTCCTGCTGTTGAGACGTGCACCGCTCTTTATGACTACACTGCGCAAGCCAGTGGTGACTTGTCCTTCGCTGCTGGCACTGTGATTGAGATTGTGGAGAGAACTGCAGATGCCAATGGTTGGTGGACCGGTAGAGTCAACGGTGTCCAGGGTGTGTTCCCAGGTAACTATGTGCAACTGAACTAATTTCTAAAGTTTAAAGCAAATCTATGACGTCTATGTGATCTTGAGAGGGCTGACGTAGCGTTCGATACTATGTATTTTTAGCTTGTCGATCTTTTTTTGACACAGCCTGATAAGGTTCAGGTGCAAAGCCCTGTAAAATAATCACAAGGAAAGATATCTGACGGAGTCTATCGATGGTGAATAATTCACCTAAAACATTATCAGAGCCAAATTGCGACCATAAGAGGTTACAATTCTCTATCAAGAGTTCGCCCCCTCCCGCAGTGCTGTTCAAGCCCAAATTTTTCACATTGCCAGCGTAGCGAAAAACTAAAAAAGCTGTCAAAAACATTCACAGGACAAAAGGTGAGAAAACTAATACGACTAACACGAACGAACATCGAGGAAGACAGCACCACAACATAGTAACCAATGTCTTCACCTGAGGCCTCGTCGCCACCGAGGGGACTCACAGGGTGGTGGAAGCAAATAAAGAAGCAAGGGTCCTCCGCAGAGAGTTTTGGCTCCAATATCGACGCGGTGGTGTCCCCAAAGAATGGCTCACAACAGAGTTTGCACAGACCAACTATGTCATTCAAATCACGTTCTTTCAACTCTGTGAGGAACAGTAGTGGCTCTCAGAGCTCTGAGCAAATGATTAGACAGCAGAGAGATGAATTTATCGCTTCGCAAAATAGATTTGGGTTCGGTAATGAGGTGTTTGGTGTGGAGCTGGTGAAGTCTATCAATACTGCAGAGTCCCTTATCTCAGTCCCATCAGATGACCCAGGAGATTTCATCAGATACGGTCGCATTCCGTTGTTGATTGGAAAATGTGGGTCATTTTTGAAGGAGAAAGGTCTAAGAGTGGAAGGTATATTCAGGGTTGCGGGTTCATCAAGACGCGTCAAAGAGCTACAGTACGTGTTCAGTGCACCTCCAGAGTATGGGCGCAAGCTTTCATGGGATGGTTATACTGTTCACGATGCTGCAAGTTTATTCAGACGTTTCTTGAACAACCTACCTGAACCTCTGGTACCACTTGAGATGTATGAGCAATTCAGAGAGCCAATACGTTCGAGGCCAAGGATCCTTCAACATGTAAAGGCAAGAAATGATACTATTGAGAAGAGAATACGGACTATTCAACAGCAGCAGCAGCAAGGAGTCGAAGAACACGAAGAAGACCCATATAATGGACTATCACAAGAGGAGATTGAACAGAAGAAAATGAAGGAGTTTAGAAAACAGAAAAGAATCGCAAAAGATCTGCGCAGCGCGTTGAAGGAGTATCGTACGTTGATTGACAGACTCCCAGAGGCTCAGAAACACTTGTTGTACTATCTCTTGGACCTGCTGACTATGTTTGCAGACAACGCGAAGGAAAACCTCATGCCTGCAAGAAACCTTGCTGCCATCTTCCAACCTTCGATACTTTCGCATCCGGATCATGACCTTACACCGGATGAATATGCTCTTTCTCAAGCTGTTGTGGAAGTGTTAATTGAGTACTCTAAGCGTCTTCTCCCAGATGTCAAGAAGCAATCATCACAATCTTCAACGACGAAGAACTCAAGCACAAATCTTCTCAGCGTGGCACAAGCTCATGGATCTCGTCCACATTCGCGCTCTCTTTCTGCCGCTAATGAAATTCCGGATGTGATTAACCCAACAAATCTGACGACACATAACGTAACATCAGACACAAACCTATCCATCGCCAAACATACCGATACTTCTGATGACGAAGAGTATCACTCCACGGCGAACATTTCGTCACCGATTGCTATTCCAGATCAATCGAAATCATTGTCACACCACACTGAGTCACTAACTATTCCACATGATATGTCTTCAAACTTGCCAGACGAGGAACGCAGAAATCGTTGGTTGTCTACGAGCCCCTCACATAACGAACAATTGTTAAGTCCTGGAAAGCGAGGGTCATGGTTTAAGAGACTGAGAAGTTCTTCGCGAGGTAACAAAGAGTGAATCGCACACACTCAAACTTCTCAGCTCATGAATAGTCACGATGTTTAACGCTTTGTACCCTTTTTTCCCAATCTATGGACTCTGATGCTTATTTTTCTCATTCTCTGACTTCTATCTTTTGTTTCTATTTAGTGTTTGTCTACGCTTTTTTGGTATTGCAAAGTTTAAGTGCACTTACTATTGTCGGCCTTTCTTGCCAAAAACTTTATTATGTATCAATCCAATTTCACCACGCCTTCATCGACTTTAGCTTTTTTCATCGTTCCATTTTCAACGCCATCAGATAGTTTTCTCTTTTCAAAAGTTGATTCCTCCACTATAATGAGATCATCATCATCACCCATCATTTCGACTTCATCGTCATTATCATTTTCATCTTCCTCTAAATGCTCAACTTTAGGTTTAGCTCGCATCTTGATATCCGGAAGCTGAATCTCACCCTTAGCATTTCCCTCCACATACAACTCCACCGTTTGTAGTTCATCACTCTCATCTGTAATGTTGAGATTAACACCAGATACAATTCCCATCTCATCTAATCTTCTTTCAAGGTTATCATCAAAATCAACGTCATAAAGCAAATTGCTTCCTATCGAAAGGGAAAGTTCTTCATTGAATCCATAACACTTTTGCAACTCTTTAACCAAATCTTTGATCGTATTAGACCCATCCAAATGGATAACACCTCTTATCACTGAACATGCAGCACATTTAGGATTTGGGGTTTGTAACCAAGAAGGCGAGACAAATTTATCCGAGTTGGTTGTAGTGAACACGGATCTGGATGCGTCAATACACTCTTGTGGAGTCTTATAGAACTGCTTGAGGGACAGTAAGGCAGAAAACCCAGCAATAATGGCATTCGTCGTTGCAATAGCGGGAATAATGTTACCAGCGATGGATTTGATGTCGAATTTGGCCTTTAGTGGGATTGAAAAGATATGGGAACGGATATTTGCAGCGGAAGCAACGAAATTCAGTGTGTCCTCATCATCTTTATCGAATTCAATCTCCTTTTCCGTGGTAATTCTCTTTTGGAGTGCAACCGTAGCATCTAAGAATACCTTAATGTTTTGCTCCAATGACCATTCCTTTTGGCCAGTCCCCAACTCTTCAGTGGTAACTTTTGAGGCTCTATCCTTAATAGAAGCGTAAGGTAATGGACTTGGTTCCTTCCTAGTTTTCCACAAGTCTGTGATACTCAACAATTTTTTAATGTCTTTAATAAAGACTTTCTCGATGACTTTCTCAGCGAAATCACCTTCCTTCATTGCCTTTTTCAATTCCATCAGCTCGTTATTCTCTTCGATCAGGTTCTTTATCTCATCCTCGTTATCAGTACCAAGCGCTGCGTTATCTTTGCCTTCCGGTTGCACGTGCTCTTCTTCGTCTTCAGAGAACAATGATGTGAATAAGAAACTTTTAGCCCAATGGATACAATGCACAGGTTGAGAAGGAGTTGATCTAATAGTACACACGGGGAAAGTCTTTGGGGTCTCCCTATGGACGCAGTCATAACACTCGGTATTGTTTGGGAAAGTCGGTTGAGCTTGACCGTTTGTACCTGTCGTACCACTCTCCATTACCCTCTTGTTTAAGATTAAGGCCAGTTTGTTGATATAGGACCTTGCCTGGACGTTATCCAACGCGTTGAAAATCAGGTCAAATTGAGCAAACCATGACAGCGGAAATAATTCCGTTTCATAGATGGAGGCCTGGTATGGGATTAATTTAGTTTTGAAGAAGTTGAAAGATTGAACCGCGTTCACTGCCGTTGAGGCCTTTGGTTGTTTAATATCCTTTTGACGGAAAAGGAACTGCCTATTCAAGTTGGACAAATCAATTGTGTCCAAATCCACGACATGGATTTCACCATACCCTAAAAGGATCAAGTCCTTGAGCAATTCACAGCCGATTCCACCAGCACCAACGAGTAACACTTTGGCCTAGCGATAGCGTTAATAGCTTGATACGATCAGTACACAACGCAAAAAACTCACATTTCTTATCTTTTGCTGTCTCTCTACCCCTAGAACACGTTTCAAACTATCCTCTCTGGACATCTTTGTCTGTACTGTTGAGTCCTTTTTCATGTTATGGCCCTCTCGAGATTTTGAAGTTGCACATCTGTCTCCGTGGAATCGAAGCGCGGCTCCTACCAGTAAATCCCAGCAGCGCAGCCTAACCATGCCATTTTCTGATTACTAGACTGCTAATGTGATGATCACTCTGTGGAAGAAAAGATAATGTTCTGATGAAACGTTTCAGTAACATGATAAATGCGGTTGTAACTTGTAACTTCTACAAATGATACATGTTCGATTATCTTACTGTTTTTAACTAGAAATGTCCTCAGAGAATCGTAACCACTTACCCGGTTGACATTTAGGATGAGAGCTACTAGCTAGTATCAACACCAGCACGTTTGCTAACACCTAGGGGTAGCATAGAATATTAGAATTGATAGTAACTGTTTGATTTTCACCACTCACTACTGGGTACCAAGCTCTAAAGAGTCATGAGTCATGCGTCATAAGCCCTCACTCATCCCAGAGCGAAGATATCAAGCGAGCTGCGAAACATGATGCGAAGTGTAAAGACAATCAGAGATGGATGGGGCCTAGAGTGATCTGGACCCAAGAGGTATCCTTCAGAAATTGACATTACTCTATTCTCTTCTCGGCATTGCACTACGGATGTTAGTGTCCGAAATATTCCGTACCCCAAAGAGTTGTGAAGACTGGACTGGTGATGAGTACGCACCATTCTAATAATGGATAAGGATCTTGATACGATAGTAGTATTAGTATACTCCTACTCAGTTCTGACAGGTTTAAGTCGAACTGAAGTTTGAACAACTAAAAAAAAATACTCTGGTCACTAGGGTGGCACATTAGGTTTCTTGAAGTTCGATAAAGACCATAAGAGAGGACCACATGAAGTTTGAACGATGACCAATAGAATACGATTATGTCTAGAAGCTATGTCCCAACAAATATACGCAGGTACCATTCTCTCAATGTTTGAACTGCCTTCTCATCTCTAGCGGCGTGAGCTGTGGGCGGCGAACCGTCACAGAACCATGAATAGACAAGATGACCAAGTTTAAACTCTTACCGGATCAGATTGCTTCATCTTTGGATATTATCAAAGATAGGGCTAGGCTATCGGCGAGGATGGGAAGAGATCCGTAAATGTATGACTAGAGTTAATCTGTACTGTCAACTTCTGAAGAAGGACCAAGGATGTAGTCATAAGTGGATAACTTGTGTACATTAGAGAAGAACCCTCCATTATATTCCGGCTCGAAGTTAAGGGCTCTTCATTGCACCAACCTGAGAAGCATTATCCATTGAAATCTTCACCGCATTTCCGAACATTTCATACTCAGTAAAGCATCTATTAACCAATTCTTCAGGTTTCAGCATTTGCATTTTTATCCATTGGCATTTTAATCTCCCTCCACCCAAGAAAATATTGGTTCACTGAGGTTCCAAAAATGCAACGTGCGTTCACTCCAAGTATGCATGATGTCCATTGCTAAACTCATCTGTGGTCAAAGATATTGGAGCGTCTCTTCTCTTCACGTCTCTTGCCACGTGTTGTTTATGTTAATGATAGCTACTGAAACAATTAATTTGATAGTGAGATATGGATACCAAGATCTTCGAAAATCTCTTCACAAACAAGGTTCTCAAACTGGCCGTTATAGTTGTTTGAACCGCTTCTTATTCTTCATCTTGATTTTTGACCAATCTTTTCGTTCAGCAATCTTCAATTCAACTAGATAGTTGTCGACTTCATGTTCAGCCTGTTTTGTGCCTGAGTTATATAGACTCATATCGAAGCTCCTTTAAAAGGAAGATTTGACAAGGCCTGGAAGAGACCAAAAGACGAAGATCTATCATCAGATGACGGAACTAGGATGTCAAGATGGGTGGGTGTGTGGTGTTGGCGTTGACGTTGACGTTGGTCTTGGTATTGGTGTTCGTTATTTTGACTGTGCATCTTGATTCTCTTAGTTTGAAGTGTCAATTCTCTCTGTAACAACAGTAGGGTACTTTATTCGATCATCACCTGAAGCCATGGACGTTCTTTGGCACGATAAAATGGCTTTAGTCAAAATCTGGATTCGCGTGATTTGTAACCTCATCACATATATCAACCACTGACCGATCAACCGAATATAGGCAAACTCGCCAGCCAGAGAAGCTTTGGAGGCATAATCTGACACAAACCAGATAGCGAGAAAGATTCGCTGGTTCAACGTAAACTGTCAAATATTCGCTTGTGTGCCAAACGCAACGCAAACTAAAACTTTCGCTCGCGGTCCAAGCTCTGCTTTCTACGATCAGCTAACATTGACTAGCTTTCGTTGACGCCTTCAGCCACACGAAGGTCTGAGTTACCAACATCGGGGACATGTCAAAAAAGGATCTGGGTGAGATAGATGTTGTTTTCACTCCAGAGCAGGAGGAGATTTCAGCATTGCGAGAAGTGTTGTTCGTTATGTTGGTGATTGGATGCCAAATCCTTACTCAAGCTGGAGTCGCCCAGTGCATGAATGCTCCATCTGTTATTGGGGCTGATTTCGACGTCGTAAAACCAGGACAGTTGGGTTGGTTTACAGCGAGCTACTCGCTCACATTAGGTTCTTTCATGATATTTTCAAGCGGTTTGGGGGACCGATTCGGCTACAAAACAATGTTCATATTTGGACTAATTATTTTTGGAGGAGGCTCACTTGCATGTGGCTTTGCAGTGTACAGTGTTTCTTATATATTCTTTAACGTTGCCAGAGGGCTTCAGGGGCTTGGCGCAGCTTTAAGTTTGCCCAATGCGATGGCTCTAATTGGAAATTTTTTTCCAGAGGGAAAGAAGAAGGACAGTTATATGGCCTACTTTGGAGCCGTGACGCCAGCTGGATTTGTTTTGGGAGCGGTGATTGTTGGTGCATTCACACAATATGCGTGGTGGCCTTGGTCGTTTTGGATGTGTGGAATCACTTGCTTTGTAATGGCAGCCTTATCAGTATATGTCATTCCACATAAGGAGAGGCGACATTCAAGTGGGTCATTTGAGTGGATCGGTGGTTTTCTGAGTTTTGCAGGGCTATCACTTTTCAAATTTTCATGGAGCCAGGCTCCAGATATTGGATGGAGCAATCCACAGTCGTATGTGACTCTCATAGTAGGGGTGATCTGTATTTCTGGGTGCTTTTGGCAGGGAAGAAGAACACTGCTTCCTGTTGTCCCCTTGTCCTCCTTTCACGGTGCGAGTGGATTTGTATTGGGATGCATTGCCGCTTCTTGGTCATGTTTCGGTATATGGTTATACTTCATATTTAGATGGCAAGAGACGGTGGGCCAAATAGGACCATTGATGCGTGGTGTTTGTATGATACCTGTGATTTTGGGTGGCCTTGTTGCGTCTACTCTATGGTTGCGTATTGTTGAAAAAACCTCAGTGTGTACTTGCATTGCAATATCCATGGTCTGCTTTCTGGTGGGAATGGTTCTCGTGGCAACAAGACCAATTGGACAGACGTACTGGGCTCAGCTATTTTGCTCTCTTCTCATAACAAGTTTCGGTATGGACCTGAGTATACCCACAGGTATTATCCTGGTTACATCATCACTTCCGAAGGAAAGACAATGTCTAGCTGGGTCACTGGTGTTGACATTTGTGAACTACTCGATTTCTTTGGGTATTGGTATCGCGACGACTGTTGTGTATTACGTTACAGAAAACATGCCTCCTACTTTTGACACTCAAGTGACAGCGTTTCGTTCTGCGTTTTACACGGGCATAGGTCTTGCAGCTCTAGGAGTTGTTCTTGCTGTGGTGTTTTACATATGGGAAAAAGCCAGAAGCCACAATCTGCAGATCTTCCCCGTATGGTTTGTTAAATAGCCCAGGACTTTTATGCGAATTTGTGAAAGACTTCTGGGCCACTATTCATGCTCTTAATGTTTGCATTCTGAGGAAAAAGGAGTCTTAGGGGGGGGCTTTCGGAGAATCTTCCCAATTATGGAGGACCTAGATCGGCAATTGACATATGTCCCAGGAAAGCGCACCATGTGATTTTGACCTCTTGTTGTTCCTTCTGCGAATGGAGCTCCTCTTCGACAGCTAACCCACATCCGGTATTGTGTCAAACCTAAAATCACAGCACAGCTGCCTGCGCAAATGTCGGTAATTCAAAACAAGCCACTGGGACATCAATCAGAACTCAATTGCTTGACAATTGTCCAGTTTACGCAAGAGTAATCATGTCAAATTCGCCTGAGATAGCCGTGAGCACACCTGCCAGACGCTCAAATAGAAGTTTACTAAGATTTCCACAAATAAGGAGCATGTCCATGAGCGCGAAGTTGTGGTCGGGTCATCGAAGCGGCAGATACTGAAATCGCTTCATATCATTGTGATTCATCTATGAATGGATCGCCATATCTCGAAGCATTCAATAGAATTTGGAGCAAGATTGAATCAGAAATCAAGAGACTTGGAGGCAAACTTTCAGCTGTCGATGAGAGGCTATCAACTCTTGAGGCAAGAGCGGAAAAGAGATTGGATGAGCTCTGTCCAATCTATTCTATGGTATTTCTGACTTTGGGTATTGCTGTGTTCACAGGGCTGCTGATGTGGTACCTGTCAAAAGGTACCACTGATAAGATACTAACGGGAGCAGAAGAGGTAATCAAGGATGGATTTAAAGCTTTTAATGATTTTCTGTCAATGTATTTGGGTATTGTCCAAGACAGAAAAAGGGAGGGAACGACAACCTTAGTTGGATCATTTTCACGCACACAGAAAAAGATCTAAGAAATTTTTCGATGAACTAGTAACCATAGTTAGTATACATTAGATCGATCTTGGGCTTACTTTCTTGGAAAGATGATGCACTGAATTACCTCTCAGATGAAAGTTGACCTCCTATGAATCGTGATACATATTCACTTGTGCTCATACCTTCATCTCTTTAATAATTTCCATATCGTACTATAGATATCAAAGAGTCTCTCCATGCTTTTCTATTATTTTCAATAACCAAACGCAGTGCACCGGAGCTGCATTGCCCATGATTCCCGCAAAAAGGATCAGATAGATTCCTGACTTACGCGTTTTGCATAATACGACCTTGCACTATCCTAACTCTTGAGGCCCATATTTCACACTCAGGTCAATCTACTTACGAAAGATTTAAATACCGGAATACCACGCGTGATAGAACTACAATTCTGATCAGCAATCGCGGCTCAGTCTATCTGATCGAAAACCAACAACCATTCAGGTAGCCATAAACATGATCCTGGGAGTAATGGACAATCTGGTTCTGACACATATGGCATGCGGCATTCTGATCCAAATTACTAGAGGTGAACCGTGATAGAATCCATCTCTCATTACCAGAGGTAGACCGTAGAAAAAAGTCACTCTTGTCCTTCCATAATCTATGATCGATTTATCTATGCAATGTAGCTTTCATTCCTCATTCCCTTGGAAGTTCATTGAAACACTGTGAACCAGTAACAGTTTTAATAACGGCCTTCTGTAGGCAGTAATATGAGTACAGTACCACAATCTGCAGTATTCTAATTAACGCTGTGATAGTGTTAGAGGGTTAGAGCCTGGACGTATATTTATGATTTTTGGACCTCAGTATCAATTCAGATTTTTATTGCAGATTGTTGCAGAATTCTTCTCATACAGTCATGTCTTTATTCCTGATTTCTTGCAACGCACAATCAAGCTCTTTATTGTCATCATAGCTTGTCAAAAGATTTGGAGATAGGGGCATAAATTACAGCGGTAGATATATTTCTGTCTATATTTGCTATTGTTTCTACTTGAAGGAACACGCAAGCATCTAGAGAAGAACTGTTTTCCAGAAGATGAGTGACCTCAGACACTGATAGAAGCACTATCCTGAAGAGGGAGAGATCTGAAACACGGCTAAAGGAACTCCCATTGGAGCTTCAAGTTCATCTGATGACCTTTATGGACGTGGAAGGCCTTTCAACTGAGCAAGAAAATGTGGTGCAAACCATGGGTTTTTCCGCAGATCTAAGGATTTTTTACGATTCTGACGCATTTTGGCTATTCTCTGTAGCTGTCTTTTCAATTTGCCATATTCCTTATTGCTCAACTATCATCTATGTAGAAGCTGGAAGCTGGACCACCTGCAGTGGCTTGCGAAAATGTTCACCTGCATTAAACCACTAAAAGCGGATCCGATCATCTGTATATTCGGCATTAGGAGCTCAGACTCTTTAAGCAAGTCAATAACACACAAAATTTCGATGATCACGATAGTCAATATTCAATTCTTGCCTCGGATACGGTTCGTCTCTGGAGATCATTATTAATTTAAGCTTGGAACTTGACAGAATCTCTAGTCTTGTCCATTCATTGCAACCTCATTGTACGTATATTGGTGAACATTTTTCCAGTAACTAACGGTCCAGTTCTATTTCTATATGTAGTATGTTAGCGTTCCAATTTCGAGAGAATGGGGTAGTTCTGGTAGTCTTATAAGCCTGATTGCGCTCGTATCGAAGATGAAGTGTCAATACGAACTCATACTTAGAGATGGGAGAGACACGGACAAATAGTTCTTCACGTGCATTACCCTCGAAATTCACGTGATTCTGAATTTCCGCTTCCGGAACTCGCGTCAGAAAAAATTCGGTCCCGAGCCTGCGCTGCTGTGACCTCTCGAAGGGGATCAAAAAGGGCATCAGAAGTTTGAACGATTCCTTTCCTACACACCCAGACCAACCACACACACATCAACACCACGAAAGAAGATGCTTGCCTCCAGATTTAGAATCTCTGCCAACAGAGCCCTTGCCAGATCCTACGCCTCCCAGGTGGCCAAGTTCAACGGTAAGAAGAACGCAAACGGCAAGTACACCGTTTCCTTCATCGAGGGTGATGGTATTGGTATCGAAATCTCCAAGGCTGTGAAGCAAATCTACGCCGCTGCTGACGTCCCAATTGAGTGGGAGTCCTGTGATGTTACTCCAATTCTCGTCAACAACCAGACTGCCATTCCACAACCAGCTATCGACTCCATCAACAAGAACTTGGTTGCATTGAAAGGTCCTTTGGCTACTCCAGTCGGTAAAGGTCACAGATCTTTGAACTTAACCTTGAGAAAGACTTTTGACTTGTTCGCCAATGTTAGACCAGCCAAATCTATTGAGGGTTATGCTACCCCTTATGAGAACGTGAACACCGTGTTGATCAGAGAGAACACTGAAGGTGAATACTCTGGTATCGAGCACACCGTTGTCCCAGGTGTTGTTCAGTCCATCAAGCTGATCACCAGAGAGGCCTCCGAAAAGGTTATTAGATATGCCTTCCAATACGCCAAGTCCATCAACAAGCCAAAAGTGTTGGTTGTCCACAAAGCCACCATCATGAAGCTCTCCGATGGTTTGTTCGTTGAGACTGCTAAGGACGTTGCTAAGGAGTTCCCAGACGTATCTATTGATTTCGAAATCATCGACAACACCTCTTTGAAGCTTGTCACCGATCCATCTAAGTACTCTGACGTTGTGATGGTGATGCCAAACTTGTACGGTGATATCATGTCCGATTTGGCCTCTGGTTTGATTGGTGGTTTGGGTTTGACCCCATCCGGTAACATGGGTGACAGAGTCTCCATCTTTGAGGCTGTCCATGGTTCTGCCCCAGATATTGCTGGCCAAAACAAGGCCAACCCAACTGCCTTGTTGCTGAGTTCCTGTATGATGTTGCAACACATGGGCTTGGACTCCCATGCTGAGAAGATCCAGAAGGCTGTTTTGAAAACCATTGCCTCCGGTAAGGAGAACAGAACTGGTGACTTGAAGGGTTCTGCCTCCACTGACCACTTCACCGAGCAAGTCATCAAGAACTTGGATTAAACTATACGGTAGAGATGTACGAATGATTATACAGAGCTTTTATAGAGTGTTTTACGCGACCTTTTTTTATCTTGACGAAAACTACATATTCTGTGTGTGCGTGTAGTACGAGTTCAACAGCTTACTTCTTCTCCTTGATCTCTTTGAGGGCCAGGTTGGTTCCTTCAACAATAGCCACATGTTCGACTTTGTGCACTTTCTCTTCGTATTCTTCCACGGTTTCACCTTTAACGATCTCAATTTCCTTGACGAGTAATGGCTCACCTGCATCCACCTGTTGGATGACCTTATGGATCATAACACCACCTTTCGTGATCTGGCCATCTTGGCCTGCCTGCCATGCTCTTTCTATGGCGTGGGTACCGTCGAATGCACCGGGGAGAGCAGGGTGTAAGTTGATGATGCTGATATCTTCGTCTTCCAATGGACTCAAGAAATCTGGTGAGAGAATCAACATCCAGCCCGCACATACTATAAGATCTGGTCTAACATGTTTCTTCTCCTTGACTTCTTCTTCGTCACCATCTTTGTTACCGAAAAGTACCAAGTTCGCCAAGTCCTTGTTGAACTGCTTTCGAGCTTTTGGCCTATCACCCTTTGGCAAATCGGCATAATAGCCTTTCAGCTGGTGCACCGTAGTTGGGATCTGGGCCTTTTCAGCTCTCTTTAACCCAAAGGCAGTGGATGAGGATGAGATGACTCTGATGATCTCAGCATCGATGGCCTTATCAGCAACGGCGTCGATAAGGGCTTGTAAATTGGTACCTGATCCTGATATGAGCACCAGGATCTTGAGCTTGGAGTCTGACATTTCCTGTGTTCTTTTCAAGGTCCTCTTATTATGGTGATGGGAAAGGTCGTTCAATGAATTTAGTATGGGGGAATTAAATTTCGCGATGACTCTGGACAGAAAAGAGCCAGGAACACAATACAAGTAGAGAGGCACAGCAGAATGGTCTTACGGCTGTTACATAAGAGATCATCTCTTACCAAATATCTCAGCCAACGTCGCTGTTACTTTTTTTCCATACTTGGAGATGAAAAGTTCGTCCTGCGGGTCAAATTTCTCAAACATTATAGTGGGGGTCTTAAATTGCTTCTGCATGGCAATGGCCTTCTCTAAAGTGATACCCCTTACTGTCATGAGCATGCGTACAAACATTTCACGGACGGTTATCATGCTAGACTTAGATAGTAGAGAGTCAAAAGTGTGGTACAAGTGGACACATTCGACATCGGTAAACTTCTTCTTAAAACTGATTAAGACATCCGCATAGTCCATCTGCGATGCGACATCGGATGGGTTCAACACCAGCAGTCGTTTCCGGGAGTAGTATTTGACAATTTGTTTTGTTAGTTTATGGATGAACTGTAAAGTTGCATCAGCGTCTTTAGTCCTTTGCACATGGAAATTATTTACCGTCATGGCCAGTGAGATCGAAGTCTGAATCGCTTGTGACATCTGTTGAATATCTGATGATGTAACCTCTTCAATGAGATAGAATATGTTATCTATACCAGTTCTCTTCAGACGGGTCTTCTGCTCGGTATACCGACCATCTTGGATACTCTGTGCCAAGTCATCCAACCTTTTACGTTCCATGATGTAGTCCAGCACAACCTCCTCATTCGTAGCCTTATGACGTGCTATCCATAGACCGTCACCTACCGTCAGTGGCTTCTTCACACATTCAACACCCAACTGAAACAGCTTGTTATCGAAAAAATCACGCTCTGATCGAGATCGGATTTCTCTGTTATCAACCATGAACTTCACCTCATAGGTTCCTGGTTCCCAGAAGAAGTACTGTGTTCCTCTGAACTCCAGGGTCTCACGGTCACGGGGAATGAACACCGGTAACGCAGGATCCTCAACATCAGCATGCTGTGATTGTTGAGTCTCGGCCTGTGCGGAGAACACGCCCTGTGATTGTCCCTGTAAAGTATGTGCGCCCCGTTCCCCTTGTTCATGTCGAAACACAATTTCGTCATTCTTCTTGATCTTTTTTGCCAATTCCAACCCTTCATCCGTGAGATAGAACCTCGCAGGTCTTCCAGATTGCTTCATTAATCCTTCTTGCAGAAGCTTCTTAGAACTGTTCCAAGCAGAATAAAACTGACTCGAGCCGGGGTTGGAAGTAAAACTAATATCACAGTACGGCGTAGCATTGCTCGAGATCAGATCCTTGGTCATTCCCATCATATCTTCGTCAAACTCCAACAATACTAGTAGAATAGCATATGCACCTGATCTCTTCCTCGGTATGTATTTTTTTGAGGTTTTCTTCTTGCCCCTTCCCGTGCCATCGTCAGAGCCATCGCCGTCATCGTCTTCGTTCTTCTTCCTCTTACGTCCACCTTTCAGCGGCTGTTCAGGTATCGCAGGAGCATCGAATCCGTTCTCCTTGCAGTAGCGTTCCAGCCTCATACGCATCTTACCAACGATCCAATCACCGATTCCCTTCAGCTTCTTCAGCTCTTCGGGTACGTGTATTGGTTCCTGAGTATTACGAAGGGTTCGCAGGGCATTATTCAAAAGCATTGCTGTCTTCTGCTGCTGTCTTTGACTCAGCAAAGCGTCTTCTTCGAGCCATGTAAGGTACAAATGCTTTAGATCATTTGGTAACAGTACCATTTTTTTGTATTTTTGGTGCTTGTTGTATCTTTCAGCCAAGTGCCAAAAACGAGTGATCAAAACATTCACGGATGCGGATGTGCACTTATCCCTTTACATATTTTATAATCATTATAACAACATCGCAAGAACCGAATGACCATCACTTACAGACAGGTTGGGTATCACCCAAGAGACAGCAGCCTCCAGTTGCATACTAAGGAGTTTGATCCTGCGAATTTGAATGCAAATGAGATCCTTGTGAAAGTTGCTGCGGCTGCTTTGAACCCTGTGGACCTCATCCTCTTCAACAGTCGTATCTTTGTGTATTTCAGCTCGGAAATTAAAGGTTTCGGTCGTGACTTTGCTGGTATCGTGGATGCTGTTGGTTCTGGTGTGACTGCCTACTCCAAGGGTGACAAGATCTCTGGTATATTTGAGCCTATCTATGGTCCTCAAGGTTCCTTCTCTGAGTACTTGATCATTGATACTACGAAGAATCCAAACATTGGTCAAATTCCAAAGAACTTGTCCTTGACTCAGGCTGCTGCCTTCCCACTGGTTTTCGGTACCGCATATACAACTTTGACCCATTTCAAGAAGCCTGCTGAATGTGAGAGTGTTATTGTCATTGGCGGTGCCACGTCTGTTGGTTCGTTCACTCTACAATTACTGAAGAAGATTCACAAGGTGAAAACCGTGGTTTCAATCAACTCTGATAAGTCTTCTGAGAGCGTTAAGAAATATGGGGCCGATATCATTATTGATTACACCAAAGGTGATGTTGCAACTCAGGTCTTAACATTGGCCAAGGATATTGGTAAGTTTGATCTCATTGTCGACTGTGTCGGTTCCAAGGATCTTTTCCCTGTTATCAAAGACGTCTTGAAACCAAAGTCTGAAAACTCTGGCTATGTGAGTATCGTTGGCGATAAAGTCATGGATTATCGTCAAAGTTTCTTGAGTGCTTTCTCCTTCAGCATGTTCAAGAAATTTCTCTTCCCATTGTGCTATAACTACAAGATGAGTGGTATCGAAATGGGTACTTGGTATGAATACGCGGTTGGTCTCATTGAAAATGGTGATGTTGAGATCCCAATAGATTCTGTCGTTGAAGGCTTGGATAACTACCAGGAAGCTCTCAACAAGCTCATTGATCATAGAGCTCATGGTAAAGTTATCGTTAAGGTTGCTGATGTCGAATAAGCTATTTTTGTGTTTTATATGTGTATACTGTATTACTGTTCCCACTCTGACTCGGTAAGATTCCAGAATCCTCTTGGTATGGGAATAATAATGTTGCCAAATGTAGGAAACGATGATGGGCTATGTATGACTCCAGAAAATTAGATTGCTCCATTTGCAGAAGTGGCTCTGCCGAAGATCTATAAGTTTTGAAATGATATATCACTGTCTTGAAGTCTGGAAGATCTCCAAGTCCTTCCCCAAACTCCAAAAAACGTACAAATACCATCAATTCATTAGTCATTAAATATTCTCACAATCATGTATATGCGTATGTGCAATTATCACAGCGAATCGAAGCCCAGTGATGATTTTAGACTCCGTGATCTATCTTCTAATGCGTCATAAGTGTTGAAAAAATCATCGATGAGATCCTCTCTTGATAAGGGAGGTCTTCTCTGAATTAATAATGTATCCATCTTCATCGAATCGTCGAAATTGAGATGTCTAAACGAATGATCTTCCTCAAAGCTGACACTTGATCTGAGTTTCATGGGTCTCAGGTGAGAACAACGAAAACATGGTCCGATATCTGTATCAAATCTCGTCGAACACTCTTCTATGTAGGGCTTAGCTGGTGTGAAGTTAGAGCTTGAAAGTCCGTGTGGTACTGGTGTCAGCTGTTTAGGTGTTTCAGGTCCAGCATTGGTATTATAAATATCATCCAAATCTGGTTCCGTAATGGAATCCTCAAGAAATGATTTTACCTTTTGAAGCAATAAAAATGGTAGGTCTCTGATCTTGAATAGAATCAGCTCTGTATCTCTCCAAAGCTCATACATTTTTCTGATCAACCACCTCAGCCTAGGGACCAAGGAATCCTTTGAATGACACACCTTTGACAACACCATGTTCATCAAGGCAATGGAGTCAATTTTGACAGAAATCAACTTAAAGAGTAACCCTTTTCTCTTCTCCTTGAGCTGCTGGCATTTCTCATTTTTGTCGACATCAATGCTGATTACCTTCGACTTCTTCTTGAAAACATCGATGCAATCCCAGGGTTTCTCAGTAAGAAACCAATCAACCAATACGAAAAGCACATACCAGTAGTAAATAACCAATCTGAGAAGGAGCTTGATCAGCGTACGGATTGATTTCCTTTTTTCCTGGATAGGGCGGCTCTGTTGCTTTCGTTTAGACCGCTCTGCCAACACGAGTTGACGCTCTTGGAATCTTCGTGGTTTCGCCATGATAGTCGGATGCTGGAAATTGCCTTGGTATGAATAACCGCTCTGTTTTGCTGAGATGGAGGTTCTTCCGTTTGTTGATCTCTGTGTCATTTTTTTGTGCCACGGGAGATAAACAGGTAGCCAAAAACCCAGCATTATACCGCTAAAGAAGCCTCAATAAACCTCACAGATTGGCGCAATTGGTCCATTGTGATGCCAAAGTTCACTATGAAATTGTCACAGAGAAGAGTTTCAATCTTGTTCAAATCGTCAGTGGACACTTCGCTTGGTTCGCTTATTGTCCCAGTGATTAAGTCACTAAACCTTATCTTTGAAGATTCCACACCTGATGGAAGATCATCAGACTCTTCTGGCAATTCAAATATACCATATAGTCTCCTCAAAGCCACAGGCAGATCATCCCTTGATGGTAACTGTGGTTGCATTATCCTCTTGGAGAACCAATCGAGATATTTCTCCATCTGAGAATCCTCCCAATCCACAATCTCTTGTTCTGATGTGTCTGACAAAAGTAATGATGTCAGCAAGTTATTAAAGTTTCTGCTCCCATCAGTTGAAAGATCCCTATTTGAAAGTATTTGGATCCATTTTGACCAATCATACAAAGTACCGTGAGATCGTGAATGTAGATAATATAACTTTGTGACCGATACGACAATGGAGATGAGCTTAATCTCCGGAAACTTTCTTACCACTGATAAAGATTTTTTTCCAACGGCAGGAATCTCAAGCTTGATATTATGCTGCTTGATGTATCGTTTCACAGCTGTGTAGATCTCTGGAGGTAGTATCAATTCATTTACGATCTTGAACAATAGAGGCTCATAATTTAATTCCTGTTCGACACTCAGCAAGTGTGCTATATTAGCCACAGCATCACATAGATCACCTTTCAATGGCGCCTTCCTAGATTCTAAGCTGTTGAGCATATGTGTTGGTAATTTCTGTCTCATTGTCTTGGGGATCTCAGTGCTTGCTTTCATATATGGGATTCTGTTTGTAGTGGTAAGAACGATGAAGTCATTCAAATATATCGGCAAATTAAGGTAACGGCATCCAAGGTAACATAAGGCCAATGAATCAATAAACTTGGGTAGTTTTCTGAGAGTACGAAGTCTTCGTTCAGATTCTGTCCCTGTGGTTCCAGTGTCCCGTATTGAAAATTCAGTATCTGTGCCATCTATCGTGTTCAATCCAAGAGATAAATATTCAATCCAAAGCCTCTTAACCACTGTTTCAAGGACTGGTGGCGCACCTTTATCTTGTATTAGTATTCGTACCTGAGCTCTCATCACAGCTTGGAAACTCTTGAAGAACAGCTCTCTGGCTTTGACACCATAAAATTTTCTCTTTTTCTCTTCTATTTGTGATCCTGATATCTGTGAAGCCTGTGGCAACGTCTGTGATGGATTAGGTATGTTTAATCTTCTTGTAATGACATACCCATTGGCATCATCTTCTTCGTCGTTGATTTCAACATGACCCTCGTTGACATGACCATATTGACAAATACGCCTACCATCCACACTTCTATAGTACCGTGATCGACAGTTATCGACGCCACACCGTGTACCACGTATCCACTGATTACTCATGGATGGGTTTTATGCTTCTTCTGAATGTCTTATGTCTTGAAATTTTGGCGGTGAAATGAAATAGTGAATTCCGACCATCGCATCGGAATATCTCGAGGCATTTCCGATACATCCCCAAATTCCGAATTCTGGTCCAAGACAAATCAGGAATTTCCTATTTTGGAAGATCTTGCCGACCTCTTCGGATTCTCAACCCCGTTTGTATTTCAAAATTCCCAGTACATATAAATGCGTGGCTGTCGACGGTATTGAGCAAAGAATTCTGTGGTCACAGATTATGATTCTTGAAATATGGGTGGGTGCTGCATGGACCGTGGGGGGCCAATGAAATACCGATGTTCGGCGAAGACGGCCTAATGATTAAACGATAGTAGACTGGGCCAAAGTGAAACTATTGTTCAGTGTGACATAGCAATTTATGTATACAATATGGCTATAAGTTACAAAAATGAAGTCTCCACCCTTGTTATGCGCCATGCTAGTCAGATGTGTGGCCGATCCTATAAATTCTATTGTTCCGCAATCGATAATACCTTTGACAACTTGTGATAACGTCTTAATGGTTGCAGGGATTAGAATTAAATTTCTCGATAGATTAAATTACCAATATAGAGCACTAACTAGCTATATCATCTGGTTTTGTTACTCTAATACTTGGGATTTAGCTCTCCTATTCGTATCATCACTCATGGACCACCACTATCCCACGCATCCGTTCGCCCATTTTCCTTCAAGATTCGTGGGGGCGCGCCCTTCCCCAGATTTCTCCTCCACTGTTTGTCTTACGGTAGACGCAATTCTGCGCACCGTGAGTGGTTCCTTGGAGCATATAAAGAGCCCTAGGGATCCTCTGCTAGCTTGAAGCCTATCCGACTGCAACTGAAGAGATAAGGATGTTTAGAACCACAGCCATGAGGGCTAGGGCCTTCGGACAGAGAACCTCGCGTCTTACAAGATTGGTACATAGCGCAAGACATTCCAAGATGAATTTGAAGACTGCCGCGATGATCGGATTCGGTGCTGGCGCATTGACCACTGTGTTGTATGCCTCGCAGTTGACTCCTATCCTCTTGGACTCCAAGCAACAGCCATTAGAATTGACTCCTGAGATTGTGTCGCAGCATAACACTCGTGATGATCTGTGGATCGTCCTCAATGGTAAAGTCTACGATTTGACAGACTTCTTGACCAATCATCCAGGTGGTCAAAAGATCCTTTTAAAATATGCTGGTAAAGACGCTACTAAGATTTTTACACCAATTCATCCACCTGATGCCATTGAGAAGTTCCTCCCAGCAGAGAATTATCTTGGTCCACTTGTCGGTGAGTTCCCAGAAGAGGAGGAGATCTTGACAGATGAAGAAATGGATAGATTGGACTTAATTGAACGCAAGCCTCCTCTTTCTCAAATTATCAACATCCATGATTTTGAATGTGTGGCTCGTCAAATTTTGCCGCCACAGGCTCTTGCATACTACTCTTCTGCTGCTGATGATGAAATTACATTGAGAGAGAACCACAACGCTTACCATAGAATCTTCTTCAAGCCAAAGATTCTCGTTGATGTCAGAGATGTCGATATATCCACTGAGTTCTTTGGCAACAAGACATCTGCTCCATTCTATGCGTCTGCGACGGCATTAGCCAAGTTAGGTCACCCAGATGGTGAAGTCTCCATTGCTCGTGGTACTGGTAAAGAAGATGTCGTCCAGATGATCTCCACTTTGGCATCTTGTTCATTTGATGAAATTGCTGATGCGCGAGTTAAAGATGACCAACAACAATGGTATCAACTGTACGTTAACTCAGATAGAGCCTTGACCGAGCGTCAAATCAAACACGCTGAAGAACGCGGCATGAAAGGCTTATTCATCACCGTGGATGCTCCATCTCTTGGACGTCGTGAGAAGGATATGAAAATGAAGTTTGACGCAGATGCTGATATCCAAGACGATGAGAACATTGATAGATCTCAAGGTGCTTCCCGTGCCTTGTCTTCATTCATTGATCCTTCTCTATGCTGGAAGGATATAGATCATATCCGTACTATGACAAAGATGCCTATCGTTATCAAGGGTATCCAACGTAAAGAGGATGTCTTGTTAGCTGCTGAGCATGGCTGTCAAGGTGTTGTCTTGTCCAATCACGGTGGTAGACAGTTGGATTTCTCAAGGGCACCAATTGAAGTTCTTGCTGAAGTAATGCCAGAGTTGAAAGCAAGAGGTTTGGATCAGAAGATGGAAGTCTACATCGATGGTGGTATCAGAAGAGGTACTGATATCCTCAAGGCCTTGTGTCTCGGTGCTAAAGGTGTTGGTCTCGGTAGAGCTTTCCTATATGCAAACAGTGCATATGGTGAAGCTGGTGTTCGCAGAGCTTGTCAACTGTTGAAAGATGAATTGGCGATGAACATGAGACTGTTGGGTGTCAATAAGATTGAGGAGTTGACCCCTGAATTATTGGATACTAGTGCTATTCATAACAGAACCGTTTCTGTTGCTAGAGATAACTTGTACAGACAAAATTATGCTCCGATGGAGAACGTGGAGTTCAAGCCAGAGCAGTATTAATGATGATGACTTAGAGAACCAAAAAAATGATATTCATTCTCATCTGACATATGTAGCGTCAATCTTATTCACTTGCGGTAAGAACATAATCAGCTTTCTTCTATAACTAGTCATGTTTTGTAACTGCAAGGGGTTTCCCTCGAAGTAGACAGTGTCTAATTCACTCAAGTCCTTCAGCTGTTTCTCAATATCGTCAAAAGACTCAAATTTGTTATATGAAGCCCATAGATCTGTTAAATTCTTCAAGTGTAACAGGTTCTCCAACTTAGTGATTCTGTTTCCTGTGATGTCCAATGTGGTCAATTTCAAGTTTTTATCCAACCCTTCAATCTTGTCGAGACCGTTATGAGAGATATATAGCTCTTCCAAGTTCTCCAAACCCTCTAGGCCTTCCAACTTGGTGATTCTATTGGATTGGATCGAGAGGATCTTCAAACTCTTTAGGGAGGATAAGTTCTCTAATTTGGAGATTCTGTTCTTACCAAGCCATAACTCTGTCAAGTTTTGCAAATTATCCAAATTTTCGATCTTTAGGATCCTGTTACCTCCAAGTTCCAAGTTTCTCAACACAGAAAATGTATCCAAATCCACAATATCAGTGATTTTGTTCTGCACAAAGTACAGATTCTCAAGATGTACCAATTTGTCAATGTTTTTAATGTTTCTGATCTTGTTGAATGAAAGATCCAAGTTCTTTAGTCCGATTTTATTATTCAGATGTGAAGAAATGTGCTTAATTCTGTTGTCATAAAGATCCAATTCCTCTATCTCATCAGGGACATGTTTAACTTCACCCATTGAATCCAATAGGTTCTGTCTTAGCACCAAACTCTTCAATTGTTTGAATCTTCCCAAGTTTAAATCTTCCATGGATCTAATCTTCAAATGAACAAGCTCCAAGTATTCGGTATCATCAGGGAACTCAGCAGCAAGATCCTCATCAGCATCGATCTGTTCCGGATGTTCATCTGGGATAACTTGCCCCTGAAGCATTGTAGGAGGTAACGGCCCATTCTGGTCGCTCTGCTCTTCCTGATCAGTATCCTCGTGCTCACTGTTGCTCCCAATATCTAAGTCTTTCAATTCCAATGGCATTATGTCTGTCGTTGCTCTTGCTGTTGTTGTTTAAATTGTTCTTGCCACATTTGATGTTTTTCTCGCGGGGCGAGAAGAGAGAAGGAGAACCGCAACAATAGATCTACAGTGACAGATTAAGGGAGAGCAAAGTATTTATAGCGACAGTAACATGACAATGAAGATGACGCTTAGCTTACATTAATGTCTAATATAACAATATCGTCACAATTGGTCGGCATATATACAAAGTAGGACTTCAAAGGGGGTGAGAAGAGAGTACTAAGCAGGACCAATTGGCAAGAAAAGTTAAATAAATACTTCGGAAGCAGTATCATGCCATGACATCTCCACTCCACTCTAGTTAGCATGTGGGTTCTTGGAGATCACCTCAATAACCTCAGCGATGGTCTTGACCTTCTCAGATTCCTCATCGGACAACTCAAGGTCAAACTCATTCTCGACATTGACCAAGAACTCGGTAGCATCGAGGGAATCGAGACCAAGGTCGGACTGGATGACAGTCTCTGGGGACAAAGAGACATCCTTCTTGATCAAATGGGCATTGGACTCGGAGATTCTTCTGATGATCTCCTCTGGGGAGAGGGAGTTGGCAGAATAGAAACGGGCCATGACGGAAGGTCTAGCAGTAACTCTTGCGGCCATTGAAGCACGCACAAGGGAACGGGAAGCCAGTCTGAACATCTTTAAAGTACTTGGGAAAGCTTGATTTTCTTCTTCTTCTTCCTGTGTTTCATCAAAACAGGGAGTGCTTTCCATGGGCGTTGGGTTTTTGTGCCGTTCCGAGGCTTGGGCGGAAATTTTCCTCTTTGGGACTACACATATAGATAGAAAAACAAACTGTATCTATTACACTATTGCACAAATTGAATGTCACTCTGGTTGTCTGGACTGTCTCCAGTTGAGCAGTGATCTCTTCTTGCCATTGCTTCCGTTGGTAGCGGCGGTGGTCGTTGTGGTGTCAGAGGATTTGGTGTCTGTTCTCGTCAGCCCGTTCGTTAACGAATTAATCATCGAAGTCGCAGTACTCACAGAAGCATTACGATAACCATTAGAAGTTGAAGTGGTTTGAGTATGCAATGTCGAAGTTGCAGATGGTACTTTGGAAAGGGCTGGGCTTGGAATGGCTTCCTCAAGATCACTAATGCTGAGTCGAGTTCTGGAGATCTCATCAGAAAAGTTTCTCTCAAACATTTTAATCAACACAATGTGAGACTCCCTGAGACTATCTGGAACCATCTTGCCGTGCACCAACAGACACCTGTAGACGCATATCGATAAGTTGTCAAACGCACTCTTTAACAAGGCCTGCTCGTTTTGTGCAACTTCGTCCTCAGGATCAACCTCTTGGTTGAAGAACTCTCTGTATTGAGCAATACCACCATTCACTGGGGAATCAACAGTACCGGATAAATTTCTCGAGAGTTGATTGAACACAGACGACTTGATATCACCAGATTTCAAAGCCTTGGATGCAGCAGACTCAGTATTGACAAGATCCTGGGTTTTTGCTGTCAATGTTCTCAATGCATTTTGAATTGGAGACAACTTATTGGTATGAACTTCATACACTTCACTTCTATTCATTAATGTTGGGAACACGTTATAACTCTCATACGTTATCTCCTCAACCCAAAGATCAAGGACAGACGTAGACTTCTGCAATCTTCTGGAAGTGGTGAAATATTTCAGATCTTTGTTCTGCATGTATAATCTGGCAGCACTGGACAAATTGCCATGATGGGCACTGAAGTCCATATGTGGCTTTACAGCAACAATATTCAAGAATTTTCCAGCAGGTGGGTGTTCCATCGCCCGTTGTGCTTCTTCATCAGAAATGATCTTTGCACCAGTATGCAGTCTCAACAAACGGTTATGAATCGAACTGATTTGCTCAAATGGCAGACCTTCGTAAATAAAGCGTCTGGATCTGACGGTCTTCGGGAATCCGAGTCCGAGAAAGGCAACCATGAAATAAGTTGGAGTCTCTCTATCCAAGGCCTCCAATTGAAGGTATAGCTTACCCAATTGGTTATGAACAAAACTCAGTCCCTTCAAATTGAAGTTGATCTTGTCATAAGCTTCTGCCAACTCCTTGTAAATCAAAACGGCCTTCTCTAACTTACGGCCTCTGAACAAATTCTCAGCAATGAGTTTGTAGAGTGCCTCTTTTCTCTCAAATGCTGGTTGTGATGGGAAACTTGGTTTAATAGATACCGGTAGGATATGATCGACATCCCAATCATAAGTAGAAGCCATCAACTCAAGGCACACGGCAGCCTGTACGAAATTAGACTTGGCCAAGTTTTTCTCATACATCTCATCCAGCGAAGAGTTGAACTTCTTGGCATTGTTCACACGCATCAAATGACGAAGAATGTCTAAATCATGGAATGTCCTTTCATCATCATACTCTTCACCATTCGGAACAGAGTTGAAATCATTCTGAACGTCCAAGAAATCACTCAAATTCTGGATAAAGTTATAAACATCAGGAAATGATTCATCCTCTGCATCAAGCCTCACAGCCATCTTCAATCTGGTGATGAAATTCTTCTGTTCATACGGACCAGGGAAGTAGTTTCCAGCTTTGAAGAATCGGTCCAAACCCAACAGGCACCCTCTTTCAACTTCGATCAGCTTATTCTGAGGAGGCTCCTCACTGCTCTCTTGCACCAGCAGTTCCGAGATCATGATACTCCAAAGAACCTTCACACCAACAATCTGACAATAGGAGTTTCTCTGTAAGCAGAAAACACTCAGTTCCTCAAGAATACCATAATCATCTTGTATGAACTCAGCGTGGTATCCACCAGTTCTCTTCATTTCAAATCTCAAATAGTCTCTTTTCAAAGAATCCCAACCGAGACTTTCCCAAACCTGATTAAGCACGGATGCACAACGCGTTCTAATATCTTGGGTAATCTTCCATGAGGCCTTTCTTGGGACTTCAGCTAAGTGACAAATAGATGCTGGCATAGAACCACCCATTGCAAGCAATGATTTCAAATACTTACTCCATAAGGACCGGTCGAATTCATCGGAGTGAGCAGCAGACGGGATGTTATCTCTTATCATCACAAACTTGATCAGCTCCGAAGCACTTGTAGCACCCTCGATGAAAAGAGCGTATAGTGAAATCCACTTCTCACGAGGAAAGAATTTGGACTGGACCAAAAGTCTGTTGGTTTGAATAATAGATAACAGATCATCCTTCGAGAATGAAGACGCAAAATCTGCAGAATCGTTGAAGATGTTGTCATTAGAAGAATCATTAATGATCGAGATGTAACCCTGAGAGCCAGATGCCACACTCTTACCGATCTTGGTCACGAAACAATAAACAACTGCAAGTTCAATCAACACTTCAACAATTACAACATCGTTCACAATAGAGTCTGTGATCAAGTCCGGGAACGGATAAGTGTTTGGGAAGATGTTTGTATATGATCTTTTCGGATCAAAGAGACGGTTGTTTCTGCAGTACTGATGAATCTGGACAAATAATTTCGAGATAGTCAAAATCATTCTGGACATGGATCTTGGAATGACATAGTTGGAAATCTCTTGATCAACAATGACCTTCCAAGCAATCGAAGACAATGAAATCAAACAGGAGTTCGCAAGTCTCAGGATATCTAATTCAACTGTAGATGACGAGTAAGCTTCAATAGTCCAACCAGAGGCAGCAAAGAAAAGTCTTTCGGATGGTTCACTGTATGTGCTCTTAGCAAATGGCCATCCATTCAGCAGACGACGAATTAGGAATAACTTGGTGAGATAGATTTGCTTCTCCTTAGCAATCAGTGAGGCATTATCTTCAGCGATCAAACCTCTTGTGCCGACCGCATCAATCACGGTAATGGCATAGGTAATTATTTCTGCATCAGTAAGAATACTCTTCAAGTGATTCAGGGTGATATCGAGACACTCTAGGACGTTAAGTTGATCTGGAATCATAGGTTCTTTCTTTAGCTGGACAAATGGAATCAGAGTTTGGGATAATGCGTTCCAGGAACTCTTGAGTTCCTTTGTATTATTATCTCTATTGGTCAAAAGGGAGATTTTGATAAGAAGAGGGAAGATACGTGATAAAGTTCTTCCTACATAATTCCACTCTGTGTCAGCCTTGTTGAAGTAGCTGGCAGTCATGAAGAGCAAATCTGAGCCACAAGCAGGAACCAACTTCTTGTTACTTGACAGAGAATCGACAAAGTCGTGATACAAGTAAGTGTATTGTTCTTGTCTTGCAACAACAATATCGAACAAATGGATAAATGAGTAAAAAGAAGCAGCCTTCAATTTCGTGAGCTTCAGAGAAGCAGCAATGTCAAAGAGATTTAGCAGCTCGATTGCAAGTTCATGGAAGTACTTGATAGCTTGTTGCGGTGAAGTCTGGTTCAATAGTTTCAAAGCCTCAATTAGTCGTTCCTCGTGCTCTGGTAAAGAATACAATCTTCTCCAGCCCAAAACGTGCTGGAAAGTAGAGTCGACATTATATGTTTTGCCAATATATGTGGTAGTGACTTCAACGCTTCCTTCGACAGATTTTCCATTTGTAAAATTCACAATTTGATTCTTATGATACTCGTAGATCTTACCATTCTGAGAGATTTGGATTTCTGCCTCCGCTCTGAATTCACAATTAACGTACATCTTCAATTTTAGCGTCTCATTTGGGGCGATGCCTTCAATATTACTAATCTTGATAGACTCACCGACAACTTCATTCGAGTGAACAGTGGTGAAATCCCAGAACTTATCTGGAACCTCGTTAGTTGCCTTTGAGATTCCTATCTTTGAGCTTGAGTTGTCATTGATTAATGTAATGGAGACCAGATCACCAGGGAATGGTGAGCCATTGTGCGTAAGGTTGACCTTTCCCAAGGAGAAGTAAATCCTATCATAAGCCTTTACAAGAGGATCAAAGAAATTGGTTCTGATCTGATAGATTGGAGTCTTGATATTAGCATCAAAATCCAGAGCCACATTAGCCAGGTCATCCCTGAACTCCTTGATAGACACAATAAGTCTCTCTGCTCTTGGATTAACAGCGACACCTTTTGTTGAGCCAGCAATGACCCTATCAATCAATTCACCCCAACCGAAGTTCATGTTTCTTGGGTCCAATGTAGTATTATCAGATTTATTGACATATGAACCAAATAATTTGATGATGAACTGATGCGCTTGCCCTGTCTCAAGAGCACCTTTATGTCTAGAAAAGATTCTGGAAATGTCAGCAACACCTGCAGCTATACCATTTCTCATCTTACTCGGATGATTACCAGTAGTCTTGGTCTGAATGTCAAGCTCCTCGGTAATGATGGCGACAAGATAGATTCTTCCATTATCAATCTCCGTACCTGGGATATTTCTGAACAGTGCAGCAGATATCTTGTCCAGTGAGAAATCAACAGGGTTACCAATATGGATGGAGAAGGCCTCGGTCAGTCTCTTTTTTGCACTTCTCAGGTACATATAGGCTGTCATTCCGACAAAACCTTTGGGATTTAGGTGTGAAGTGCCACTCACGTCCTTGAAATCAACCAAGATCTGTGACGGCGTAACTTTGTCAAACTTGTTGATTCTCTTAGGTTCGAGTTCAACTTCTAGATTGCTCTTGACTGGGAAATTTGGCTGCAAAGCGGCAGCGATCTGATTTGCAGCAATAAGATTTGGCAATGGCTGCTTGCACAACTCCTTGTTGAAGTAGTCGTACAACTCACCAGATTCGGTATCTCTTGTTGGTATGGATTCGAAACCGGAAGTGTCATTCTTCAACTGCTTTGACTTCGATGCCTTCTCGAATCTATTCACACCCTTGGAAGACAAAATTTTGGCAATATTTGTTAGATAGAGCGAGATCTTCTTCTTGGCCACCATCGTCTCATTCTTTGTCAATAAGTTATGACGCATTTGGATCATCATGTTATGGATGTCCTCAAACAATTTATAAAGCTTTTCAAAGAGTGGATACTCAGCGACCGAATATAGAGAGTAGATATGTGATCCCAATTGGCATAATGATGGCACCATTTCATCCAACAAATCACCAGTGTCAAGCCTTATCAGGGGTAATGGTGGCTTTAATCTAACGCTGGCTGTCTCATCAACCAGTTCACCATTTCTAGCTTTCGCTTTAGCCACCTGCAATTCATAAGCAGAAGGAATCTTCGAAGATCCATTGTCAAAGTCTCCTTGTGCAGGTGGAGAGAAGTTAGAGATGATTGGAAGTCTGTCAAGCACATGGATATGGTTGAACGGCACAATCACCACGCTGACCTGCAATTCTGGCAGCTTATCCAAGTCACTGGACTTGGCAATAAAATCAGCTGGCAATGGTTGTACTATCTGGTAACCTCTTGCCCAGTTCGATGAGTTGGATTCAAAGAGGAATACTTCGTCACCATAGTACAAGTTCTTGTAGAACGCCGATAGATTGAGTTCTGGGTACTTATCCAGAGGCAAAAAGGACTTAATGACCTTACCATGGACGATCATTGGAAGTGGTGACCATCCTGAGCCTCCCTCTGTACTCATTTTATAGTAATTTCTCTAGCTTCTCAGTACTGTTTTTGTCCTTGTTTTGAAGGAACCGCTGAATATGTGAACAATTTTCAATCATTCCCGAATGGACGTAATGCGTCAAGGACCAAAATGTTCAACACGGGGACTAAATTGAAAGGCTGTAGGATGTTTTAGACCGCTGGATATGGTTAGAGAGATATTAAATTGTGATGTATGGATACTGGAGTTATACA
The DNA here is from genome assembly GCA_003706445.3 of Williopsis mrakii. NCBI lineage: Eukaryota > Fungi > Ascomycota > Saccharomycetes > Phaffomycetales > Wickerhamomycetaceae > Williopsis > Williopsis mrakii. The sequence continues at coordinate 538,936 of PPLH03000002.1, forward strand.
GCTGTCATATGTGAATTACATGGACAGAATTAATTTATCGTTATCAATAACATTCCCCAAGTGTCACTGAAACGTCGAAGAATAAATCGAAGACAGTAATAGCTACAAAAGGGCAAACGGGTAGAAGCGCATGATATTTCATCTATATCAAAATATGCATTTGAAAAAGTCCGGCAGTCCACCTTCTTTCAGTCTTAATGATCCAAGTTTATCATTCCTCCCCCGAATATCTTTTTTCCCAATCGAGAAACTGACCAGATCCGTCCAAAGTTCCTGCAGGCGAGGTACGCGAGATGCTGGTGAACATCACGCATTTTCCACCAGGAAGCTGGAACTATCAGGTTCGAAGAGAGCGTATAAAAGAAAGTGCCAAAAGTCCAGGAGAAATGGCATGATTCACGAATGGAATTGTTCTTAGCTCATTTAACTTTTGAAAACGACGAATTATTCTGGAGTTTTCCTTGCAGAAAATGGGTAAAGCCGAGGAATCTGTGCCTTTATAGTCTCCAGCCATAATCCGGACCATGCTAGCATAAATACAGTCTGTACGATATGTCTCATACATAACATAACTCAAAAACAAAGACAAATCCATTCATAACATCATTACTGTATACAGAGGCATATAGAGTTACACTCAAATCTAGACCACCTCATTCCTTCAACTACTCTTCTTTCTCTTGTTCTCCTGTTCCCCATCAGTATGGTTATTAGAGTCAATATTCTCCAATTCCGCCAAGAAAAACTGTAGCCCACACTGCGCAAACTCTTGCATGTTCCTAGCTCTATCCCCTGAGCCTGTCTTGTGTACTTTGGATTTCTCTCCCAATGGCGTAGATATGCCCAAAAAAACGGTACCAACGTCCTCATCATCGAACAGTGTCTTATTACTTCCCAGATTTAAAGGACCAGCGACACCAGTCTCTGATATGACATAGGTACTACCCAGTTCAATCCTCAAGTTTCTTGCGAGTCTTAATGCCACCTTCTCCGAAGGGCCAGTGTAATTCATTATATCATCTTCCGACCATCCTGATAGTTTCAATCTCGACTTGAGACTATATACAAGGGTGCCACCGTGGAACCATTGGGATGCGCCAGGGACACTGACCAAATAAGCTGAAAGCAGACCACCACATGCCGCCTCCGACACCGACACAGTTTCTTTTCTTCTCTTTAATATCTCTGCAATCTTGTTGACAGTGATAGATACTTCTTCGGAGGGGAAACTTGCCATTTTTCTTCTTACTCAACCAATTGGACTTCGAAGCAGTTCTTCGTTAACGTTTGGAGGTGTTCTAATTCTTTTCCCAAAGGCTCCAACAGGCCAAATTATCCGTTAAGGGCAGCACACATGTTCGCGAATCATCACGTGAGATAATTTAACCTTTTTAGGAAATATGAAAACATTGTGAGCATTGTTTTTGTTTACGATTTTGTGATATTTCGAACTTCCAAGGCGCAATTTCAGATATCAGACGAAGCAAAAAAAAAAAGAAAAAGAGTTTCCTCTCAGGCCAGAGGCAGAAATCCGCTCACACAGTCTAGAATCCCCCCCATCGACGTAGAGAGCTCTTTTCCATTTGCATTGACCTCTTTGTTTGATCAATCGCTCACAGAATGACGAAGAAGCTGAAAATTGATGCTATTGAGTTCCTAAGAGGTGAGTTCTTCGTTCATAAAGCAGAAATCATTCATAAGCTAACAATTCCGCAGGTCGTGTTTATCTAGGTGTCTACGACCACACTCCAGAGGACACTGACAAGATCGTTTATTTCACTGTAGAGGACTCCCTACCGTACAACGCTTTCCATCTTGACTTCGGTCCCTTGCATATTGGCTATCTATACAGATTCGCAGTTGTGTTGCATAACATCTTGAACGAGGAAGATAACCAGGGGAAAGCAATTGTGTTTTATTCTTCATCCAACAACCATGCAAGATCCAATGCAGCATGTCTACTCGCTTCGTATATGATATTAGTGCAATCTTGGTCTCCACACCAGGTCTTACAACCATTATGCCAGATTGATCCGCCTTTCATGTCATTCAGAGATGCTGGTTATTCCCATGCTGATTTTGAGATTACTATCCAGGACATTGTGTATGGTCTTTGGAGAGCAAGAGAGAGAAAGATGATCGATTTGACAGATTTCAACTTGGAAGAGTATGAGAGATACGAAAGGGTTGATCAGGGTGATTTTAACGTGATATCAAAAGACTTCATTGCATTCGCATCACCTCAGCAATCGAAGAGCGGAGGTCTGAATCAGCCATTCAAGAACGTCCTAGACTACTTCCAGAAGAATGATGTTCAAATGGTTGTTCGTTTAAACTCCCATCTATATAATAAAGCCGAATTTGAGAAGAAAGGTATCCAGCATTTAGACATGATCTTTGATGACGGTACTTGTCCGACTATGGATATCGTTAAAGACTTCATTGGCGTCGCTGAAGGTGTTATCAAAAATAATGGAAAGATTGCAGTTCATTGTAAAGCTGGGTTGGGTCGTACGGGTTGCTTGATAGGTGCTCATTTGATCTATACGCACGGGTTCACAGCAAATGAGTGCATTGCCTATATGAGAATGATTAGACCAGGTATGGTGGTTGGTCCTCAACAACATTGGTTATACTTGCACCAGAACCAGTTCAGAGAATGGAAATACACCATGGTTCTGGATAACATTCTGTCAGAGAGATTGAATGGCTTCTCATCATTGATCAGTTATGATGAGTTTAAGAAAAGAAGAACTGTGGAGAAACCTGCTTCTGTGGACTCTCCTGCCACTCCAGTGAGAAGAAGAATCAGTGTTGGTACAAGTAACTTGCACAAAAGTGTTCACAAAGCAGTTCCGATAAAATCTCCAGGCCAACCAAGAAAGTCCCCAGAGAGAAATTACAATAATAACAATAACTCTGACTTGGATGACGAAGAAGAAGATTACCATTCTACAAAAGAGAACGTTGAAGTCAACGAAGAGAATGAAGAGCCCAAGGCCAAAGTATCATACACAAAGACCGTCACCACTACCAAGACAACAACAATTTCATCACCACCAACTGATGCTATTGTTAACGTGCTTCCAAAACAGAGAGCTCGTGTGGCTAGCGGTGCGCGTGTGAGATCCAAGTTGGCTAATGCAAACACAGCTAGCGTTATAGGTAATGCCGGCATTAGAAAGACTTCCAGCTCTACAAGATCCAGCAGTGGTATCGGCAAAATGAAGTAGTCACTTAACTTGACTGATTGATTGATATACCCACATTATATGGAATCTTGGTATTTTTAGAATGGTTTTTAATTACCGTTACCAGGTCTAGTCTTGTAGAAGAGCGTTTTGTTGCTTGATGATTTGTGTCTCCCCATGCCCCCTCGGAAAACAGCACAACGGCAACAACAGCCACTTCTACTGAAACAGAAACACGTCGGAACAAAAATTTGTGATCAGAAATAGAGAAGAGTAACAATTAACGTGGTGAAATAGTGACGGGATTTCAATGGATTACAGAAGAACTGTGCAAGCCGCCGCTCCAGTGCAAGAGGATTCATCGGATCATAACAAGAGCTCTACAGAAACTTTGAATGACATTGATACTACGGAACCGCAATCATGTCCATATGGCTGCTGTGAACGTACTGGATTACTTCAGCACATCATTAAGGAAGGCTTGTTCAAAGGGGCTTGTTCTGATATAACTCTCAAGGCGTTTGGGAAGGAGTATCGGTTACATAGGTTAATCTTGAGCCAAAGTGGGTATTTCAGCTCCTTGTTGACAGGGCCATGGAGTGATTCAGAGAATAAAACACAAGAGTTGATGTTTGATCATGATTCCTATATCACAAAAGAGTCGTTTGATGTCGCTATTGGCGCGTTGTACGGTGCTACAAAGCTGAAAGCTGATATCGGTGTCAACTCTTTGAACATGATCGCTATTGCTCAATATTTGGATATTCCACATATTGTATGCATGGCTACAGATCAGGTGGTGAGCACCATGAGCTTCAAGCATATCCGTACTTATACTTTATTTGCTACACAGAATAACTATGGAAATGCCAGTGAACGTATAATAGACTCTGCTAGGGGGTTCCTCTCCTTAAACGGATGGCAAGGTGGCTTGAAAGTGTGGGATGGAATCCCTTCCAGCATCATTGCCTCTGTCTTGGGTGCTGACTGTTTCTTCGTTCCTTCCGAATGGGAGAGAGCTATCTTCATAATCAGATTGATTGAGAGAAGACAAAATCAAAAGTCTAGTATTGATGATGATGATGACGATCTGGAACCTCTGTTTGAGATCTTGAACTCTCGTGTCTATTACTGTCATCTCACTGCTGAGCAGCTACATAAGCTGGAGAATATGACAGATACCGAAGGTACTCCATACGTTGATCCAAATGTCCTGAGAGACGCTCTCTGGCAGAGCGTGCAGCTCCATAAGAAAGTGGCCATGGCTGACCCTAAGTCTCAAGAATTGGGTCTGACTACGGTCTCTGAGCATCCACCAGACGAGACGACAAGTTGGTTTGTGCCTGCGAAGGATGAGACGCTATATGGAACACCAGGAACTTTGGAAGCCCTAATCAAGGAAAATCATCAGATATCAGAGACTCTACCGTCTGGAAAAACGACTGAAAAACATACGAATGAAGGTATATCAAGTACCACGACCATAGATAACACCAGCACTGAAACTCTGTACAAGGTGACTAAAGTGCCTCCTTTCAGGTTTTCAATAGCATTCTCTGGTGTTTCTGAATTGGAAGCTGATAAGCGAGTGTATGCCAAGACTCTGTGGTACGCTGGATCTTATTGGAACCTCTACATTCAGAAGATACGTCATCGTAAGGGTTATCAGATGGGTGTATATATCCATCGTGCTTCGAGCTTTGCACCATCTCGGTCAGGTCTGTTGAATCGCGATGTGTTGAATACTTCTATGACTCAAGATAATGATGCCGATGATGATTACGAGCTGGACCTTGAGAACATGAGCCTGAACTTTTGTAGGGTCTCACTCACAGATACTAATACACCCTCACAATCTACAGAATCATTGATGAATAATTCTCTTGCATACACAGCTGATAGCGTGGAGACAGATGCTGATGATTCAAAGTTCGAGAATGATGGCTCCTTTTTGAGCTATGAAGATCAAAGAGCTAAAACATCTGTTTTCTACGTAATTTACACACCATCAAGGAAGTTCTCAAGTACCAGTTCCCTAACTTGTTTCATTTCAACACCTGACTTGTTCAACAAATCTCAAAGTTGGGGTTGGAAGAGTAATAGTATGTGTTCTTTTAACGAGGATGGTACACTCGCTGATGATCAGGAGAAACTACTCAAGTTCATGGTTGTTTTGGGAAATACCTAAGAAATAAATACCGCCGCTTGTGACTTAAACACGTTTCCACTCAATAGACCAGTCCAACTTCTCACCAGCCTTGAAAGGAGCAACGACCAGCTCGCCTTGGCTGATGACGTCTGGAACGGTTTGCTCCTTTTTAACAAGAATGCAGTGATCCTTGTTAGCCAGTTGAGACTCTTCGATTTTGTAGAATTCCTTACCAAAGTCCGAAACAAAGCCTCTCAACTTGTCAAGAGCATTGACACTGTCAAAGACTTGAGCCAAATAAGGGACAGCAAGAGATTGGGAAAAGACACCGGCACAGGCACCAATGTGTGTGGACTTAGCATGCAATGGATGTGGAGCACTGTCAGAGCCAAAAAAGAAATATGGCTTACCACTGGTAGCGGCACTGACAAGGGCCTTTCTGTCTTGTGGGAGCTTGGCAACTGGCTTACAGAAGTTGATTGAGTTTCCTGCCCAGGAATCAACAGTAAGAGACAAATGATGAACAGTAATTGTAGCAGCAACCTTAATATCACCATCGGATTCACTGTTGATCTTCTCGATGGCCTCGATAGCGACCTTTGTAGTGCAGTGCTCAAGAACAATACGCAAGTTTGGGAAATCTTTGTGCAATTTAGCCAAAGCTGGAAGGAAGAACTCTTCGGCATTGAGGACATGGATCTCCTCACCATCTTTATCACTAGAAGGCTTTTCACCGTGCAAGTTCAAGACCAAATTTTCCTCTTCCATGGCCTTGAAGATCGGGTAGAAAGGGGTAAAATCGTTTGGATCAACACCAGCAGCAGAGTTAGTGGTAACACCAGCTGGGTAACATTTAACACCAGCAATAGCCTTTTGCTTAGCAGCCTCGTGGATCAGCTCTGGGGTGAGTTCCTTGGACAGGTAGAAAGTCATGAGCAGTGTGGTCTCTGGGGTCAAGGCCTGGAGTTGGTTCTTATATTCGACGACTCTCTCGATGGTGGTGATTGGTGGAACCAAGTTTGGCATGACATATGCGATGGAGATACCACCTTCACGCACAGTCGGAGTGATAAGGTTCATCATAGCACCTTGACGGAGATGTACATGAAAGTCGGCAGTGACACCTAAGTCGATGGAGGTCATCCTGTGAAGTCTTCTAGTTTGTTGCTGGACGAACTTTTTCATCTTGAGATCTAGAATTTGTTGAAGTTACAATTCTCGGACAAATGTGGTTTCCATCTCCGATCGAAAACGATTCGGTCAGAGAACTGCAAGTCCGAACTCGACAGCGTGCCCTGAAATTCTACACTGAGTTCATGTGAGATATGTTGGCTGAAAGTTACATGAATAGGCATACCTATCTGAGACAGCCTTCTACAGGAGAGTACAATAATCTAGTACAAACATCCATTTCTCCTCTGAAATCATCACTCATTAAAGGTCCTGAACTTTAGGACGATGCGGGATCTAAAAAAGGACTCTAGACACGGCCATGTTCAGCGTCTGGGTGGAAGTTCAATCTCATGTCAGACAACTGGAACTCCTGCAGTTTCTTTTTCTTTTGTTCGTAACCAAACTTCGGTTGGTTCAATGGGGAGTCCAAGCCTTGGTACACAAAGAAGTCATAGATGAAACCACCGAGCAAACAGCCAATCACTGGAATGATCATTGGCACCCAAAAGTACCAGTCGTATGCGCTCATCATCTCGGTACCATAACCGACAGTCAGAGCAGCCAATCTTGGGGTAAAATCTCTCGCAAAGTTGATGGCATAACCAGTTTGGAAACCGAAAGAGGTACCCAATCCATAAATCAAGATCCATAAACCGAACGGGAAGAAGTTACCGAGAGGCGCGTTGTGAGGATCGGTCATAGCAAAGATACCCAATTGCAAGAGGGCAGATGTAACCAACTCAGATGTAACTTGACCCTTAGTGTTCAAGAAAGGTTGTGGGAAAGTACAGAAGATACCACCAGTAGCCAAGTCAGAACCTGTAGCGATTCTGACACCTTCACCGGCAAAATTGTTGATGGATTGGATATACGTACCATACACGATAAGAGCACCAATGTAACCACCCAGACCTTGGGCAAAGATGTAACCTGGGACTTTTCTCCATGGGAACTGTCTATACGTGGCAGCAGCGATAGAGACACCTGGGTTCAAGTGCGCACCAGAGATACCCGCAGAACAGGCATAACCCAAGAAAACGGCCGTGGCCCAAGAAAAGGCGATGGTTGTGTAGTTACCAGCGGTACCATTGGACAACTTGACTTGGGCAACGACACCGTCACCAAACATCACAAGTACAAGAGTACCCAAGAACTCTGCGAGATACTCTCTAAGGCCGAATCTCACTCTTTGGAGCATTGTGAAATGGGAAGTGTCAATGTCCTCCAAGTTGGCTCTTCTTTCGAGACCTGATGAAGGGGCTGCTATTATGTCAGTCGACATGGACTTGATAGATCCTGTGCCATTACTCTCGTCCATCACTGGCAGTGTATGTTCACTGGCGATGAGATTGTGGTAACTGATGCCAAACCTTCTTTTAATCCGAAGACAGAAATACAATGCGCCGTTAATGGGAGAAAGGCACCTCACAGAACTAAAAAAAGAAAAGAAAGAAACTTACCAACTGGTCTGCCTGGCTCTTCAAGAAACTCAGAGTGCATGTCGTCGGAGTGAAAAACTTCTGGTTTGCTTCCTTCAGCCATTGTAGTTAAGGAAGATTTGTATTAAGAGAAAACTTTTACAGATAGATGCCACAGATTCAGAATTCCTGCGGAAGAGCATTGGGTTTTTATAGCGTCTGCTGGCCTTGAAATGACCTTTGTCTCTTGTCTCACTGTTTTTCTTTTTTGCCGGCCTGCGGGACACGCCAGGGTGCCGGGTGAGTCGGGACAAATGGGTAGCCGAGGAGATGACTTGGTGTCAAGAAGTGTTGCATCTAGCACTTGTCTGGAATTGATTGTAGTGGCTATTGGTAGTAGTTCGCTTATTCTTCTATGGTTTACTAAGTTGAAGTCTTCCCTACCATCCATTAAATGATTTGGACTTCGGTCATTAATTCTAAGTTGCAAGGACCATATCCATAGCATCCTATTTTGGTAAAAGTATCGGACTCCCAAACCATAGCAGCAAGTTGCAACTCCGTATATCGGTTGACAGATGTTGAATCTTATATGTAACGAATCAGAGATTGTGATTGACGAGATTTTGTGGCTCCTATTAAAGTACAAAGGTTCACAAAATTCGCTATATAGTACTGAGAGTTCTGAACAGCTCTCTGAATTGTATGAACTTGCTCTACTGTCTTTAGCAACATGCAAGTCATGGAGTTTTATCTTCAACTTCAAGAACTCCATAGACAGGAGACTTGAAGGTGTCTCTTCGCCTTTAACCTTAGATTATAGATACTCTTAGATGTGATTTCAATCCCAGATAGAGTTCAACGTTCATACATCTTAAAACGTTATTTTCCTACTTTTCTGCATACAAGATTTTGACTGAAAAAAGCTCTAACACTACAGTGTGGATATAATAATCATTATGATCAATAATTGTAGCCAGGTAGGCCTTCCTCTCTGATCTATTGTGGTATATCCACCAAAATGGTTGTTGAGACATGTCTGTGTGTCAGGTGCTTGTCCGAAAACTTCAACACTATTGTCTTGCCATGAGAATCCCCGGGAAAAATTGAAATGTCTCTGCGTTTGTCACTTGTGGGGGATTTTTCCAGTTTTTGCACAATTTTCTCATCTTTTGGGATTAAATCTGAGGAGGATTCGGGAAAAACGTTTAGCTCCTGTAGCCTATTTGTCCCGAGTCTGCTTACCCCGTCTCTTTTCTTGGAGTGCATCGGAGTAATCAAGAGATATGGATAAACTCACCCGCGGTTGGTTGGGGTCCTAACAAAACAGAGAGGGTCGGACGTTGATATGGAAATTAATCTCCAATAACACTTTGGAACCTCAACAGTCATCCGTGGTTTGTCTAATTTTCCAGGAGACATTTGATGCTCTTTAGGCTGCCCATTCTGTCCCCTCTCTTTGATGTAGGGTATCCACGGCTGTAATTGTCAGCACAGGGACATACATGAGATCCCACGGCGCTACTAAGAGCTGTAATCAGCTATAGAAGAATATACAGCATGTTAGCCTATGCTATGCTGCGTTGAATCTGATTGGAAGCGGAGAAGCGGTAACTGGGGATTGCATATTATCATGCGACGTAACAGGGATCTTCTGTTGTTTTCGATATTGATAGTTCCGGCCTGTGAAAATCAAGAAATAAATAATACCTGAAATTCTGTGAGCGCGAGATGTTCTATCTAAAGCTGCCTAAGTGATATAATCATGAACAATTCCGCACCCCGTCATGAATCCAAGAACGTACTGAGCACACCTAATTTCCTCCGCCAAAACTCCATGAATCATGCTGAGTCCTCTGGCATCAACCGCGTAAAATTTTGTGGAGCCCCGGCCCGGGGTGCATACCGCTCGTACAGGTTTTCTTCATCAAACCAAGCGCCCATGCGCCTTGCGATGGTATTAGCGTGCGGAGAAACTACAAAAAAAAACAAAAACTCAGAAAATTATAACTTTTCAAAAGGGTGTTTGGGAGGCGGAATTTGAGTGTATTCTCTAATCAAATTTATGCTTTCAATTTATTGATGATTCTTTTTGTAGATTTAACAAGAAATCCAAAGACATTCATCCATTTTCACCGAGATTATTGCCCCGCAAGTTGTCCCGGAGGCTATCGCGTTGCGGATAGCCTACAGATTGCAGTTCATTCCGGAACTTATTAGAGAAACCGTGCCAGTCAGTAGTCAGGCAGTGTTTCAAACTCTTGCAATTGGAAGTACCGAGAAATCAAGTTCCGATCGATACATCTCGGACAATAGGCAGGGGGATACAACTGTAGTGAGGGACAACGATGTAATGGTCATCAATCATCTGTGGAGAGATACCCCCCCACATACACAAGAACCTACAATCGGTTGAAAAAGAGTGTCCTTCTTTAGCTAAAGTCTGGCAAGTAAAAGAATGCTAAAGCAATTATGGTGTATGTTCCTAGGAGCATCGCACCTTCTAACCAGTTACTCTCACCATCTAGGATCAGATAATTAGTTATCAACATTGACACGAACAGCACAGCTGTCTCGAAAGTGGAGAAGAAGAGGCTCATAGGGACATCGATAGCCCATCCGATAAGAACCATAAATGGCGTAACGAACAATGCAATCTGTAATGATGAACCAACAGCTACACCAATTGCCAAATCCATCTTATCCTTCATTGCCACAACAATAGCAGTCACATGTTCAGCAGCATTCCCAACAATGGGGATCACAATAAGTCCAATGAAAGTCTTGGATAATCCAGAAGATTCAACGATGTCATCAATTGATCCAACGAGGAAGTCGGCACAAACGGAAACGATAACAGTAACACTTAAGAGCATCAAGATAGAAGTTGAGGCACTCAAAGCATGATCATGTTCTTTATGATTCTCGCAACTAGCATTTTCAACTTCTTCAACGATACCTTCAAACAATTCCTTATGTGTTCCCAATTGAAAGTATAGGTACAGGATGTAGATAATCAGTAGCACGATACATGCGGCTCTTGAAAACGACAAGATCTCCTGTTCAAGCTCTTCTGTTCCCCTCGAAGGATTAGTAATAGAGGCATGGAACGCAGCAGGGATCACCAAACCAGCAGTTGCTAGACACATTAAGGAACTCATGGTCTGAGCAACAGTTTGGTTAAACTTCTGTTGAACACGGTTATAGCCACCAGCAATGAAACAACAACCAAGGACAAGAAGCAAGTTGGATAATATGGACCCAAGCATTGAAGCCTGCACTATACGTACTTGATTCTCTTTCAAAGCCACTATAGACACGATCAGTTCCACAGCATTACCAAAAGTCACATTCAGCAACCCCCCAAGAGTCTCGCCTACATGGGTACTCAATTCTTCAGTAGCAAAAGCCAGCAGAGCAGCAAGAGGGATGATCGCTAGGAAATTCAACCAAAACACCAATGTTGAAGACCATCCTAATCCTCCGGAAAGGATACCAAAGGGAACGAATACCAAAAAATAGTTGGCTGGTGATGAATGGAAAACAATTCTGCTAAAGTTCTTCACTTTACTCAATAGCCCTGTGGGACCCCCAGCCAGAGGAGTGCGTTCGCTAAGCAAAGATGACATAACAGGTAAAACTTCGGAGCTTATCCTATACCTCTGCTTTAGCGTAAACAGCAGCGTTGATGAAAAAAGGTAGGCTTTCGCAGTTATGTCTGTGCTGCGCAAATCGCCAGATTCGGGAAAATTGCGAAAAGGGGTTTTCGGAAGAGCAGCAGAATTCATCCCGGACCCTGAACAACTTCACCTGGAAGAAGATTGTGCTTCCTATATTAGTGATCGTAATTTGTGAATACGCTTTTTAACTTTCAGTGCCTCAATTAAAAGCTCACTGATTCAAGTCAATAATAAGTTTATACAGCATGCTACGATCAAAGAACCCCTAAAACACCCTCAAATCAAAAATTCAAATACTGACCTTTACGTAGATAACGTTCCAATGATGAAAAGTGCGATGGAAACAGATGCAAATATCGTGAAAGTTGTTCTCCGCTGTCCTGGCTTTGTCGCTAGGTGTAATAAAATCTGGACAGAAGAAGTGATCAGGAATAGCGGTGTCACAACCTCCATCGAGAACAGATCGACCTTATTGAAGTAGTACTTCTCCAAAAATGTAAACCGTGAATCATCAACCTCTGGTTCATATATGAATGAAATTGACAGTATTAGCGCAATACCAATCTCTTGTAATGTCGTCAAGATGATCCATAATGAGTTTTCCATGATCCACTGTAGATCTATTGTGAAATGCTCATATGGAAATGAACCTCTTGATATTACAGAAGTCATCGCGCCATAATTTGTTTGATCATCTTGGACTTGTTGTCCATAGTCGATATTGCCAGTAAGATCATCCAATAGATTTTTCTTGATTAGAGCATCAGTTTCATCTGGTGTTCCCTGTTGTTGAATCTCTGTTGAATATATCACTTTTTTCAAACTGTTTGATTTCCTTCTAACTTCAACACACTTGGACAGTGTTGAGTTCCTGCTCACTTCTTCATGCAAGATATGATCCGTCTCGTCCCTTGCCAGTCTGGTCAATGTCTCTTCATCGAGTTCCACAAACCATAAGTCCCATAAATAGAATCCTAGGTAAATTGCTTCGACAAAAACACCAAAAAGATAGCCCTGTCGTTTAGTCATGTTCCATGATGATGCTGGGACATGGATGATCTGAGTCTTCTGAGGATATGCCAATAGTAGCAGAGCAAGAAACTCGACCCATATCTTGCAGAAGATCAAACTGACATCGACCAACCTGTAAACATTGTTTACAAGGAACGAGCTTCCAGCTGCCAGAATGAACGTCCTGAGATAGTCGACTGCTTGTGGAATGAATGTGTTATTCTCATGGATCACTGGTATGCAAAAGGAACCAAGGATCGCACATGTCAAAGCGATAGTCGAAACTGCAAGGAGTACCATAAATTCTCGAAGCTGATAGCTCTTTGGATTAGACAACATGATATGAGTTGAATTATGCGTTTCACTTGTCATGATGAAGGAGAGCAAATTGCTTGAAAATCTGTGCTTCTCTAGAACTTGTGATAACGATCCTCCGAATGCTTGAGTATTTATAAGAATGATATGTGATGGGGGAGAGATGAGATCTCCAGAGGAATGATAGCCAGATCCTCTTGATATTGTACCAATGAGGACCTTCTGCCACTTTATATCAAGGCAAAGAGTCGTGTGTTTTCTTTCAGATCACAGCCTTCGTTGTGTGGTTTTTCCTCTGATATATGATTCTAGAATGTTAGACCTCGAGCTTCGAACAATAAGAGGTGCGACGCTTGGCAATAAAGGCTCAGGTGTATGGGCGATAAATGTGTGACCTGAATGTCCTCTGTTAAGATATCAAAGGAGCAGCTTTTTGGATAATGTTCAAGTTGTTGCAACACTTAAAGTCCAGTCGGAAAAAGAGGTTCAAACAGAATTAAAAATTCCGTCAAATGACACAATTTTTTTCATTCTTACGAAAACATATGGCTACGAACTTGAAAGATAACTTATAACTTAATAATAATTATAGCCTTAGACCTATAGTTATTAAGCTGTAAGTCACATTTTAACACATTTTCCTTTAAGATTCTCCTAGTTATAGAGCCACGAACTTGATCTCCTTAATAGCGAATGCTTTCTTGCTGTGGTCTCTCGGACTCTAGCTCATGGCGATATCCGGTCTCATGCCAATAGCCATAGTGTGGAAGATTTCTTTTGAGACTCAATTACTGGATATCTGTTATCTAATACTGCTGTCATCTCTGTTCATATGACAGTGTCACGTATATGTGAAATTACTGGAAAAACATTTGTAACCTTTATTATGGTTAGATGACTTTTATAGCTGTCACTGTGGTAGCCACATGCTCACCTTCACATGGTTTTTTCACTTGCAATCCATAAGCTTATTATCCTTTGATGCACCTAAGTTTCGGTTTTACCACATGAAATAGAGTGAACCCATTTTCCACTTCTTTATGCTTATAATTGGGAATGGATTGGTCTTTTTGTCGGCAGATCCAGGAAATATATATAGAGCGCTGAAAGAAAATCCTGGGTTGGAGAATGCTCTAGACTCTAGACCTCCCCAGCCCACAAATATCTTCCTTTAAGTTCCTCTCACATTACAGGACACAGCGCATCTCCTCACAATCATATAGGGCTTAAGTGGTGCCGTCTAACCCCCTTGATCGATGTTTATTAAAGCTATGAACACAAATTTCTTTTACGCTAGCTGCTAGCTCCAATATCGGCCTTGTCCATGACTAAAGAATTAGTTGAATTGTTTACTGATTGTAAGGACACAAGATGCGGATAGTCAGAATGGAAAGATGGCTATCTAGGGGAAGGAGTTAGACTGATTAATACATTCTCCAAAGGGAACATTCGGAGGAAAAGAAAAAGAATGCTAGTCATCTAGACACTAGCCATGCGCTCCGAAAAGGACGAGTATTTAAGAAGTAAAAAAAGGAAGAAAAGAGAATTCACTTAGTTTGAGAAAGAGTTGATAGTGTTGGAATAGAATAGAAACAAGAAGTTGAGTAATTCCGATTCCTCACATAACTAACCAAAAGCGCGAGTGGTTTAGCGGTAAAATTCCAAGTTGCCATCTTGGAGCCCCCGGTTCGACTCCGGGCTCGCGCATTTTTTTGGTACTATTCTTAAATATATATATATATATATGTGCAATTATATGACTGCTGCATTACAATTAACATAATATTTAAACTTGACTTAAATTTGACTTAAATTTGGAGCTTAAATCCGTTATATGCCTCGAGTGTTTTTTTTATTGTTCTTGTAGAAAGCCATCCATGTATCTGCCTTGCTTCTGTTCCTATGCAACGCACCCTTCCTCTTCAGCCAGGACTCCCCTCATAATTGGATCAGTGTTAAAGACTCATCTTATGAAGGTTCCTATTGAGGAGTGTCATTTTCACCATCGTCATTCAAGCAGTTGCAAATCTTCTAGCGAAATGCTTCTGAAACGGTACCTCTCAATTGATCATGACTTAGGGTTTCTGTAGACAGTAGAGCCCCCGAGCATCCTCCTACTGCATTCTATGTTTTTCAGTCTCGGCCCTGACACTCTCCCAGGTCTTTCAATGCTTCAACGGGCGAATAAGATTGTTACTCACATTCATTCTGTATTGCTTCCTCCTTATAAGTTCTTCAGTCTGGCTCCCAAGAACGGATCTTCGGGCTATATACACTTGGCATATGATTGAAATTTAGTAGAGTGGTAGTAGCTCATTCCCCAAAAAGGCTTATAGACTGCTAGACTCTTGGATATTTGTGCTTCATACCACTCTAAGCTATCTGAAAGGAATTGAAAACTGTACGAAACTAGATATCAAATCATAGATAGATCGTAGAGTTGTAGCGTATAGTTTATGCTCTCAGAACGGGGCAGTCGTCGCGGAATGGTTTGATAATTGACAAAAGGAATTAAGGAAAGGGATTGAGTAGGGAGATGCATCATATTATCCGACGATTCCCCCCCCCCCCACCATTTTTGAACGAAGGCAATTCTGTACATCGCTTTTCATGAAGCTTTCTCCTATCTGGAATAAATAAGGCATCAACGATTCAATATGCGTTTGTCAATGATTTTTTTCATGCTTTCTGTACAATATGGATCGTTGGAAAAAGAATACTTGCATCACAGTAGCATAATTTCTGGATCCGTATAATTGTAGCATAATCAGTTACAAAAGTGCCAAACTTGAAGAAAATTCAAGTTGCTTTTCAGATTAGGTTTTGATTCATTAGATCCATTGGGGTGTTTCCTATGGTATAGGCTATGTTCCTTCATTATTTTCATAACTCGTCTCTTGTAATCTAAAACATCTTTTGCTTTCATGCTAACTTCCAAAACTGCACCCTCCCCCCTCTTCGAAGACAAAGTGACAGGAATCGGTGCTCTCTTCCTTAGTATGAACGTATCGTGAAAACTCAAAATCCAACATACGAAGATGACTCAGATGCCGGGTTGATGCTTCTATATGTCATTGTAGGCACGCACAACCAGTGCCTGTCACTGGTTCACCTTTCTTAAAGTGTTTTTTTCTTTTCGTTCTTTGGTGATAAATAGAGTATTTATGCTCAATGATTAGACCTGCAACGGATGTTATATTTGGAGACATGCACTATTCATCACGGATAAGGAGCTCCAGATATCCATAGATTAAGAATAATGGAGAGGGAACTCAAATTACTCTATAAATAGTAATATTTCCTAAATAGGTGATTATTTTCTGGTACGCATAACGCAATTACAAAGGCTCTTTTCTCAAACCAATGTACTGGAACTCAACACTATCAAGTGCTGAGACTATGTCTCTTTCTCAATCTCAAGCTCAATATCAATATCAATATCAATCTCCAGAAGTTCCTGCCAGCTAAGACTACAATGAATCAAGGTGCAAAAGGCCTCGTCGAACAACCTTCACCCCCCGGCCAGTATTAGCTAGCCAACCATGATTATGATACTAAAGAGCCACTTCCAGCTCAGACTCTTGATTTTCTACTGAGATCTCTTCAGCCTCTGATGTTTTTCAGGCAGCTTCGAATATCCCTACTCCCTCTTTTATTATTTCCGTTACTTCCACTGCCTTCACAACACTCACGAGCGCTTTGTCGTCAATTTCCCCACCAGCTGAGACGACTCCTGTGGATCAGACTATCAGTAATGTCACTTCGTTGATCAGCGCACCTCCTGCTAAACTGATAAGATTGAAAATGATGTATAGTGGTATATTAGAGAAGATGTTGAGTGTACCTTCTATTTCAACAAAATAGGAACTCATTACCAAGAAGTCCGCGTACTTTGCAAGTACCGTTATTGTGGACAAATTTTCTATGCTTTCGAGCTCCAGGGTGGTCAGTCAAACATGAAAACACATCTTGAGGATGACGGAATATATTCTGACTCTTTTAGTCTTGATGATGAGAAAGCGATAGCATTGTTACTGACGCAAACAAAGTCTCAAAATTTGGTGCCGATGACGTCCAAAAAGTTATCCCAAAGTCCCAGAGTAAACAGATATTAGTGGACAACTGAAGCAACAAAAAGATAAGGGTACTGCCTTCTAAGTACATGAAGATGTTCCTTAGTGAGAACTTACCTTTTTTGCTAACACAAAATCCCCAGTCTACGTAAGATGATCATATTATTGAAAGCGCCGAAGTCATTGTTGTGGAAGCACAGAGGTACAAATGTATCTGGATTCAAGGGTTGGGAAGAAGATTTCAAGTAACAGTTGATGAAAGATCTGACTCTTGCTGACACTATCTATGTTTCTATTGATGCTTGGACGTCAACGGCCTAGAGCCAGTACCTATCTGTCCTGCGCCATTATGCTTCACTAGAGTTTGCACCGGATCTGGTCTGCGGAAACAGATCTCTTAGATTCTGAAAGACTTCAACATGCACCATAAACTGCTGGCAGTTTCTGCAGATTCTGCATCTGATAATGGAATATTTGCCTCTGAACGTTCGATTCGTCACTGCTACAGCCCTTCACCAGATCCTGCTTCAAAATCCGTTGAGTGCACTCAGCTTTCAAGGATCGGTTCTTTATTTGATGCTGATACAAATGTTGCAAAAATATATGTGTTATACACTTCACATCATCGTTTAAGAGATGTTGAACTCTCTGAATGATGTAGCAGATAATACTATTAATGAAGACCCACAAGAAAACAACAAAAACGAGGAGGAGAACCCAATTCGGATTGGTGATGAAGGTACCCGGTAAATATAGAAACACACACTAAGATCAGGATGTAATTTGATATACGTATTTCCGCTGTGAGCTTGTTATTGCGCACAGTGAAGTACAGCACAACACTCTACTAGCTGCTTGAATCGGAGCTTCCATGTGAGAAAGATGAAAGATCCATACCCTTGGATTCCCCTAAACGTTGGGACGGCTGTGTAAAAATCATGGACTACACCATTTCCAGAAGGAATGACATTATGACTTTCCTGTCAAAAACTAAGAACTCTGAATACCTTTCAGAAACTGAGATCTGTATGAAGTATGGAGGTCTCACGTTAGAAATTGAGTTCTACTCGACAAAAAATAACTGGGAAGAGCTGCAGATTCTCAGAAACATTCTTAAGCTCCTGAAACACTCACATTCTCGTTTTCATCCTCTTCGTCCAATATGTACAACGTCTTGTTGATATATCTCACTATAATTGACGTCTTTGAAAGTCTTCTCGATGAAGAAGCTGAAGATCATGCTTCAGCGATGGAGGAACTGAGCCTTATGAGTTTGAACAATGGAAAACTTCCAGATTCAGTGAGACCTGCGCTTGAAGCAGGAAACTGAAAGTTTTTGAAATGTTGTAACTTTGCAGACACCAATAATTTGAGCTACGTGGCCTGTCGGCTTGATCCTAAAGTGAAGTCCGATGTGTTGAAGGTCAATTTCTGCGCACACTCCGCAAGTGTGATCATCGAGCAGACGAAGGAATTACTTGAACTGTACAGCGCTGCTCTCCCGAATAATGAAGTAGCTGAGATCCAAAGAAGCATTGCTGTGCCAAAGAACAAGAAGGTGAAATTATCAGCCAGATTCTTATCCAAGCAGCTGGGTGCCACCCTCAATAACTGTGGGGCTGTGAAAACGATATCACAAGAGTTCTTGATGTACCTCACCGAACCAAGATTGCCAGTGGATGCAGTTGTGAATCTCCTGTTTTTCTGGAAATCTAAGAAAACCACTTGTCCTAAGCTCGCTGAGGCGGCCAGGATCTTCCAAGCAATTCCAGCTGCAAGTGTGAGTACAGAAAGGAGTTTCAGTATTAATGATAATAACATTACGGCTGTAATAATAATAGCCCATAGGAATAAGGCATTCCCTTGTAATTCATACATGATACCATTGCTAGGAGCATACTGAGCTTGAAAAGACAGACGTTGGATCCTGAGACATTGGTTTCTCTGATGTTGCTGAAGGTCAACAAGAGAATCATGTCCGAATTGAAAGGAGATCTGTTGAGCATCAACCTATTTGGTTAATCGCTGATCAGCTATTCATTAAAGTTAATTATATC
Source organism: Williopsis mrakii (assembly GCA_003706445.3). NCBI lineage: Eukaryota > Fungi > Ascomycota > Saccharomycetes > Phaffomycetales > Wickerhamomycetaceae > Williopsis > Williopsis mrakii. Next base: position 558,003 of record PPLH03000002.1, read on the forward strand.
TCATTCAAAGTTTAATCTCGATTGTGTAGCAGCTTGCAAGAACCTTTTCTTAGAATCGGTATTGTATTAAAGCTTGTTAAGTATTCGTATTTCGCCATCTTACCTTTTTCATTTGTCGAGATATTTTACTGATGCCCCTCCGGTCGAAAGTGTAAAAATATCTGAAAATGCTTCAAAATTGACAGGAATTGAACCAACCTTTCAAAATAATTTAAAAAAGCGATTCATTTTATTACACAGAATATATTATGGCCTACATAAATAACGAGGTTGTATTATTTGCGGATGGATTGCTCACTGGCCATCCATTTGACATCCGTAGCTGATTCTCGGATGCGGATGAGGATGAATTGCAGCATTGGGTATCCGATTGCAGGTCTATCAAAGGTCTCTCACATTCTGCGATGGAATTGTATCAGACCCTCTATCCACACTATATATCGCATTTTGCATTCCGCGAAAAAAATTTATCTTTTACTAATTCGCCTTGGAGAAAAATCATCCAAAGGCGCGAGTGGTTTAGCGGTAAAATTCCAAGTTGCCATCTTGGAGCCCCCGGTTCGACTCCGGGCTCGCGCATTTTTTTAATCCTGAACAGGCGCCCGGCTAGCCACATTTATCCCGGAAAAAATCGATTTTTCCATACAAATTTTTTGGACCTTCATATAGTATTAAGCTGTATTTAAGGACTTTGGGAGCCGGGTGCGTCAACGTCGTAGGCGTTGCTGACGACGTTACGTATCGCTGGCCCCTATATTTAGCGTTTTCAACTGGAGTAATTGATCACATAGAAGCTCCTTTCAAGAATTGATCAGGTCTGCTACATGTTTTTTTTGCCAGAAGTACACGTAAGCCGTTACAATTAGTTTGTAAAATGTGAAACCAAATATGTTCATTTCCCATCACTAAGAATTCTTTCTCTTCATATTAATCTGATTCTATGTCGTTAAAACTCGTCACCTCAATAAATCCCAATAACGAGGACGCGTCACTGCGCGCCAATCGCGAAATTCTTTTTGGTGCTCAAGAGAAAATTTCCTAATAAGGAAGTTTAATTAATTGCAGGCGTGATAAAAATCTAAACAGAAAGGCGAAGGCATCTCAAACTCTCTAAGAGATCCCCTTCTTTCTTATTTCGACTCTCCAATACATACCACGCAATGGCCTCTAGAAAGAGATCTGCTGACTCTGATGACGAGGGTTCTGTACACAACTCTCCAGGCGCTCACACGCCGCTCCCACCTTCATCTCCAGCCATTCCATTCGACACTGATGATGATGATGATGATGATGACTTAGATCGTGAGATTGATGATGACATTGATGATGAACTACCTGCCCTGGATGCGGAAGAAGAAGAGGAGGAAAAAACCGCTAGAGATCTTATGGATAACATGGAAGCTGACTATACATCCGATGCTCAGAAGGACAGATACGATGACGAGGACATCGACGATTCCACACAGAATGACATGGATATCGACGGGTATAGAGCCGTGACCAAGAAGCTTGATGAGCGTGATGCCATCTTAAATGATCCAAATTTCATGGGTGATATGGATGACGATGAGAGATTACCTACCAGAAGAAGAAGACGCAACCTATATGATGAAGATCAAGATGTTGATGACTTCGATGTGGACCCGCTGAATGAAGAACTCACATTTGAATCATTGGCTGATGTAAAGGCATCTAGTGCTAGTGAATGGGTTGTTCAACCAAATGTGTCAAGAACAATTGCAAGAGAGTTTAAGTCCTTCTTGTTGGAATACACTGACGATCAAGGTAGATCCGTGTATGGTGCCAGAATTAGAGTACTCGGTGAAGTGAACTCTGAGAGTTTAGAGGTGAGTTATAGACATCTATCTGAATCCAAGGCTATCCTCTCCATGTTCTTGATGACTTGTCCGGAGGAGATGTTGAAGATTTTTGACGCTGTCGCCATGGAAGCCACTGAGTTGCACTATCCAGATTATTCTCAGATTCATTCCGAGATCCACGTGAGAATCTCTGACTTCCCAAAGGTTTCCACTCTTCGTGACCTTCGTGAAACTGATCTGAATACTCTTGTGAGAGTTTCCGGTGTCGTTACTAGAAGAACCGGTGTTTTTCCACAATTGAAGTATGTGAAATTTGATTGTGCTAAATGTGGCCAAGTTTTGGGACCTTTCTTCCAAGATGCCAACCGAGAAGTTCGTATTTCTTTTTGCTCCAACTGCAAGAGTAGAGGCCCATTCCGCATGAACTCTGAAAAGACATTATACAGAAACTATCAGCGTTTGACACTTCAAGAAGCACCAGGAACTGTCCCTGCTGGTCGTTTGCCACGTCACAGAGAAGTCATTCTTCTTTGGGATCTGGTGGATGTTGCTAAACCAGGAGAAGAAATCGAAGTTACTGGTGTCTATAAAGAGACCTATGACGGTGCCCTCAATGCTAAGAATGGATTCCCTGTTTTCTCGACAGTGATCGAAGCCAATGCTGTTAGAAGACGTGAAGGCGCGCAGAAGGCCACGGATGACGAATTCATCGACCAAGGTCTTGATACTTTCTCGTGGACTGAAGAAGAAGAACAGGAGTTCCGTCGTTTGGCACGCAATAAGAATGTGATTGACAAGATCATTAGATCCATAGCTCCTTCTATCTATGGCCACCATGACATCAAGACTGCTATCGCCTGTTCTTTGTTTGGTGGTGTTCCGAAAAATATCAACGGTAAGCATTCCATCAGAGGTGATATAAACGTTCTTTTGTTGGGTGATCCTGGTACTGCAAAGTCTCAAATTCTGAAGTACGTTGAGAAGACAGCGCACAGAGCAGTGTTTGCCACTGGTCAAGGTGCGTCCGCTGTTGGTCTGACTGCATCCGTGCGTAAGGATGTTGTCACAAAGGAATGGACATTAGAAGGTGGTGCTCTTGTTCTGGCCGACAAAGGGACTTGTCTTATAGATGAGTTTGACAAAATGAATGACCACGACAGAACCTCTATCCATGAGGCCATGGAACAACAGAGTATTTCCATCTCTAAAGCTGGTATTGTAACTACGCTACAGGCTAGGTGTGCCATTATTGCTGCTGCTAACCCTAATGGTGGTAGATACAACTCAACTTTGACATTGCCACAGAATGTTGACTTGACTGAGCCGATCTTGTCTCGTTTTGATATTTTATGTGTCGTTAGAGACATTGTCAATTCGGACAACGATGAGAGACTTGCAAAATTTGTCATTGATTCTCATATGAGATCTTTGAGTATGACTGACGATGAGGATGAGGATGAAGAGATGGATGACGAGGCAGAAGAGAGTCCTTTGAAGACATCACGAAAGGCTGCACAGGAGCGTAAAGAGAGAAAGACGAAGCAGAAAGAATCCGAAATTTCTGAGATTCCACAGGACTTCTTGATGAAATATATTCATTATGCACGTACTAAAATGTTTCCAAAGCTGCAACAAGTTGAAGAGGATAAGATTGCTCGCGTGTATGCCGATCTTCGTCACCAATCGAAATTGACGAATTCGTTCCCAATCACTGTGAGACACTTTGAAAGTATCATAAGAACAGCGGAGGCGTTTGCCAAGATGAGGTTGGCTGAGTATGTCTCTGAATACGATATGGATAGGGCAATTGAAGTTGGTATCAAGAGCTTTATCGGTGCCCAGAAGACCAATGTTAAGCAGACACTCCAGAAGAACTTTGCAAAGTATACACAGAAGAGAAGAGGTGCGACTGTGAGCGTGAGATGATGGCTATCAATTATACCGGGGTTTGTTAATATATTGGGCGTATTTGTGTGCTATTTGTAGGGTTATTTCGGTAACCTAAAACCGATGATCTTCTGTGCAAATCTCAGCGGATACTCAGACAAAAAGGAAACCTCCGCCCGCTAGGACAGCTTTGGCAAAAGATCTTTCTCTCGCATGTACATACAGCATACAGCATTTAGAGCGGAGTCTAATTCCTCAAACAATAGGAACAGCAGTATTAATGGAAGAATGTGTTCAGTGCGTGTATGATATACTCCGGATCTCAACTCTTATCTCACTGGTCAGCCTTTCTTCACCGAAACTCCGTCCACCCCCGGGCTGATGATGAAATTGATTGTTTCACCCCCCTTTCGCTCCCACAAACTTCAACAGTTTGGCATAGTGCAGAGCGGATCGACATGCAAGGAATTGTATACTACGGTCCAAAGGACGTTCGTTATGAGACCGACGTTCCTGAACCAGAGATCCAGCACCCAGATGAAGTTCTGGTGGAGGTTGCCTACTGTGGCATCTGCGGTACAGATCTCAAAGAGTTTAAAGCTGACCCTCCAAACTTCTTCCAAAAAAACAGTGAGGCCAACCCATTAACTGGCCAGAAGCCACCACTTTGTATGGGACATGAGATTGCTGGTACAGTTATCGAGATTGGAGATAACGTCCACGATGTGAAAGTTGGTGACCAAGTTGTCATTGACCCAAGCACCCATTGTGTTGATAAGCCACGTTTCCAGGACAGTCAGGTGCAAGATGCGGATAATTGTAAAGAATGTGAAAAGGGAATGACAAACATTTGTGTTCATTTGTCACTCTGTGGGTTAGGTGCCCAACATGGCGGACTGGCTGATAAGTTCGTGACGGCCGCTCGTCATGCCGTTGTTGTTCCAAAGAGCATCCCATTAGAGATTGCAGCTTTGGCGCAGCCTTTGGCTGTTTCTTATCATGCAGTGAGAATCTCAGGATTTCAACCTGGGTGCACGGCACTTATCATTGGTGGAGGTGCCATTGGTCTCTCCACCATTTTGTGCCTCTTCGGGTTCAAGGCTTCTAAAGTGGTGTGTTCTGAGCCATCAAAGATTAGACGTGATAATGCTGCAAAATTGGGAGCAACTGTGTTCGACCCAATGTCTTGTGAAGGCGATCCAGTTGAAGAGTTGCGAAAGCTGTCTCCAGATGGCCATGGATTTGACTACACTTTTGACTGTTCTGGGCTGGAGGTGACTCTGCACAGTGCTATTCATGCTGCTACGTCTAATGGTACCGTGGTGAACATTGCCATCTGGGGTAAGCAACCTATTAGATTCTGGCCAATGGATGTCACCAAACATGAGAAGAAGCTCATGGGTTCAATGTGTTACACCAGAGAGGACTTTGAAGGAGTATTAGAGTGTTTCGCAAGAGGTGATATCGATGAAGAGAGGGCAAGAAGGTTTATCACGACTATTGTCGACCTCAAACATGGCATTGAAGGTGGGTTCAAACATCTCGCAGAGAACAAGGATTCTGAAATCAAAGTTCTGATTACACCGAACAATCACGGCGAGCTCGAGTACTCCAAATCTTTCACCAAAATCCACGAACACATCTAGAGACTAGACGATTGCAACACATGCAATATAGGTGATAGAGGGATTCTTGCTCCGTAGCATCATTGTAATCCTCCTCATTCATTTCTTGTAATCTGAGCTGTGTACTGAGCGCATCCAAACACCACACGCCATCTCTAGGCACAAAATTTTCCACTTCGACTTCTCTCTCACACTCCAACAACTTGGCGAGCTTTCTCTACCAATGCCACGAGATCCGGCGGCGTCATAGTGGAACGTACCACTTCACTGTTAGATAGCTGCCGGTCCTGCGAAGTTGTCCTTCAATGGACACTTACGACTTAGGGACTTGTCTCCGTGGTAGAGAGAGAGGTCAGGAAGTATCTCCGTGCTACGAGCAAAGCGAGGAACAGCACGGTCATGTTACCTGGGACATTCCAAAGTACTTTAATATACTATTTTGTTATGATTATTGCTGTAGATGAATGGATGCTAAGTTTCCATTCATAATTCTTCGAAACCCTTGGTGAAGGCCTCTATGGTTGCAGGTTAAGCAGCCCCTGTAGCTCTTCTCCAATTGGTTGAATTTTTTTTTCTTTTGAGGCAAAAATTTATGCCAAAATTGAGAACGAGTCAGACTTTGAGAACAACAACCTCATCACCTCCTTGCCACAACACAATGTCTCCAGTTGAGCCAGTGTCCAACGTCTTCGAGACCATCTTGGTCCTCGACTTCGGTTCTCAGTACTCCCACCTGCTGACCCGTCGTCTCAGAGAGTTCAACATCTATGCTGAGATGCTCCCTTGTACCCAGAAGATTGCAGAGTTGAACTGGAAGCCAAAAGGTGTGATCCTCTCCGGTTCCCCATACTCTGTCTATGCTCCGGATGCTCCACATGTTGACAAGGCGGTGTTCGAGTTGGGCGTGCCAATTCTTGGTATCTGTTATGGTATGCAAGAGTTGGCATGGATCAACGGCACTGAAGTTGCCAGAGGTGACAAGAGAGAATATGGTCCTGCCACTTTGAATGTTGTCGAGAAGGAGTTTGCTTTGTTCAAAGATGTTGACCAGTCCAAGGTTTGGATGTCCCATGGTGATAAACTCTATGGTCTTCCAGAAGGTTTCAAAGTCATCGCCACCTCAGATAACTCCCCATACTGTGGTATCGCTGACGAAGAGAGACAGATTTACGGTATTCAATTCCACCCAGAGGTAACCCACTCAGAGAAGGGTAAGTTCATGTTGAGAAACTTTGCAGTCGATATCTGTAAGGCTACTCAGAACTGGTCGATGGAGAACTTTATCGACACTGAGATCAACAGAATCAGAACCCTTGTTGGTCCAGATGCTGAAGTTATCGGTGCCGTCTCCGGTGGTGTCGATTCTACAGTGGCCGCTAAGTTGATGACTGAGGCTATCGGTGACCGTTTCCATGCCATCTTGGTTGATAACGGTGTCTTGAGAAAAGATGAAGCCAAGATTGTCAAGGAAACTTTGACCACCGGGTTGGGTATTAACTTGACCGTTGTAGATGCATCTGATGAGTTCTTGGACAAGCTCAAAGGTGTCACCGACCCAGAGAAGAAGAGAAAGATCATCGGTAACACTTTTATCCACGTCTTTGAACGCGAGGCTGCTAAGATCCAACCAAAGAGCGGCAAGGAGATTGAATTCCTGTTGCAGGGTACTTTGTACCCAGATGTCATCGAGTCCATTTCTTTCAAGGGCCCATCACAGACCATCAAGACACATCACAACGTTGGTGGATTATTGGATGACATGAAGCTCAAGTTGATCGAGCCTCTTAGAGAGTTGTTCAAGGATGAAGTCCGTGAGCTCGGTATGCTTCTCGGAATTCCACATGATTTGGTCTGGAGACACCCATTCCCAGGTCCAGGTATCGCTATTAGAGTCCTTGGTGAGGTTACTAGAGAGCAAGTCGCAATCGCCAGAGCCGCTGACCACATCTACATCGAAGAGATCAAGAAGGCTGGATTGTACGAGAACATCTCCCAAGCTTTTGCTTGTCTGTTGCCAGTCAAATCTGTGGGTGTCATGGGTGATCAAAGAACTTATGAACAAGTTATTGCCCTGAGAGCCATTGAGACCACTGATTTCATGACTGCCGACTGGTACTGCTTTGATGCTGCTTTCTTGAAGAGAGTGTCTTCTAGAATTGTTAATGAGGTTGACGGTGTTGCTCGTGTCACTTACGATATCACTTCTAAGCCACCAGCTACAGTTGAATGGGAGTAAACCTTCTTTACAAATAGTTTTCTTAATAGAGCGTTTATTGTGTTTCTTTGTCGTTTATTTCTGTCGTATCACTGTAGCCATTATAAGGTCAGTATCGTGAGAGATTGACGCAAGGAACTGTTCCCCAGGATGTTGTTGACTGTACTTCTCACTAGTTATGTATGGCCTACCAGTAGGATCATTACTCTTGTACCATTCGTAAAACCTGAACGATGTTTGTTCTTTGTGGTTTAACGATTTATATACTGCTTCTTTAAGGCACCAACTCCCACTGAGAAGTCTCACAATTGAGTCTTTATCCTTCTGATCCCTCAGCTGCTCAAATTTCTGGAGCTCCAATGGGTGTAAGATGCGCCTTGAGAACCTGCTCAAGATATTGCTGGTGAGTCCCTGTCTCGTCACCAAGGCTGTCATCCTAGTTATCTTCAATATATCGCACCCAAGACCCAGCACTGTCATTGTGATGCCTACTTTGCACCTTCACTGAACTTCTTATATTTTGTTGATGGGGTTCCTGTTCCTGTTCCTGTTCCTGTTCCTGTTCCGGAGATGGATGGCGCCCGCAGAAAAAAAATTGAAAAAAGAAAAAAAAAATAAATCGAAGACTCATTGGACCCTTCAACGTCAGCTGCTGCTGGGAGAACCGCACTTGGGCACTTAAAATCACTACTGGGAACCACACTCGCATTTATAGAACCCCAAACACTCTCTTACTCGAAGGATTTGCTCTTTTTTAGTTTCTAACCAGTTTTCACCCACCTTTAATTTGTGACACATTATGGCATCATCTGTTCCTGGCCCTCTTCCTCTCCCAGAGTCCCGTTATGACCTGGCAACATACATGGGACGAGTTCGTCACTGTGCTGACATCTCTGACCCATCGATGCTTTTCACAACCTCCCAACACTTAGAGGATTCCAAGAAGCTCATCTCTGATTACCGTAACGGCCAATTCAAAGAGCTTTCTCCAGAGTTCTGGAATGCTAAGAAGGTATTGGATTCTACGGTTCACCCAGACACCGGTGAGACTGTGATTCTTCCTTTCAGAATGTCCTCATGTGTGCTCAGTAATCTCGTTGTTACTGCTGGTATGCTCACTCCAGGTTTGGGGACTGTGGGAACTCTCTTCTGGCAAGTTGCAAACCAGTCTCTTAACGTTGCCGTGAACATCTCCAATGCTAATAAATCGCACCCACTTTCCACTACACAATTGATTCAGAACTACTCCATAGCTGTCACAGCTTCCTGTGGTGTTGCTCTCGGTCTCAACGCCATCGTTCCTAGACTAAAGAACATCTCTGCAAACACCAAGATGATCTTGGGTCGTCTTGTTCCATTCGCAGCAGTTGTTTCTGCCGGTGTTGTTAACGTCTTTGCTATGAGATCCCAAGAGATCAAGAAGGGTATCTCTGTCTTTGATAAGGAGGGTAACGAAGTTGGTAACTCCAAGACTGCTGCTATATATGCCGTGGGTGAGACTGCTGCTTCCAGAGTGATCAATGCTACTCCAATCATGGTTCTCCCACCTTTGATCCTTGTGAAGTTGCAACAGGGATTCCTAAAGGGTAAGGGTCTCGGTATCCAAACAGTGGTGAACTTGGGTCTCATCGCCGCTACTTCTTTCGTTGCCTTACCATTCGCCTTGGCGGTGTTCCCACAATACCAGGCTATCAGCGTTGATAAGCTTGAGCCACACCTCAAAGGTAAGAAAGATAAGGATGGCAACGAGATTCAGACTGTCTACTTCAACAGAGGTATCTAAGTTGTGTGCTTGATTTTCAATTCTAGACTTGTATAAAGAATGTGTTTATCTAGAGGTTTGCTTTGTTAATGAATGTTTGTTTTGTAGCTATGCAATTAGAGAAAAGCAAAATGCGAAGTCGTAAAGAATTTTTGCATCACCAGAATCTCCATTCAAGACCTTCCCTGGACATGGCAGATTCAATGACATGACGATCTGAGAACTGAATAAAATCCTCTGCAGTGTACGGGAACTCCTGCGTCACAGGAAGATATCCAACACCTTTACCACCGAGAATGGTTTCATAAGTTTCGAATCCAAGGGACTCGTATTTCTTTATCAGTTCCTTGATGACACGTTCATCCGCGTCATCATTAACCAAAGTGATAGCACATCCACCGCCTCCAGCACCAGTCAACTTCGTCTTACCAATGTTCAATTCATCGGTTAACATTCTCACACGTTCCAAAGATGGATGAGATACACCTAATGCCACTAAAAGACCATGATTGATCTCAATCAACTCACTTAACCTACTCTTGGCAGCATCGTCTAAAAATGGTCTGACCATTATGTTGTAACCTTCTCTGGTCAATGCGTCTATAGCATCAAGGATGCTTGATGTTGTTTTTGGAAAATTCTGATTCAGCCTAGCGACATTACCAACCATCTTCGCCGAACTTCTTGGGACTCTGGTATTAGTCAACAGCAACTTCAAAGGAGGGAAGTTTCTCATGGTAGTACGCACACTTGGGATAGAACTATGCATTCTCTGGAACATCACAGCACCACCATGTGTAGCAACAGCGTTATCCACACCTGAAGGGTTACCCTGAATACATTTCTCACCCATGAAGGCCCATGAGTCGATGAACAGAGAGTCTTCGTTATCCTCGCTATGATCACTAGCCGTCAAAAAGGCAGGACGGACGTGGTTACCCAAGAGTGCTAAAGCACCTGCTAGACACACAGAGATGGACGCAGACGACCCCAATCCACATCCGATAGGAAGCGTTGAGCGCACAGTAAATCTGTAGCCATGTGGACTGCTCTTCATCATGCAAACGTACAAGTATAAGAATGAATAAGCAGCAGCGTAGTGGACACTGTTCTCAATAGTGCAAAGAGCACCTGCCAACCCAGAGACAATCTCTGGGACCAATTCATCCGTGGGCTGGGGTCTATCAGTGTGATATTTCTGTGCGACTTCCCACGGGAGCTCTTCGAGTGACCAATTGTGAGTCAGGCCAATATCAGGGAACTCAAGAATGATTTCATCTGTCTGGGTACTTGTGATGAACAAGTAAGTTCTAAGAGATACAGCGGCAGCGATGGCGGGCTGGTAATGGTTGTCAGTATAATTGATCATATGAATGTTAAAGTAGACTTACTCTGTTGTACACAGCGGCATGTTCACCAAAGATGATCACTTTCCCTGGTGATGATACCACAAATGGTGCAGTGGCTGTCATTGCTTGTGTTGTGGCTGTTTCAGAAAGGACAAATTAGTTGCAAATAAAGCGGTAAAAAGGACCCAAAACGACCAGCGAGCATGCAATCCTACTCTATCTCCTCACAGCACACAGAGCAGTCTCCTTTGCCTGACTACTCTCAACTTGTGTCGTCAAAATCAGCAGAAACGCGCCTCGTTTATCGTTTGACGACGTTGAAATAAATGTCCGGGTGTCGTAACTCGTCGATTTCCGGCTCATCGCCATGAAAAATTTACCGAGATATCTCAACTAAGCTTAACTTACATATAGCTGAAAAACAGTTGAAGGGTTGACAGATATAAACAGGAAGATGAGTGACAAGTCTCAGATAAAGATCAAGTTCACCACAAGAGAGGAGGATGAGTCACTACACATGGAGGACAAACCTCTCTATGTGCCGATCTCTTTAAAGCGTTATGGTCTCTCCGAGATTGTGAACCACTTGTTGGAGACTGATTCTCCTGTTCCATTTGACTTCCTGATCAATGGTACATTGCTGCGTACTTCCATTGAGGAATATTTGACTGCCAATGGTCTCTCCTCGGAGGCGTTCCTGACTTTGGAATATACTCGTTCTGTACTTCCACCTTCATATTTGGCATCTTTTAACAATGAAGACTGGGTCTCTTCCTTGGATATTGGTCACAATCGTATCCTTTCTGGTTCATACGATGGTATTGTGAGAACTTGGGACATGTCTGGCAAAGTAGAAAAGCAATACGCTGGTCATTCTGGTGCCATCAAGGCTGTGAGATGGATCAGTGAGACAAGAATTGTCACTGGTGGTAACGACAGACAGTTGCGTCTTTGGAAAGCCCATTCAGTCAACGAGATTGATTTGAACCAAGATGAAGATGAGCCAGAGGAAGGTAAGACTCTTGCAATTTTAGAGGGACATAAGGCTGCTGTTAGCTCTATTGCTGTAAAAGACAACAGAATTTTGAGTGCAGGTTATGATAACGCTATTGGATTGTGGTCCACAAATTACAAGGAGATGACTGCTATTGATCCAATGGTTGATTCTGACAATAAGGTTACATCCACTGCCGCTAAGAAGAGAAGAAAATTGGCACTGCAAGATGCAAGTGTCAGAAGAAGAGCACCGTTGGCCTTCATGGAGGGTCATTCACAGCCTGTTGAGGATGTTCAATTTGCACATGACGATAGCAGTGTGGCTTATTCTGTATCACAGGACCACACTATCAAGACTTGGGATTTGGTCACTTCTCGTGCCGTCGATACAAGAACTACAGGTTTTTCATTACTTTCCATGACACAATTGCCAAAATTGAACCTTATAGCATGCGGTTCTTCTGCTCGTCACATCACATTGCATGATCCTCGTGCTCAAGCCGCCACTATTATACAATCACAACTTATCGGTCATACAAACTTCGTTGTGAGCTTAGATGCCAGCCCTTATAACGATTATCTGTTTGCCTCTGGATCCCATGATAGCACCGTGAAAGTGTGGGATGTCAGAGCCCAGAAGGCTCTATACACTATCACAAGAGAATCTAAGGAGAAGGGTAAAGTGTTTGCTGTTAGTTGGGGTGAGTCTGGAATCGTTAGCGGTGGTGAGGATAAGAAAATACAAATTAACAGCAACGTGGGTCAACAGTGAAAAAAGCATAACTTAATGAAATGCATATGTATATTACATGATGTAACTCAGTTACGCGATGAAACCCACTTACCAAGGCCGTAGTAACCTTGCCATAGACCCTCTGTATCAGTCAAATAACCAGCCAACTCACCAGCTTTAGGTTCATCAAGGTCTTTCCATCCACGAATCTCTCTTAATTTGCGAATCTCCTCCAAAGATAGCTCCGCAAAAGGTGCTGTCCCATACTTCAATGGGCCAACATTAATCCATAAACCCTTTTTAGATCCTATTACATTCTCGATCGATTTGAAATAATCAAAGAGATTCTGTGCTGTATCAATGAAAAAGGCAGTGAGCACAATAACATGGTCGTAATCGTCAATGTTCTCCACTTGGAAGTCTCTGAAATCACCGTAATTGAGATTCAAATTGGTTGGTTTCTCTTTTCTCTCGAATAGAACATGTCTTGTATGATTCTTAGAAGAAGTGTGATGGGAATAAGAATGCAAAAATGGATGGATATTATACTTTTCCTTTGGGCCGTAAACAAATTCGTTGCATATATACATCAATCCAGAGAATTCCACTGTCTCGACTCTGGCGAATCCCATTTGAGAAACCTCATGGGCGATTCTCCCAAGTCCTGATCCTGGAACAACAACGAGCGAATTACTCTTATTCTTGACATATTTGTCCACTGATTGGTCGATGAATTTCAGCAATGGGTTTAGTTCTTCACTGATTGATGTCCAATCTCTAGCGTAATGAGTGATGGCTTCGATGGCCCTGGAGTTCGGTTTGAAGGTGCCTGATCTGAGATCCACAGGGGTGAGCTCAAACTTTTTTATCATCTCTTCAGCGATTCTATTAGCTAGCTTTGCATTGACTTTGATGCCGGAATCGACTTCATCAATGTGATCCATATATCCAATCTTCGAAGCCTGTTGTTTTCCTTCCCAACCAACAAACTTCAAATTACGTCTCTTCTTCTCGTTCCATGCCAGACTGACAGCTTCATAGTTTTGAAGAGTGATGACAGCATCAACAAGGGACTGCCTCTGAGTAGACATTTCAGTGTTGATGAACTTCTTCAGCAGCCAGGGGAAATGGCTCTTGTATAAGATGGAGGCCATGAGTATTAGTGAAACAATAGCGGGAAAGTATGAGTGCGGGAACCTGGAACTCAAAAGCATATAGATGACAAGGGCAACGCACACACGGGTGAGATTCTCACTTCTATCTCTCATTCCCCGTATCCCTTTAGATCCGTGTTATTCTCGTTTTCACCTCGAAAGAAATTGGAGAATTAAAGAGGTTATTCAAATGTCCAGTTTGTCTTTGTCCCAAAGGAAAGGTCGCAAAGGAGACACAAAATGTCCTGGGACACATCCTAAATAGCTGGGTTGGACAAAGATTTTGACACAAAACCATGAAGAATTGAAGTTCTCTCTGTATGTACCGGGATCACAAAACTCGGCAGTGAATCTTTGAGAATCGCCTACCTGCTTTTCTTTATGTAGAACCTTTAGGTATTGCTTAGTACGCTATCTGATTGCCATTCCATTGCTGAGTTGTTGGCTGGTCATCGGCATTACTATTGTTGAATCAATTTCTGTATTTCTCCTTGGCATCTACGAGTTACAGGTGGATAATCTATTACTCTCTTGTCACTGATGAGATCTCTTCCACCACCACGAAATTCCCGTCAACGCAGAATCAGACGACTCTTACGTGCGTTATATAAGGTGCTTACTTTGCAGTTCCTTTTCCACAACAATAGGACCATTATTGTTAAGAAGAGACGCACACCATTCCACTTTTCCTCCAGAAAATACAAAGTCAAAGTGCCACGCATAAAGAAGTCACACTGGTGGAGACGTAGAAAACGACTGAATCTTGTTCTCAATGCACAGTTGTTGAGTGACTTGTCTAGAGAGTTAGAAGGGATTGAGATTACGAGTCTGCAACAGAGGACTCGGAAGTTCAAAAGGCTTCATGGATCACACATGTTCAAGAGGATTCTTGAAAGAGTATACTTTTTGCTGTCGCTGAGACGTGTTCGTCGCAGGTCGAGAAATATGAAGGATGTCGATGTAATCATATCATCGTAGATCCTTGGCTTTTCCTTCTGTCCCTTATATTGAGTCTGCTTCTTTTTTTGGTTCTTGTTGAGGTTATACACCCCCCATAAACTGTTATATGTGTCTTTGTATCATCCAATGCCATTTAACACATTTGTAGTGTTCTCTGAACCTCCTCAACTGATGTCCATTTGTTCCACTGGGGCTCGTGCTTCCCCGGATCACTGCGTTCCTGAAAGAAATAAAAACAATGGCTATCAACAAGATGACAGCCAAGCAATCAAGCTAGCAAGGCTCCAGAGCACATATATCGGAGCCATGGTTAAAGTTATCGTTATCGGAGGAACTGCTGGAACCGGTAAGTCTACCATCGGTAACGCTCTCTCTGCACACTTCCGATGCACATTCATCGAGGGTGATGAGCTCCATCCGCAACAGAACATTGACAAGATGGCCAACGGTATACCACTGACCGATGAAGATAGATGGAGCTGGCTATCTCTTGTATCCAAAAAGAGCACACAGGAGGCTCAGAGCACCAAGGGTTTGAGTGTTGTGAGTTGCTCTGCTCTGAAGAGAGTGTACAGGGACCATATCCAAAAGATGAGTCCCGATACTCAATTCATATACTTGTTCCTCTATGCATCAATGGATGAATTGATAAAAAGAACGGATGCCAGACCAGGACATTTCATGAAGAGTTCTATGCTTAAGTCACAATTCGAGGCATTACAATTACCTAAAGACGAAGAAAATGCTCTCTGCATCAATGTAGAAGGCAAGAGTGTGGAAGATATTACACAACTAGGAATTCAATTTGTTGAATCGCATTAGACGTTATTTTCCTATATACATGGTCATTCCAGTTACATCTTCAGTCTTTCCCATGTTGCTTGTAGGCATCTTTGTAGCTTAGGGTTTCCTCTATCCTTTCCTCGATCAGATTCTTAGCATCCACAGCGGTTTCTCTATTCACAAATAGTTCTGGGTATCTGTTATTCATCCACAGCCAAATCATCAGATACTTGTGTAAGTTTTCCAAGTGAGATAGATCCTTGACATCCCATAATTTCTGGTTCAAGAGTGAAAAATCCAAGAAATCAAAATCAAAGCAACTTTTTGTCTGATTTCTGCTGACGTTAAGGCCATATCCGTACAAGACTTGCTCAAAATCAGGAAGCCTTGTACCGACTGGTGCAGTGGTAATTCTCAACATATCAGTCAAGAGCATACCTTTTATATGCTCTAAAACTTTCACGATTTTCAAACGTTCGTCAATCTCTGCAATCTCGTATATCTTGGATTTGGCAACCTCATCCTTGAATTTTTGCATGATATGGCTCAGCAACGTGTCATTTGGGAATTCTGAGATATAATGCGACCAGATCTCATCACTTGGCCACAAGATGGCTTTCCTGACCATCACTGTGTCATGTTTCATCGCTGCTTCAACTTTCTTGAGAGTCTTATCGGTAAATGCAGATATATAACCAACGTTGTCATCATCATTATTCTCGGACTCACGCTTTGGTTGTTCCTTATTTGTAGAGGATGGAGCAACTTTATATCTTCCCGCTCTGCCACCGATCTGTTTGATATGTGGGACTGGGATCTGTGTCATCTTAGCACCGTTGAATTTGTTGTGGTTGTCAAAGATAACTCTCTTGATTCTCAAGTTCAGCCCCATACCAATAGCATCGGAAGCAACGAGGACATCGTATTCGCCTTCGTTGAACTTCCTGGCCTGTTCAGTTCTGGTCTCCGCTGGAAGAGCGCCGTAGATCACTCCAGCTTTGAGGTTGGTCTGTCTTTCTATATCAGCCTTGTACTTCAGAATTCTCTTCTTACTAAACACAACGACACAGTCACCTTTCTTCAAGTCAGACAAGTGGTTTGTCAGATGTTTTCCCTCCATTTTCAGTCTGCCTAATCTCTTGTACTCTTTAACGACAACTTCATCGCCTGTGAACTCAGAAATTTTCTTTACGAGATCCACAATTGATGCCTCACCACATAGGTGAACCTCATGGGCCCTGGCACCCATGAGAGCGTTAGTCCAGGCCCAGCCTCTCTGTTTATCGCCAATCATTTGGATCTCATCGATGACCGCGACTTCGAACTCAGTGTTCAAATCAACCATTTCCACAGTGCTGCAACTGAGAGGAGCTTTATTACCAAATTCATCCAAATCCTGGATGACCTCTTCACCAGTGA
Organism: Williopsis mrakii; assembly: GCA_003706445.3. Taxonomy (NCBI): domain Eukaryota; kingdom Fungi; phylum Ascomycota; class Saccharomycetes; order Phaffomycetales; family Wickerhamomycetaceae; genus Williopsis; species Williopsis mrakii. The sequence continues at coordinate 574,706 of PPLH03000002.1, forward strand.
TCAAATTGCAACGGAGCCCTTCACTCTTGAATCTATGGTACACTTCACGAGCCAGAAGTCTTAATGGTCCAGCGTACAATCCATTATTCGATTCTCTTAGCCTCTGCAATGCGTTGTACGTCTTACCAGAGTTTGTCGGGCCGACATGAAGGATAATCTTCCTCTTCAAGCGACGTGCCGCAGGGTACCATTCTGCAGGGTTTGATATACTCACTGTGAGGTCCTGTGGCTCTGTTCTTTGTGTAGAAACGCTTCTCAGGTGGTGATGATACGCCGTTTCAAGGAGATAATCTATCTGTCCTGAAACCTCTCCTATGTTCTTAGCCTTGAAGAACCTGTTGGTTGTATCATCTGGCGTCCGAAGAGCATATACCGTGGATGGCAGCGTATGAGCAGTGGGTAATATCAGCTCCGCAAGTGTGGTTTTGTGCGGTTGGAAATCGCATAGCGCAACGGAGATGTCATGCTCGAAGGATCTCAACGCAGTTGTTTTGTTCTTCTTGAACCGATCTTCCACAAAGGTATTGTCTCTAGCCTTCACTTTGAGTTTAAACAGCGCAGCTTCAATAGCATCCCTCAATCCTTTATTCTGATTCGAAGTATCACCTGTCTCAGCAACACTATCGATAGTCAGATGGTGGGAATAGTCCAGTTCTTCTTCGCCTCTGATCCACTTATTGGCCCTTGTCTCCAGCAGCTTCCTGGATGTACTCGTCCTCGTATTCGTGGTCCTCGTCGTCCTGTCCCTTGTGGTATCCTTCTTCTTCTTGGCAAGCAATGTGGCACTCAACGAGAAACTCCTTCTCGATTCGACTCTGGCGAGCCTAGCAGCCTGGCTTCTTAGAATCATATTCATTAAATACCGTGTATGACCGAGTGCGTCCGAAAAGAAAGAGCTAGCTAGCTAGCTAGCTCATCGCGACACCTATGTGGAAGGAAGTTTCAGAGGGGGCCTAATGCGGCCTAGAGTGGTACGGGCACAACAGCTCTCATAGAAGAAGGCAACACTTTTTTCTTCTTCCCAGATCTGGTTTGTAATCAATTTGTAATCAATTTATTTGTAATCAGTTTGTAATCAGATCTGCCTGCGCTCCCCGCGACTCACCTGCGAGATCAGAGATCGGATCTCCTCTTTTGACGCTGGGTGCACACGTCAATGAATGGGAGAAAGAGAGAAAGAGACAGGAAAAAAAGAGAAAGAAAGTAAAGAAAGTAAAGAAAGAAAGAAAGAAGAAGCGGATTATGGGTCTGTTCTGTTTCCTAACCAGCACAGATGACCAGAACAACGCGCGGATGTGGCGGTGGGTAACCGGTGAGACGCCACTAGACGCGTTCTTCGTGTGAGTTGGCTTTATTTCTGTGCTCTTCCTCTTCTTCTTCTTAACCAGAAAAATTCCGTTTCAGCACCGCGATCTCTTTTAAGGACTGGCTTAGTGAAAGCGCAAGGACATCCAAGTTTGTGAGTTTCATTATATGGCTCCTGCGGCGAAAAGGCTCGGTACTAACCCTTCTGTGAACAGTTGCAGTCGATTCAGAAAGATATGTTGTTCGCCAGAGCTTCGATCAGCTTCCTCGTCTACTCTGTAATCTTCGTGGCGGCTACCGCCGTTGCCGCCGTGTTCATCGTTCCATTGATGGCGATGTCCTTCTTCTTCTCAGGCCTTGTAGTGGTGTTTACCAGCTTGAGTTATGCCACATTCAGAATGGCATCTTCGAAGTACAACCACACGGTGCTATTCTTGAATAGGTTGTTGCGCCGATTGGCTGATAACATTCCGCCTTCTGTTGGTCTCGTTGAGGTTGACGCCGGTGATAAGAAAGAGGCTAACTTGAAAGAGTCTGTAAAGTGTCTCCTGTCAAAGCTCAAGCTAGCTAGTGCTGGTGCTCCTGATGCTACTGTTGATGTACAAGGGTTGGATGCCAACGCACCCGTTATCGTTGATGAAGAACAAAACACTGTTGCGACGGATGTCATCTCCAGTATCCAGGATGCACAAGAGACCGAGAGCATCCCTATTCAGCCGTTGCAAAATGACGCTCTTGTTGAGCCTGATACTGTCAAGGATGGTGCATTGAATCCATGATCCTGTGTAAGATCATTCATCTTCCTCGATCTTCTGCACGGATCCAGAGATTTTAAATCCCATGCGATACCCATAATGGAGGATGCTATTTATTTCTATTTATTGCTATTTATTACCCTATTTACTCACGATCTGAACGTTGCTAATGAAGTTTTATGACCCCTTATGTTGTTCTCTTTCTGCTATTTGTATTTGGAGCTGCTGCCCTCGGATTTGGCTCTAGGCTCGCCTTGCCTCACCCTCGTATTTCCGCCCTTGGCCACGCGGTCAGAAGCTTACAACTTTCACTTTCATTCAAACAACACACCGGAGTGGCACATAGGGGTTGAGCAAACAAACGAGACAAACGATGAGATTTCAAAGGCTCATTGCACTCGCACTCGCATCACTCACCAGCTCTGCCCTTGCTCTGCAATTAAGCAACGGTGCTCTAAAGACAGCACAGGGTAGTCAACAATTCACAATTTCCTCACCTGCACCAGAACCAGTGGTGTTTGACTCTACTACTTCCAAATTGGATATCACTTTCGATTTGGAACCAAAGAAGGTTCCAGAACAGCTGTTTATTAAGTTGACAAATGCCAATGGTGTTGAGACCTCCTTTAAGCCAATTACCAAAGTTAAAGAGAATTCCGTTACGTCCACATTCACATTATCCTATGAGAAACTTCCAAAACTTTTCACAAAGGAGTCCCAATTGGACATCTCGCTAATTGCAGCTGGTTCCAATGATGATGCCCCAATATTCACCAAGGTCGGTTCGGTACAACTGACAGATGAACTAATTGCCAAATCCACATATCAGAAACCAACAAGATTTGGTCCAAAACCTGAGATCCATCACATCTTTAACGAACCGCCAACTACGGTAAACCCAACCATCGCATTGGTTTTCTCTGCCTTATCTACCGCTTGTTTCTTCATCCTTCTAGTCGCGTGGGGTGTCGAAGGCGCTATTAACTTTAAGAACTTCCCGGGTTTCAAACTGTCACATCTGCTTTTCATCGGCTTGGTTGTCAGTTACGAAGTGGCCTTCTTCCAATACTACTTGGGTAGCTCCATCTTCGATACCATCTATAAAGTTGCTCTGTTGACGTTCCCAACTCTTTGGGCAGGTTCTAAAGTGTTGAACTACGTTGGTGCTCTGAGATTGGCCGGTGAACGTTAAAAAAAAAGCTACGCCGTACAAACAACAACGGCACTGTATATTTAGAAGAAGTCACCATCAAAGTCATCCTGTAGAGCATTGATAAGCTCAGCCTCTTCTTCAAGTTCGGCCTCACCACCAAGAGAATCACGATCCCTGTTAACACTGGGTGGAAACCTCATGGCTCTAACACTATCATTATGCAACTGGTTAACGAAATCGATACGTTGGTTCAACTGGGCTTGTGGTTGTGCAGTAGAATACACATTGAGAACTTCACTGGTTTCAACATACCCTTGTTGATGGTTAATTTTTGCGTCGATCACACCGTCTCTGATGGCCTTGGACACAATGTATTCAGCAGAGGACTCGTTATCCAAATGGAGTTTTATGCAGATGTCCTTCAAAGAGATCTTTGTGTATGAAAGAGAGATAATTCTGATACCCGTTTTAATGACGTTGGATCTCAAACGCGTAACCAAAGTGAGGTTATCATCTTTAGAGAACTGTTCACGATATTTGGAAAGCGTTTCGTTGAAAAACTTTATATCACCAAGTTTCACAGCTTTAGTTATCTCGCGATATGGGGTAAGACATTTCTCAAAGCCAGGCTTCTTGAAGAAAGAAAGCTCTGGGATCTCACCGGTCAACAACTCGATCAATACGCTCAATTTATAAGAGACCTGAAGGAATCCAATCGCATTCTGCGTCTGTGGGGCCTTTCTAATAGCAGTGATGACAAACTCATGGGCATCTGAGTAGTTTAATTGAATAGAATTGATCTTGGCCAAGTAGAAAAAGTATCTGGATTCGATAGAAGTAGAGACATCCTTTGGGAATTCAACTTTCTCTATGAAATTGGATGCCTGTGTGTAGTCGTGGAGCAAGATGTAGTTTCTCAAGATGAGCGTTATTAAAGCACCAGATGTTTCGTGATCGTGTTTGAGAGTAGCAGTTCTCAAGGCAAGCAATAGCTCTGGTCTAATGGAGACGAGATCGTTCAAAAGTTCTTTTGTTCTCGCAATGTAGAACCAGATCTTAGCGTTGATCAAGTCCAATGAACGTCTGTTCTGTGATTTGATGAGCTTTATGATGTACTTAGTGTTGAGCTCGTCCAACTTCAGTAAATCTTGTGAGTCCAAGAGGTACAGCTGCACCAGCCAATGGATGGCAAAGTTCACCTCTGGTAACACCTCACCGTGCTCCTCAACATCCTGCGCCATACCACCAATGAACTCCAACAAGTAGCTCTTGTAACTCTCACCCAAATAGTTGTTGATCAAGTGGGATAGGACATTCACGTTCAGATGCTTTCTCACAGAGACCAAGTCTCTAAGGGTCTTGAAGATGTAGCGCTGGTCAAACGTCTTCACGGTCTTGGACACAAGCTGCAGCGCGCTCACGATGTTCGTGATGGTCAATTGGTTCACTTCCTCCGGCGAAAGATCATTTTCAACGACTGTGGCTTCCTGCTGTGTCATTTTGTGGATGCTTACGCTTGTTTGATTTGATTGTTTACTGTGTTGGCCGGTGGTTTCTGGTGGCGACTTCAACTTTCATGAGCACGATCTCCTGTAAAGTTACCCGGCCCCGAGAGTACACAAACAGTAAAGGCCGATGGACACAATGCGACCAAGCGATGGTTCTTACAAGCTTTTGGTTGAAAACAGCCATTATTGTATATATGATTATCGGATTATGAAAACATGCACAAAATTCAGTTGCAAGTGTGGCGCGTGTAGGGTGTTCAGTTCTTGACCTCAGACTGCTCGCCGTCGCTGGAAGAGATCGATGAATCGTCTGTCCTCTTGAAGATCTTCGTTCTAATGAATCTCACAATTGGATCATCATCCTTTTGGAGAACCATCTCCCCGTCTTCCAGCACTTCGTCGTGTGCAACCTTGTCTGTCAAGACCGGATTTCTCAAGAATAAAGAGAACAACACCAGCAAGGTACAGAAACACAAGGCGATCAAGGTCTCTAGCCTTTGGATGTATCTATAGGACTGGACAACAGCTTGTCTCTCTGGAGTACCCCATGCGTAATTTATGGCAAAAGTGTAAGGATCAGCATACACGGAGGCAGCGAGGGTTGCGTTACCCAACTGCTTCTCCAAATCTGATGGCAGGAGCTGGGTCCAAACAGCACCAGAAACAGCATTACCAACGGCAGAACCTATTCTGTACATGGTATAGCCCAAAGCTGCCACGGTGGCCAAGTTCTCGTGAGAAGTAGCAGATTGCATGGATACGTTGATAGGGTATGAAAACATCGTGGTACCGATACCCCAGACGATAAGAGCACCAATGATACCAGATTTGGACTCGTCACCACCTCTGAAGTGGTAAAGTAAACCAGTTGCAAGGAACCAAAGAGAAACACCCATGATAATGAAAGGTTTAAGACGTCTATAATAAGCCACAATAAGAGCAAACAACGGAGACCAAACAGTGGAGACGAATGAGGACAGTGAGGTGATACGTGTGGCAGACTTCACAGATTGATTCACTGCAACGATAAGCACAGTGTAGAGATAGTCTGAAGCCATATAATAAATGAAGTTGAGAAGGAAAGAGAGAGCCAATGCAGCCCAGATACCACGATCCTTTAACAGTTTAAAAGGAGCTAGTGGATATTTGGCAACTTTGGCCTCAAGCAGGATAAATAATGGGATGAGGACAAAACCAAGAACTAAAGGACCAATGATCTTTCCAGATTTCCACTTATCATGAACACCAGCAGCTAGCGTTAGAGGTACAAGGATGCAACCAAGCAAAGCAGTAAGAAGGATGACACCAAGAACGTCTAACCTCCAAAACAACTCCACAAGGGTTTTCTTCAAACCATGTTTTTGGTAGTAGGTCTGCCTAGCGGTTAACTCTTTCCATTCCGGTGTTTTGGATGCCATCCATCTCATATGAAGCATACAAAATATCAATGGCAGAGAAGTCAATGGAAAGATGAAAGCCCACATTCCTATACCCCAAGACCAGTTATCGAGGGCACCGACAGCAGAAGTAACATTACCAGAAATCCAAGTGTTGATGATGAATGGCAAGGTTGGAACAAATTGGTAGAACAGCCTCCATCTCAAAGAAGACATGTCAGACATAATAATGAGGACAATTAGGATGACACCGACATAACCCAAGTTGTAGAAAACTGCACCAGCACAATAACGTTGGATATCATAAGCTTGGGATTGAATGATGGTACCAATGACGTAGAACACAACAGCGGTGATCAAGAGAATGAGACGGCCGAACACGTCTGAGAGACGAGCATAGACGATCTGCGAAGCGGCGCCAATAACAGCATTGATAACACCAATGGTGGAAATCAGAGAATGGGTACCATATGATGCAGAAGCGTATGCGGTGTATACATAACGAACGTTACCATCGAGACCGTAACCATAACCAATGATGAATGCAGAAACAAGAAGGATTATCGTACGTAAGATAGAGCCGGAGTACTGAGCGGCTTGAAGCTCAGCCTTTTTCACCACTATATCCTTTGTATCGTTGTAGTCTGAGTCTCTAATGCGCGATACCACCGCTGGCTCTTCGTCTATTGCCACAGGCTTCTCTTCTGTCATGGGGATTGAAAATTGTACTGAAGGTTTTTTGAAGCTCTGAATGGCATGATGGCGAATTACTGGGCACAATTTTTGTTATATATTCATACAGTCGAGCTCTCCAAAATGCCCTCTGCTTGTTTCTTTTTTCCCACCCGCATATCTTTTTCATCAGTCCGCAGTCGACGAGGCGGACAATGTAAGCTTAAAATTTGGGAAAAGTGCCACTTGTGGTGTTAAAAGGCTTGGAAGAAATCCGCATTTTTACCATGGAGCTTCGTAATTGGGAGAGTGAGCTGATTTCTGTTGGTTTGTGTAGACAAAAGCTATATGGCAGTGGTAGTAGCAGTAGCAGTGCCCTTTTTCAGGCCAATTTTTTAAGTTGTGTGTCTCTTTGGCCTGTTTCTATATGTGCTCGTCAATGACTACTGATTTACAAATGCATGGGCTGAAGCATTTACACCTCATAATTTGAGGTCATCCTGAGTTGTGTTTGCCGCCCGTTCTTGCAACTGTATTATCCAAGCTGTATACTCTTTGTCTGTTGTTTTGAAAACTGGGTGATCGTTGATGTAACTTCTGATTATCGAGATCATCTATGACCGGGAACACAAACAATCTACTCGGGGCAAACACACAAGGGCCATGAAGCGTCGAAGTACCTTATGCAGAACAGGCGGAACTTTCCACGATTAATACTTTGAACAAATGTCTCGGTGACAGACAATTCAACACATGATCGCATCATACTGTCTTCCCTTGCATGCTTGAAATTATCTTAGGAATGGAGCCAGAGGTCATCGTTGTTGCAGACGCTCAAGATGGTATACTATGCGACTTTTTCCAGTCACCTTGTGATGTAATCGGTTCACAGCTCCACTGATTCCAGAGTTGAAAATTTTTGCTAAGGCCAAGAAAAGGGCAAAACTTGGGGAGAAAATGCAAGACGGCTGTAGACCCGTGTGCTCTTATGGTTAACTGTAAATCACTAATCCGGCTGATCTGGAAGCCATTCTCATCGAGAATGCAATTGGGCCTTCACCAATGATACGTACACTTCAAGTTTCAACCACCTAGCTTAGAGAAAACCTAATACTAGCTCAATGATCGGAAGATGGGACACAGCTCACGTCTTCTTCTGCATTGTTTATGGCGATCGTTGGGACATCATCGAATCCCGAGAAAATGAGGTGTAAAGCCACATGCACAGCCCACTAAGTTGCATGGACTTCTGTGTTGCTCCAATACATGAGACTTCTAGGTCTTATATTAACAAGCTACAGTCATGAGTCCGCCCGTCCGTATATTGTGCATTTAGAGATGGATTGATCTTTTCGATTAAAAAAGTTACGGGAAAGTTCAAAGTTCAAGCCTCCCCAACATCTGAGGGTTGGCTTACACATGCTTCCGAGTCGTGGCCCCAAGAACAAGCATTCCATTGGGCTAATAACGGTGCACCTGCAATTCGTATAAGAGTGGTCAATTATGTTCAATTTTTTAACTTCAGAGATTCAGATCACGGGAAGGGAGTCTCGGATACTGATCAATCCAGTTGTATTTACGATTTCGTTTTAGTCGTTAGACGCTCAGAATTGGAGCTGCCATGGCTTACAGTCAGGCAAGCATTTAGGCCTAAAGGATATCATTGGTGGAATACCGTATCTGGCATCTGGTGTGATTGGAAGATAGGCACCCGCTTTAGTAGACACAAGACTCTCTTTTTATTGACACACTGGTGAGCCTGTCCTGAATTCGAAGACGATGACAACATTACCTACTGATCTGAGGATGGTACTTGTGTTCGCCAGAAGTTGTTGCAGTTTTTGAATTCCATCACTTAAACTGTGATCATACAGCATTCTTGTTACATATGATCATTGATGTGTCCAAATCAGAATCTTCCACCGAAGATTGGCTAGAGAATGTTCTATGATCCAAAAAGGTCCAGGAGTCCAGATGGTGTTAAATTATGCAATGAATAACGTGAGGCATCCATCTAATCATGTATGATGTTAGTGGACACCATTTACAATGATATTTTGGTACGCTGTATTGTAGATAATTACAGTTATAAAAAGGGTACGACGATATCAATTTTTTTTTGAAGTCTATTACACGATTTGGAAAACATTAATGAATTGAATGTATCAGCACACGAGGACATGTATCATAAAACTCAACACCCGTCTGACAGGTAATTCATTGCAGCACCATATTAACAAGAAACTAAATTCCGAGTCTACAAAGAGGCATCTAAGGTCGGTAAACAATGGTTATTCGTTACTGAAACATTGTGGTAGCCCCTTCGAGGTTTTTCGGTACTTGCGATAAAGATCCAATTAAGGTTGTCGTTCCCTCTCTTGTTCTGTCATTGGCAATGCTCAAATACATTGACAGAAAATTGTTGAGCGTTCTGAATCCATTCTTGATTACCTCTTCAGTTCTCGCCAATGTCTTATCAGAGGTACCCTTTGACAGGTACCACATCAGCACCCCTGTGAATACACTACCCAAAGTCAAAAATACCATAACATAATTTGGAAAGATGTTGACCCATCTTTTTCCCCTTTCTGCCTCGAGAGCATTAAGCTTTTCATCACAAGCTGATAACTTTCCCTCAAGAGATTTAAACCTTTCATCACAAGCTGATAACTTTTCCTCAAGAGATTTGAACTCTTCATCGCCAGCTAATAACTTGGCTTCAAGTTTGTCGAGTCTTGATTCAGTTTTGCTCAAAGTTATATTGGGTGCTTCGAGATCAGCAGATCCATTCATCGGCAAATCGCTAAGACTTGAAAGAGATTCAGATTCGTCTGGATTCATGTCCTGATCAGCAACTAAGTCCTCTAGTGTTCGCTTGGTGTCTTCCTTATTCTGTGGGAATGTTAGCAAGAGTCGAGTGGAGCATCTGACAGGTTTACTTACCTCAGATGAGCTTGGCATGATTTTGATACTCTTGGCTAACTATAAAGAAGTTGTGTTATATTTGACGTTCCAGTCGCTTGTTCTGAATTACCGACTTTCAGACAGGAAGTGTTTTAGGTTTGACACAAAACCGGATGTGGGAGGGAGGGTCGATAAGATGACAGAAATGTCGAATCCCAGGGGGGATTTGGCAACAATGCGGATATCTTGTTTATCCAGGAATTGTTTGAAAGGTCTTTCAATCTCAAATCTGTCTTCTGAAGTCCATGGTTATCGTTGCCCGCATCGACTCTGTTTCTGTAGGAGGAACCGAAGATGTGAAATTAGACACTGAATTCTTCAGCTGATGGTACAAAACTCGAAAACTCCAACATGACAGGCTGGGCAAGGTCTGAAGTCTGAATCTCCAAGACTCCAATGTACTTAAGCGATATTAAAATGTTATAATATCATGTAATGAAATATCCACTCCTAAGTTTCAATTTCCCGTATTAGTGTTTCCCTGTTCGCTGGCTTTAGACCGAAGTTCAAAAGCTGATGGAACATCGGAAAGCCAGAGGAAGCAATAGCAGTGAGTTGTGACCGCAGAAGAAAACTAACCAGCTTATGATCTTGGTTTTGTAAGTAGTTCAATAAATTAGAGTTATAGATGTATGACACGAGAAAGATCAGGGGAACTTTGATAACAAACATAGACCCTGTTGTAAGGGTAAAGACGCTTAATTAGACTCACAATTGATTGGTTCTATTGTTAAGATGGAGCGATTATACAGTAGAGGCTAAGGGGTGTTCTTATACCCCAGATTTGGGTGTCATAGAGACACTAAGCTCCGATAGGTCCTTGGGCCCTCACACCTGTATCGATGTAATATCTTGAAATGAGGTATCAATGCAGGCTGCAGTAGTAACTGAACATCCTAGCCATCAAAATTGACAGCAAAAATAGCGTCCTCTCTATTTTGGCACTTATACACTCTACATAGTACATAGATATTTCAAAAGGGAAGTTTCTCTCAAAATGTATGGTGATCAGAGTCATAGAATCGTAATTGTTCACGCCACCTTGGTTTCATTAAAAACCTTCCAAACACGTTACGCTTGGCACCTTCATTTATTTTCTTCGCTTGCACAACTTGCCGTACACCTCGAGTTTTACAATATTCCAAAAGCTCCAGTGATCGTAGGTCACCGGCTTTCAATAGTTTCAGCCTGTGCAAACACGTAAACCTCTTTAGATTAGGCACATTCCTCAGATGAACTGAAACATCAGTGGCGTAAACCTCTAGCTTTGATAGCATCGTGAAGTCATGAATGTGTAACTTTGGCTCGTGTTTTCCCATCATAATTCTCAAGTATGAGAGCATAGGCGCATGAATGGTGAGATTGAGGTCGTCTGACTCTCTATCACCGATCATCAGAGAGGTCAAATTGGGGAATGACAGAGGAACTCCGTTGTTGTTAAAGTGAACCAAGCAGTCAACCTTACATAAATGAAGAAATACCAATCTATCTGCAATTGATCTTAGAGCATCTGAAATATCGAATTCACACAAATCTACGTTGATAAATGAAAACCGAGTTAACTTATGGTATAGTTTCAAGCTTTGAGTCAATGTGCTGTCTTTAAATTCACTATTGAAGCATTCAATGGTGAAGCACTCCAAGCTATCGGCTCTGATCACAGGTAGCTCTGTTTTGAATAGAGTTAACTGTAGGCACCTCAAAAATGGAAAACAGAGCTCTATATCTGGGTGGGATTTGCTGATATTCGTATAAAGCTCTCTCAAGTTGCTCAAGTTTGCTCTGAACAACAGATCAGTGCGCGAGTAGATTGTCAGTTTCTCTATGGGTTCAAGAATGGAGTACTCTGATTCAGAGAAATCATAACTAGGTTCTAGAGCTTCATACTGATCAATTTCTACCTTTTTCAGCATCGGAAGAAAGACATCGTTGATCCTGGGTAATGATCCTGAAACTTTGATCTTCAAAGAATGAAGTCTTGGAGCACAAAGGCCTATGATCTGGGAACGAGAGTCGTCATGATCACACATCGAAAAAGTAAGATGCTTGCCATTGAAGGTAATACCATTCGCATCGTACAGGGTTCCAATCTCAGCCTTTGGAATATTGATTCTCCTGTTCTTTAAAGTCATCTTCTGTTTTTCGTTGGCAATGAGGTCATTAATTGATTGGGAGTCATAATCAATGGAGTCTTCTATGAATCCTGAACAATCCCATAACCGAATTTTGTTAATATTTGTACACCGCATCAGCGATTTCCCAAGCGCTGTGCACTCTCTGAACTCCAGTGTTCTCACATTTTTGAAGGAAATTCTTGAGACGTCAAATTCTAAGCGTTTCAATCCCACATATTTCGAATCTTTTATCAATATGCTAGTTCTTTGATTCATTGAGCGAATGAATTCCCCCAGAAAAGTGTAGTTTTTGCGCTCAAACTCACATAAGTTGTCAAAGTATGTGATGACAATATGGTTGATTGATTGTGAAGGCTTCTGTAAGGTAATGGTCCGATTCAGCTGAGCAATGTAGGTTCCCTCCATATAGACAATGTTTATTACGGACCTGTTTGCACCATTATCAAATTGACGCAGCGTCACCGTTTGCCTTTGGTGCTTCTCCTGGACGCCGTTGTTCAACACATCCTGTACAATCCCGGCCAAGTCTATGTCCACTACGGTGATAAAGCATTCAAGAGCTTCCACGTCCAGAAAGGTCATCAGGTGGACCTGAAGCTCCAATGGTAGTTCTTCTAACCATGTTTCAAATTTCTCCCGTTTCAGGTTAGTGCGTCTATCTGTGTTTAAGGTGACCATCATCTTCTCAAGAGGAATTCTTCTTTGGATCCTTGCACAGCCCCTTAAGTAGAAGCCACAGAAACCATAGACAGGCATTGATGGATCTATAACGATCAACCGTAGTCTATACTGTTACAATGAAATCTTCCCATACCTCATGACCATGAAGTTCGTGATTCACCTGAATTTTGTATTGCATAAAGAAATGGCTGCATGAGAAGAATTCTGCGACAAAAAGTACGATGAAATTCGAAACTGATGCTGAGGTCCGAGAATATATATCCAGACACTCAGCATCATCACGAGGCTTAAAATGTCTGATGTTGTGTATTTTCTCTAACAATTATTGAGCAAATTGTAATAAAGCATACATGTCACGTTTATTAACATGCACCCAGATATGACAATGAAGTCTGAAGGGTTTGAGAGTACGAGTTTGAAGTTGAAACAAAGTGTAATCTAAAGAACCGGGCCCTACTAAGCGGGACACAATATCCACCGAATCCTGATACAACTTCTCTCAGTGAGCAAAAGTGAATGCTGAATTGTAATCCGACAGGCTCTATAGTTGGAGTGCAATAAAGTTTCGCTTATCTCGAGTCTTTGTGTCATAAGTTCTTCTGATTCCGATTCCATGCATAACCGATCCTTCAGACTTAGAGCTGTTCCGACCACCGATAAAATTCTCACTAGATCACCTAGATCTTTATTGTTGTAATCACAATTATCTTCTCTCGTAAATAGACAGCGGACTGGAAATACAGGCTTGTCATGAACTCAGAATCCACTGATCATAGATCTAATTCTTTTCCTTACTAGATAGTCTGAACTTATATGATCTGGGATGCTATCATCCACTGATTACTATCTGCTACCAAATAATTGCGTCTTAGTTGATTTTTACTATTACCAACTATGAACTATTATGCATGGAAAACGAGATACTCTTTCTTCAGAAAACGCATAATATTCCTTAGAAAAAGAATAGAGCCTGGAATACCTTCTATTTAGAGAGTTTGAATATGGAACAAGGTTGTATTTAGTAATAACCTGTGCTCCTTGGAAAGAAAAGTAGGTTCTTTTGGGGTTTTTTGTAATGCTCTTCCATCAACTTGTTATCTCCTTAACGAAAAACGAAAAGTGAGAGATTTTAGAGATATGAAAGTAACACATAACGAAAAAACTCTAATTGGCATCTTACCGTATTACTGGATACATCTATGATGCTTCCACACCGACTAAAGTTGCGTTGTATTGGAATATCAATAAACGCCATCCAATTGTGGCTATCAAGGACCCACTACATCCGCCTGAAAACATCTAACTGTTTATAATGTTTCTTTCACATATATGCTTATCTCTTTTCTCGTGATCGGTTATAATATAGAAAAATTGATCATTTCATACTTGAATATTCAATAAAGAAGATTCTAAAAAATTTCGTTACTTCTTTTACTTAGCTTCAGCAGCCAACTTCTCAGCCTTAGCGATGACATCCTCGATACCACCAACCATGTAGAAAGCGTTCTCTGGCAAGTGGTCGTATTTGCCTTCCAAGACATCCTTGAAAGATCTGATAGTGTCTTTCAATCTAACCAATCTACCTGGGATACCAGTGAAGACCTCAGCGACAGCGAATGGTTGGGACAAGAAACGTTGAATCTTTCTGGCTCTCTCGACAGTCAACTTGTCGGCCTCAGACAACTCATCCATACCCAAAATAGCAATGATATCTTGCAAGGACTTGTAAGCTTGCAAGGTTTGTTGGACTTGGGTAGCGGTGTTGTAGTGCTCGTCACCAACAACGGTGGCATCCAACAATCTGGACTTGGAATCCAATGGATCCACAGCTGGGTAGATACCCAACTCAGAGATACCACGGGACAACACGGTAGTGGCGTCCAAGTGAGCGAAGGTGGTAGCTGGGGCAGGATCGGTCAAATCATCAGCTGGCACGTAGACAGCTTGGACGGAAGTGACAGAACCCTTTTGGGTAGTGGTGATACGCTCTTGCAACAAACCCATATCGGTGGCCAAGGTTGGTTGATAACCGACAGCAGATGGGATACGACCCAACAAAGCAGACACCTCAGAACCGGCTTGGGTGAATCTGAAAATGTTGTCGATAAACAACAAGACATCTTGACCCTCCTCATCTCTGAAGTACTCGGCAATGGTCAAACCGGTCAAAGCGACACGGGCACGGGCACCTGGTGGCTCGTTCATTTGACCGAACACCAAGGCCACCTTGGAGTCACCCTCCAAGTTGATGACACCAGTCTCCTTCATTTCACGGTACAAATCGTTACCCTCTCTGGTTCTCTCACCGACACCGGTGAAAACAGAGAAACCACCGTGGGCCTTAGCAATGTTGTTAATCAACTCTTGGATGAAAACGGTCTTACCGACACCGGCACCACCGAACAAACCAATCTTACCACCTCTGGCGTATGGGGCAAGCAAGTCGACAACCTTGATACCAGTCTCTAAAACCTCAGCAGCGGTAGATTGCTCAGCGAATGAAGGTGGCTCAGCGTGAATTGGATTTCTCTTCTTGGTGTTGATTGGGCCACGCTCATCGATTGGTTCACCGACGACGTTGATGATACGACCCAAGGTCTCACGACCAACTGGGACAGTGATTGGAGAACCAGTGTCAATGACGGTCTCACCACGGACCAAACCTTCGGTACCGTCCATGGCAATGGTTCTGACAGTGTTCTCACCCAAGTGTTGGGCAACCTCGAGCACCAAACGGCCAGACTCGTGGTTCTTGATCTCCAAAGCGTTCAAGATGGCTGGCAAGTTACCCTCCTCGAATTGGACATCGACAATAGCACCGATAACGGCTCTGTGGTTGCTGTTAGTATCCACGAATAATGGCACCAAGAAAACGGGTGCTCGGGGCGAAAAAAACTGGATGAAAAAAGGGGGCCGGGACATAAACGAGAGAGACAATTAGGGGTCGACCCACATTTATGGCCTGCTGATCCAATAGAGCATTGAAGAGTTATAAAGGGTGATTCATTTCTTACATGCGTTCATGACCAATCCCTTTGACGAGATCTTCAAACTGTCTCCACCTTCATCTGACACCCCCTTTTCTCCATTCCCATATTGATCTGGCAAGGGGCCCAATTCAACTTTTAACGAAAGGCAGATTCACGGGCAGCACACTCAGATCCATCCAATTGACTCAATTGGCCTCTTTTCTTTCCTCTCCTGCACCCATAGGGAGAAATTAGAATTACTTACCTGACCTTACCAGCAGCTGGGGCAGCGGTGGCCAAACCTCTGTTGAACAACAAGTTGCTCTTGACAGCCTTGAAGGCGGCTTTGGAGGAAGCGTTGTAGACTCTTGGAAGAACCATGTTTTGTTTATGGCGTTGAGACTTCTTGAGCTTTTTGCTGTTGTGGTGTGTTGAGAGGAAACTTCAAGGGGGAGAAAAAAGTGAATGGACGTCGAGCGCTCAGCGATGGTTGGCCGAGGCGCACTGGCCAATGAGCGCGCGCGCAGGCGTAGGCGCGAATTTTTATTGGGCCGCGAAGGGAATTGGAGGTAGGGTGACCTTTGGGGTCTTTCTAGGATTTTTCTACACTGGATGTGTGTTAATGTGGGTTTTTAGTGAGTCTGTGCGGGCTTCTTAATACTCTACTTACTTACTGTCGGTATCTTCACCGTTACTCTTACATCACTTGGCTGAATACTTGTAGATTATCAACAAGGAATTGATTACTTACCTAACTCTGCCGCACGCTTTGCAGCGGCAGTCACAGCCTTTATGATACCGCTCTTCACACCTGCATCCTCCATCGCGACAAGACCGGCAATGGTAGTACCGCCTGGGGTGCACACCTGGTGCTTTAACTCTGCTGGGTGTGTACCCGTGATCTCAGCCATCTTAGATGTTCCTTCAAGTACTTTAATAGCGCATTCTTTACTCTCTTTGAACGGGATTCCCAGAGAGATACCCGCCTCTGTCAGTGCCTCAAGCATCAATAGAACAAAGGCCGGACCAGAGCCAACTAACCCTGTAGCGGCATCCATGTTCTTTTCTGGTAACTCAACAACTTTACCAATTGGGTTCATCAAGTCCAAGATTAAAAGACGCTCTGGCTCTGTAACGGCACCGGAATTGGCAACAACAGCAGTACCATACAAGAACTTTGCAGGAGTGTTTGTCATCACTCTGGAAACCTTGGATGAATATGTTTCAAATTGGGCAATCGTCCACCCAGCAACAAGTGAAATCAGCAACTTACCCTCTAATCCCACATGCTTACAGGCTTCTAATGCTTTCTCAGTAATATAAGGTTTAGTACCAATCACAACAACTTGTGCCTCTTCAACAGCCTTGGAGTTTGCCTCTTCACCAAAACTGACCTCGAATTGGATCTTACCGACGGATTGGTACTGTTGGGATAACTTGGTGGCACTCTTTTCAGAGTTGACACATGCAATGATCTTTGATGGTGCGGTCTCTGCATTTGGGTTGGACAGATATGCAGAGAGGAATGCCTGACCAATGGTACCGGCCCCAAGAACGGTGAGTGTGTAGTCTTTGTAGGACATCTAGGATCTTTAACCTTTTCAATGGGAGAAGTTCAGAAGACATTATCTCTTTTTTTTTTTTTTTATCGGGAGCCAAACCTTTTTGATGACTGGAACAGGTAGTAAAGTGCAGTTTCAAGCGACGATGTGATGTAATACACAAGAGGAGGAAAAAAGTGTTATCAGAACACATTAAATCAACACGGCATATTTATTAATTCATCCTTCGTCTGCAACCACTTCAATTGCTTATCTGCCCACAAGAGCGATCTTGACTTCCCGATTAGGAACTGTAATGACTTTTGTTTTCCATTTTTTATCTCCGGGGGATGCGCCTTTTGTGCAGAAGTGAAATCGGACAACTTTCTAGAACTACTAGTTTTGGAACGGGTTGGAAGAGAGGAGTAGATAGTTGCCCTACTGAGCAAAAGGTACTATCAAGCTGATCCACCTTCCGCTGCTGAGATTAAAGTGTACTAGTATCACCCCATATACCCTCCTTCTTAACTCTTCAAGATCTGAAAGATAGCTGCCCAGCTATCATATTACGTTGCTGCACTCCACATTTACCATGTTGACTGAAGTCCCTTCTCTATACCCTACAGAAGAGGAATTTTCCAATCCTATTGAATACCTTGCATCGCCTGAAGTGGCATCCCTGGGTACACAGTATGGCCTTTTGAAGATAGTCCCTCCATCGGGGTTTAAACCTCCATTGAGCATAAATGAACACAAGTTTAGATTCACCCCACGCTTACAAAAATTGAAAGAGTTGAACCTATTGAACAGATGTCGCATGTTTTTTTATAAGCAGTTAAAAAACTATAACGTGATGAATAGGATCAGAGCGCCAAATGACGAATATTCAGTGGTTTGTGGTAAAAGGATCCATTACTATGATTTCTTTATCGAATGCGTCAAGTTCTACAAGGATTCAGAAAAAGACCTTCCAGATCTCTCTTCCTCCACCATTTTGAACGATACAAAGCTATGGAACCATTTGGTGTCAAAGTTCAAATTGCAAAGAACACTGCTGATAGAATTCTATGAACAGATGCTCTTACCATATTTCAACTTCTTAAGCCTGAAACCGGAATTCACAGCCACTCTCGTACAAGAGGAATACCCTACTTCCATATTGCAAGACAATTTCGAGTCAGATTCAGACTCCGATTCAGATGATTCATCATGTTTGATCTGTAAGAAGAATTCTGACCCGGAAAACACTTTGCTGTGTGATTCGTGCAATAAACCATATCACACATATTGCCTTTCACCACCGCTTTCCAAGATTCCAAAGGATAGTTGGTATTGCGTCAATTGTGTTATCGGAAATGGATACTATGGCTTTAAAGATTCCGCTATTGAGTATTCTCTTCGTGACTTCAAAGACCTTAATGACGATTTCGATAAGGATTTCTTTCCACAGGGGAAACCACATGACATTGAGACATTGGAAAAGCAGTTTTGGGAGCTAGTTGACAACACAGATAATGATGTCAAGATCAGCTATGGTGCTGATATACATAACTTGCGTCGAGGCGAAGTTTCAGGGTTCCCAACGAAGGATTATATCCCCTTAAACTATCGCTGTGGTCCCTGGAGAAAAGAGTACAACTCATATGTGACACATCCGATGAATTTGAACAATTTGCCTTTTGAGAAGCATTCATTGTTGAACTATTTGGATGTCGATATATCTGGTATGACTATACCATGGATTTATGTCGGTAATACGTTTAGTACTTTCTGTTGGCATGTGGAGGATCAATATACTTTGAGCGCTAATTATCAGCATTTGGGTGCAACAAAGAAATGGTATGGTATCCCCTCACATTGTGCAGAAAAGTTTGAGTCGTACATGAAGTCGTTGGCGCCTGATTTATTTGCTAAACAGCCGGATATTCTACATCAGTTGATCACGTTGGTTTCACCTTTCAAACTGCAGGAAGCTGGTATTGAATGTTTCACTGCGAACCAAGAACCTGATGAATATATTGTCACGTATCCGAGAGTTTATCATGCTGGATTCAACTGCGGGTATAACTTGAATGAGGCAGTTAACTTTACAATGACCAGTTGGTTGGATTTTGGAGTTCTGGCGTCAAAAGATTACAGGAAGAATGCTACGAAGAGTTCACTATTTGACATTTGGGAGCTGATGTTGACCGTGTTGGATAATTTCCTGAATGTTGACGATAGAGAATTATCAAATGTTGATTTGAAGTTGATTAAACAATGTCTGCACTATTTGAAACCAAGAATCACTGATGAATATGGGGTACAGTCTACCATTTTGGACTCATTGGACATCAAACCACAGAAATATGTTAAACTTGATACCAAATATGGGTATGAGATGACTGAACAGGAGAAGAAAGAGCATGAAGACGGTATATCATGTGAAGAGTGCAAGGGATTCTGTACGTTTGCCTTTGTAAGGCATTACGAGCCTATTGAGACCATTTCGTCATACCTTCCAACTCCACAGTCTTCACCTTCTACGGCAGAGGACAAGAGGCGCTCCAAAAGAATCAAAGTGAAAACAGATTCCGAGAGCTACAGAATCTCAGTGTATTGTCTGGAGGATTACCTAAAAGTCAAGCCAAACGGTGCCGAAGACCAATTCTTCATCATGAATGAGCTGGATGAGGCAAAGAGTCTAGTTCAAAAAGTTGAGGCGAAATTAGCTACGTTATGAAGACTTTGCTTATTTATATAGCTTTTATATTATGTTTCGGCAGCCAGTTCCATGAGTATACATGCGTTAAACACCTCCTCCAGCATTGCGTAGTAAATGAGCAGGTCATTTGACAGCACTGGTACATAGTTCTGCGAACTTATAATATGCAGCAGAACGGACGCAATAAGGCGTACACTTATGATGGATTTGAAATATTCCAAGTTGCTTTCAAGCAATGGTATTAAGTCTGTTGTTGCCAGCAGAACCAGTATCGATCCCAACAGTGTGCATTCGGTTTGTGTTGCCGTGAATTGTGCACCCTTCGGTTTGTCAGTACAATTGTAAGTGTAATTTCGAAAGCGAAAAACTCACAGTCAATTCACGCACCGTTGAAGGGAATGAGGCATCTGTGAGAAGTTTGAAAGCAATGAAAAGCAGAGAAGCTACTCTGGCAAGGATGGCGAACTTCATCGTTTCTGGTATATGTGGTGGCCGATGAAGGCAAAACTCATCGCGAAGTTTCAAATATCAACAGAACTTCATTCAACAAAGAGATAGAGAGGGAGGAAGAGAGAACAACGAAACATGGCCTGGATCACATCGACGACCGTTATATATTTGCACAGCTGTTTACTCTTCACAGCAGCCTTCTACCTGGTGAAAGATCCTTCACAGTTTGTAGATAGTACGTTCCTCTTGGTGTTTGGGGAGGCGATGAGGTTGGACCATGGGCAGCTAAGTGGATCTGACTCTGTGAAGTCACTGATTGTTGTGATATTGGGATTATTAGGAGTCACTGATATCGTCCAGTTGATAAAAGGAAACAAGGTTTATTTTGAATCCATCATCCCTGTGAGATTGACACTGGCTTTTGGGTTTGCCGGATATGGTTATACTGTTGAGAGTTCTGTATTTCATGAGGATATTGTGTTTGTCTTCCTTTTTATTGAAATATGGTTCCATTTTGTGATCTATAACGTGGTGAGACAAGAGAAGCATGAGAGAAATAAGAAATATGAACAGAAGTTGGAGCAGGAACTTTTAGAGATCCAGCAGGATGATGAAAAGTTTGAAAAGATCATATCTAAAGTGGAGAGAACTAGCGATATCTAATTTGGATGGATTGTATATTATCACCAGCTTATTAGCTTGCTGAACCAATTCTTATGTAGATCGATACTCAGCTGCTTGAAATGCTCCATCTCATCCCAACAGTTTCTATTGAAATCACAACCAACCATATCAACGACGAAATCTCTAGTTGTTTCATTATAGAAGAATCTTTGATCATTCTTATAATCTGGGCAGGCGCCATTTGGCAATGATGAGATTAGCTTTGTTGGGATGAACCCCATACGAGATCTTACCCATCCAAAGTTGTCGTAGTAGTGTTCCAACGCGTTTTTTTCGTCGTTTCGCCAAGCGGTATGCTTCTTTAAATAGACGATAGGATCAAACAGAGTATCGATAAGGGTCAATGACCAAGATGTCTTTTTGATCAGGAAGGAGTGCAAGTTGAATCCGCCACAATCTTGGGAGAGGATCATATTAATGGGCTCATCGTAGTTGGTGAAGGGGATATCCAGCTGAAGAGAGTTTGGATTAAAGTATAGAAGATCTCTTGTCACTGTTTCGTTTAGATTGGCGAATATCAGGTCTTCGATCTTCAACTGTGGTTCCATGATCAAAGTATGCAAATCCAAATACCAGAACCAATCGCCATTGTCATACTGATCCATCACTTCTTTGAGAATATCGAACTTCTGCCATCCTTCGCGATGAGCATTTGAGTATTTCTTTGCCTTCGTGTAGTCCTTGATTACCAGCTCATAACCGTGCAGGGACGCATATGTCTTCTTATTCCAGATGGATGATCTTTCGATGGACCATTCATTCGGGCCTTTCCATTTATTGACACCTCCTTCCAAATTGGCGCCCAGAATAATGACTATCCTGTTCTTCTCCTTGTTGAATACTTCGCTATCTTCTTCCGAGAACGAATCCACAGAATAATCGTCATACACAAGTGAGTCCTTATCCTCATAGGCACGTCTTGCAGTTGGCGGTAATCCACCGATACGTTTATTTTTCTGGAATCCTGTGAGACCTGTTCCACCTCGCGTTATGCCGAAACCCTTTGTACCTGGCCCATCGTTGAGGTCTATTGAGTACTCCTCGCCCGCTGACACGATTGAAGATAGAACGTAGAGAGTAATGAGTGCAAAAGCGGCGTAATAAAGGGCCCTTCGGCTCATTACTAGTTTGAGATATTGGTCCATTGATTATAGTTGATTATAATTGTTTTGTGGGGACGCGTGTTGTTTGTCTGTGTTCAGACCGGACGTTATTGATGTTTTAGGTTTTCGCGTTGATTTTTTCCGCGATGGTGTTATTGGGTGCCAGGTTGGCATTAGTTGAGGAAGTTAGACATTAGCAAAGAGGCCATTTGGATGTTTCAAAGAGCTTTTTGTTGATCTGGCTTGAATTGCAGTGGGAGAACATCTGTCAAAATATGGTGACATCCCTTTATCCTGAAGTGTTCATCTATGTATAGCTAAAAAGAAGGTTTATGCAACAGGCGCGTTCTACAACAACCGCCTTGAACATGAACTAGAACATGAACTAGAACCAAAACACACATTACAGATCACAGACCGTGCCGGGAACTTCATGCGCCGTGATGAACACCATGAATTCAGTGCCAACAAGATTTTCGCATCAACTGTTGGGTGGTGATGTGGGTTGTGAAGTTTTTGTTAACCCGAGATGTCGAGGGATTTAACATTTGCATCGACATCGTCACAGGGTCATCGCTCAGAAGGTGAGGTCATAGATCCGCCGCCCAGATGGTGTATACTATCGCACGAGGAGAGATCAATTGGACTACTTTTCTTCACCGCCGCACGAAGGGCGAAAGTGTGTGAATATAACCCATACTCTGTAGAAGTACTATTCTCGAAATAGTTTCAGGCTACAAGGACTGGTATTACCAACACATGTAATCTCCCAATTTTCCCCTTTGGGATGGAATAACCGCCTAGGCCGGCCACCATTAATCTCACTTGTCCCATTTGTCCCGCCCAGACCGCTTACGTCAAGATTTTCTGCACGCTAAAGCAGACCAGTATTGGTCAGCACCACACCAGGATGTCATGAACCAAAGGTCTTTTTCATTTTTTTTTACCCCAGGTTTCTACGGCTCGAACTCAAACGTCCTCGGTGTTAAAAAGTGTCAAAGGGCTGGACATCACAAGTGGGAGCGTCTGTAACGTGGGGGTTCTATCATGGTCGGTGGAACTTCAGAGAATACGGCGGTTAAAAACTCAAGCGTGTGGAGTACATACAGAGAGAGCGTGTGTGGGTTGATGTTCAAGTGGACCGTTCCTAGCAAACTGTGACTGTGCATGGAGAACGTGGTTGAAACCACTGAAACTGGTAGATAACAGACCCTTTTACAACCCTAAGTTGTATAATAAAGTGTGGAGTACATATAGTCATCTTGTATAGTGGGACACAGATTGAATCACCACGACTCACAGTGTTTCCCGCTTTGAGATGTGATTCAACCCAGAATGGTGTAGTGTTGTATTTCTCTTAGACATCACGGAGTCACCGAAACTTGCTTGAGTCCAACTTCAACATTCTGCCACTACTCCTCTCCTTTGCTTTGTCTCTTGTTATACCTTTTCGTTATACTAGTCCAATTTCGATCCATTCCTCTACACTACACAGGCTTGTGCAATTACATACAAATCCAGCTCGCTCCCACTTTCAATCCATCCACACAATACCCGGGACAAATATGCTCTCCACACACTATTGACATACCCGGGAACTGATAGGGCCAAAGGGATACCGACAAAGGGATTATCCAGTGGGTTGTCTCTGGCTGTCTCTCGCAATTGGCCTGTTCCTATAGAGCAATAAATGAACAGAAACGACCTCTTGGGAACACTGATATCCGAAAGTCTTGAGGTCATCACCAATTGACAAACCAACAGGCAAAAATTTTGTTCTGCTGTGATCACTCAAGTACCCCGGATTTTGTCCCATGTTTGTTTGTCCCTCCCCCACTGAATTTCCCACCAGCCACTCACAGCACCGCTCAGTGGGTTGGGCAGAGCGCCCCGCCCGCGAAATTCTTGTCTGCCTAGACGTAGGGAGAGAGACGGACGGGGCGTGAACCCAGCTCCCACCAAGTACTCGCAGAAGCCATGGGGACACTATTTGTCCCCGGACAAAAAATTAGTCACCGGCTGTTTTTTCCTCCCTGAATATAAAAGCAAAGGGGCCCAAATCTTTTGAGACCTCCAAAAAAGAACAAGGAGATCCAAGAGAATAATGGCTGAACAGACTCCTCACCACGGGGATATCAACAAGATCAGAAGAGACTCTCTTCTACTTGGCCAGAAAACAAGCAAGATCCTCGTCGCCAACAGAGGTGAGATCCCAATTAGAATCTTTAGAACTGCCCATGAGTTGTCAATGCAAACAGTGGCCATCTACTCTCATGAAGATAGATTGAGTGCCCACAGACTCAAGGCAGATGAGGCCTACCCAATTGGTGAGAAAGGCCAGTACTCCCCGGTCCAGGCATATCTCCAAATCGATGAGATTATCAAGATTGCTAAGGAGCACGACGTTGATATGATCCATCCAGGTTATGGTTTCCTATCTGAAAACTCTGAGTTTGCCCAAAAGGTTGCTGATGCTGGCATCACTTGGATCGGTCCAACATCTGAGATCATTGACGCCGTGGGTGATAAGGTTAGTGCCCGTAACTTGGCTGCTGCTGCCAATGTTCCTGTTGTTCCAGGTACTGATGGTCCAATTGACTCTGTTGCGGATGCTGAGGCTTTTGTTGCCAAGTACGGGTTCCCAGTCATCATCAAGGCCGCCTTTGGTGGTGGTGGTCGTGGTATGAGAGTTGTTAGAGAAGGTGACGACATCGGCGACGCCTTTACCAGAGCTAGATCTGAGGCTTTGACCGCTTTTGGTAACGGTACTTGCTTCATCGAGAGATTCTTGGACAAGCCAAAGCACATTGAAGTGCAATTGCTCGCTGATAACTACGGCAATGTGATCCATTTGTTCGAGAGAGATTGTTCTGTGCAAAGAAGACACCAAAAGGTTGTTGAGGTTGCCCCAGCAAAGACTTTGCCAAAGGAGGTACGTGACGCAATTTTAACCGACGCCGTCAAATTGGCAAAGACTGCCAACTACAGAAACGCTGGTACTGCAGAATTCCTTGTCGATAACCAGAACAGACATTACTTCATCGAAATCAACCCAAGAATCCAGGTTGAGCATACCATCACTGAAGAGATCACAGGTGTCGATATCGTTGCTGCCCAGATCCAAGTCGCCGCAGGTGCCACTTTGGAGCAATTGGGTCTCTTGCAAGACAAGATCACCACCCGTGGATTTGCTATCCAATGTCGTATCACTACCGAGGACCCAGCAAAGAACTTCCAGCCAGATACTGGTAAGATTGAAGTATACCGTTCTGCTGGTGGTAACGGTGTCAGATTGGATGGTGGTAACGGCTTTGCAGGTGCTGTCATCTCTCCGCATTATGACTCTATGCTTGTTAAGTGTTCTTGTTCTGGTTCTACATACGAAATCGCTAGAAGAAAAATGCTTAGAGCTTTGATCGAGTTCAGAATTAGAGGTGTGAAGACTAACATCCCATTCTTGCTTACTCTGTTGACCCATGACGTCTTCATCTCTGGTGAATACTGGACCACTTTCATCGATGACACTCCGGCTTTGTTCGAGATGGTTTCTTCTCAAAACAGAGCCCAGAAACTCTTAGCTTACTTGGCTGATTTGGCCGTTAACGGTTCTTCTATCAAGGGTCAAGTTGGTCTGCCAAAGTTGCAAAAGGATCCAGATGTCCCAGTTTTGCACGATGTCGAAGGTAACGTCATTGATGTAAAGACTGCCCCACCAAAGGGTTGGAGAGACGTCTTGCTCGCTGAGGGTCCAGAAGGTTTCGCTAAGAAGGTTCGTGATTTCAAGGGTACCTTGATCATGGATACCACTTGGAGAGATGCTCATCAATCCCTTTTGGCCACTAGATTGAGAACTTATGACTTGTTGGCTATCGCCCCAACCACCGCTCATGGTTACGCAGGTGCCTTTGCCCTTGAATGTTGGGGTGGTGCTACCTTCGATGTTGCCATGAGATTCTTGCATGAGGATCCATGGGCAAGATTGAGAAAGATGAGAAAGCTTGTGCCAAATATCCCATTCCAAATGCTTTTGAGAGGCGCCAATGGTGTCGCTTACTCCTCATTGCCAGATAACGCAATTGATCATTTCGTTAAGCAAGCCAAGGACAATGGTGTTGATATCTTCAGAGTTTTCGATGCCTTGAACGATTTGGAGCAGTTGAAGGTTGGTGTTGAGGCTGTTAAGAAGGCCGGTGGTGTTGTTGAGGCTACTATTTGTTACTCTGGTGATATGCTGCAACCTGGTAAGAAGTACAATTTAGCTTACTACTTGGAGATTGCCGAGCAAGTTGTTAAGTCTGGTACCCATATCTTGGGTATTAAGGATATGGCTGGTACTTTGAAGCCACAAGCCGCTAAGTTGTTGATTGGTTCTTTGAGAGAGAAGTACCCAGACTTGCCAATCCACGTTCATACCCACGACTCTGCTGGTACCGGTGTTGCCTCCATGGCTGCTTGTGCTAGAGCTGGTGCCGATGTCGTTGATGTTGCTTCTAATTCTTTGTCCGGTTTGACTTCTCAACCATCCATCTCTGCTTTGATTGCCTCCCTCGATGGTGAGATTAACACCAACATTTCTGAGTCCTATGTTAGAGAAATTGATTCCTACTGGGCCGAAA
The DNA here is from genome assembly GCA_003706445.3 of Williopsis mrakii. Classification (NCBI taxonomy): domain Eukaryota; kingdom Fungi; phylum Ascomycota; class Saccharomycetes; order Phaffomycetales; family Wickerhamomycetaceae; genus Williopsis; species Williopsis mrakii. The sequence continues at coordinate 601,343 of PPLH03000002.1, forward strand.
TCAGATTGCTGTACTCCGTCTTTGAGGCCGACTTGAAGGGTCCAGATCCAGAGGTTTACCTCCACGAGATCCCAGGTGGTCAATTGACCAACTTGCTCTTCCAAGCTCAACAGGTTGGTCTTGGTGAGAAATGGATTGAGACTAAGAAGACCTATAGAGAGGCTAACCTCTTGCTCGGTGACTTAGTCAAGGTTACTCCAACTTCTAAGGTTGTTGGTGATTTGGCTCAGTTCATGGTTTCCAACAAGTTGACTTCTGAAGATGTTAAGAGATTAGCCAACTCCTTGGACTTCCCAGACTCTGTTTTGGACTTCTTTGAAGGTCTGATCGGTCAACCTTATGGTGGTTTCCCAGAGCCACTGAGATCCGATGTCTTGAGAGGTAAGAGAAGAAAATTGGATGTCAGACCAGGTTTGGAATTGGCTCCATTTGACTTTGCCAGAATTAGAGAGGACTTGTCTTCTAGATTCAACAAGATCACAGAGTGTGATGTTGCTTCTTACAACATGTATCCAAAGGTCTACGAGGACTTTAGAAAGGTCCAAGAGCAATATGGTGATTTGTCCGTGTTGCCAACCAGAAACTTCCTCGCTCCACCTAAGATTGGTGAGGAAATCACTGTTACCATTGAGCAAGGTAAGACTTTGATCATTAAGTGTACTGCTGTTGGTGATTTGCACCCAGAGACCGGTATTAGAGAGGTTTACTTTGAGTTGAACGGTGAGTTGCGTAAGGTCTCTGTTAATGACAAGAAGTCCAAGGTTGAGATCGTCTCTAGACCAAAGGCTGATGCACACAACGATAACCAAGTTGGCTCTCCAATGGCTGGTGTTCTTGTTGAGGTTAAGGTGCATAAGGGTTCTGCAGTGAAGAAGGGTGAGCCATTGGCTGTATTGAGTGCCATGAAGATGGAGATGGTGATTTCTGCTCCAGTTGCTGGTTTGGTGGCCGATGTTCTTATCAAGGAAGGTGATAACGTTGATGCTTCTGACTTATTGGTGGTCATTGAGCCAGAGGCTAAGGAGGAATAAGTTATTTCGTATACAGGTTTTTTGAATTAGTGTATTTTCTAAATTATTGGTTATTACGGGGATGCAATAGTAGTCATATAAATCATTTCCTTATACTCGACGAAGATCCACCTGGAGTTCTTGAAGTTCCTCTTGATGCTTGCCTTATTGCTCTTGTTCCATATACTCTTCTCTTCAGAGCTTCTTCCCTTTCCCTCGTTCTTTCTTCTTGGGCCAACTTACGTTGTCGTATAACTTCTCTTTCCTGTTCTCTTTTCTGCTTCTCAGTACTGAATCTCTTGTTCAATTCTTCGAACCGTTTCAGTTGTTCCTGATATTCTTCTTCATTTTTGGTCAGACCCTTCCAGTTCTTATCGCTTAGGAGATTCGAAGTGTAGCTCGTCTGCGACAGGATCTTGATCCAGAGGTCCAGTAGCTTGTTAGTAGAATCTGATGTTGAGAGAATCGTATCCAGGTTTATAGATGTAGCGTCTATAGACTGTATCACGTTATCTAATGTTCCGTTAATCAGATCAAGTTGTTCGAGCTCTCTCTCCAACGCCCTGGTCCTAGAGGCTCCCGTAAGTTTCTGATGATCCTTCGTGGCCTCAATTGTAGCCTGTATGTTTTCTAAGGACGACAAGATTTCCTTGGACATGGTGTAAATTACCGTACAGTCAGAGTTCCTTTCCTCTGTGTTGTGTGTGGCTTTGTTTTGTTGGAGTTTTGAACGTGTCAGTTTCGACTTCCCTCGGAAATCTCAGCCCACCGCTCCTCTACACAAAACATCCAAACTGAATAGAGACACTACATAGAAACAGCAAGAACGACGACAAAGAGGACAACAAAATGGCACACGGAAACGGCCCTCAGCGTGCGTGTTACTAATATACTGATATTTAGATATGATACTAACCGACAGGATAGCACTCATCAATGAACCAGCGTTCGAGAAGTTCTACCGTACGTCCACCCCCCCCTTGAAAGATTGCATATTAACACCCAAAAGGCTATAGACAAACAGCGTCCGACAGATTTCGTGTCACACCGAAGAACCTCGGTCCAATCCTGTTGCTTATGATTGCCATCCCAACTGGACTTACATGGGTGGCTTATAACTCTCAAGTGAGTAGCTTTGTATGATTATCTGGAGCCTCTACTAACAGAATATCTAAGGGCAAATGGTTCAGATATGAAAAAAGAAGAAGTACACCTGCTTTTGAAAGAGAGTACAAGCCATGATATGGCATTCATTCCCCACCTTATTTATTTCAAACTTATTTATTGCAACTTATTTATTACCTACACACCATCCAACACTTCAATCCATTTGTAAACTATAGAAGAAAAAATCCAAGAGAGCAGTAGAATCTCTTATCTTTTGTACTGTATTGTATCTTTAACACATCTCTTTTTGGAGCCCCCATAACCTTTTCTTTTACCGATATATTCCCTTTTAACCACTCCCCATTTAAACATGAAGGTTGATATTTTGTACCCCTGAAGCAAAGAACCCTTCATCATCCATTCGGAACTGGGTATCTTGCTCAGTGACATCATCCTCGTCCACAGCAGCATGATCGATAAGGGCCCCTCGACCAAGATTCAACACGGGCGTTGTTATAGTCCCCGAGCTTCTCGACCCACGTCTTTGCAACTCCTGCGGAGTCAGGAGATCAGATAAACTCGAGGGAACAAAGTCCTCCTCAAACATGTCACCGCCATCACTATCATTATTGTCATCATCTTCTATAGCAGAACCATATGCAAATGAATGAAACCCAGCAAGTGAAGTTGGTACCGCACCGGAATACGACATCGATCTCAAGTTGACAGGATTGCTCCAGATCGAAGAGCTTCCAAATGGGGACACTTTTTCATTAGAGGAGAACCTACGGGTGTGATACAAACTTTCTTGGGCTGTGGTAGAGCTGCCAGGTAAGGAACCAACAGTGTTGACAGTAGTAGTAGCAGAACTAGAGTTGAGCCCTTGTGAGTACGTCGGGGATGTTTCCACCTGTGAAGCGGAATTTGCTGAGGTGGTATAGGAATGATTCGACGGAGACACTGAATTTGGACGTGGGACACTTGCTGGTTGACGAGTTGTTGAACGTTGCGGCGTATGGATACCGACGTTTGACGAGGCAGTAAAGAAGCCATTTGGACCGCTCATGCTCACACTTCCATTCCCGTGGCTGTTCTTCGTCTGTGAATGGCCTTGGTTGCTGATGTTATGGTTCTGGTACACTTGCGCCAAAGTCTTTGGGTTCACGCGTCTCCCATCAGGAAGGATATGTGCCAAAGCGCACTTGACACCAAACTTACAATTGCCCTTCTGGAAGTACTTACAAGGCACAGTATCCACAGTGGCATCCAGCTGGTGAGAGAACGGGCAAGAGTTCCCTGCTTGACATGCACCTTGTTTGAAAAACTTGCAAGGGACGTGTGCCAGGTCTTGTTCGTCTTGTTAGTACCAAATAAAGCAACAAAGAGAGTAGATAAATCAGAGAGAGAGATACATACTCTTCGAAGGTGGGCTCTTGGAGATGTCGATTGGGTTACTCTGTGTACTCTTATTGTGAGAACGGGTCCTGTTTGTCATATGAAATGTCTCTTTTTTTCTGTGCTGTGCTGGTATCTCTTTGTTCAAGGGGGGGCGACTGGTGCCTAGAAATGTTCAAGCAATGGGATGAATAGATTCTGTAAAAAGTACGCTCTTCTTGTTACTTCCCTATGAATAACCGGATTTGGCAAAGTATCCGTCAACCAATAACAATTATGTCTTCTATGTGTGGTGTTGAGGCCCTGGGGATTTTTGTCACTTTAGTAACCCCCCTCCCCCAGGTCCTCCTGATAACGAAAGAGTCAGAGTGTTGGACATACCGTATGGTCTAGATCATTTTTTACGATAACCAAAATTGATATTATTATCATGCACTTTGTATTTATTACATACCACGGAAGGCATTCTTAGAAGCTCTTCTGCGGCCCTCAAACCTCTGCTGGGTTCTACCGTGCTTTTCCTGGTCCTCTTCACCGTCAGTATCAAATTTGACCTGTTTCTTTGGCTTCTTCTCAGCTTTCTTTGGAACAAAAGTGAGTTCCATCTCACCTCTAGCATGCTTACGCAGTACCTCACCTTTCTTCTTTTCATCAGCTTCATGTTTTGTTCGGTTCAGCTCCTTCAACTGCTTATCAAATGATACTTGATTTCTGCTCACAGTAGTGGAAGCATCTGTAGAGTAGGACTTCATCTCGTTCAAGAAAGCATCGGCCTTATCCTTGGACTCCTGGCGTCTTTTATCAGCTTCGAGCTTTTTCTTGAGCTTTGCCTGCTGCAGTCTATCTAGCTGCTCTTTATTTTCGTCTTCCTCTTCGCTCTCGTCTTCATTTTCACTTTCACTCTCGGATTCGGCTTCGGATTCAGACTCAGAATCAACTCCAGTTCTTCTATTCAGTCTCTCCTCATCTGACTCTTCAGCTGCCGTCAAAGCTCTCACGCGCTTCTCAGAAGTGCCCTCCACTGAGTTAACGGGGTTAAGTTGCTTGTAATCGTGAGATTCCTTATCAATCTGGAACTCTGGATTCTCAAACATCTCCTTGAAACGGTCATCATTGACAACATCTTCAGCAATAGATGAACCCGATTTCTTACCAATCTTTTCTGCCAAATCTTTGTTGACCTTAACCTTAGTATTGGTGATGGCACCAGTCGTTCTGATTCTTGATTCTCTCTCCTTCTCGATTCTCTTCTTGATCTCTCTTTCCCTTTCATCTCTATAAGAGTTTGGATTAGCAATCAAGTTGACCCTATCATAGAGCTCGGTACTGATGAAGAAACCATGCATATAAGATCTCAACACCTTTGTACCAACCAAATGAGAGATGTTCAACTTCTTGACATCATCTCTTGTGATGAATCTGTAGTTAGAGTAAACGGAATCAGCAGGTTTCTCCTCCAATTCTTCAGTGATGTTATCCAAGAATGAGGCCCATCTTGGAGCCGGGCCTAGGTTAGGGATGTAGTAAGTATGCATTTGGATACCTTCATTGGCCATGAAGAACATACCAGAGTTCGGTATCCATTCCAAGTCATTGATATCAACACTTGGCTCCATAGACGCAAATAATGAACCAGAGGCATCGTAGATTTTGGCAATTCTCTTATCAGCAGCAACAAGCTTATCATCGTTCAAGTATATGAGTTTCTTAATGGCAGTGCCGTAACCATGGTCCTTTGTCATCGTTGGTTGTGAAGATCTGAGATCATATGTGTAAGTGTAACCGTGGGAAGTACCACATGCAAAGTTAATACCATCATTCTTAAATGCCAATGTGCTCACTTCAAATGGCTCAGAGCTGTACCCTACTGAAGGCAATGCCAACCTGGCAGCTCTTGATTTGGCTCTAGAATCCCAGAATTCCACAGTTCCATCTTCCAACGCCACAGAGACCAATCCATGAACAGGATTTACACAAACGTCATTCGCACCACAGTCTGATTCCATCACAAACGGTTGTAGATAACGGCCTTGATCCAGGTTCAGTCTATAAACTTCATTGGAGCTCGCAGCAACGAATAGATCACAATTGACTTCATTGTATGCAATACTTCTTCCAAACTTCGGGAGCCTGGCCTTGTAATGAATACCACCTTTGTTCTGAAATTCTATGCTTCTGTCATTCTGTAAATGAACCGATTTGGTCCAGTCGTTCGAAAGAATAACAAAGTCCACATTTTCAGCATCCGTATGTCTCTCAAACTTCAATGACATGTTCGCAAAATCATAGACATGGATTTGCGGCTTATAAGTACCTGTAGCCATAGCATATTGACCATCTGGTGTGACCTTTATCTTGTTTGAAGCTTCACTGAACTCGAAATCTTGTATGAGTTCAATTCTCGTTTGGTAATCCAAGTCATTCTTCAGTTGTTTCCTTCTCTTTTTAGCGATCCAGTCCGGAAGAGAACGAGAGACATTGGCACCAGAGACCTGATACACAGACACATCTCCTGAATACGTTGACTTCAGCACCATTGTTGTATTCAAATCTCTTTTGTTGTACTAGAAACTTTTGAAACTGGTGCGAAATTTTTCTGGCATAAAATTTTCGAGAGCTCATCGCGGGCCAGAACGATGACGGAGAGAAGGGTTAAACAGGGATTGAATTCGCATGAGATACAACAATTAAAGTAATGCTGCACTTGTAGAACTACATAATAAATAAAAGACCAAATCATCATCTATGGGATATAACCTATGGCTGCAGCAAAATATCATAATTAGCACAGCAGGCGCTAAAATAATTCTTTAAATGTAAAAAATAAATGAACCGAACGGGGTTCGAACCCGCGACCTTCGCCGTGTAAAGGCGACGTCGTAACCACTAGACCATCAGTCCATTTAGTACCAAAAGTGTTCGGTATCACAAGATACAACACACAGCAGAACTGGCGCGTACATGATGGCTAATAGTTGGATCAAAAGCAATATGGAAGAAGTTCTAACAATTTGCATATTGCAGTATATCTTAGAATGAGTGAAGCTAAGCTCTTTCCTGTTTGGTAATACTACGAACACCTCAGATTTTCTTCCTATAACGCATACGAAACAAAACCAACAAAGAAAATAGCGCATTTCTGTGACAGCAGACGGCCATTGGCCACATGGCACATAAGCTCAAAGTTTTAAATGCAGGAGTGTTACTTAATCATCGTTCCAGGGCACGGATGCTGTGCAGAACACGACTCGGGGGCCAATAACAAGATATGTTGATCATCCTCTCTCAGGTTTTGTTGGAGCACCGGACTTCGCGAAGCTTACATAACACATTTGTGCAACTATCACACTATTCCGTTGCACTTATGCGGAAGTGTTTACTGCTTTGTAGAACTCAAGAGAACTACAGTACACAACCAACAGCTTTGAGAATTTCTGGGAGGATTATCCTAACAAATTGAAAGTATATTGCAGAGAAGCATGTGTAAGTTTTTGTGTTTTTATGCGGCCTATTCTATTTCTTGAAGTGGCCTTTTTCTCACTCCGAAAGTCCACCCCCATACTAACATCAATCCAGCTTCCTGGCAAAGAACGCAGATTGACCAGGCAGAGTTTCCAACATTAGGCGAGATGCGCTCACAGACACCTCTACAGAATGCTATACCTGTACATGCACCACCAGGACTTGACCCAACGATGAATAAAGACACTGAAGCAACCATAAAAACCGAATCTGGGTGGTCAGACATGGATCGCTATGGGCTCAATGGGCTCCTGTCTTTGATCCGTGGTGAGACAAGCGATTTAAACACAGTGGCGTTGGGGACAGATGTGAGTTTCCTTGGATTAGACCTCAGTGCGAAAAGTGACGGTGTGAAGTTGAGTAAAACATTTGCCTCACCTTGGGTGGAAACCTCTAGAAGTGAGGTTGAACCACAATTTACGACACCAGAAGAGTTTAAGATAGAAGAGGTCCCAAAGATCGAAGAGAAGTTGAGTCTTTTCACGGATGAAACGTTGTTCTATATCTTCTATACAAGGCCTAAAGATGTGTTACAGGAGTTGAGTGCAAGGGAACTTATGAATAGAAATTGGAGATATCATAAAGAACTAACTGTATGGTTAACAAAGGACCAAAGTGTGGAACCTATCCAACAGGGACCACAGTGCGAGAGAGGAATTTACATCTTTTTCGACCCACACAATTGGGAAAAAGTGAGAAAGGAGTTCATATTGTACTATCAATCTATAATGGCATGAAATGAATACACTGTGAAGAAATAAAGCAAATTGTAGTATTTTTTGCTATGTACAGAACAAATTCTATGTATAGGTGGATGTTGTCATTTCTGAATAGCGTGGTAACGCTTACCTCTAACTGCAAAGATCTTTTGGTTGAACTTGTAAACTTCATGCGGATTCAAATCGTTCAATTCCCATTTCGTTGAAGAGAACAGGTTATCACCTCTTTCCATCAACACATCCAAATCTTTACTGAAATTCTCCATCATCCAGTTCCAATCGGCCTGTGAATCTTGTTCGTGATAACCTGTAATAAATATCGGACATTTCGATTCAAGAAGACCTGGTATGGTCTTTTTCCAAAGTTCTTTAACATCTGGATAAGCCAGACCTGGATGGAAGAGGAAAAAGGAATCGAGGTATGGATCGTATGGGAAGAAATCCTGTGCCTCATGGAACACATGAAAGTAATCAGTATGGTATACTAGAGACAAATATGGATCAACACGCTTCACAATAGGTCTTGAACTTGAGGTGTAGTTGCCCTTTTCACGATCATAAAATGCCTCTGGACCAATGAAATGGAGCTCAAATTCAATCTCTGGGAAGAGGAACTGTAGTTGTTTCCAAACATGGCCTGGTAATTGTCCTTCCGCCCTAGCACCGATGATAAAAAGTCTGAGAGGTCTATCTTTAAAGGTAGAAGCACGCTGGAATGGATAAAGGGAATATCTCAAAGCAGCAAGAGATTTGAGACCTTCCAATGTGATAGGGCCCTTTGGAGACAACAAATAAGGAGAGAATTGGTGTAGCAGAGCGCCGATGGTGATTGGATACGAAAGCATCTTGGTCACTGCTGCGAGTTGGAACTCTGTGTCCATTGAATAATATTGACGTGTGTAGAAGTATAGATCCCAAGAGGACAAGTTCACTTGTGATTCAAACTCTTGACTCTGTGGGAAGTCAAACTCGGGAAAGGGTCTACCTGATCTCAAGTCGTGTTCGTAGATGTTGACTTTCTTAAGGAGTTCATATCTCTTTGATTCATGGTATTCTTTGTCTTGCTCCCATGCTTCACGAGAATGATGCGTTGGGATACCACTGAGAGGGCAGGTATAGTTGATCTCTTTCCCAGTAACTGGACACTTTGCAAGTGCTCTGATCGTTGCTGCCCTGTGTCTAAGGTCTGGTGATGGTGATGAATCCCAAGGATGGAATCTGTTCTGGGGGGTTGGGTCGTTCTCCGAAGGAGGGAGGTCCATTCCAAGGGCATTACGGAAGATGTTGAGGATCCCCCTGGTCTGCGTGGAGGCCACAGGGCGTATAGAAGCCACAGCTCGGTGCACGGACAGCATCTTTCGACTGTTTTCTTACGTGTGGTTTGTTCAAGTCGTTCAGTTTGGTTTGGTTTGTGGGCCTCTTCGAAGGTTGAAAAAATTGGTAGATCGGTGAAAGGGCTTTGGATGGAAGAAGAGATGGGGGGTTTCAAGCAATAAGGGCTTCTTGAACTAATTTAAAATAAGATTTAGAATTATATAGCTTCAGTGATCTTACAGGTAGCCTTTAAAAGTAATAAAACCACCAATTACTCCCACAACTATCCATAATACCACCGGCGCCATAGTTAAGAAAGGCGGATTACATAATAACAATCGCGAAACTCTCGAACTGAAAAATCTTTGGGAGACTTTTTGGATCTCTCGATGTTGAATGTTTTTTAAGAGAACAGAGGGAAAGGAAAGGGGCACCCATCATGCTTCGTCTCATATCATCCAGACTTTTGGTTCCTCGTACTGTGACACCGAGCTCCTTTATTGGACGCTCAGTGGTGATGCACTGCTCGAAATCCTTCTCGACACTCCAACAGACATACCCACTTCGTCCGCTTCCATTCGCCGCTACGTCCGTATCTAAGACCTTGGAGTTGAACCAACTCATGTTTGAGATCTCCCAAATGCGTATTGTGCCACCTGCCATAGCTGAGAGACTTCAGGAACTTCAGGAACAGCCAGAAGAGATCAGAGCAGACTCCGTGTTGAGAAAGAGAAGACTTAAGATGAAGAAACACAAATTGAGAAAGAGAAGAAAAGCTCAAAGAGCATTGAGAAAGAAATTAAAGAAGGATTGATTCCTTATGGTGTATACGACAAAATAGCTACATGTACATATGAGAAAAACCAATGAAGTCGTAAGGAATTACTATAAATAGAGGAGGTATCATGAAGGCATCATAGAGAGATCAAAGCAAGAGATGGTTCACAATTCTGCGCAATGCCCACGCTGCAAACAATGTAAGGAATGCAACCACAACGTAGTAGCCATAGTTAAACAGTTTGTATGTCAGCTTGCCTGTTATCTTTGCTCTGTTATGACGTTCAATTTGTTGGACAACCATCACATTTCTCTTGTAGATATCCTTGGCCTCGGTTATTATATCGAGTTTCTCATCTTCTGTAAGAGAGTTACGTGTAGCCAATTCATAACCCTTTTTATACTCCAATCTGAAAACTTCGTCATCGTCGACGTCGAATCTGAAAAGATTTGTACCAAACTCAGAAACTTCAGCAGTGGATTTACCCTCCACCTGAGGGAACACACCAGTGGCCTTAGACAAGGACGAAAGCATAATCTTGCCACCGGCAAAGAGTGCCAAATACATCACATGGCAATATGCGAGCAATATATGTGGCTTCTCCTTGTATTCGTCATAAATATGTTGCACAAAGTCAATTTGTTCTGATCTGATAGGCTTCTCAAACTTAGAACGGTCGTTCCCATAGAAGAAGAGGAGGTCCCTCTCCAAGGCCGCAGTACGAGCCATCTCTGGTCGCCACACTTGTTTCAAGATTTCACCAGTTCTGCTCAATGGCACTTGCTGTAACTCGTTACTGATGAGCTCCTCTACTGTTCTGAAAACGTGGTAAAATGCCTGTATGCCTTGACGATAGATACGGGCATCTCTGATGGCGACTGCGAACTTGAGGGTTATGGTTCTGTTAATAGTGTTGTGCTCCGTTCTGGTGTTGAAGTTAATTCGGTTTCCAAGGGCACCGATATCAGTGGCGAGAGGAAGGATTTCCTGTTGGGGAATCTTCGTTGGTTTATGTAAGTGGGCCATGGCGCTTTGATAATACTTTTCAGAACATCGTTTAAAAGTGGAAAAGGGTTCAGCAATCGGCAGTTCTCCTTCTTTATATGCCACAGCTCACGGTAAGACCGAAATCTCCCGTCGCTCTTCAGAGCCCAGAGCGAAATCTCCGACGTGCTGGTCCTAACAATAAAGCTGAAAGGACACATATTTAGTGACGTAAGAGCTTACGTAGAGGTATAAGGTGTCCAAGCAGACCCACAGATATCGGTGTTAACAAGGATACTCAAAGAGAGTTTCTATACAAGAAGTGTAGCAACCTTATGGAGCAGTTGAATGGGGTCACTTGGCGCATCTAGTGACTTGGAGACCTGAGGCCAAACATCACCATGACGAGGCTCTTCTAAGGAGACCTTCTTCTCCAGTAGCTCGATAGAGTTTCGATCATCCAGTGCCTCCAGGGTCTTCAGCAGCCACCCATATGAATCACCGAAATCTGGATCCGTGTCCAAACCACGCTCAAACCATCTACGGGCTTTATCCAGCTTTCCATCACACAGGAAATTGGCACCAATGACCAATAGAATGCGAACATGATTTTGCGTGCTTTGAAGAGCATCTTGGTATGCCGTCTTCTTTTGTGATTTTTTAGTCAAGTGCTGCAATTTGAACTTCCACAAAAGAGATGATTCAGGAAATTCTTTCAATGCTCTACTCATAATATTAGCAACTTGACCCATGTCTCCCTTCTTTTGCTCCAAGACCAGTTTCTCCAGCCAGATGAGGTCACTACTTTGCCTGGCTAAACCAAGATCCAAACTCGAACGGGCCTTAGTGATATTACCAAGGAGAACATCCAATCGACTAGCAGAAATCCATAATTGTGGTGACTTCGGTATCAATTTTGTAGCATTAGATAACACCTGCCTTGCTCCATTCAAGTCATTCTTAGATTCAAGAATCTGTGACTTCTGTAAGAACATCTTCCAGCTAGTAAATTCGGCCAGTCCTTGATCGAGAACCGCCAATGCCCTATCCAATTTCCCAGTCTCTCGGAGGATATGGACATATCTGTACCAGATTCTTTCGTTGGGTGCCTTGGATTTGGCTTCTTCAAAGATTCTGTCCACCGCATCGAAATTCTTAGAAACGGTTTCTAGTTTTATAAGGGCACACCAGACTTCGACACTTGTTGGAAGCGTGTCCAAAGCTCTGTTGAGCACCTCCTTGGCTTTCTCTAGGTCACCGTTCTTCCAAAGCTCTTTAGAGTACATCAACCAGAAAAGGGCGTTCTTTGGCATTAATTCCACGATATTTTCAAAGATCTTATATAGCTCCTCAAGTTCAAAATTCTTCTTATAGACGCCAATCAGTTTTCTCCAGATGCTGGTCTTCTTAGGGAAATGTATCACAATCTGGTTCAAGATTGTCTTCATGATGAAGACATGATCAGCATATTTTTCAGAATCGCTTACCCAGAGGTCATAATTCTTCTCCTCTGAACTCAAGAGCTCACTTACGATCAATGTGGCAATGTACGTGAAGTTCTCTTCTTCAAACTCCACGGCACGCAGATACCATTCATCTCTTGACAGAGAGCACTCTTTGAATGCCTTCTTTATCAACTTGGAGACCTTTTCAGGCTCGCCATTTTCAAACTCTAGGCGACATGCTCTCATCCAGACCATGATATTATCACCACCAAGTGCCCTGCGTGCACTGTTCAATGTAGAACGGGCATCCTTGTATGTCTGGAGGGAAATTAGTTCTAACCACAGGGATTCAGAGGTTGGAATTAACTCTATCGACTTTGTGAGAATTTTGATTCTTTCTTCCTTAGACTCCTCGAGTTCAACCAGCAGTAGCCAGAGCTCTTCACACTTGGGAAGCGCCTCCAATGCCTTTCTCAGCACCCTGCGCTTGTTGAAGTCCTCTTGTTCTAACTCAGTCGCCTTAAGCCATAATTTGACTGATTTAGGGTTATACTTGACACCTTCTGCAACGACTATTTTGGAATACTTTAAATCCACTCTATGAAGGCGAATACTTTCGAGCCATACTCCTTCATCTCGTGGACAGTTGGCGCAACCTTGTTCGATAAGCTTCTTCGCCTGTTCAAAGTTCTTGTTAAACTCTTCTAAGCGAGCTCTTGCAATCCAACCTTCACCCTTTGAGGGATCAGCCTTCGTGTATGAGTTCAAAATAGTTTTTATGCGCTTCATTTCTTCTTCGTTGCTAGTCTCCAACGATGCAATCTCCCGTAGGTAGGTCTGCTGGTCAAAACTGTTGTCTTCGAGGTCAAAGCTGGCATCGATCTTGGATCCAAGCAGCCTCTCACGTTCAGATGTAAGCTTACCGATGTCAACACCTTCAGTCATTGCACTCATTAAGGAGTCGGGGGCAGCAAACTGAAGTCTCTCTTTGTTCATCTCTTGTCTCAATCTCTTGTTTCTCTTTGTCAAGTCACCAACCTCAGGAAGATTAGCCCATTGTTCCTCGCTCACATTTCCTAGGTCCTTCTTTAGGTCAACGAACTGTTGTGAGATCTTATTGAGGTTACCACGGTCATTTCCATTATATGCGTGATCATCATCATCCAATCGTACTCTTTTCTTATGTCGTAGCTTCAATCTCTCCTCAACAGCATTATAGATCTCATCAGCCTCTTCATCTTCCTTGTCTCTCCCATTCAACGAGAGAACACCATTCTCATCAACATCGGCATATCTTCCATCTTCTACCTCATGGTCATCATGTGTTTGAAGCTGGGGTGGTAATCTTCCCGTCCCAACGTCTGCTCTTGTAGTGAACCCAGAAGCACCACGCCCAATACCCGGTACATATCCCGGTGGAGGATCCTGATCCAGGAAAGAAGGTCTCAACATCTATAGCTCCACTCCGTCTGGAAGTACTGTTTTGATCCTGAGATGGTTTGCCTGACTTTTTTCGCGATATCAAGGGAACCGCTTTGGCCATCAATTATTTCAGATGCCAAACAAATTGAAAAAGGAAGCGTGAAGTCTCTTTGGAAGCCTTGTTTCAGAAACCGGTGCAAAATGAAGTTGCAGTTCCGAACTGAAACTTATATGACAGACATGAATATTAAATATGAGATCTGTCATGATTCATCATAAGCCCTTTGGTACAGTGAGATTGTCTGGATATATATTCTCGGACCTCAACATCAGTTTCGAATTCCATCGTACTTTTTGTTGCAGAATTCTTCTCATGCAGCCATTTCTTCATTCAATACAAAATTCAGGTGAATCACGAACTTCATGGTCATGAGGTTGGGAAGATTTCATTGTAACAGTATAGACTACGGTTGATCGTTATAGATCCATCAATGCCTGTCTATGGTTTCTGTGGCTTCTACTTAAGGGGCTGCGCAAGGATCCAAAGAAGAATTCCTCTTGAGAAGATGACACTCACCTTAAACACCGATAGACGCACTAACCTGAAACGGGAGAAATTTGAAACATGGTTAGAAGAACTGCCATTGGAGCTTCAGGTCCACCTGATGACCTTTCTGGACGTGGAAGCTCTTGAATGCTTTATCACCGTAGTGGACATAGACTTGGCTGGGATTGTACAGGATGTGTTTCACGATGGTGTCGAAGCAGACCACCAAAGGCAAACGGTGACGCTGCGTCAATTTGATAATGGTGCAAACAAGTCAATCATAAACATTGTCTATATGGAGGGAACCTACATGTGTGAGTTGAACAGGACGATCAGTTTGCACAAACCTTCCCGATCAATCAACCATATTGTCATCACATACTTTGACAATTTACGTGAGTTCGAAATTCAGGACTCCACTTTTCTGGGAGAGTTCATTCGCTCGATGAATCAAAGAACTAGCATATTGATAAAAGATTCGAAATATGTGGGATTGAAAAGCTTAGAATTTGATGTCTCAAGAATTTCCTTCAAAAATGTGAGAACACTGGAGTTCAGAGAGTGCACAGCGCTTGGGAAATCGCTGATGCGGTGTACAAGTATTAAAAAAATTCGGTTATGGGATTGTTCAGGATTCATAGAAGACTCCATTGATTATGACTCCCTATCAATTAATGACCTCATTGTCAACGAAAAACAGAAGATGACTTTAAAGAACAGGAGAATCAATATTCCAAAGGCTGAGATTGGAACCCTGTACGAAGTGAATGGTATTACCTTCAATGGCGAGCATCTTACTTTTTCGATGTGTGATCATGACGACTCTCGTTCCCAGATCATAGCCCTTTGTGCTCCAAGACTTCATTCTCTAAAGATCAAAGTTTCAGGGTCATTACCCAACATCAAAGATGTCTTTCTTCCGATGCTAAACAAGGTAGAAATTGATCAGTATGAAGTTCTAGAACCTAGTTATGATTCTCGGAATCAGAGTACTCCATTCTTGAACCCATAGAGAAACTGACAATCTACTCGCGCACTGATCTGTTGTTCAGAGCGACTTTGAGCAACTTGAGAGAGCTTTACGCGAATATCAGCGAATCCCATCCAGATATAGAGCTCTGTTTTCCATTTTTGAGGTGCCTACAGTTAACTCTATTCAAAACAGAGCTAACTGTGATCAGAGCCGATAACTTGGAGTGCTTCACCATTGAATGCTTCAATAGTGAATTTAAAGCCAGCACGTTGACTCAAAGCTTGAAACTATACCCTAAGTTAACTCGGTTTTCATTTATCAACGTAGATTTGTGTGAAATCGATATTTCAGATGCTCTAAGATCAATTGCAGATAGATTGGTATTTCTTCATTTATGTAAGGTTGACTGCTTGGTTCACTTTAACAACAACGGAGTTCCTCTGTCATTCCCCAATTTGACCTCTCTGATGATCGGTGATAGAGAGTCAGACGACCTCAATCTCACCATTCATGCGCCTATGCTCTCATACTTGAGAATTATGATGGGAAAACACGAGCCAAAGTTACACATTCATGACTTCACGATGCTATCAAAGCTAGAGGTTTACGCCACTGATGTTTCAGTTCATCTGAGGAATGTGCCTAATCTAAAGAGGTTCATGTGTCTACACAGGCTGAAACTATTGAAAGCCGATGACCTACGATTACTGGAGCTCTTGGAATATTGTAAAACTCCTTGTGTATCCCAAGTGGTTCAAGTGAAGAAAGTGAATGGAGATGTCAAGCATAACGTGTTTGGAAGGTTTCCTATGAGACCAAGGTGGCGTGAACAATTAAGATTCTATGACTCGGATCATCATACATTTTGAAAGAAGATTTGCTTTTGATATATGTATACACAAAATATTATTGTGAAAATAAAGAACAATTGTGCTTTTCAATTTTGATGGCTGGGATGTTCAGTTACACCTGCAGCCTGCACTAATACCTCATTTCAAGATATTACATGGATACAGGGTCTATGGTTATTATCAAAGTTCCCCTGATCTTTCTCGTATCATACATCTATAACTCTAATTTATTGTGAACTACTTACAAAACCAAGATCATAAGCTGGTTAGTTTTCTTCTGCGGTCACGACTCACTGCTATTGCTTCCTCTGGCTTTCCGATGTTCCATCAGCTTTTGAACTTCGGTCTAAATCCAGCGAACAGGGAAATACTAATACGGGAAATCGAAACTTAGGAGTGGATATTTCATTACATGATATTATAGCATTTCAATACCTCCTAAGTAAATTGGAGTCTTGGAGATTCAGACTTCAGACTTCAGGCCTTGGCCAGCCTCTCGTGTTGGAGTTCTCGAGTTTTGTACCATCACCTAAAGAATTCAGTGTCTCATCTTACATCTTCGGTTCCTCCGACAGAAACACAGTCGACGCGGGCAACGATAACCATGGACTTCAGAAGACAGATTTGAGATTGAAAGACCTTTCAAACGATTTCTTGATAAACCAGATATCCGCGTTGTTGCCAAATCCCCCTGGGATTCGACATTTCTGTCATCTTATCGACCCTCCCTCCCACATCCAATTCTGTGTCAAACCTAAAACACATCACAGCTTCCTGTCTGAAAGTTGGTAATTCAAAACACTGGAACATTCAATTATAGCTCAAATTCTTTGCAGATATCCACTCAAGACAAAATTATCACAATCATGCGTTATACCGGGAGATAGTGAATCGAATAAGAAGTATCTGTCGTCACCTGAATATAAATTGGTGAAAGTCCATAATAATTGGAAGTCTTTCAGAAATTTCATATCAAGTCCCTCGGCTCAGGTCTGGCTAGTTCATCAAAAAGAACCGCAACTGAATTTTCCAGTCTCTCAAATAGAAATTTTCTGACAATGATACAAATAAGAAAACATTGAGCCTATATGAAAGCACCCATGTTCTTATAAGAACGCCTAGCAGAAGATTTCTGAAACGGCTCCGCAACCTAGGAATTTATTGTTGAATCATGAATGAATGTGTCCTCTGATCTTGAAGAACACTCAATAGAATTTTGAGGGAGACTAAATCAAAAATCAACTGATCTGAACACCAGTCTTCTGTCGCTGTTGATGAAAAGGTCTGGATGACAAGTTATTACCTGGTAATGAAAAGATTAAAACTCTTGAGTACAAAAGACGGACGGAATACTTTACAGAATATTCTTTGGCAATTTTGACTTTGAGTGTTGCTGTTTTAACGGGGGGCGCTGATGGCATACCTGTCGCACAGTACCATTGAGAAGACAATAAAGGGAAACGAGGAGGTAATCAAAAAGGGATTCAAAACTTTGAATGATTATATATCAATATATCTGAGCATTGTCAAACCCAGAACAAGAGAGGAAAATTCGAACTTAGTTGGATCCCTTATCAAAAACAACTGAACAATAAACGAGTAAATATTAGCCATGGTTAGTTTACCATAGATATCTGTTTCATTGGGTTTGGGATCGATTTCTTAGTATATGTCACATAAATTCTGTAGAGGTGATGCCGCAATATATTACCTATCAGATAGGGTGTTGATGATTGTGACAAAAATTGTACTAATACATTCAGCTTTTGAATATTCTCCAAATCGTGTAAAAGCCTTCAAAGTTTTGATATTTCAGTTCCCTTCTCTGATTATAATAAGCAACTATACGACTCATCAAGACTATATTGCGCACTATACCAACAAACAGGATTAGATGAGTTCTTCACTTGTTATTCATTTTGCATAATTTAATACTATCTGGACTCCTGGGGCAATCTGGTCTAGAAGATTCTGACATGGACAATCATCACATTTAACAAGAATGCTGTGTAATCAAAGCTCAAGGGGAATCCAAAAGCTGAAACAACTTCTGGCAAACACAGGCACGATCCTGAGAAGGTAGAACGATGGGTAATTTGATCACTATCTTCGAGCTCAAAACTCGGTCACCAGAGACTTTTAATAAAAAGAGAATCCAGCGTATACTAAAAAGTGTGCCTTGCTTTCAATCACATCACATAAGGCATTTCGCGTATCATATGTTTTTGGCCTAAATGATTGTCTGACTGTAAGCTATCCCAACTCCAGCTCCGTACTTTTAAGGACTAACCCGAAAATCTGAAATACAACTGGAATGTCACTATCCGAGACCCCCTTCCCGTGATCTCAGATTAACAGCTTGAACATCATTTACCAACCTTGTATTAATTGTGACTGCTCGGCTCGATAGCATGTTTTTTGTTTCGCTGCAAGAGGAAAGCAGAGAGTCGATATATCCCAGAGCCATGACTGATCAGCATGATAAGCCAATTCTCAGTATTGCTCCTGGATACTTAGACTTTCCAGTAAATACTTTAATCTAAAAGACCAATCTAACTCTATATTCAGGTTACAGACCGGTGGACTCATGATTGTAGCTTGTAAGTTGTTGACAGGATTGAGATTTCTTTGCGCTAGACTGGAACCTCAGAGCATCGCAAAAGATGAGTGATAGATGACTTAGTCATTGGATTGCTTCTAGCTTTTGGTTTTGATATCGATTTTTAAGAGAAAAAATTCCAACCTCTGGGGTATCAGTCTGATTGAGATTGAGCAAATTTGGAATTCCTTCCTTCTATGATATTCATTGCTACCAGTTGACATACATCATTAGTACCATTTTCCTGAGAGTTGATATTTCAACCCTCGAATAAGAATTATCTCGAATTTCTACTATGTCATTTCTACTATTTCCAGCTCAAAAACCTCAAGATGGTAGAAGCAAACCCTTTCACAGCCGTCGGGGCCGGGCAGACTAGCAGTTACGTCGGCCTATATCAGTAACTTGCGCCGAAGACCAGAGATACTTCAGCCAATACCACGAGTCAGGGGTCCATCAACACCCTTTTCTTAAGGTATATAGCAACCAGGGAAACATTGCTTGACAGTGACTATGCTATATTACACACCTATCAGCAAAGTCTAATGGATTTATTAATAGAACCTTACACAGTTCGTATTTTATGCATTGAGTCCTGTCCTCTTATGGGAACTGGGGAATTCGATGTTACAAATTGAAGGGCATAATCTATAATATAATTACTTGAGTCTCTGACATTTATGATTTATCATCATATCACCGATTAATATGGTGTGCTGATCATCTCTTTTTAATAGTGCCGTTGGATTACCAGATAAAGCTGCAAATCTCCTTTGCCTGAAAGCATTTTTCCTATTTCTGAAATTTTTCGGAGAGGCCATTTTGGATAAAAAGCACAAAAATGATCCACAAATAATCCAATATTGAAAAAAAAAACGGTGGTTCGAATATCAAAAAAGAAAACAGCAATAGTAATTCAATACAGTATTAGAGATGGGCACGGATAATTTCAATCCGTCATCCGTATCCGCGGATAGTATTCACGGATAGGTTCGTTAAGATTCTCTGTATCCGTCATAGTTAAGGCTATCCGTGCGGCTAGAGGTATGATACTCGAGGCTACCTTCAAGCAATGGACTGCATTCATTCTAATATCCTGTAAGATCTTCATAGGAGCAGATTCTGTTCGTTTAACACAGTAGCAGGTATCTACAAAAGTGACATCTGCAATCTATCAGGGATGACGGCTCCTCTTTGACAACTCCAGCCTGCGAAGACGTAGAAGGTCTCGAGAATCGTAGTCAATGCCCCAAATACAGACTTTGTTTCACGTTTGCAGTTCCGCCATGATGCTCTGAAATCCAAAACATCAGTAACTGCTCTAGAAATATGGAATTCTAACTAAGATGAGTGACCCATTAGTGTCTGCAGTATTCCTCAGCCTTTCTTATTTCCTGAGAGATTTCCCAGATGTTCTTCTGGCCAAAAACACCAAAAAATCTCCAATATATTAACAGAAAATGAATGGAATTGTTTTGGTTTCCCGAAGAAAAATTGCAAAGGCGGAAAAGAAGACCATTATTTTCTAATATTTTATGCCTATGGACTAGTCAAAGATATTTCTGCCTATTCAGGCGACATATATGTGAATTGCATGGATTGGATATTCTATTACAGATCTATCTGTTCTACTGTTATGATGGACAATCCAGTATTAATATCTTGTGCTCGATACCTATTGGACCACCTCTTGGTGCTATAGATTTTATATGAAAACTTATCAGAATTTGAGATAATTGGCATAGCTCTTTAAAAAGACATTAAAATCCCCAAATAGGAAATATCACCGTATTCGAACATGTAGTACAAACCGTGGGAATTATCCGTACGGATGACGGATTGAAATTATCCGTGCCCATCTCTATACAGTATACACCATCATCTGTAATGTTCGATTGGTAATTCCTTTAGACCTTCTCATTGATTGTAAATTAATAATTATAGTGTAGTTATTGTCAAGCAGGATTTTTAGGGTTGCTCATACACCTCAGGAAATGGCTGTTTATGGACACCTGACACATGGTATGGGCTGACGCATCTTTATGGTGTTGGTACCAGCTCGTGAATCGTGATACCAATACGGGCTGAAGTAACCTTCTGGCCCTTACATCATCTATGAGACATTACAGCTTGTTTTGAGGATCTTATTTAAAGGAGAAGCGTATATAAGGTGTGCCATCCATCTGATATTCGATTGCAGGTCGGGAAAACAGTAAGTCCAATACATATTACAATTCATCATAGAGCTCCTTTGCTATCATTCACTTTGACATTCTACAGTGAAAACAATATTAGTTTTGACCACTCATCTCTCTGATTACTGGACGAATTATAACTGAAGAATATCGAAGTAATTTGGGAAAGAATAAACCATTAAAGGCGATTTTCATGGGGAAGATAATCCGAGCTTCTTCGGTGCAATCCTGAAATTTGGAAAAAGAATAACGATCTTAAAATTATAGCACAGCACCAGTGACTCCTGAGAAAGAGTCAGGAGACCAGTTTCAGAGTTGAATGAATTGCAGTAGACGCTAGCCTTGGCAAATGGAGCGCTGCATCGAAAGATTCTGATATTGGCGATGAGGATTCAAGCCTGAGACGAGATTCAACTCCCTTTAGAGATCGCAGATATGTAAAAGGCAGCGCCTCCATGCCAGATATGAACTCAGAACTCCGACCCATCTGGCTACGACAACACCAGCATAAATGAATATTGAATATTGAATATTGGATATTGGATATTGAATACGTTTAACTTGCGCATTCCATATAAGAACTGACTAAAATATTACTTTCTCTTGCGAGACTATCTATCTTTTTAATAGCTATTCGTCCTCATCATCGGTATCCACAGGTTTTGGCGTACCCTTTGGACTACTAAGCCAGTTGATGTGTCTCAATCTTCTTCTCTCTTCTCTGGCCTTCTTTTCGTTTCTGGTCATCTTTTTCTTTCTTGTACGGACCTTGATGTTGGCTGGAGAGTCATCATCCTCATTTGTCTTCAAAGCCGCGGTTGATGCTGGAGCAGGAGAACCCTCCTTAGCACCACCATCCTCGAAAGAAGTGGCATCAACAGCCGCATGACCCTTGGAGACCATAGTACCATTCTCAACAATCCATTGTTCTGGACACAGCGCACTCACAAATTCACTGTTGTGCGAAATCATCACAACTCCACCGGTCCAATCACGGATAGCGACAGCCAAACCACCGAGAGAATCACGATCCAAATAGTTAGTGGGTTCATCTAACACAAGCAGGTGAGGGTTGTTCCACATGGCACCAGCAATAACAACCTTAACCAGTTGACCACCTGACAAGGAACCCATAGGGGTGTGATCAGCAATGTCACCATCTAAACCAACATCTTCAAAGTGCTTACGGATGACCTTTGGTGTCAATTCTCTGTAACCTAAACCTTCTCTCGAAGCTTCGTGATCATCAAATTTTTGAACAAGTTTGTCGAAACCGTTTTCAACCAAGATATCCCTTGAAACCCAAGAGTTGTACTTTGGCAACCAAAACTTCCACTTAATCTCATACTGGAAAGACTTTTTCAGCTTCTGTCTACCGACAATTGCCTCAATTTGTCTTGGGCCCCTTCCATCTTCAATATCAAGCTCCTTCTCCATTTGCGCCTTCTCTTCATCAGATATCTTTCTGGACTCCTTTAGCAAGACTTCACGATCATCACCAAATCTGTATCTCCATTGCAAGTACTGGTTTGCGGTCTTCTCCTTGTGCATCTCAACGTGTTGCAAAGCATGTTGAGCAATGTAACCAATACGCAAGTTTGGATGCTTTTCAACTTTACCTTCTTGCGGAACAAGTTCACCAGTCAACAACTTGATCAAGGTGGATTTACCAGCACCGTTTGGGCCCAAAACAGCAACTCTGGAGCTGAGAGAAAGGGAGCAAGAGACATTGGCCAAAGATGGTTTAGAACCACCTGGGTATGTGAAAGTAACATTGGTCATTCTGGCAACAGACCTGGTGTTGGATTTGACACCAGTCAAGATACCTGGTGGGGGGAATGCCATTTTGACGTTGGAGTCAGTTAAAGTGTAATAAGACTTCCCCTCCGGTTTAACCTTGACGAACTCAGATAAGTTACCCTTATAGTAAGCAAGCTTCTTGTTCTCGTAGTGAATGATATCGGTACAAACAGTATCCAAGAAGCCGGAGTCGTGCGAGACTATCAATGAAGTGATATCAGTATGAGTTACCAGATAATCCTCAAGCCATTTCACGTTAGCAACATCCAAATGGTTAGTGGGTTCATCTAGCAGTAAAACATCAGCCTTCATCAACATAGCTCTAGCTAATTCCAACTTCATCTTCCAACCACCAGAAAGGGAACCGACATGTTGTTCTCTTCTTTCTTGGTTAAAACCAACTTCTTCCAAGGCCTTAGCAATTTCATCTCTGGAGACATGAGACAACTCTGGATCGGAACCAATGAAAGTAACCAGGTCCATGTCGGCTTCAGAGCCTTGTATTTTATGCTCAACGAAACAAGTCTTGACTTCGGATTGATCTGGGAAACCCTCCAATTGACCATTAGCAATAGCTCTCATTAAGGTGGACTTACCAGCTCCGTTACGACCACAGAGGCCATATCTGTGACCCTTTACGAGTCTCAAGTTGGTCTTATTCAACAACATACGGGAACCGTAAGCCAAGGAGAAATCAGAGTTGACAATGACGATACCATCATCTTGAGAGTCATCGACAGCGTCAGGGGTGAATAGAGTTCTGAGCTTGGTAACAACTTCATCAACGTATTTAGAAGTTTCTTCCTCACTTTCAAAGAACTGCGGAAGTGCCATGTTCAAGTACTCGCTGAGTCTCTTCCAGTCATTGACGTTAGCATCAGCAACAAGAACAGCAGTCAAGTAATTATAGAGGACAACATCTTCGATTTTGGACTGGTCAAGATACTGCTTGCCTTCGTCCGCAGTCAATCTACCACTGAACTTGTCATCATCAAGAGAGTCATCTTCCAAAACCTGCAACGCCTTCCCAGCAAGTTCTCTGACTTCTGGCAAGGCAGCATTGTTGACGACCTTCTTCACACCTGGCATCAACAATGGAATGAAGCTCTCAATTTCAACCTTGTTATTGACAAGTCTTGTGAGGTTTTCAACAACGATAACGGACTGACGTAACTGCTCTTGAGAGGAACCGGAGAAATTCAAAGATTTGACCAGAATTGGAACAAGGAGAGACAAAGCCGGTTCAGTGACTTCTGCAACAAAAGTAACAGAAGACAATGATTTTATACAATCTGGAACCTTGTTTGGATCAGCTAAAGTTTCAACAATCATATCGTAACGTGGTTGCAAATCCAAATTATCCAAAACCTTGACAAAAGTCGTCATGGTTTTCATACCGGCCTTAGCCAACTCTGGCTTAAAATCAACAGCCATATCGGTCAACACCGGGATTGCTTCCTTGAATTTGAGCTCGACCAGGTCGGCTGGAGAATCAGCGACGATATTGTCGATGACCTTCAAAGCAGCGATCTTGGATTGCCATTTAGCGGAAGATTGGAAGTACTTCAATATCTGAGGCAGGACAACAGATGTAAGGGCCTCAACTGGATAAGAGCCATAAATGGCATCAACTGCAGCTTGAGCAGCTCTCTTAACATTGTTATCCTTGTCAGCAAATGAATCCAGTGCAACTGAGAGCAAGCTCAAGAAGTAAGCCTCTTTTGGTGGTTGACCTGCAAACTTCCTAGCGATGGAGGAAATAAGGACCAAAGCACCTTCTCTGATGTAAACTGGGTTCTTTGGCTTGATCAACTTCGATGTGACATCTCCAATGTTCCAGTCGTTGATAGACTTGATACCTTCTCCAGCGATCTTATCGACGATAGCATTCACTTCCGTCTTCATCTCTGCCAGTGACTTCGTATCCTTGATTTTGTTCAGATTATCGGAGATAGGAGAAATTTGCATCTTTTCTATAGATTGATTAAGAGAAGTGAGTGAAGTAGTAGATTGGGATGGCGTGTTCAGAGCGGAACTCAAAGGAGTACTGTTAGCAGTGCTTTGTTCGCTGAAGTTGGTGCTCTGTTGTTGCCTCTTGGAGCTGTTTTGAATGTTCAAATAATCATCGAGACTCATGCTTTTCTTTTGAACAGGCTGGTACTGGTTCGCTCTTGGATCCCTGCTGTTGTAGGTACCGTGTTGGCTGTTGTTGTACTGGCTGTTGTACTGGCCGTACTGCGATCCCTGGCCAAACTGATTGTCGCCTCCTGGGACAAAGGCATTTATGCCATGAGGATTGAACTTCGGTGGCATCTCTTATTCTTCGAGGGGGGGGTCCAATGATGTTCAGATCTTGTTTCGATACAGAGAGTGGGAAACCTTTTTTCGAGGCGATGAGCCGGGAACTTTTTTTTTCTTCATTTCTTTTTGGGCGATGAATGCAGCATGTGGTTTGGCACATTGGACGGAAGGAATGGGACTCGTTTCCGCCTAATTGGCCATCTGTTCATAATATATCTCATATACATAATTATATGGCCATAAAACCTACGTCCAGTCTATCAAGAAACAATTAAATAAGATCGCAATGTCTCCTTAGTCGATCTACCATCAACTTTCTAGTATTTCTTATGTAATATATTACGTTATTCCCACAGCTCATCTCATTTCTCAAAATTTTCTTCGCAGTGTTTTCGCCTATGCACTTTACGCAAAATATCAAAGGGATTTCTTTTTAAATTTTGTTGAGGTATTGCTACTTTGCTATCATTCCATCTGTCTGAGTGGATAAAACTGGGTAATATCTTTACATTTGCTTTTGCGCTCTCAAACACCCCATTTTTATTGGGTTGACGCCCTGATCCAGATTAAGAGAGAGGAGAAAGATGAGAGACACAATACCGCTGAATTACTCGAGATTGGTCGAAAGACTGAATCACTACAAAGAGTTCTATGAGACTAGATCCATTGATGATACACTATTGCATTTTGATACAGAGAAATCCATCGCTGATAACCTTGATAATATCGCCATTTTATCGTTGGACTCTTCGTTAACTGCCGCATCGCTCTACTCATTAGAGGACATTTTCCTCCATTTTGTATCCTGTTGGATTTCTAATGACACTATCGAAGTCCAGTACACTCAACTGAAACGTCTGAACACCACAATCAGAGGCTCTTACATCATTGCTGCTCTTGGTAGAATTGTGTCTTTGGCTCAACAGATCACTCCATTGCTAGAGTTTTACTTGTCAAAAAGCGATATCTTTGCTCAAATTCACGACAATCTGAACAAAATTTCTAATTCTGAATTAAAAGAGGTCCTCTTAGCATTCTATAGACTCCTCTATGCGGACTGTGACAGATTCCTCCACTTCGTTTCACCAGATGTTCTTGCTCAGATCTTGAGCACTCGTACTGATGACAATGTGACTAGATTTCTAGCCGTCCAATTGCTTGCGAAGTACCTGAAGTTATCCGAGGCAGCTAAAAATGACGTGCTCAAGTGCCAGATCGGCGATGTGCAACTCATTTCAGACTACGAAAATGATCCAAATATCGATTTTAGATTTCTTTCAATTTTGGAGGCCAAGAGACTTGCTAACTTTAGACAATTGAAGAACGCTCCAACTCGTGAAGGACAGTTGTCTGATGTCTTCATCAACATTGAGAGTAGCTTGCTCAGTCCCCTTGTCGTATCTGTATGCGGCGTCTTGGTACCGAAGATCCATTTCGATCAAACTGTAACCAATTCAAGTGATTTCGTGGCCACCGAGAGATCAGTCAAAACATTGAGACAACTATCCCATCATGTCCAAAATGGTTCACCTGTCATGGTTGTTGGTACTGCTGGTTCGGGTAAGACATTTCTAATTAATGAACTAAGCAAGTACCTGAGTTGTGATAAGACTATGGTGAAGATCCATCTTGGTGAGCAGACAGATGCTAAGTTGCTTCTTGGCACATATACCTCTGGTGAAAAGCCAGGTACTTTTGAATGGAGATCCGGTGTTTTAACAACTGCCGTTAAGGAGGGCCGTTGGGTACTCATCGAAGATATCGACAAAGCTCCAACTGAGGTTTTGTCTATATTGCTGAGCCTTTTAGAGAAGAGGGAACTGACTATTCCATCCAGAGGTGAGATTATCAAGGCAGCCAACGGTTTCCAATTGATTTCGACAATCAGGTCATCTAACGATTTGAAGAAATCTATACCAGATTTGATTGGTCTCAGACTTTGGAAGATTCTCATTGTTGAAGAACCATCTGAACAGGAACTCAAAAGTATCATCTGTGCTAAATTCCCTTCATTGACAAACATGGTGCCAATGTTCATCAAGCTCTATAAATCTATCCAGGAGACTTACAACTCCAAGTCATTTTTAGTTCTGAACAGGGGTTCTCATCCAAGAGTCATTTCTGTGAGAGATCTTATGAAGTTCGGTAATAGGGTTAATGCTATCTATCAATCCAATGGTATAATTTCGCAGAATCAACTATTGGAGTCTTCTGTCATTGATAGCATTTTCTCCGAGGCCGTTGACTGTTTTGCTAGTGCGATAAGCGAACAAGATGCATTGGATCCATTGATTCATGCGATTGGTGAAGCATTGCAAATCCCATCATCACGCATTCAAGTGTTCTTGAAGAAGCATGTCCCGCTTTACGAGAATTATGATGATCATTTCGTTTTGGGTAGGGCTCATTTGAAGAAGGCTCCAAGTTCGCTGTATAGAAAGAAGAACACCGAGAACTCCACTTCATTTGCTAGAACTAACCACTCTTTGAAACTCATGGAGCAAATTGGTGTTTCGGTTCAAATGACCGAGCCTGTCTTGCTTGTTGGTGAGACTGGTACTGGTAAGACAACCGTTGTCCAACAGATTGCCAAACAGATGAATAAGCAGTTGACAGTCATCAATGTGTCTCAACAGACCGAGACCGGTGATCTGCTTGGTGGTTACAAGCCAATTAATACGAAGACTGTTGCTGTACCAATTCAAGAAGATTTCCTGAACTTGTTTCATCTGACCTTTTCAGCTAAGAAGAATGAAAAATTCGAACAAATGTTGACCAAGTGCTTCAATCGTAACCAGTGGAAAAATGTCATCAAGTTATGGACCGAAGCTGTTAAACTTGCAAACCAAGTCTTAAATAAAGAGGAACCTGAAAAATCTGAAGAGGTACCAAAGAAAAAGAGACGCCTCAATGCTAATGATAAGTTTGCCTTGCTTGCTAAATGGGCCCAGTTTCAATCCAATGTGAAAGATTTTGAGATGCAATCTCAAACAATGGAGAATGCCTTTATTTTTAATTTTGTTGAAGGTGCTCTAGTCAAGGCTGTGAGAAATGGTGACTGGCTTTTATTGGATGAGATCAACTTGGCCTCCCCTGATACCCTGGAGAGTATTTCTGATTTGCTCTCCGATGTGGCCTCCCAAAGATCTATCTTATTGTCTGAGAAGGGCGAGGTTGAATCTATTCAGGCCCATAAAGACTTCAGAATCTTTGCATGTATGAATCCAGCAACTGATGTCGGTAAACGTGACTTGCCAATCAGTATCAGATCGAGATTCACGGAGATTTATGTGCACTCTCCGGATGGCGATATTTCTGATCTGTTACAGATTATCGATAAGTACATTTCTCGTTTTGCTGTCAACGATGAGTGGGTTGGTAATGATGTTGCTCAGTTGTACCTTGAAGCTAAGAAGCTTGCTGAGTCTAACCAGATTGTTGATGGTGCAAATCAAAAACCACATTTCAGTATTCGTACTTTGACAAGAACCTTGCTTTACGTGTGTGACATTGTCTCCATCTACGGTTTACGCCGTTCCTTATTCGAAGGTTTTTCGATGTCTTTTTTAACTTTGTTGGACCAGAGATCTGAAAGTATCTTAAAGCCGTTGATCGAGAAGTACACCATTGGGAGGCTGAAGAATGCTAAATCTGTCATCAGTCAAATTCCACCTTCCCCATCTGCTGAACAGGGAAAATTTGTCCAGTTTAAGCACTATTGGATGAAACAGGGACCGTTTGAGGTTATAGAGGACTCGAAGTATATCATCACTCCTTTTGTTGAGAAGAATATGTTGAATTTGGTAAGAGCAACTTCGGGAAAGAGATTTCCTATCTTGGTCCAAGGTCCAACTTCTGCTGGTAAGACCAGTATGGTCAAGTATCTAGCTGACATTACTGGCAATAAGTTTGTTCGTATCAATAACCATGAGCATACCGATTTACAAGAGTATTTGGGCACTTATGTTTCTGACGACAATGGTAAACTGTCGTTCAAGGAAGGTGTGTTGGTGGAGGCTCTCCGTAAGGGTCATTGGTTGGTTTTGGATGAATTGAACTTGGCTCCTACCGATGTTCTTGAAGCTTTGAACCGTTTGCTTGATGACAATAGGGAGCTGTTCATTCCAGAAACCCAGGAGGTTGTCCACCCACATCCTGACTTCATGCTTTTTGCAACACAGAATCCACCTGGCCTCTATGGTGGTCGTAAAGTACTTTCTAGAGCATTTCGTAACAGATTCTTGGAGTTGCACTTTGATGATATTCCTCAAAATGAGCTAGAAATCATTCTTAGGGAAAGATGTCAGATTGCTCCTTCGTATGCCGGAAAAATTGTTGAAGTTTACCGTCAATTGTCCATCCAGCGTCAGTCGTCTCGTTTGTTCGAGCAGAAGAACAGTTTTGCCACACTTCGTGATCTTTTCCGTTGGGCTCTTAGAGACGCTGTGGGATACGAGCAGCTCGCTGCCAATGGTTATATGCTCCTAGCTGAGAGAGTCAGAAAACCGGAGGAGAAGCTTGTTGTTAAGGAGATCATGGAAAAGGTCATGAGAGTGAAGCTAAACATGGACGAATATTATTTCACTCTCGAGAACAAAGATTTAATGACTGTGCAGTCTCCTGTTGTGTGGACAAGAGCCATTCGCCGTCTTGCCGTTCTGATCTCTGCAGCTATTGCTAACAATGAGCCAGTTCTCCTAGTTGGTGAAACTGGCTGTGGTAAGACCACTGTCTGTCAAGTTCTGGCACAGTTCAATAGTAAGAAACTCATTACTATCAATGCGCATCAGAACACTGAAACAGGTGATCTCCTTGGTGCTCAGAGACCTGTACGTAATAAGATTGAGTTGCAGAAGTCGCTTTATGCTAAGGTTAAGTTTGTTCTCTCAGGTTTGGGACTTTCTGTGGAGAAGGGCACATTGGCTGAACATCTCAGTCTGTATGATTCCACCAATTTAACTAATATTTCAGAAGAATTGAAAGATGAAATTGCCACGGAGAGGAATAATTTGAACGTTCTCTTTGAGTGGACGGACGGACCTTTGATTCAAGCTCTGCGTTCTGGCGAATATTTCTTACTGGATGAAATATCTCTTGCTGATGATTCTGTTTTAGAGAGATTGAATAGTGTCTTGGAACCGGAGAGAAGTTTACTGCTTGCTGAGAAAGGTACAGATGACAGTTTCATAACTGCAGCGGATGGATTCCAATTCTTAGCTACGATGAACCCTGGTGGTGATTACGGAAAGAAAGAATTGTCACCTGCTCTAAGAAATCGTTTCACCGAAATTTGGGTTCCATCATTGGAAGATGTCAATGATTTGCAGACAATTGTTGAGAGTAAATTAAATCCAGATTTGACAAACGTCGCCTCAGTCATTGTCAAGTTTTCCGAAAGTTTTGGTAAAAGACTTGGAGGCGGAAACATCTCGAGTGGCGCTATCTCCCTTCGTGATATCTTGGCCTGGGTAGAATTTATCAACAGTTCGTTTGAACATACCGGTTCTGTCAATGGATCCATCTTTCATGGTGCAAGTATGGTCTTCATTGATGCCCTTGGTACGAACAACACTGCACATTTGGCGGAATCCGAGGAGAAACTAAACGAATTGAAGCTTCAATGCGTGAAGGAACTCTCTGACTTGGTTGGTCAAGACCTAACGCACTTCTACAATGGACCGATATCGGTTCATTTGTCCGAATGTTCATTGAAAGCTGGCCTTTTTGAAGTCGCAAGAAATCCAGCAACTGCATCAGAGGAAGTTTTTAGTTTTGAAGCCCCAACAACGGCTGCTAATGCAATGCGTGTTATCAGAGCTATGCAACTCAAGAAACCAATTTTACTCGAAGGAAGTCCTGGTGTGGGTAAGACGAGTTTGGTGTCTGCTATATCTAAAGCCACAGGAAATCCATTGACTCGTATTAACTTATCTGAGCAGACTGATCTTGTGGATTTATTTGGTTCTGATGCACCAGTTGAAGGGGGGAAGACGGGCGAGTTCGTATGGCGTGATGCTCCTTTCTTGAGAGCCATGAAAGAGGGTGAATGGGTTCTGCTTGATGAAATGAATCTTGCCTCCCAATCAGTATTGGAAGGTCTCAACGCTTGCTTGGATCATCGTGGTGAAGCATATATCCCTGAGCTTGACAAATCTTTCCCTCGCCACCCAAATTTCAAGGTATTTGCTGCCCAAAATCCCCAATATCAAGGTGGTGGAAGAAAAGGTCTTCCAAAATCCTTTGTTAACAGATTCACTGTTGTCTACGTGGATACCCTATCTGGGGATGATCTTGTTTTAATTTCTCACCATCTTTATCCAGAAATCAGTGAAGATGTATGCGCTAAAATGATCGATGTTGTTTCTAAGTTAGAAGAGGAAGTTTCCGAGAAGAAACTTTGGGGCACCGCTGGTGGTCCATGGGAGTTTAACTTGCGTGACACACTGAGGTGGCTTGAACTCTACAACTCTCAATCGATATCTGATCTACTGAGCCCAGTTGATTTCATGAACATTATTGTCACGCAAAGGTTCAGAAATCATGAAGATAGGGAGAAGGCAACAGCCATATTGTGTGAAGCTTTTGGAGAGACTCCAAATGACGATAACTTGTTAGTTATTGGGGAGAAGTTCATTCAGTCACGAAAGGTCATCTTCCCCCGCTCCGATCAGCTACAGTTAACATCATACAGTACATTGAACCATCTTCAGACAAATGATCCTGTCATTGAGTCGGTTCTTCTCGCTTTACAGAACAATTGGCCAACGATTCTAGTCGGTCCATCCAATTCTGGTAAGACTGATCTCGTCAGATACCTTGCAACACTGACAGGATCAAAAGTGGTCGAGTTTTCCATGAACAGTGACGTGGACAGTATGGATATACTTGGTGGTTACGAACAACTCGATCTCACAAGACAGATAACAGCCCTCGTAAATAAGTTGCTTATTGTACTTTGTGACGTTCTCGCTTCTCACTTCAAGAGCTCGGCTAAAGTTCTTGAAGCAAACGTCGCCTGCCTAAAGCTATTGAAGTTCTTGACCTCAACACACATTAACCTGGATAATTTTGATCGTTTGGTGGAGAGATTTGGCTCTTTCAAGAGTTCTGTTACTGCGAGTGGCAAGATCTCTTCTATTGGCCTTGAGATTTCTGAACTCTCTCAGAAGATAGTTGAAAAGGCAGTTGTCACTTTCGAGTGGTTTGATGGATTGCTTGTCAAGGCAGTTGAACAAGGACATTGGTTGGTCTTGGATAATGCTAACCTTTGTAGCCCATCGGTGCTTGACAGACTTAATTCTCTTCTGGAAATCAATGGTTCGTTGATCATTAACGAATGCAGTCTTCCAGATGGTCAACCTCGTGTTTTAAAGCCCCATAAAGATTTCCGTCTGTTCTTAACAGTTGATCCAAAGTTTGGTGAGCTCTCTAGAGCTATGCGAAATAGAGGTGTCGAAATATTCCTTGATAGCCTCGATACAAGATCAACTTCTTTTGATAAGAGGATTATGGGTCAAGAAACTGTTTCTGAAACCCTAACCTTGAAAGATTTATCAATTGGATCAACATCTCGTGTTACAACGTCTACTTACATTGAGACGACTGATTCAGCTTCTCATTATTTGGGCCTATTATGTGATCTTGATCCAACTGTTCTGGACACATCCTGCTCCATTGTCGCTACAGTTTCACCTTTTGCTTCTCAATCAGTGCTTCAAGCTTTTAGCAATTCAGTGACATTATGCACTGAGTTTAAACCTAAATTCTCTATGTTTTTGAGGGGCGTTGTCTGTCATATGGAATACTTCTCTGAAGCTGGAATCTCAAGAGCAATGTACGGTGCATACTCGAATATCAATGTCAAAGCTGATTTTCTTCTTGGTGGCAATTCAAACTTTTTGAACTACCAGTTCCTGAATCCTGTATGGAATTCATATGTTTACAAATCGATGGTTGGTAAGGCCGACGTCATGCCATCAGAGTTGATTTACCTGTTTGAACTTACTTCGCAGGTGATGGAAGGTCTTGAAGCCTTACAAAAAGTTGAACTGAAAGGACAGAATGGTAAACTGAGTGAACTTAGCTATCTCGAGCAGAGCGCCGCTGCATTCTATGGACGCAATATCAAAGGGACACCGCGGTTGAATATCTTTAAGTTACTTAAGGGGTCACTGGGGTTCATTCGAAATTCCTTGACTGAAATGACTATCGATGCTGTCCTGTCTTCAAGAGGAATAATGGAAGCTTTACACAGACTTTGTACTATTTGGATGTCACTTTTGGATTCGAGTTCAGTGAAAGACGAGGCCAAGATGAGAATTTATCAAAAGTTGATGCGATCGTGGTCCAACGATGCCTCTAAGGTCACTGTAACCCAGAATTTCCGAGAGTTATTGGACTCATTTGAGGAAGAGCTTTCTCTCAAACGTGGGTTGTTTATGAGTCAGATATGGGAAGAGTTCAGAGGCTCTTACCCTCAGAGTGGAGAATCGTGGTCTGGAAGTTCTGACCTAATGCGTCTGGTTTCTGAATTTGATAAGGTGGCCTTCAAACAGTATTCTGATGCTGACGATCTCATCTCAGATCTAGTTTACGCAATCTCTGGGCTTTACGAACAGATTCTCTATGGAACATCTCCTGATACAGAATTTCCATTTACTACATTGAAAGACGGAATTCTGCAACTAGAACAACTGTCTTCAAAGTTCTTGATTAAACGTTCGCATAACTTTCAGGAGTGCTTTCAGCTTCTCTTCAACTTTGTTATTTCTGATAAGAATTCCATCGATAATGATTTGGTGAAGCTATCTCACTATGCCGGTCATGGTGCAAGTGCTTTATTAGCATTACAGAATGAGGTATATCCTAACGTCTTTGATACACTTTGGATAAAGTGCGCGAATGGGTATCAGTCGTCAACGTCCCAACTTTTCACTGATAGATTCCTGCAATCCGTGTTCGCAAAGGTTGGAAACTATTCTGAATTCTCTGGTGATCAGCTAGATCAAACAATCCGTGATTCTGCTCTATTCTCCCAGCAACTCATCAAGAACTCTAAATCCGTCCTGAAGGACAGAATTGGCAACCACAGTGAGATCATAACGAAATGGTATGCCAAGATCCTCCGACTTATTGAAACGGATGACTTTTCCTCGGAGTCATCTATCGAGGAGCTGAAAAAGAGGTCCAGTGAAGTGGATGACCAATTTTTTCAGTCCGTCAATACATCTTTCTTGATTCCAGCTCTCGATATGCTTTCTCTGAACTCGAACTTGGAACAACTTGGTCAAGCATGGGTCTTGTTCTCTATTGGTTTGATCCAGTTATACGTCCCTGATTCAGCTTATGATCCTGCTATTGAGGAACACGTCTTGTTCGAAAATTTCGAAAAGAGAGCCTCTTTCTGTGAGAGACTTTCTTGTTCCATGCGTGAGATTCGTACAGTTGAATTTGGTGATAATGCTCTTTTTGTTGAGCATTTCTGTCCTACGATTGCCACGGAAACCAGACCAGAGAAGCCTAAGGTGTACCGCACAAAATTATCTATTGATAACTTGTTCGAGGAATGGCAGTCATTTGTGAACTCAACTTTGGAAGTCGGCTCCATAACATCATTCCTTGGCTCCGGCTCAACAGAACTAGAGCGGTTCGAGAAGCATGTCGAACTTTTTCAACAGAACTCATCCAACTTCATTGAGAGGCTTTGTGAAAAATTTGCACACTTTTCTGATGTGAACGATATCTTTAAGGGTTACATCTTTGGATTGAAGTTAGGGTTTGATCTTATTTTGGAATCCAAGAGACGCTCAAATGCGAAATACCCTATCTCTCCTTTGTGGTTCGTCAATCCGCATGCACTGGCTACGAAAGAGGCTATCACTCATGGATTCAATGTCTTCAGAGACTATTGCAAGTCTGTGAGCGTAGATTCCTCTATTGCCGAACAGATCTTCGGATTTATGATTGATCTGTTGATAAGCTCGCTCGGACAGAATGCCTTGAAAGACGTTAAGTTGGAGCAGGCTTTCCAGGCACTTTACTATAGGTGGTCATTGAGGCGTACCAGACAAGAACAGAAAGAAGCAGAGGAAGGGAGTCTGTTCAAATACCAAGATAAATCCGATTCCGATGAGGATTTCAAGGAGATGTTCCCAGACTATGAAGAGTTCTTGGATGTCTCTGAGAATGTGATAGTGAAGAGCGACAGTTCTTTGGAGGACGAGTACTTCAGGATCGCGAAAAGATATATCTCCATCTTTTTGCATAACGATGTCCTCAATTTAAAGAGTCTTGTTGATGAAGGTGCTAGAATTGCACAAAGACTTGTTTCCAGTTTTGATGAGTTCAAGTCGACATTTATGGAACCTGCGAATCTTGCTTCAGTGATATCTAAGATGTCTGAATCCATTGATGCAGCATCTACCAGTGTAAACAGTTCCGAGCTGGACTTTTACCGTGGTTACAGTCCAAATGAGTTGAAGAGATCTGTTGAGATAGTTCAAAATTTGTTAAAAAATGTGACCGAACTTCTCAAGCAATGGCCAGAACATGCTACCCTGCAAACTCTTGGTCGAATTAGTCGTGAGTATCTTACCTTTCCTGTTAGAACACCTCTTGCAAGACTGATCCAGAAGATTGAGCAGATTTACACTTTCATTGCTGAGTGGGAGAAATACGCTTCAAGTAAAGTTACGCTCAAGGACAACTTTGATCAACTGACTGCATTAATTGTGTCATGGAGAAGATTGGAACTTTCAAGCTGGAAGTCTTTATTTGACAACGAAGATATAAATTACCAAAGAGACATCGGAAAGTGGTGGTTCAACTTGTTTGAAATAATTGTGCTACCAATATATTCGCAGGAGGATAACCTTGAACTACTAAAGATAGTGACAGCTTTGAATCTCTTCATAAGTAAGAGTACTTTTGGGCAGTATGAGCCTCGTCTGAACCTGCTGAAAGCTTTCGGAGCCCATGTTTCTTTAGTATCATCTCATCACAAACTCAACAACACACTTCAGAACTTAATTACTTTCTATAATCAGTTCCTTCCTATGGTTCAGGATAGCTTGAGGGATGGCAGGAAGAAGTTGCAGAAGGATGTTGAAGAGATTATTTTATTGGCAAGCTGGAAGGACGTCAATATTGACGCGTTGAAGCAATCAGCGCGTCGCTCTCACCAGAGTCTATACAAACTTGTACGAAAATACCGTGATCTTTTGAGTGTATCTGTGACCGCTCTTATTGAGGAGGGTCTTTCGGGTTCGCAAAAGGTTCAATCTCTTAAAGATAATATCATCTTTCCAAGCTTCTCTCCACTTGATATCGAAGAAACTCTTGAATTGTGCTCTTCTATTGATCAATTTTCAAAGAGACCTGGATACTTGAAGAACAGCTCCCTCGTGAATAGTAACATGAATGTGTACAAGGATCGCACTGTTCAGAGGCTCTATCCATCATTGTATGAGTACACCAAAGAACTTTCTGAGGAGATGGAGCGCTTAAAGAAGGAAACGCCTAACGTCTTGAATGATGAGACAAAGAAGACAATTGCGGCTCTAAAGACTCAGAAGAAGAAGTTATTAAGTGACACGTTGCGTGAGATGAAGAGAATTGGCTTGAAGACTCATCTTAGAGAAGATATTCACAAGCTCCAATCATCTGCCAATCTGATCCTTTCTGAATCTAATTCTTTCAACGACACAGTGCTTTCAAAGTATGATTCCTACTTCTTCAGAATTGTGGAGTTGCTTCCTCGCTTGAGAGCATCTATCGGAAGCGTCGCAGAGGATGTCTCTCCTGCGGAAGCTGAAAAGGGCCTTGCTGTGATTGAGAACCTTGTGTACTGTCTTGTTAAGAACAAGAAGCCTTTGGTTCAGATGTCCACGACTTACAAGAGATTGATCAAGATCCAGCTTGAATTGGAAGGGATTCTTTCCACGGAAGGGGACTTAGTTTCATCGCATGTTGTTGTGACATCGCTGTCGGATGTTGAATACATTCTGAAGGGGTTGCCTCAAGTTCTAAACTACGCTATTGATGTATGTGGTGCTTGCTCAAAACTTTCAGGCTCATCTATAGATACATCAGTGTTACACCAGATGGTCAGCCGAGTAAAGGAGATTAATCTGTCATTTAACAGATCATGGAAATTCTCTAAGGTTATGGTTGATGAACTTGAATCTTTCAGTTCAGCGCTATTGACTATTACTGCTGAAATCCAAGAATGGGGTGCGAATAATCCTGCAGTTTCTTTCGTCGGAGACTTCATTCTTGGTTGGATAAGCACCGCTAGGATAACATATCCTGTCAAATATGAAAAGGTCGATGTTAATATGACTGACTTTGACTCTAATCTTCGTCAAATTTCGTCTAGAATAATGGTTATTTTCCAAAAGGTCACTGCTGCTTTGAATGCGGGGGCAATTGATATTGAAACTGATAAGTGGTTCAGTCTTGTTCAAAAGGAGCTCAATGATATTTTCAAGTCTCTCCATACAGAGTCCGTTGTGAGATCCTTTGAAGATTGTATTTCAATGCTTTCGAAACTTTCGGTTTCAAATTCTTCGAGTGTGAAGGCCCTATTAAAGTTCACAAAGATCTTCTTCAAGAATTATGTTGAGCTTCTTGTCATAATTCTGAATAAGTTCAAGAATCACTACGTTGATGTTTCCCGTTCTACCTATGTGCTCTCGACAACGTTGTTGAATCTTACAAAGGATGGGTTTTGCTCTCCAGAGCCACCAACTGAGACGAAGGAAAATGACAATCTTCAAGATGGTACTGGCCTTGGTGATGGTGAGGGTGCCAACAACAACTCCAATGATGTCGAAGACGATGAGGACTTGAGTGAACAAGCTCAACAGCCTAACAAAGAGAAGGATGAACGGAATGATGAAAATGATAGCGATGATGCTGTCGACATTGACGGTGACATGGCTGGCGATCTCGAGAACCTGTCTGATCAAGACGATGATGACAGTGGCAAAGATGATGAAGATGAAGACCAAGAGGAGCTTGATGAAGAGATTGATGATTTGGATGATCTCGATCCTAACGCTGTGGATGACAAGATGTGGGATGAAGAGGCAAAGGAGGACAAGAAGGAAAAGGAGTCGGACAAGATTCCAGAGAATTCCAAGAATGATGATGTTCAGGCTAAGGAGGATGAAGATGAAACCAGTGAGTCAAAGGATGAAAAGAATAAGAATGATCAACAGACTCAAGACGAAGATGGTGATCAGCAGGAGAATGATGATGATGCTGAAGCCGAGGATGATATCGGCGAGCAAGAAGACGAAGTGAAGAATGAAGAGAGAGAGGAGCTCGAACAGAATGTTCCTGAGACAGAGACTCTTGATCTTCCAGATGATATTAATCTGGATTCTGATGAAGAGGGTGAAGATGATAAGAAAGATGAGCAACAAGACGCCAATGAGGAGGACTTTGAGAACATGGATGTCGATGAAGAAGATGATAAAACCGAAGAAATCAGGGGAGATGAAGATGTTGAAGTTCAAGAGGATGAAGAAGATGGAGAAGATGAAGAAGAGAAGGATCTGGAGACTGAACTCGCTACAAACGATGAAGGCGAAGCTCAGGAGACTGAAGAAGAGAATCGTGAAGACGAAGAAGCCATTGATGGTGCTGAGGAAGATGACGAAGATGACGGCTTGAAAGAGAACCAACGTCAGGATGAGAATCAAGACCAAAATGAGGATGAAAATGGGGACCAAATGGAGGGCCTTGAAGGCGCTGATACTGGCGAGAACAACGACGATATTGATCCTGAGACCGCTGTCGAACAGCAGTCTGGAAGTCATGGCCAAGGTGCTCAGGCTGAGACCCAGGATGAGCAAGAAGATGTTGGTGCATCTGGGTCTGCTAATCAGCAGGAGCAAGATAATGAAAGATCTGAGGAGACCAATGATGGGGCTCGTGATGATGTTCGTGAATCATTGAAGCAGCTTGGTGACTCTTTGAAAGAATTCCATCGTCGTCATCAAGAGATTAGAGAATCAAGCGAAAAAGATGACATGGCTGAACAGAAGGCGAGCGAACGTCCTGACGAGTTTGAACATGTTAATGGAGAAAACACAGAGAAAGATACCCAGGCTCTTGGAGCTGCTAATAAGGACCAGATCTCTAGTATTGATGATGATATGGCCATTGATGATGACGTCGAGGAAGAGAGTCCAATGAAGGAGGATCTGCAAGATGTCGAAGGCCAAGAACCAGTAGATGGAGCGATGGAAGATGTTGGTGAGAACCAAGATGACAAGGCTGATGAATTTAACGGTAAGACCAAAGGCGGCTTCATTGGTGAGAGAAAGCAAGATCTTGATATGGATGAAGACTATATTAAGGCTGAATTCAAGGACGAGGATGGAGATGATAGGTTTGAGAATAGCTTATTAAAACCTGAAGTAATCGATGACAGTGAAGGTTTCAGAGATATCAATGAAGCTCGTGAACTGTGGAGAAAGAGTGAATTGGAGACCCAAGATCTTGCTGCCAGTCTGTGCGAACAATTACGACTAATCTTGGAGCCAACGTTGAGCACCAAGTTGAAGGGTGATTATAAGACTGGTAAGAGATTGAACATGAAGAGGATCATCTCGTATATTGCAAGTGATTTTAGAAAGGATAAGATCTGGTTGAGACGTACTAAGCCAAGCAAACGTCAGTATCAGATCATGATTGCTGTTGATGATTCTAAATCCATGTCTGAGAGTAGGTCTGTTGATCTGGCATTCCAGAGTATTTGCCTTGTATCAAAGGCGTTGACTCAGTTAGAGTCTGGTGGTTTATGTATTGTCAAGTTTGGTGAAGATACCAAAGTTGTTCATCCGTTCGAAAAGCAATTTAATGCGGAGACAGGTGCGAAGGTTTTCCAAAAATTCGACTTCCAGCAAACGCGTACAGATATCAAGAAACTTGTTGGTGAGTCGATTGAGATCTTTAACAATGCTAGAACGATGGGTAATGCCGATTTATGGCAATTGCAGATTATCATCTCTGATGGTGTTTGTGAAGACCATGCCACTATCCAAAGACTTGTCCGCCGTGCTAGAGAGGAGAAAATTATGCTTGTGTTTGTCATCATCGATGGTATCAATTCGAGCGAATCGATCATGGATATGAGTCAGGTGAAATATGTTCCTGATACCTCTGGGAATATGGTGTTAAAGGTTGATAAATACCTTGACAGTTTCCCATTTGAGTTCTACGTTGTTGTGCACGATATTGCGGAGCTACCAAAGATGCTCTCCCTGATCTTACGCCAGTATTTCTCGGAACTGGCATCTACATGAAGTGTGACCGATGAGGTGTTATGTTTGTATATTAGTGTATTTATAGAAGAGATGTATATGCTTCGAGTCATGTCTGTAAGCTTTTAACGCCGATCTGAGAATTAAAAAAAAGAAACTTTTGAGGGGTGACACAAAACTTTTGGCGTATAAAAAGGCGCGCCAGCCCTTCAAATTTCCTTTTTGACTCAGTTTGATGGGGAGTCACATCACCCAGAGAAAGGAAATACAAAACAAAGATGTTGAAAGGACAGGCACCGAAGGCGTATCTGAGCAGCTTTTGGGGCTTGGTAAAGAAGACTCCTGTGGTGAGTGCTACGAGTGTAGTGGCACAGGATTCAAGGGGATCTTTGACTCAGTATAACCGTGTGCCAGGGTACCAAGGATCGCAGAAGGCGCAGACACCGGATCGGTTTAAGTTTCTGTTTAGCCACTCGGCCTATGTTCACCATGGTCCCGTGCGGAAGCCATTGGTGAGCTCGCTGATGGATTTGACCGATGGTGCTTCTAATCTTTCGTTATTGCCGAAGAGACGCCTCTATGGGAATCCCTTTGAAACTCATTCCATAAAGAATGGTGATGACGCTATGATCGTCTCACCAAACTTGTTGGGAGTTGCTGACGGTGTTTCTGGATGGAGTGGGGCTCATGCTGACTCGGGGCTTTTTGCCAGATCATTCTTGGAGAATATCAGTAAAAGCTTTGCTGAGTTGTCTCATGAAAATGCGGATGACCTTACACGTATCTCTGAAGATGATCTGTCTGTCAGATTAGATGAGTGCTACCAGGAGAGTTTGAAAGTGATGGAGAGGGAAGAGTTCAAAGGAAGCTCTACGCTGCTTGTGGCTATGATCATTGATTCTGAGTTGAAGATTCTGAACATTGGCGATTCTCGTATCTTTATCATCAGGGAGGGTGAGATTGTCGCCACAAACAAGGAACAATACATCTCAAGCCTATGCCCTGAACAGGTTGGCACCACTGATAAAGTAAA
The DNA here is from genome assembly GCA_003706445.3 of Williopsis mrakii. Taxonomy (NCBI): domain Eukaryota; kingdom Fungi; phylum Ascomycota; class Saccharomycetes; order Phaffomycetales; family Wickerhamomycetaceae; genus Williopsis; species Williopsis mrakii. The sequence continues at coordinate 642,610 of PPLH03000002.1, forward strand.
ACTGCCTTCACAGGTTGTACAGTACACTGATTTCCATCTGCAGGAAGAAGACTTGCTATTACTGTGTTCTGATGGCCTCACGGATAACCTGTATGACGATGAGATTTTGCGGTTTGTCAATGACAAGCTCAACAGTGACCATTCCAACTTGGGTGAGGTTTGTCATCAGCTGATGATCAAAGCCAAGTGTGTGGCCTTTGACAACTACTGTGTGTGTCCATACGTTGAGAAAGTCAATGATATTGGAAATAACTTCATTACAGGAGGTAAGCTTGACGACATCTCTGTGTGTCTGGCTAAGGTGGTGATGAACTACTAAAAAGAGCATACTATAGCATACATTATTATTAATATTTGGTTCAAGGGTTAGGCAAAACGGGATTAATATATAGACTTGTGATATTTTTTAAGAGTAGCGAGTGTTTATTCACCTCGGACTCGTGGTACGTATGGATTGCCATCCGGACCTGACATAAATTCATATATCTGTGTGAAGGTCGACGGAAGCTATACGTGCTTAGTATCTCTCCGACATCCAAATCAAAGCTGTTTTATGAGGACACGGTACACATACATCTTTAGCCACAGCTATATACTCGCACTATTCGAATGATAGACAATCACTCATTAGCGCCTGACAACGTATCATTCATTACCTGGGAGGCAGAGCAGAGAAGGCATTTTTCTTCGTGAGATACTGAAGATCTGGAGAACGACACCGAATAAACTACAACCAAGCATCGACTTTGCCGACGAACTTCTAAGAGCACCGATTCGTTTTGTCAAACCGATGCACTTGAGATGTGATGTACCCCGCTGAGAAACTGCACTACTTTATTGGTGTTTCTACCGCACCCTTGCTTGGACCGGAGAAACAAGATCACATTTGGCTGGGTAGCAAAGGATTACTCGCCTGCTGGATTATTCTCTACTTACCATATGCCATGGCAAATAAAATCGATTTCGTCTAAATGAAAGGAGTCCAGTGGCGATAATGAATGATGTTTTTGTAGACACTGACGTTGTCGGAATGGTCAAAAAGGTCTTAGCTAATCTCCATAGTCTTGGATAGAGAACTCTATTTTGTTTTCCATACAGCCGTTAAGATTCTCATCAAAAATAGCGCTAATGGAAGTTCTTGGAATTGTCTCAACTCTCTTTCGACAGAGTCTGTTGGTGGACAACGAAATGCTTGTCCCATTTCTCTCCTAAATTGTTCAGGAACTTATCCACCGCATCCTGCTGCGATAATTGGTTCTGTTTCCTCGTCAGCTAGTTCAGGGATACTGCCAAGAATCGAATCTCTTGTGATTGGAAGTCTTCATTCTTCATGTACCCATTCCAATAATTCTTAATAAGAAAGCTGTAAAATATGAGAAGAAAAATGTAAAAATGAAGAGAAGGAGAGAAGACGCCTCCAGTTTTGTTTAAGCGATTGGTATGACTATTACCGTTCACACAGACCGGTAATGAACAAAAAAAGAAATCTAACTCGGTGTGAACATGCCCCGATATACCCTTGCTCACCCAAGAATTCCCCTTGCAATTCTGGCATTACTTTCTGACCCTCAGTGTTCATCAAGCAAAGTTCCACCTTCCTGTCATAGGCTCCCCAGAACAGGAACACCTTCACCTTCAAGACCATACCGACTCCAAAACCTGGTGATGGGTCCTAAATACGGTTGGACCTTGCATCTTAGCCTGGCCTTCTTATATATGGCTATTACTTGTCTTGCCTGGGAGGTCATTCAACGTGACAATTCGACATACGTCGATGCGGTAAACATGATACGATGTCTGGCTGCGAATGGTTTCCCAGGACAAACTCTAGTCGCTGTTGAGGGTGGCGCTACTCTTGCTATCTACAGTGATAGGACCTGTGTTAACACGACGGGCTATCGCATGTACTCAAATAACTTGGCTTTCTCTCACTTCAAGTATGATTACCTACCAGACTACTTATATGTGATTGGGTCGTTACAAGACGTACTTGACAATGAGAGCCTGATACCCAATCTCCAACGTAACAAAGTTTTGAACCCTGAGACCTGAGGTCGGGATGGACATGAGAAGTGTCTAATTAAGTGATTTTAGGAGATCATGCCCATTTATAATAGAAAATCAATTTTTAGATTCTAGTAATGTGCCATAATCCGTATAACCTGAACATAGATATCCCACCTTTGGAACATTTCAACCGCAGTAAGTGTGCCCAAACCGGAAGTTTCGCCATGTTTCGAAACTTTTAAGGCTCCCACTTCCATAGGGAGAAAATAACTTTGGAAGGGATATCGATCAGGAGGACACATATTCTTTGATTTTCACGGAATGTCACAGCTTCAGAGTGAGTTATTAACTTGTGGTAGATTTTTTTTTCTCTTTCTAAATTTTGCATACTAACCTAGCTATCCAGACTCATTATTCAACCTTAAAGTGAGTGTGAGAGATAAGAGAGATACATGGTCTGTATTAACCAAACCAAGTTCACTGCTAAGCAACTGAATAAACAGGCTGCGAGAGCAGGTAAGGAAGAGCAGACGGAGAAGAACAAGGTGAAGAAGGTGAGTCTTATCGTAAATCGCATACATTACGCTAGACTAACAACTCTCCAGGCTATGATACAAGGAAATGATGACATTGCCAAACTGTATGCTCAAAACGCCATAAGAAAGGCCAATGAGAGGCTCAATCTCCTGAGGTTGGCGTCGAGGATTGATGCGGTGGCGTCGAGGGTGCAGACGGCGGTGACAATGAGACAAGTCACGGGGAATATGACCAGTGTTATCAAAGGGATGGATAAGGCACTTCAGACAATGAACTTGGAACATATCTCGTTGGTGATGGAGAAGTTTGAGCAACAGTTTGAAGACCTGGATGCTTCGGCAGAGTACTACGAAGGTGCCACCAATAACGCAACAGCACTGTCCACACCTCAAGAGGAGGTTGATCTTCTGATGAACAAAATTGCGGACGAAGCTGGCCTGGAGATGAAGCACAACTTGCCTGAACAGCAAGCTGTTGAGCCAGTGAAGGCCAACAAGATCGTGTCGGAGGAGAAGGAGGACAAACTCACCGAGAGACTAAGGGCGTTGAGAGGGTAATTTTAATTGATGTCGTGTGGTACAACTTTTGTAGATCATTAATAACGTCATATTGTTCTGCCCAGTTTCCCATCTCTGGAACGGGGAAATTTGAAACCTCCCCGTCTCCCAACAAAACGTTAAAAGGGAATCTCTTCGCAAGAGCCTGTGAGAAGAGACGAAAGTCAATGTCAGCATCAATACCAGACGGAGAGTATGACATTCAGATCTCAGAGGCTCTGATATCACAGCTGCGTGGCCTCGTTGTTCCAGACGACCGGAACAATGAACTCTACGCCATACGATGTGGGTATACATTCTTTGATTTCCGGCAAGAACCATATCCTAACAAAGAAAGACGGCGAAAGACCTGATATTGATGACAAAGTTTCTGAGCTGATAAGAGACGGTAATGGTTGCCTCTTGCGGACACAGAACAAAGATGTGAGTCTATTGTTCTCTTCATCGATTCTTCCCGTAATTCTAACAATTGTAACCCCAGGACGACGAAGTAACTTATGAAGGAATAGTGTCAAGCTCAAGCAGTGACATGGAAGGAATACTGGTATATAACGAGAAGCTCGGGACCTTCGAACTTCGAAAGATCACAACACAGCTGAGAACAACGGATGTCGTGAAAGTGAAACCAAAGAGACTCGATAAACCCCCAGCAAAGAGGAGAAAAGCAGAGCCATCAATCTTTGCTCCAAAGGCTAGATTAATGAGCCCGTTGTCGGTGTCTGGTGGTGTAAAGAGGCCTAATTCGACACCTGTCGTTACAACCCAGATCTCTGATGATGAGGTGCCTCTGGCAAAGACATCACCAATGAGACCTTCTTCTACAAAACCAAATGCGCCTTCGCCATTGGCCGTAACATCTACCTCCCCAAATTTCAAGCCTACGTCATCACAGTCCGCATCGTCACAGCCTAAGTCCAAGACTTCGAGGGCAGTCACGCCCTTGTTACAAGAGAGCAGATCTTCGGTATCACCACCTGTTGTTGAACAGGTGTTGAAACAACCTGTGCCAAGTAAAGTAGCATCAAAGAAGCCTCCATCTACGATAATGACGCCAACAATCACAGAGGATGAGCCGGCTTCGAATGAAGAAGATTTTGAGGCCTTGGTTGATGAATTGGAAGATGAATTGTTGAGTGAGGATGGTTTAATAGTGGAGGAAAATTCATCAAACAATCGAACTTTAACACCGTCTACAGGTGCTGCTACGAATTTCGAGTTCGATTATAATGGGAAACGTCCTATGAGCTTCAGAGACCTCGCTGGTATGGGGAATAACGATGAGGATGATATAACTAGCAGTAGTGAAGAGGAATGAAATGGACATTCATTTGTTAAAAAACAAAGAGGTGTAGATCTATTCGAAATCGACAAGGGCTAACGTGGAATACCTCTACCTCTTCCTGGTGGTGGGGCCATTCCGGCATTTGGTGCAGCAGATTCCTTGTTCTTGATAGTTTCATCGACAGATAACACTAAGATAGCAGCCTCTGTGGCACTGGAAAGTGCATTAATCTTCACAAGAGCTGGTTCCCAGATAAATTCTTCAAAATTGTCACCAATATTTTCCTTGTTGAAATCGATACCATACCATTTGTCACCTTTAGCATGAGCCATCCTCAACTTGTTCAACAAATCTGTACCATCAAACCCTGCATTCTCACACAGTTGTCTTGGAATCACCTCTAACGCCTTAGCAAATGCACTTATGATCAGTTGTTCCTTACCCGCAATCTTCTTAGAGTAATCTCTCAAATATTTAGAGATCTCCATCTCCACAGCGCCACCACCTGCGACAACTTCATTATTTTGTACAGCTCTCTTTACAATCATGATCGCATCGTGTAATGATCTCTCAACTTCGGCAATGACTTGCTCAGCACCACCTCTGAGTAACAACGTACACGTCTTTGCCTGTGGGCATCCTTTAAAGATGTTATATCTCTCAGAACCTATCTGGATCTCCTCAAAGTATTCACAAGAACCCAGATGTTCTGGTTGTATATCAGTTGGAGTAGATTGGACAGAACCACCCACAGCTGAAATGACTCTTTCCATATCCTCCGCTGGAACTCTACCAGCACAAAAGATATTTCTATCAGCAAAATACTGGGTGGCCAAATCACCAATTGGCAACTTGGAGAGAACGATATTAGCACCTGTCTCCTCGATCAGTTTCAGCTTATTGAGAATGATTTGCCACTCGGCATCCACAATTGCTTGGTAATCGTTAACTTTCTCAACTCGAACTTCAGCATTGTCCTTCTCAGCTTTCAATTCTAATTCAATGTTCAAGGACAAGATTTTAGCATTGGTGAACTTCTTTGGCTGTTGTTCGAAACCAGCATATGAGAAAGTTTTCTTGAAAGCCACACCGTCGATGAATTTGGAATCCTCGATACCACCGCCTGGAATCTTCTTGATTCCGATCAAGTTCTCGTTCAAATCGTCTTGATCCAATGATTGCACAGCATCGACAACCATCTTAACAAAGAATTGAGAGTTGTTATGGATCAATTTTGAGGACATAGCTGTTCTAGCACATCTCTCAAGCAATTCACGGTATTCTTGTTCCGTTGTGTTCTCCTTGTCAATCTTCACACATAGTTCCTTTACCTTCTCCACAGCAAGGGCAACAGCTCTTCTATAACCCTTGGTGATCACATGTGATGAGATACCTTCCTCGATGAAACCCTTAGACTCTTTTAACAGCTCTCCAGCCAAGATTGTGACACTTGTAGTACCATCTCCGACTTCAGCATCTTGTGCTCTAGAGATATCCACCAGGATCTGTGCAGCAGGATGAACGACATCCAAGAGCTTCAAAATAGTTGCACCGTCATTGGATATGGTAGTCTTGCCGTTCCCACCAACAATCAAGATATCAGAGCCAAGTGGACCCAAAGTTGGTTTCAAAGTGTCCTGGATGGCGAGACATGCGTTGATATTAGAGATAATTTGGCCTCTGCCCTGAGAGGTGTCGGTGCCTTCTTTAAGCACGACCACAGTAGGTGTCTGACCTCCAAAGTTCATCGTATATATGAGATCTGCAATGAGAAGTGATCACACAGAGCGTGGTAAGGTTGTGCTTGTTGTTCTTTTGTTCGTCTCTCTGGCCCATCGAACGCGCCGTCGAAAAATTGGCGGTGCATGGATGTTTCAGACTTCCGACCAAAAAATTTAATGAATTACGACTTGCCTTCACGACTATGGAATTATTTCTTATAATGCCGTTGCTTTTCTTAATATCTTTATGTACATTTTCAGTTCGTTATTTATATAGCCCACATTCCTATCTTACCATCAACACGACCCTCGACGAGGTATCCCTCTCTATAGCGAATATGGTTGATCGTGGCACTACCATCTGCACCACCACAGGACGAATGTCTCTCCTCAATACGATCATAGATCTTCACCGTGTTTTCGTTGTTCGAACTCACAATACGTCTCGAATCGAACTGTAGCGAAGAAATCGGACTCTCGTATGCAAATGCATCGTGTATGCCACCTGTCCTCAAATCCCAGATTCTGATGGAACGGTCTGTAGAACCAGTAGCCAAATGTCTCTCGTCGAATTGCAAGCACGTAACAGGACCAGTGTGTCCCACGAGCGATCTCACAACTTCACCGCTTCTCAAATCCCAGAGACGAACAATACCATCAGATGTACCAGTGGCCAGTGCTGCATCATATGTTTGTAAAGCGCCAATAAACGGAGTTGTACGATCAGTAATAACAGATGGTTCCACTGATGTAGACAGGTTCTGTTGAGATGCCCAGAGAACATCGATAGTTTGCTGGCAATGACCTGTCTGTAGATCCCACTGTCTGATGGTGCGGTCTTGAGATCCACTAACCATGTTATAATTATGGTAACTCAAGGCAGTGATCTCTTCGATATGCGATTCAAAACTGTGGATCAGTGGTCCGTCTTCATCCTCGTCATGTATCTTAGATAAGTCCCAAAGTTTCAATGAAGCATCGAGAGAACCTGTTACAACGAGTGAATCCTCCATCTGCATACACTGCACTGGCGCATTATGACCTTCAAGTAAGCCAAGACACCTTCCTCGGCTCAAATCCCACACACGTAAAGTGTTATCTAGTGACGCAGATACCATGGTTCCAAATGGCATATCGAAATCAAAACAGTTTACGGACTCTTCATGTGCCTGGATTGTCTTAATCTCCGTTCCTGGCTCATAGTATTGCTGTAAGGTTGGCGTGGTTTTGCGAGACCTTGGATTTTTCTTTTTGAACCTTGGTGGTTTTTCCTGCAGTTTACCATATACACTTTTGGAGAGTAATGGCGTATCGATATCTTCGGATTCTTTTGTTTCATCTACCGATGTGTGATAAGTTGATTGCACGTCTGGCGTGTTCATTTCATCATCATTTTCATCGTTCTCTGGCTTTTCCATGCTATAATCCTTAATCATCTGTATTCTGTCATTGATCTCTTCCAAATGCGTTTCTAAAAAGAGTTCATTCTGTTCCAGTTTAGCAACTCTCTTGAACACAAGCTGTCTCAACCCTTGCAACCTTGAGATCTTATTATCAATTTCCATGATTTCACTTGCCGCCAAATTTTTTCTGATCTCCAGTAGATCCAAGTTATCACTTATCACGTCTCTATACTGGTTCAATCGCGGTGTTGAATATGAATCTTGAATCTTTTCTTTTGTGATACCATTTGGCAGCCTAAAATCATAATCATCTTGATCTTCTTTCTGAGATGAAGTTAATTTTTGAAGAAAATCACTCCCTTGCTCCAAATTTTTACTTAGTTCGATCTCTTCGTCGATCGCTGGTATCGCAGCATTGAAGCCTTGGAACAAACTAAAGGATGTCTGAAGTTTCTCATCTGGGATATCCTGGAGCAAGTCATCGGGTATATGAGTCAACACCTTATAGGCAGCTTTAGAGCTTGTGAATTTATTCTTGAAGTACTCAGAACTCGTAGCAAATTTGCTCCCACTGAGATCGATATGTTGTGATCTTCTGTGCAGCGCCAGTGAATTTGTTGAATGCAGAGCATCTCTCATGGCCTTCTTGTAGCTTGAATTGGATAAAAGTGGATCTTGCCCTTCTTGCTGACTTATGAGGGCAGAGGCAGTGGCACTCACAGCCTTCGAAAGCATCGTGGTTGTACTATATAGGTCCGATCCACCGGGATGTGAGCTGCTCATTGCTTACGATTTCGGTATCACGTAAATGATTGAATATGAAGTCAAAACTCTTCTTTCTGCCCTAGACGACCAACACTAAGAACCCTTTCTTCTTAAGCGTCTTTGTATCCTTTGGCACTCTCGCTCTGATAAACACAGATCAAACCAATGGCGGCAAAACAAACTCAGCTGGGACTTTCAATTGTCGAACAAAGAGGAAAAACAACTGCAAAAAGGTGGATGCTCAGACAAACTGGTATGCTCGATCTCCCTATTCTCCAACCGTTTACTGACTGGGGGTGGTTTTACTTGGCCTTTTCCTCCTACACAATCAGAGATTCCCCATTTTGTTGGAAATTTAAGAACCATGCGCTCTGCGGGCTGCGTAACCTCGAGAGGATGTGTGAGACAAAAAGATGACTAAATATGGAAGTTTCTATGGATTGGATGTATCTCAGTTTACAGTGCTATGAGGTCACATGTGTTCATTATGGCATGTATTATATGGCACCGTGCGTACAGGTTTGTTTTGTTTCAATTGGCACCAAGTCTCTCCAATTCAATCTCCAATTGTCTAATCTCAGCCTCTTCCTCCTCTATAAGCTCAGCTGCTGTCTTGAAAGACCTTTCTCTCGGTTCATTTGTGTCAGAATGAAGATCTCGATCATTCAAAGAGATATTGAGGAGCGATAACTGCCGTCTCTGTCTCTCTATGGTCTCTTCATGTCGCATGATCTCCATGTTCAAGGTCTCCCATTTGCTTTTGTACCCTATCAGATCTTCTCTTACACCTTCCACGGGGCTATAACACATTGTTAATAGATAGATCAGAAAAGGAAACAACGCCTCATACTCACTATTTATCCAGCAACTGAGATACAGTCTCACAGAGCACATCCACATCATAATCCTTTTCGTTCTCCTCATTGAACCTATTCATCAAGTTCTTAACACCTTTGTTTTGATCCTGCTTCTCTTCTGATTCCTGTATATCCTTTGGTACAAGAACCACGCTTGGCCTCTGTATAAGCTCATCTTCATGCATCTGTTGTTGAACCTCTAGCTGTTCCAGTTCATCATTCAACCTGTCAACAACACCGCGGGTGCCGTCTCTTCTCTCTGGCTTATCTTGATCATCCACATAATATAGAGCATTCTCATGGCTATCGGCATCTCTCAGGAGTGTTGTTATATCTGGCTTACGGATCAATGCATTGGTAAAGATTCCAGGCGGCCTAAAATACAGCGTCTTCAACGAGTTGGCTGAGTTGTTAATTGCACAAACAGTGGCCTCTAGCCCAGAAGACATCCTTTTATCCCTTATGCTCTGTTGGCTGGCCCTGGTCCTTCTTAAAGTTCCTTTGATAGCGATTGTTTTGATGTTATCATCAACGCGGTGTTTTGTCTATGTTTGCTAGGGGAAACGCTGCCCGTTCACAAATGGCAGGATTTTTGGTGTCAAAATCTGATGTGCAATTTCACTCATCTCTTCAATTGCATTTCGTACCGGTTCAAGCATCTTTTCAATACAGTACGTGGGTGGTTGTGAAGACGAGTATCAGATAGATACTACTTGATATAATGGCTGATACAGCCGATGATCTCCCTACGTACGAACAGGCGCTACAAGAACAACCACAACCACCGCAATATACACCACCATCGGTAGGTTCAGTGATGGCATCGATAACAAGAGCCAGCAGGTCCGACAATAACCCCATCTACGAAGATCTAAACAATGTGGTGGACAGCACGGAGTTTGATGATGTAGACCAATACGACTATGACCAGCTGGCCAATGTTGTAAATAACGTTTCACTAGACGCCGACGAATCTTGGATGGCTTGACGTTCTCACGAACCATACTACTTGAGCTTTATGACTATGTCTGATGTCACATCACGACTCACTATAGTATACACGTATCCCTTATGAGTTCGATGAACACCAAATATTGAATCTATTTAACCCGCGATATCCTCCGCGATATCCTCCTCGCACAGCTAATAACTTGAATATGTCCTTCTTGAAATACCCTCGGAGAAATGGCAAGTAACACGCGTATATACGACCTCGGAATAAATCTATTTTTTTTTGCTTTCTGTCTCATCACAGATGCCCGGTGACATACACATATACTTTGGAAAGAGATAACAATAAAATTGAATCATCATCGTCGTATTTAAGGCTTCAATCGTCAAGATGGTAAACTTAGATCAATATTCCAAGCCTGGACAAACTTTTTACACTGCTCTGGGTCTCGAGGGGTCCGCTAATAAGCTAGGTGTTGGAGTGATACGACACTCTCTGGGTCCATTATCATTGTCAAATCGTGCACAAGTATTATCAAACATTAGAGATACCTATATCACCCCTCCGGGTGAAGGTTTCTTGCCTCGTGATACCGCTCGTCATCATAGAAACTGGGTTGTGAGATTGATCAAAGATGCTATTAAGGAAGCTGGTATCAAACCTAGTGAATTGGATTGTATCTGTTTTACGAAAGGTCCAGGTATGGGTGCCCCATTACAGAGTGTTGTCATCGCTGCGCGAACTCTAAGTCAACTGTGGGGTTTACCATTGATTGGTGTGAATCATTGTATTGGTCATATTGAGATGGGCAGGGAAATAACGGGCGCTGAGAATCCAGTGGTGTTATACGTCAGTGGTGGTAACACACAAGTGATTGCTTATTCGAATCAAAGGTATAGAATATTTGGTGAGACTCTAGATATTGCTATCGGTAACTGTCTTGATAGATTTGCAAGAACTTTGAAGATTCCGAATGATCCAAGTCCAGGTTATAATATTGAACAGTTGGCGAAAAAGGGTTCAAATTTTGTCGACCTGCCGTATACAGTTAAAGGAATGGATTTGAGTATGAGTGGTATCCTAGCATACATTGATCAGTTGGCCAATGACTTATTCAAGAATATTACGTCGAATAAGATCATGTTTGATCAAGAGACAAAGAAACCACAGATCACAGTGGAAGACCTATGTTTCTCATTACAGGAGACCTTATTTGCTATGCTTGTCGAGATCACGGAACGTGCAATGGCACACGTCAACACTAACCAAGTCCTCATCGTCGGTGGTGTTGGTTGTAATGAGCGTCTTCAAGAGATGATGAGAGACATGGTACTCGACAGAAAAGGTTCCATCTATGCCACAGATGAGAGATTCTGTATCGACAACGGTATCATGATTGCACATGCTGGTCTCTTGGAATACCGTATGGGTCAGAAGTTTGCTTTTGAGGACACCGTGTGCACACAGAAGTTCAGAACTGACGAAGTGCTGGTGAAATGGAGGGATTAAGGAGGCGGTGTAATTTGTACGTCACAAATCGCTTTGAAGTATGGTGTAGTCTTTAAGTCTGGTCTTGTTGTTCAACACGCTCATTTTTTATCCACAAATACATTATACTCTAGAAGACTACATGTCCAATAGGCAGTGTCAGACGTCAGAAGACCAAAGCATGAATAAATGTTGATACCGTAGTACTAAATAGCTGTCAAGTTGGGGCTCTCGGGACGCTATTTTTGGCTGCAGCACTAGCGGCAGTTCGCGGCGGCGGTGCGTCGAAGATCCCCGGACAAGTTTCTGAGAAGTTTGGAACAATAAACAAAAACAACTACCGAATAACTGCGAGCCAACCATAAGATAGAGAGACAGAAAACATACATAGGATGGTTCATTCAAGAAAACATAAAGTGCTCGCCTTGAGTGCTATTCTCCTCGTTGTGGTTTTTGTATTCATTGCTACGCACAGAGACACTAAGTCATCCTACCCGGTTGCGGGTAAGAAGACAGCAGAGACAACGTCAAGAATCGGTGACATTGATGAAGGCGCTATTAAGTCAAATGAGGACAAGATCAAGCAAAAGTTGGCTGAGAATCAAGATGCTCCAATAAAAGGTAAGACAAACCAAGAACTTAAGAAGCAACCTGGTGTTAAAGATGGTTCCCAATCTGTTGATGTTCCATTTGATGTTGAAAAGGAGTTCCAATCAATCATGGGCCTTTCACCTATAGTTATGTTTTCTAAGACCTATTGCGGATTTTCAAAGGCGTTAAAGAATTTGCTCACTTCCGAATACGAGATTAGCCCACCCCCAACCATTGTGGAACTTGATAAGCATAAGAAAGGCTCCGAGCTTCAAGAGTATATTGCCTCGAAGACTGGTCGTAAGACCGTTCCCAACTTATTTGTGAATGGTGTTTCGAGAGGTGGTTCTGATGAGATGCGCAAATTGCACGATGAAGGAAAACTTTTGTCTTCTCTGAACCAGTGGGGTGGAAAGAATGTCAAGACAACAAAGATCAATGCCCCATCTAATAGCTGAGGAGTGTTCGAGTGTTGAAGCCTCATTGTTATTCCGTCTGGGAGCGCTCAGAAGTACAGCACCCTGAAGGTGTGGTGTCATGTTAACCGTTATGACAGTTTCGTTTTGTTTCAGTGTTGGTACATGTTCGTGAATTTGTATACTTCATGAAGAGTACACACTTTTTAACGAGCATTCCAGACTGTAGTTTGCGGTTATTGGTTGGAAATCTATACCAAGAGAATGAAGAGATTCTATCATCGCATCCAAATAAGGCTGCTTTGCTAGGGATTGTGGGGCTGATTGTATATCAAAAATAGAATCTCAACAGATGCGACACTCAGAGATAGATTAAAGATTCTTATAAGCAAGAAGGTACAGCCAAGTCTAGCAGTTCAAAGTTCTACTACCTATTTAGTCCTATCCAACGAATCTACCCCACAATCTCATATCCAAGTAGCCTTTCACTTTCGAAAGTTACAGGAACACACGAGAGTGAGAGTTTGGCTATGAATTAGCTGATACTACATACCTTTCTGAGAAATTAAAATGACGAATCTAAGTGAATGGTGAACTGCGAATAAGTTCTAATATCTTCATCATTATCTCATGTCCACACATCCACCATCATCATGATAAGTCAGCGAAACTACGGAGCCAATCCTGCCCATAGCAGGGTTCCGTAACCAGTTTTTGGTTTTGATCACCATAAGAATATGGATAATGCCCACCAAATAGCTTGCAATCTGTCACCAATGTCCTTCAACTCACTAACAATAGATCGGACACAGAACGTCCCAATCCAAAAGCCGGCATATTTCACACAGGAGTTCAATGTATCCTCTAATACTCAGCGGTTGATCGAGGAGCTGGGTCTCATTGGTCATCGTGAAGGCGGGTTCTTCAGCGAAACTGATAGATCACCATTTTATATGGAGAATCCCCATTTTCAATCACAAGACCAGCATTTGACCAAGTCTATCTCATCTATCGAGGATCTTGAGAGAGACAAATATAGAAACTATTCTACGTTGATCTATTACCTTTTGACTCCACAGATTCCATACGGTCGTTTCCATAAGAACTTGAATCGTATCATTCATATCCTCCAAAAGGGTCGCGGCCAGTACGTCTTGATCTATCCAGATAGCACGGTTAAGTCATTTGTTGTCGGTTTTAATCATTCGAAGGGCGAAGTATCACAATGGGTCGTTCCGGGAGGTGTATGGAAGGCAAGCTTTCTACTTCCTTTGGGAGATGAAGCACATGAAGACGATCATCTGATGATAAGTGAAGTTGTCGTCCCAGGCTTTGAGTATGAAGACCATCAGTTCTTAGAGAATGATCAACTTCAGCAACTTGTGGGTGAAGAGCGTGCTAGGGGCTTTTCCTTCCTACAGCATGCTAGTTCATAGTGCTAATGATAACTTTGACACAATTAGGGACTATATTGTAGCCCTGATTAATTTACACGTGATTTCCAGAATAAGCCCTAGATTGCGAATGTCCTGCTTCAAAGAGTAAAAAGCAGTCCTCTTGTGCCTCCAAGAAAATGACACCTCTACACCTAATTCACGCAAAAAAGTTCTATTTGTCTGACGTAATGGCTTTGTCATCTCAGTAGTCGTTGAACGTTCGCGGGCAGTGGGAGGTGAAAAAAAAACACAACTCTCTTCAAACAGCATTAACAAAAGAGTGGTAATACTACAAGAACTACGCAAGATGGCTTCTGAATTGACTGTTCAATCCGAACGTGCTTTCCAAAAAGTATGTGATCACCGAAGTGCAAGAGAGAGAATGAGAAATGGGGCCCTGTTTGATAGGAAAGTGTGTTACAAAAGTGTTACTGTCAAGTCGTCTGAATCCACATGAGAACAGATAGTGAAAATTTTGTATTCATACTGAAATGAAGAGTACTAGAATAGTTGATGTTGCAGATGAACCAATAGGAACTATTGCGGAAAGAACTACTTCAGGGAAAGTATTATCGTTAAACGTGACGTCGAGGAGCAACATTACCACATAACACAATGGACTGATTTCCACGCCTCCCTATACTCTCAAAATCTCTTTGCGAACTGATATAGAGGATCATACTAACATGTTAACTAGCAACCACACATCTTCACCAACCCAAAGGCTAAGGCCAACCGTCGTACCAAGAGATGGTACAAGGAGGTTGGTTTGGGTTTCAAGACCCCAAAGGCCGCTATTGAGGGTTCTTACATTGACAAGAAGTGTCCATTCGTCGGCGAGGTTTCCATCAGAGGTAAGATCTTGTCTGGTACTGTTGTCTCCACTAAGATGCACCGTACCATCATTGTCAGACGTGACTACTTGCACTACGTTCCAAAATACAACAGATACGAGAAGCGTCACAAAAACTTGGCTGCTCACGTTTCCCCAGCCTTCCGTGTCCAAGAAGGTGACTTGGTTACCGTTGGTCAATGTAGACCATTGTCTAAGACTGTTAGATTCAACGTCTTGAAGGCTCAACCAGCTGCTGGTAAGGCTAACAAGAAGTTCTCCAAGTTCTAAGTTTGGTGAAGTGTTGGTTTTTAGCAATGGCAAAAATTTTCTGGTTAATATAAGCACAATCTGTAAATTATATGCTATGCTGTAGACTACATAATATCATACAGGAGATTTGACATAGAAGTAATCGTTCAACAAATTCATCTCCAAACGAACCCTTCTTGATTACTCTCATTACCATTTTTAGCGTCTCTGTTATCGTCGTTATCCTTCGAGGGGATCAATGTCGATGAGGACTTCGAACCGGAATCACCAGCCTTGCTTTTCTTCTTCTTATCATTCGTAGAACTTTCATTAAAATGCTCCATCACTACCGGAATCTCCGTCTGGATAGCAGAATCTGTGCTCTTTGGTTGGGTCAAAACGAAATCCTGGAGTAAAATGTGACAGATTTCAAGCACCGTCTTCTTCTTGAAATCTCTGATGTTGGAGCGCATCTTTTCATAACAAAGTTGAAGATCACTGCCAGTCCAAGTGTGCTTTGGGTGTAACGAAGCAAGAGTGTCCCAGTCCACAGTATTATTAGGCTCAAATTTGAGCTCTTGCAGTTTATTGAGCAACCAGATTCTATCATTGGTACCGATAGACATAGCCCTCGAAAGAGCTTCACGTTTCAAGATCTTGTTCCATTTGTATCTGCACTGGATTCTTGAACGCACACCACCCATTTGCTCACTCACCGTAGTCCAGTTGATTACAGGTTGTTGATTTGGTTCAGTTCGTCTTTCCACTTGATCCTCCATCATCTCTGCTATCACCGCCTTCAACTTCTCTTCCTCCTCTGTAGACCATTTGTTCAGAGCACGGTTTTTACCACATTTGACATAGTTTCTCCACCTATCTCTGCAATCCTCTGGCATTCTTCCCAGTTCTTCCCCGATAAGCTTCCATTGGCCATCTTTCTCCGCAGCTAATCTCGCCAACCTTTCATCTTCCTCTGGAGTCCACTTACCACGAACTTCAAAGATATGATAAGTTCTTCTCACGTGCTTATAAACAGAAGCTCTTGTCCTGTAAGGGAGGACCTTGTGCAACAGATCCCAAAAATCATCTTTCTTCCTCTCGTTGGCCCAAACGCGCTCACAAATCTGGTTACGGGTCAAGTTGTTGATCTTGCAGTAGTCTTCGATAAACTTGTCAATTGCCTGGATCTCGCCTTCACTAAACACTTTGCCTTGGCTCTGTGATTGATTCTGTACCCAACTAGAAGCCTTAGAAACCGCAACGGCAACGAGCTCAGAAGTCTCATTAGAATCCGAAGTTCTTGGTTGTACCTTGGCTGGAGCTCTAGCGTGAGAAAGTTTTCTCTCTGCTTCCTGTTGTTGAACAGCAACAGTCGCAGCTTGGATAATGTTGCTATCGATAGATTGGTCAGCTTCATCGTGTGGCTGATGAATGAAGTCTTGGATGTTCACATCTTGGGCTAATTGGTTAGCATCTCTTATAGCAGCTCTCACTAACTGTTCGTGATCAGTTGTATCATCAAGCTGAGTCAGTTCCGGGTCCACGTTTATAGTACCATCGGCTTTGCGCTTCTTCTTTGACTTACCACTCGACAAATCACCATGTGGGGACGAGCTGCTGATCTCCTCCCCCTGCTGCAATTGGTCAGTGTTCAGAAAGGCATTCCAATGCTGAAACTCATTCATCTCATCATTACTAAAGGACTTCTTTCGCTTGCCCTTACGAGAGCTATCCAATGTTCCCGCAACATAACGCAACACAGCGGCTTCCACATTGTTGTCATCCTTCTTTTCGTCCACGTCGCCACCAACACTAGCTCTCACTATGTCAACACCTTTATCCTTATCATCATCTTTCTTTTTGAGGTCCAAAAGCGCCTTAACACCGTCGCGATACTCCTTTGAGACCATCGATTAAGGATATGTTAGCTTTTTGTTTTGATTTGTTTTAATCGCACGGGTGTTACCCTCCTATATTCATCAACCCTCTGCCAGCGCCTGTTGAAATTTTGAGGATGAAAATTCGCGAAAAAGTTTCGCACATGCTTGCATACCTTGGTGTTTACGAGACATAATGTGAAACCCTTTCAGCGCAACACCAGAGTTGAACAGTCAATGATTCATATTGCATGAAGTACTTGTGCTTGTAACTTGATCATTGATCAACTCGTTAAGGCGGAGCCGTCACACCGTCACAGTCAAATCTCGAACTGGTCAAAATCTGTAGTTTTCCGTCCTACCTGCGAGCTTTGAGTTTACTATGAACAGGAAGCAGAAGCTTGGCGTAAGAGGAGAGGCAATAACCAAACGTTTGGAAAATCTCCTGAAACTCGCATCGAAATCCTTCGTCCACAATCCAGCAATAAAGGAAAATGACCCTGATACGTGCCTGTGACATGGCAAAACTCCGATTTTGGTCGATGCATCTGCAAATATCACAAATGTACACAAAGGGGAATTTAGGAAATTCAAACAAGGTTGGGTCTGATCATCTGATAGAAGATGATAAGTTACAATATTTTATGAATTTATCGCCGCATTGTTCCAAAGTAATCAAGGTAAAAGCATGATTTTTAAATCATGTTCCTTGTTCTCAAGTCTGTATCCCATTGAATAATGAGTGGACCATTGGTAAGATTGTTTCAATTCGCTTTACGCTACAACTTGAATCATGACATCTCCGACACCTGTAATTGAGTAGACTGAGAAAATTGGGCTAAGACATCGACTTCATTGAATTTCAGTATTCGTACCAGGTCGTAACAGACGAAGTCAAAGATGAGTCTCATCACCATTGTTGTACCTCTCTGGTACGCTCAAGGAGCTCTGTAATACAATCCAGGGACTCATTTACAATGCTGACGTTCTTGTCTTTGTCCAAAGACCCATCGGGCTTCTTGACCTCTTGCATTGCGCGATTCTTGTAATATTCAACGACTTCAACCATGTAACCCTCATACACTGATCCTAGCTGGTTGAAATTCTCTCTGAGAATAAGGATATCCTTGACGATACCCAGGCTCACCAAGAGAGACTGACTTGCAACAAAAGTCTTGTCTCCAACAACAATGGATCTCTTATGTGATGAAGATTCCTCCTCATTGGGTTGATCTCCCATGACGTCATCAATATGTGTCAACTCTTCCTTCCATTTCTTTGCAAAGTCCAACTTCTTCCTGTCCAACACTTTAGTGACCAGATCTTGTAACTCTGGCGAAACAATCATAGGTTTCCACTTCTCTGAACTTAGACTAGCAGAAATTCTCTTGAGGTTCGTATGTTGAAATGAGACATTGAAGGACTTGATCTGCTGAGCCAAGATATCGGGAAGATATTTAAACGCAAGACCTGATATGTTTTCGCATTCCTCTAAAAACTTGGAATTGATGTAGTAGAATCGCAAGAAGTAATCATATCTCAAGCTAGACGTCAAATCCTTTCTCACCAAGGTGATCTTGCCCATGCGGATCTGAATGATTTCAATAGACTTCGTAATGCAGCTTCTAATATCCAGCTGCGTCATGAGGTTTGATTGGTCTTGTTCCTTGAATGCCATATTGCTCAAGGCTAAATCCATCAACAATTTCTGATGCACTGTCAACCTTCTAAGACCTTCTGCAACTGTCGTTAAGATCTTGATCAACATAATTTCGAATTCTCTTGGAGTCATTGACTTGATCAGAACACTTAAACTGGTCGGCTTGTTACCAGAAGAGCTTGCTGTTGAAGCGGAATCCTTCGTCTCAGAGCGTTCCTCGTTTGGCAGAAAAACTCGGACAATGTTTTTCATCTCATTGATGACGGCATCTTCATAGCTCTTGAAGGCTGTAGCGATTTCTTCAGACCTTGAAAGTCCGATGATGTAATCTGTTAACTTGGACCTAAATTCATCGCCAATTGTTGATTTGTAATTTTTACCCTTCATCAATCGCTCAAGAGACTTGGTGAACTCGATGTCTTCGTAATGAGATCTCAAATCAGTCAAGAGGAAGTCTGTGAATAGTTTGGTGTACGACTGGCCCACCTGCGATCTCATATTGCAGAGTTTTTCTCGGCATGGAGATAATCCAGTAATTCCTCTGAGGTCCTGCAGATCATAGGGCCATTTCAGATCATCGCATTTCCCTCGAAGAAGATACTCCACATAGTCAATCTTATCCAAGCACTTATCATAATCACTCTGAAGTAAGAGTCGTTCTGCTTCCTTCGATTGCAAAATGACAGTGTTCACCTGAACCAGGCCTTGTTCTAACTTAGCAACATTATCTCTCTTCTTCTGTAATTCAATTCTTTTCAAGTTATGTGATATTTTTTTCTCCTTCACAACTTCTAATTTGTTCCTCAGATCGTTTATCAAACCCACTATTTTACTGTTCTTTTCATTGATTTCATTCAAGTCGTTCAAGGCATCGAAGAAGGAACCAGATGACTTTGAAATTTCATTCACAAGGTGGATTTCAATGGTATCGAGGTACCAAGAAATCTTCTCTTGTAGAGATTCATTCATGCTTTCCACAGATTTACCTTCTGTTACGAGTCTGAAAACTCTTGGGTCATCAAGGTTGAAGTTTTCACTAAAGAACACTTCCGGAATGGTATCTAATCCATCTTTCTCCTCTTCAAGGACATCGCCATTGGCACCAATATGTTGTTCTTTAGTGAGTGATTGAAGTGTAGATGCAGTGAGCTTTCTATTAGCATTATACTTTTCGTATTCCTTGCCAATCTGGTTCAAATACTCCTTCAACTCATCCTTTGGCGCCTTTTCTAGCTTGGACAATTGTACCGGCGGTATATCTCTGGTAGTTGGGGCCAATATGTTCAACTTTCTTCTGTGACTAACTCTCGATATATTAGGACTCAGGGATGATGCTTGTGGTCGCTTGGCATCCACATCAGCAACCAATTCAAAGATGGAATTCGGGCCAAGTGGACTAACTCGTTGGATGCTAAGCTTGTTGAGACCCAATTCCGGTAATGAATCATCGAAGCTCGGTCTGAAACTGGACGTAAAGACACTTGAAGAGTCAAAACTTCTACGGGACCGACTTGAGGAGAAGCGTGCTGATGCAAGATCATCGTTCAAAGAGAGAGAAGTGTCATCATTCTCATCCGCTAGGGACGAGGGTATTGAGTCTATGCTCGGGCGCTGTGAAAAGTCCATCGGTGAGTTCTCCGGTATCGCATTTGCAGTTGGTGGCATTCTATTCATCTTGCAGAAGACAATATTGCCTCCCCCCTTTTACTTTTTCTTTCTGTATTGTCTCTGTTGGCACTTGCAAGTTCTCATGGTGGTTTCGGATGTCAACAAAAGCAAAGCGCGAAGCCACCGCCAACTACATGAAATCAAAACTACCAGAAGCATACTTTTCGTGTTTTGGATCGTGTATAAAGACTAAGGATCTATCCCTCTTTAAGTCACGACTGAAGTTCAGTTGTTCTTTTTCCAGGAATTCAGTATGGCAGACTTCAACCCTCGAGAGTCGTTCTCAGAACTGGAACTCAAGGTGTTGAAATCTCTCTGCAACTCTTCCAAGTCTGTCTTGGATTTAAGTACTCCAGAGAAGTCATTCTTGCTACTTCGCTGTATAAATCCTTGTGCAGCAACCTCACTAAGTGAAGCATAACTCGGAGAGGAGCTCACTTTGGTGAGGCTGTTCTTAGAAGTCACAGACAGTGGTGGAGAGCTCGTAGTTTCACGAAATGGCTCACCGCATTCTGATTCTGACTCTGACTCTGAATGAAATGCAAACGCTCCACCCTTCAATGGTCTAGAAGCAGAAAATTGTGGATTGGTAGCATGCGTTGGCTCCACAAATCCCGGGGCATCGACCACTTCAAGGTTGGATCCCAAGACAATATCATCTGGGACATCAATCATTTTGACACCTTCAAGGTGTTGTGGTGTATCTTCAAGCTCATAGTCCTGATCTCCCACATGCACAAGATGGTCAGCATTACCTTGATACACAGAGTTATAGTCATAATGGTAGTTGTATCCTCTTCCAGTATTTGTTCTATGCGATACAACAAACTGCTCCTCGTCACCACTCTCCTCATTTTCATCAGAGCCATAGTTCAAAGTCGTTGCAGGCAGAAGTTCAATCGTCTGATACTTATTAGTGCTGTGTCTGGTAGCAAGAGATGAGGTGTCATCTGTAATGGTGTCTTCCTTTGGAATATCGCTCATTGAAGTGAATTCTCTATTTTGTAGTTGAGCAGACGAAGGAGATTTCACCATCAAGAAAAATCCACCCTCTTCTTCAGAGTCATCATCAGATTCATCATCTGCGCCATCTTCGTAGTCATAATCATTATCGGCATACTCATCTTCGGAATCTGGGGGGTTAATCGATATGCACTGCTCCACTCGGTCATTGAAATGGATATGACGCTTCAAAGGTTTCTCTGACTCTTTGATTGTTGTTGATTCCTTCGACTGAGCAGATTTTGTGGTGTCTGATAAGCCATTCAGTTTACTATATTGAGCGTTAACTCTCTTAGATATAAGATCAAAATCATCCTCAAACACAGGTGGAGATGGTGTATTACCATGTGAATCGATTGGTGATTTTCTGCCATGGTGATGATGATGCGTGAGAACAATCATCGAAGGTTGTGTGAGCATCTCGCTCACTGTTCTCTTTTTCAAGATCGGCTTTGGTCCCTTCTTAATGGCCTCCTTCTTTTGCTGTTTCTTCTTCTTCTCTCTCTTGATAGCGTTCAGCGTCGAAGATTCGCCATCTGATCCATACTTCTTATCAACATCTTCATTCTGCTCATATTCCTTGTAAATCGGGCCATATAGCCAAGTAACATCCGAGTCTTTCAACCAGTTGACAGACTCAGGACTGACTGTCTTCAAATGGTACTTTGCCTGAGCCCAAGTTCTCCAGGAAGCATTCTCCAACCTAGCAGAGTTAGCGACATCTTTACGTTTGAGCACAATGTATCTCCAGGATTTTGAGATGTCAGACTCCTTCCAGTTATGAGACAAATAGTCAACGTGTCTAGACGGTTCATACACAATGTCATTATCGTCATGAGGTTGATAAGCATCTGGTGAATCTGGCATCGAAGGCGATGTTGGGATGTTCTCGTCTGTATGTGTTACCTGGGCATGAGGGTCGTTATCAAAGTCGTTTTCATCGTTGTCGTAGAATATTATGTTTTTGTTGTTCTTGAGTTTTGTTTGGTTGTCGAGTTTAGGGACATCTTCGATATTCTCAATGAACTGTCGGTCATCGTCATCATTATAAGAATCAAGATTCAGTGCGGTACTCCTACTTTTCTGTATTCTTTCCTGTTCTTCTTCTTGTTCTTTCTGTTCTTCTATGAGCTTTCTCGTTGGCGCCACGAACTCATCGAGGAGACCCACAGACCGTGTCCGCTTCAGTTGAAATGTTGTATTCTCAAAATGATCATCATCAGTAGCATTAACCGCCTTAGAGTGCGAACTAAACCGATGAGATTGTGTCTGAGCACCGCACTGTGCGAACATTTGAGCAAGATTCTTTGATGATGACATGGCGTGCTATACAATGTTCAACAGCGCGCTTAGCCTTTTGCCAATCCAAAAGCTCTTGATATATGCCGACTCCTTCTTTCGAAAGCCTTCGTTTATCCTGTATACCCCTTGATAACTGGATGATGATGGCTTGTTCAGCTCGCCAGTTTATTAAGAACTCAAGAGTGTGGGGGGTCAAGAGCTGAAATGGAAATCCACCAGGTCTGCTAAAGTTTTCAACTGTGCTTGTGTATCAGTACAACTATGGAGGATATGTCCTTCAGAGTAGGGGGGATTTCTAATATCAAGCGGCCCTCTGTCTGTGTGCGGCCTCTTGCTTTGGTGTTGCCTCCCACTATGCCCAACCTTTTTGATTTTGTTGTAAATTTGGATGACTTCGGCCGGCTGGTGTAAGGATGAAAAAAGTGCGGGTCGCCCAGGTTGAACAACGGACCTAAGGTGTCGGATGAGGGTGCTTGCTATTGGTGTGCGATGCTCCTATTGATAATAAAAGTGGTGTACAATGATTACAAAAGTGCAATTTACAGCCTTGTTGTTTGGACTTTTTGATGGAATTCCTAGGGGTCCGACTTGTATGTGTTTTCCTCTTCTTTTGATACCCACCACGTTTCTCTCATTAAAGCCCTCAAAAGAAGCACCGGAACGATGTGACAAGGGTAATTATTCTTTGGGACCGTAATATTATGATCTCATTGTGTTCTACGGACGCAGTTCTTGAGGTTCAATGCACCGATTGTCTCGAAAAAGAGTCTTTTTGATGTTCTCCTCTCACTTGAACAATCCACCAAATGACCTCGTCGTCAGAATCGCTTAGGCCTCTCGGAAAAATAAGGGCACCTATAGCATCTACAGGTGAATTCCGGTTTTCTGGATAAAGAGTACCGAAGATTAATAATGATACATATGATTCGTTTACACGAGCAGAGAGCTTGTGCTTGGTTATCAGTGCGGAGGACCATGAATACCCTCGTTTAGAGCAGCGCTTTAAGCTTTCTACCCCAGGTTTTTCAAAAAAACCTGGGGTAACAGGAAAAGAAGATTCATCTGAAACTTATAACCGTTCCTCAGCTCTCTTTATCGCTATGAGCCTGATAACTATATCTCTGTCTTTTTACTGCATGATTCTATCTCAAGAAACCTACTAATGTTATCTATTGTACAGATATCTACTTATTGCCTTTCAGAACACTATTGTCTTACGTCTCACACCCCCACCCCCGCCAAAAAACGGAAAAACTTTCTGATGCGGTCGAACGCGGGTGCATCTCGGAAAAACTCGCTTTAAAGGATGCCAGAGGGCCGGGCTTCAGCGCCACTTCAAAAGTTTCAAACTGTTTCATTAAAGGGCAATCCGGAATAAAGATGAGCTAAAGGTTTCCTATCACATAAAACAATGTAAACTCCATAATCCTATTTAAATACCAAAAAAATCCCAAAAACCTCTCAATACCATGCTAATTCTTATTACCTTCCCATTCGGCACAACGACCGTACCAAGTCCATTTCTTACAGACTGGTTCCTTCGTTGGTTCAGGACCCAACGTTGATGTAGTCTTTGTTTTCTCAGGTTCTTTGACTGGACTCTCATCAGGAACTTTACCTGGTTTGTTCAGATGCCCATCGACAAAGTTCCAGTTAAAACAGTCACGACAAGGTAATGCTTCAACACAAGGTGCCGTCTCGTTATATGCAGCGATAACGTCATCGATAACAGTGTGGATACGATGGTTCAACATGTTGACATGCCACCCTTTATCTGCAACAACGTCATAAACACACATTTTTCCACTATGACATTGTGTTTCCATTGCATACCCAGCCATAGAACAAGTAGATGATGCTCCGTTACAAACACCCATAAAAATAGGATCTGCAGTATGACCAAAATGCCAAATTCCTTCCATATAACCTGGCAGTCCTGGAGGCATTGGTAAATGGAGTCTCTTAGTAGCCAACAGTTC
Organism: Williopsis mrakii; assembly: GCA_003706445.3. Taxonomy (NCBI): domain Eukaryota; kingdom Fungi; phylum Ascomycota; class Saccharomycetes; order Phaffomycetales; family Wickerhamomycetaceae; genus Williopsis; species Williopsis mrakii. The sequence continues at coordinate 667,194 of PPLH03000002.1, forward strand.
TCCTGGGGATTCAAATGCAACAGCAGGTGCACCAAATGTACGACCAACCAAACTGGCCATAGCACCGCCAAGAGAATGCCCCGTGGTCCAAATGTTGGCATTTGGATACATGTTGGTGACATTTCTGTAGATGTCGAGGGATGCCTGATAGTAACGGTCTTTACGATAGAGCTCTTTAACCAAACAACGTTGATCACACGTATATGAGCTCTGGTAGCAATCACACACCGTAGTCCACATATAACTCACCCGGGCACAACAGCAGGAAAACAACAAGTTATCATTATCACGGTCACTGGCAACTGTATCATCTGAGCCTGATCCTGAGAGATAAGCTGCGCTTGTACCTTTATAGGCAATAACTACCGTGGAATTATCATCTGAAACAAAGATATGACCTCTGACACCAGTACCATTCCACCCATGCCCAAGTGTGTGGTTCCACCCCACATCTCTCCAATCACCTGTATCTGGCACATCGACATAAGCATTGGATGACATCAGTGCTAGTGTTATCACGGTGTCCTTATCAGTGACGTTTGGAGCTTGCACGAGATCATCGCTCCATTCCAGTTCGATCTTGTCAGCAGCTTCAAATCCGGACGTTCTGGCATACTCCAAATAAGATTCGACAAAGTCAGGGTGGCGATCCACAAGTCTCTTTAGTTCAATCGGATTAGAGGTGTACGGCAACTTCACAGTCCAGGGTGATTCCGACCCATACCGACTAGTCCAATCGTCCTTATCTGTGGCCGTCACTGTATTCAAAGCGTTCTTCTTTATGAGATCGGGCGTCACGTCGAGTCTCATGTGCGTCATATAATCTTCACCCGCGCTGTGATGATAGATATGTTGAAGCCTGAATGAGCGTGACTCCTTGGTGGCGCAGCCAGGTACATTGAATCCTGGGAACAACGGGAGCGGTTCAAACAGGGAAGATGATCTAACACCATCTCTAGTGGATAGATAGTACACCACCACCGATGATACCGCAAATAACGATATCCAGAGCGTTGCTCTTATCTGTGTCTTTCCTCTCTCAGGGCGGTTACCCATTTGTATTGTATGTCTGAGATTTCTAATACAACGAAAGCTCCCGTTCAAAAAAATGTCTCGTTTGCCAAGTAAATAGATTTCGATAGATTAAGGATCAAGATGCCTCAGATGCCTTAAACAGCAAGTTTCTGGAAAGTGTTAAGTTATGTGTAGGTTAATGGTGGCAATTTGGGGCATTTTTGGCGGTTTTGGCACTAATTCTGTGTGCGCGGGCCGTTACGAGCACTGGGGCCGGGGCCTGACGCGATAAACAAGACAAACACATAGACACACAAAGGAGCCCGTTAAAAGAACTACGGACTAACCACAAGGCTGAACAGTTCCAATGCCTCGAGGAAGACCTAGGAGAGCCACAAAGAAGGTAGACTATTCTCACTTCGGCGGAGGTGAAGGGGACAGCGAGAAAGACGCCGATGTTGTGATGGACGGAGCCAATGAAATTGAGCATGACGATGAGCCTTTGGCAGACATAGGTGACGATGAGGGTGACGAGATGATTGAAGAGAAGTCTTTCAAAGATTCGAAGAAAACGAGGAAACCGAAAAAAGCAACCCCTGAAAAGAGTGCAATTAAGAAGCGTGGATCGGTAAAGGTTCCCCTGAAGCATGACTCCAGAGCACTAAAAGATTTTACATCTGTGAAGGATAAACTTCAGAGACTCTTTGGACACAACAATGAGAAGCTGTCTGATATTATCAATATTAGATTAAGGTGGGGTGCTGCTATGTTTGATTTTGACACAAATATGTTGAGTGAGCCTGGTGAAACCCGTGTGTTTGACGTCCCGTTGATGAAAGCCAATCTTTTGACACAAGATGAATTGCACTTCAAATTTCCACTCAGACCTTGCTCTGTGAACTTTCAGATTGATGAGCAAGAGATAAATGAACTGCACTTAGGCGGAACCCGTTATTCTGAGAGCTTAAGTGTGACCAATACAGGGACCCTTATCACTGATATGGCTTGGTGCCCAAAAAGATCTGGTACTCAGTTAATTGCTCTTTCGGTGTCAAACATAACAAATACATCTTACAACGCAAAGTTCTCACTGTTGGCCAGGAACGAGTATATTTCCGGCTTCTACATCTATGAGCTTGACCCAGAATCTAATGAAATTAAGCTGCGCAACATCCTGATCCATAACTGGGGTAACTCTTGGGACTTGAAGTGGGTCAACGTCAGATCTGGACTAGGCGCTCTCTGTGCTGTGTTCAATGATGGGAGTTTTAGAATGATTAGCTTAGGTGATCTGAAGAATCCCTACTTAGAGATCACAGAGGCCTCGATGGTTTGTCAAATTGAAGGACACTTGATATCAACCTTTGATGTCGTTGAAGATCGCATTGTTTGCGGTACAAGCACAGGCCATATAGCAGAATATGTCGCTGGTGATGCATCACCCTCTTATCTCTTCCGTCTTCATACTGATTACATCTTTTCTCTTCGAATTGGTGCCTCCAAATATGACGAAACACAGATATACACGACGAGCGGTGACTGCACCAGCATGCTCAGTTCGCTGACTGATCTGAGAACATCTATGGCAAAGTCATCTAAGACCAAAACGATGTCATCAAGAGCTGTCTACTCTCCCCAGCTATACACTTTTGTTCAAACAGAGAACCCAAATCCAGTTAAAGCAGTTGTATCGAGGGCATTCTTCGCGAACTATCCACTATTAAAGAATGACGGCTCTACAGAATGCATATCATGTTCAGATATGCACCCAATGCTTCTGGCTGGTGGTGCTGATGGCAAAGTCAAGATCACAAATATTGCAAGAAGGGTCTTGAATGGGTTCAAAGCTGCACCTGGCTCACATCGTGTATTGACTCTCTTCCAGCTTCAATATGGTGCAAACGAAGAAACCTATAGATTGGCACGAACACTGGAAGTTGAGAATATTAGTAGCAACGAATTTTCAACTGTGGAGAACGTCTATCCTTCAAATGTTAACTTCACTACTTGTGAATGGAATGTTAACAAGGATACAGGAAAATGGTTCGCTGCTGGTACTTCATCTGGATTGTTGATTCTTTGCAAACTATAGCAGGGGCTTATATTTGAGGACTCACGAGGAATTTTATGACTGTACTATATGCTTTCAATATGTTGGTAGCTTGGGATCCACCTTTTTAGACCATTGATGAAGACCACCTGTAATATCCTTCGTGTTGAGTCCGAACTTGTCATTCAAAAGTCTCGAAGCGTATTGGGAATCATTACCATAACGACATATGGTGTATACTGGCTTGGACGTGTCGAATGAAAGTTCTTCTTTAGTCTTGACTCTCTGCAGTTTATCCAGTGGAATGCTGATAGAGTGTGGTAGATGAACCACACCAAAATGCTCAGATGGTCTGACATCGATCAAGACGTGATCGGTATCAACGAGTTTCTGGTAGTCTTCAACGGAAATTCTCTCTTCCGAAGTTAGAACATTGTAGTTCACAACACCACAGAACTCGGCATAGTCTATTTGACCTTCAAAAATCATTTCCTTGGAGATTGCACCACTACAAGACAAGCATTGTGGTTTTCTTCCTCTCATTTTGAAAGTCTTAATACTCTGCTGATTGTACCCAGAGTATATCGACAAGAATGGCTTGAAATTGTCCTTATTCCAGAACCCCGTGATTAATTTAATAGCCTCTAATGCCATCATGGTACCCATAAGCCCAATCACAGGACCAATCACGCCTCCATCTTTACAACTTGTGACACTGTTTGGTGGCGGAGGATTAGGATAGAAACATCTGTAACAAGGGCCTATGTTCTCAAAGTTCAATATTGAAAGTTGTCCTTCTGTCTTGAGACCAGATCCTGATACCAAAGTGAGTCCTGAGAGAACAGCGACGTCTGAGATCAAATATCTAGAGGATGGAGAATCTGTACAATCAAGTACCAGATCATAATCCGTGAAAATCTCGAATGCATTGACAGAGGAAAGTCTAGTTGGATATGTCCTTACATTAACATTGGGGTTCAATCTGTTGATGAACTTTTTAGCACTGTCCACTTTCAACTCCCCAATCATATCTGTCGTGTGCATCACTTGTCTATGTAGATTAGACTCATCAACGGTATCTCCATCAACGATTCCAATCAGGCCGATTCCAGAGCCAGCAAGGTACATCAAGGCAGGACATCCTAAGCCACCAGCGCCAATCACCAAGACCTTTGCCTTTTTAAGACGTAGCTGGCCTTCAAAAGTGATCTGCGGGACAATCATCTGACGTCCATAACGATGGTATTCATCATGGCTTAGGCCGTTCACTTCCTGCTTCTGCAAATTTTGTTTCAGCTTACAATTCTCTTCTTTGAGACGCTCTATCTCCCTCTTCAGATCTTCCTCGTTCATCTTACTTTTCTTCTTTTCCCAAGCTATCTTTCTTTCGCAAGATGAAGTCGAAACTGTGTTCTACAAAAAATGAGCGAAAAGTCAGCTTTGGAACGTCCGAAACACCGAGTGGTTAGAGCAACATACTGGTCTCGGTGACTAAGGTGAACATCTGTGATAAATAATGGAGGTGTAGACATTCAGATGATATTTCACTCTTCTCCATCCTCAGACCTAATAGGCAATGGTGGTCACGAAAGAGTTTCGCCTACAGTTCTTGGAGTGGGCCCTTGCACAGGGATGTTCTCTTTCCAATTATATCTCTGTTGGTGATTCTACACTGGGTGGAACCGGAGTCTTCTTTGCTCTCAAGAAATTTGTTGCTGATAAAGGACCGATTCAAATTGATGATCATATGGAAGTAATAAGAGTACCAAAGCATTTGAGCTACTCCTTAGACTCTTTCAAAGATGACTTGCTTCCAAGACAAAGAGAGTTCGATCGGTCGCTGCCCGAAGGATTATTGAAGCAATCTGATGTGGTTGTGAAGTTTCTTGAGCTATTCTACCAGGGCTTCGACTCTGTTCTAGACCCATTCGTCAAAGGCGGTATCAATGAGACGAATATTCTCGTGGGTCAAGTACAGGTATTGACATCCTTGAAGGAGCTTCGTGAGAGACTGATCTTAAAGGATCAGAGGTATGGAGAGCTCGAAAAGGCTCCATTTGCAGCTTTCGACAAGTATCTGGAACTGCTCAAGAAAACTGATGTGTCTTCCGTCAGGGTTGATCAATACTATGAGCAGTATCTTCAACTGTTTAAGTATAACGAACGAGAGTACAGACACAGAATCGAACGAATCAAGTACGATGCAGTTTACAACGCCCTGGATGCCTTTGAAGTCGAATATGCTGGCTTCGTTGACGATGATTTTCTCAAGAGAATTGAACTCTCGGTAATCTCCCGACTGTTGGAGATACCCGAAGCATTAGCAGAAGCTGAGGAAAAGACAAGAGACGATCAATTGAACAGCCGTGAAGTTACTCACCCAATAACGGGATGTACGGAGTCTGAAACTGCAGATGAAAAGAGGGAATATGGGTTTGCAGTGTCATCGACGTTAGTGCCGATAATTGACTTTGTGAATCATTCGAATGATCGCCTTAACGCCTTCTTTGATGTTGACCCCCACAGCAATGACATCCTATTGAGGCTATACAATGAGAAATTGGCCAATGAAGATGATATTCCTGAGCAAATTGAACTGTTCATTAGGTATTCTGATTATGAAGATGTGCTGAAGTTCGTTCACGCCTATGGTTTTATCCCAGCAAGTCATACAGGAGCTCGCCCAATTTATGAACATCCAATCGATAGATCCTACTTATCCAACTCCAAATTGGAATATGAGGCCGATGGTGATAGATATGATCATAATTTGGGCCTCTTGTTGAAATGGCTACGCGTGCAGCCGAACGTTCAGTTCGTTATACAGTACGATTCACATGGAAAGTTGGAAAGTGTAAAGATGAACCTGGATGAAAATTTTATTGTATTTGGCTTTCTGAAAGGGATGAAATACTCCAGGGATGCAGCATTAGCAATCGTGAAGCAGTATAGTGACTACCAAAACGATGACTATATCTCAGAATTACTGGCACTGGAAGAAAGTGAGGATAATGATATTATTGGTGGATATGATGTCATCCCATATTCATCGACATATGTGAATGGCCAATTAAATTTGGAGACCCTTCTAGAGAATGTCGCTGATGAGGAGATCAATGATCTCATGATCTCATTTATCGACTGGTTTGCCGAGTACTCGAAATCCAGAATCCAAATTCTGGAGACTAAATTATCTGAAATGACGGGCTGTGACTCTATTGTTTATCAATTTGCGCAGTTCGAGAAGAATCTGTTAGATAAGTTTTATGAGCAAGCTGTCAATTCTAGTGACTATGAGAAACTAGATTTAGTTATCGGTGCTGAGGATGTGGACGAGGAATGGCTGAGGAACAGATTGGCCCCAAGATTGGTGAAGGCAGAAGATAGAATGAACCTATACATGAAGTATACAAGAGAGAATATCGGTGCTTTGGAAGTGGATGATTAAGAAGAGTGAAGTTTCTCATATTCTTTATAATGTCCAGTCAGCTCATATTTCAGGTGCTGATGTCGCCTTGTAGTTCTTATTCACAACAATAGAAGTCAGAAGTTCAAGACTCTTATAACCAAAGAAGCAACACCAGCTATAGCTCTCCATAGAGAGGACGCTAATCAGAGAGATCTGTCTTATTTGATTGACAAGAGTTCTCCAAAAGGATCTCTCTTTTTCTTAGGTCTGTTAGAACCGAGATAGAGGGAGAAATACTTGGAGATGCATACATAATAGTGCTGATTTCGATAACTATACTCATCATAACGTAAGAAGACAAAGTCTTCATCTATCAGCGCCTTAGTTCCATTTGCATGATTAAAAGAGGAAAAATTAAAAGAACTCAACAAGTTGGCAAGCCGCTCATTGAAAAGAGCAAGAAATACAATATCATACTATATTAGCGCTGTTCTGGCTGCAACATAAAGACTAACACCCATAACTCCAGAAGTCAATTGTTCTGTCATGAACATCTTTCTAAGTGCCTTTTGTTCTTTTCCCCAGCGTTGGCAGCAGAAGTATCACTCGTAGACAGAAGCATTTTTTTGCGTCAAATTTCCGACTTGTCGTAAGCATTCTCTTACCCGGTTGCCGCGATGATGGTAAGTTGTGCTTTCTTCAAACAAGAAATGGAGCGTGAGCAGTGAAGAGCGAAGCGGACTTTGCGGTTTCTTTTTCGCCACGCTTATGTCCGCTCCAGCCATACGAACATCCTTGCACCTCTGCCCGACATCAAGTTGCATAAATGTTGGTGAACTTGAAGCATTAATAACGAATCAGATATATAACTTATGAGACTCATAGCTTACATCAGTGCCTACCTATCGGCACTGATAATTCTATGACCTGTCATTTTAAAAATTTTGGAATCATTCTTCTATGTCCTTAAATGGGGTCAACGCAGAAGGAGTCGACATGGCTATTTTCAACAAAGCAAAGTAAATTTAGGTATTTTTAAGAAAAGCATTCATAAATGCGCAATGTAAAGTATGTCTTACCAATTTTCCAGTATATCTGTGTTGCTCATATTTGCTGAAATCATACAATGAGGTCCTCATAAAGTACAACGTGATTTGACAAATCTAAGTTGCAGTTCTTCTCATCACCTTAAGCTTAACAACGATCCCGTCATAACAACAGATCTCAAATACTACAATCTGAGATTCATAACATCATTGCATGCATTAAGATATTAGCTTCGGGAAAGGCGTATGCAGTCTACTTTATATGAAGAAGCTCTATTTGACAAGTGTGAAAGAGCGCTTATAGGCATCCCAAGGCTTCCACTTTTCTGTGCCCCAAGGGGAGGACAGGAGTGCAGGATAACAAGACAGCAAAAGAAAACCAATAGCACAGCTTGACATATGTAAGCGATGTTTCATAACATCACCCCTCTTTGTCTCATCTCAATGGGAGATTCATCGACGATCCAGTTTCGCTTTCTCTTGGTACTCTCAGACCTATCCACAGGTGAAGTCAACGGCGTATCATTTGCCACAGTATATTCCCTTTCAGAAAACACAGACATGGAGCTAGCACTTGGTGGGGTAGTCAGTGGTGATGATTGCGGGAATTGTGGTTGGGAAAGGTGATTATGCAGTATTTGCTGTTCTCTCTGCGGTGAATTAAGTTGAAGAATTGTAAGTATATCGAGCAGCGTGTGTTCTGAGATTTCACTATCGATGTGTGAAAGGTGGTCCAGAGATGATATTTCCTTCATGAGGTATTTATGCTGAAGCATGAAGTTCGAGACTAGAGATATCAAATCTATGTGCTTATTCTTAATTGCCTCAGAGCATTCTTTAAAAGACTGAAGCAGCAGTATCGTGATCTTGGAAATAGTATTGAGCGTTATGTCTGAGTATCCTGAAAGGAAAGGTGCAACAACCTCAGGCATTTGGTTCTCCAAATCTTCATCAAAAGTGGCATCATCGTCAATTGCCATGTTATGCTTCTGGGCAGCACAGTGAAATGCAATAACGGCAGAGTAGGAGCCAAGGACAGAGGATGCCAGGAGATGAGAAGAAACTGCGATCAGTGATGGTGGTATTTGCAATAGAATTCGGTTGTATAGTGATATTTCGCAAAAGAATCTGGCCATGTGTTCGATCTTTGATGAGAGAGGGGAGTCGACGGAATTTCGCAGTGAAAGTTGCAAGCAATCTTCCAATGAAGCATGTGATATGTTCCATTCAAGTGTAGTGAGTATATGACGTTCCATTTGCACAAAAGTTTCTGCGTCGTAGGCGTTACGACACATGATGACCATTTCTTTCAATGTTGGGACCCTTGACTTCTTATCTTCATACTTGGCAGCTAGCCATAGCGCGGTACATCCCACCAGTTGATAATGTCTCTTGAACACAACTCTCTTCGAGCAGTACTTATCCACAATGTTCACAGCAAGAAACAGAGTCTGTGGTTCCAGCCTGAAAGTTTGGTGAATCTCTAAGAGGAAGTCCAAAAGATATGGGCGCATGTACCACTTAACCTCAGGTTGCAGGTCAATCATTTCCACCGATACAATAGACGAGCGTTCCACTTCACTGAGATAGCGACTAATGTCGTCACAGTAGTCAACGATGTTCTTTTCATGATGGCTTCGCTCCAGCAATGTGAGTTGCGGGTGTGGTTGGCAACGCTTAGTGTGTTTTGGAGGACCCATCTTTCTGCATTGCGGTGACCACATCATATCAATTTTGAGCTCCACTCTGTCTCTCCCAAGCCTTGGTACTCTCTCAATTGGTGGAACTGTGGACGGCCTGCCTTCCCTTTTTATAAATCTCAACTGGGCGCCATCATTTTTTCCTTTAGCGGTTTTACGCGGTGATTCGAAAAGGCGCGTCAGCGCGTCGAGCGCGTTCTGGTTATTTTTTTTGAGTGAGATTTTCCATCTGCCTGGGCTGGGCGAAACCTTGAGGTCTCTGCCTAGAGCTGGGTTCGCGCTCTGCCGCGGTTCGAATCATCTGCCTAAACCTTAGCTCAGGCAAACGGCGATCGGAGGGGTCCTCCCCCTTCGCTGCACTTACAGCGCGTGTCTTCTCTCTGCAACAGTACGCGATGGGGACACGAGGACAGGAGGACTTCCCAAACTGGGCATCGATTGATAGGATGCTCTCCCTTGCCAGGAATTGGCGTCTGAGCTGACAGCTGATTCGGGGCTTGTTTACCTCTAATCTCAGACGGCGTCTTGGTAAATGGTATATCCATGAGTTTTGAGGCTCTGCGCGATATTGCAAACAGCACAGAGTACTTTCAACCTTCAGCCCTTTCATCGGATGAATAAGTTTCTATGCTGCACTTTATTGGTGATATCAAGAATAGAGAGAGGGAGGCTGTAACTACACTATTTCAAGTGCGTGGATTTGGTTATGTATTCCTATCAATGTACGCTCACACAGTCGCATGGAGTGCAGTGTGGTACCTGTTGATACAGTAATACAAGGAATGCTGAGACCCTTTTTCTCAAATTGACCAGCGTCACCCCCCTATATAACACACATCAGTTTTCAAGTAACAACTCATTTGCTCTGATTTAATCCTCGGAGTTATTCTATATCTAACGGACTTGCATCTGACATACCTAACTGAGCCATGAATATATGTTGAATAATTCAGCAAGACCCTCACAAATTGTCTACTGCGCTGTAAATTAGTGCCTCACTATCTGCCTAGTGTTTTCTATATATGTTCTAGACACCGACTTGATAGCGAAACAAACCATTGAAACTGTTTGACTTTTTCCCATCATGGCGAGATTTCGAGCTCCAGGATCACGTATTAAAAACCCAAGCTGGCCTGTTAGGTAGTTATATCTATAATTTATTACACCTAAATTTCAAATTGAGTACCGCCAGTCCATAGAGCTCAGAAGAATGCAGCCCGCCAGTTTCCACCCGAAAGCGGGTGTTTTTAGTTTAGCCGTTCAAAGTTATCTGATCGATCAGTGAATGCACTTGTCAAAGAAAAGCCACCGATCATACATAAGGAAAAAGATTCTCAAGTGCGGATAAAGAAAAAGACAAAAGACTTGAAACTTTTAACTTCTTATCTGTTTACGGTTTAGTCAAAGTAAGGGTAATCAAATACTACAAAAGATGGATAAGCCAATCAGGCCCAAAGAGGGGGGATTTCTCTTCGCAACATTTCCTCTGCCAGCAACAGCTCACTCATACAGTCCAGAAGAGAAAGATGACGACCCTGAACATGAATATGAGATTAAAGAGCAAGATAGATGGTTACCACTTGCGAATGGTAAGTACAGGTCTTCAGAAAGAAGCAGTAGATTCATAAGATATGTACTAATAAAACTCCTTCATAGTGGGTAGAGTGATGAGAAGGGCACTACCAGCACAAGGAAAGCTTTCAAAAGGAGCCACGATGTGCATGCAAGAATGTGTTTCTGAGTTCATATCCTTCCTTACTTCTGGGGCTGTGGATAAATGTCAGGCAGAGAAGCGAAAGACATTAAACGGAGAGGACGTCCTTTATGCCATGTACACATTGGGATTTGAGAACTATGCTGAGACACTCAAGATCTATTTAGCGAAGTACAGAGAGAGTGAGAGCCTGGATGCTGAAGCTAGAAGAGAAAAAGATAAACGGAAAAGGCAAAAGCGAAAGGAAAAGAAAGAACTTGAGAAATTCCAACAGGAAGCGGCACAGGAGGCGGCACAGGAATATCAACGCATCGAATCTACAGAAGGCAATGAAGGGTTAAGTACTGATGGCATAGAAAATCAACTGATAATTCCTGAGCCAAGATTATCGGACTTTGGACTAGAGTCTCAAGATATAGTAAAGTTTGTTATGGAGCCTGCACAGTCGGATTATGAAGACAATCTTTCCTTCTGAATTTCACAAAGATCAGGACACTGATCCATTTCATCTCAAACGGTCTTTACACAAAGAGAAAAGAGATCTATTTTATTGGATGTAAAGCAAGATTTTCTGTCAAATCTGGGGAAAGTGACACAAAGGCGGCGAGCTATCTACACGTCGAAAAAAAATTCCTCATAAGAATCTGGCAGTATCCCACTTCCAACAACAGAAGTAGCATCTTTGGAATTCACCTTCTGCAATGAAGATTTTTATAACCTTCTTGATTGCTTCTTACCTTACAACCGTTTACGCTCTGAAGTTTGTTGTACAGTTTAACAAGAACTTCAACCTCGATTCCTTTGTGTCCGAGTTTTATCCCAAAGCATACAAGGCTTCTCAATCTTTGGATCAGATGGGTATTACATCCTTTGAGATTGGCAATTTCAAGGGAATTATTGGTGACTTTACCCTTGGGATGATCTCTCACTTGCACGATGACCTGGCCGTCGAAGCCATTTCCATTGATCGTGAGCTTGTGTTGTCCGAGGTACAGGAAAACGCACCAGAGCATTTGACTAGGTTGTCACAATTCCAAAAGTTGAAAAAAGGCCAGAGAATGGATTATGTTTATGATCCAAGCGGAGGGATTGGTGTTGATGTTTATGTTTTAGACTCTGGAATTCAGAACCACCATGATTTCACGAAGCGCGTGCACAAGATCGCAGACTTTACTGGTCAAGGCGCAGACTATCAGACAGATCCGGTGGGTCATGGAACATATGTTGCCGGTGTTATTGGAAGTGAAACCAACGGTGTGGCCAAGAAGGCAAACTTGTATGACATAAGGGTCACCAATACGAGAGGTCGTACTAGATTGGCTTCAGTGGTTAAAGCTTTGAACTTGATCGTTAAGAATTCTAGAGTCACCCAGAGACCAACAGTTGTTGTAATTCCATTGGTTATGAGAAAGAACGTTATCTTGAATGCTGCTGTTGAGGCCGTTGTCAATGAAGGAATCCCAGTTATTGTCTCAGCAGGCAATGACGGTCAAACAGCGTGTGACTATTCTCCCGCAAGTGCGAAGGGTTCATTGACGGTCGGTTCTTTGGATTCCGAAGACAATATTGCCTCCTTCTCAAACTGGGGTCCTTGTGTCGATGTCTTTGCTCCAGGTGTGAAGGTCCAAACTACAAGTGTCATGGGTAACGAGACAACGACGAAGTCAGGAACATCTTTATCTGCTGGTATTGCAGCTGGAATGGTTGCATATTACATGGGTATGGGAGACTCTGGTACGCAGGCTGTCGAGAGAGTTGTCAAGTACGCTTTAACTGGTGCCATTTCGGCTGAAAGCTTGGAGAAACGTCCAGCTACGGCCAACAGAATCTTATTTAATGGTGAGGATGATTCAAGCTGGGGCCCAGGAAAAATGATCTCTTTATAATATTGTGGAAGATTCTAAAACTATATTCATCAATTTCTCGTTATAAAGGTTGCTCTTGAGGTTCATCATCACTTGAATAGACACCTTTAGATCTGCACAAAGGACAGTTATTCTTCCCCTTGAGTAACCAGGTGTCAATGCAGTCTTTGTGGTACAGATGGTTACAGTTCGACAATTTCCGGACCACTTCATTTGTTTGATATTCAGTGAGGCATATTTGGCAACGACCGTCCAGGGTATTCACTTGTTTGTAGTCAGTAACTGCGCCCGACCCATAAGGGACAAGTTCAAATAATTGGTGATCATGCTTATCCAATTCCTGCTGTGTCGTGACCTGTGGTTTGACTTGCCCAATCAACTCCTGTAGGATTAACAAGTCATCGTAGGTCGGGCTCTCTGACATCAATGAAGGTGCAGAAAGTAATGGATGGTTCCACGCAAAGGAGTTACCCATCACAAAGATGACCCACGATGTTTGTTGATGACGATGCTGCGATTGCTGCGGTTCTTCTTGTGTTGTATTTGACTGTGAGGCAGCCTGCTGGGTGGTTTCACCCTGTGAGCTATTGGCACGCTGTTGCTCAGATACAGTGGATTCTTGATGTGCGGCACGATCACTGCCACGCATAAACCAGTCAACATCTTCTATTGGACCGTCACGAGGTTGCTGTACGGATCTCAGGCCAATGATCATCACCGGCACAACAGGAAAGTCCGCATTTCCATTCTCCGGTTCTGCAGTTGGAGACGTTGAATTTGACGCAACAGTTTCAGCGCGCGATGAAGAAGGGAAAGAGCGTACTGAGTTCAATGGCTGAGCCGTTCGTTCACTGTCAAATCTGAAAGCTCTGAAGAATGACATGTTTTCATTACCAACGTTTCTGGAGAGCTCATCATTAAGAAGACCATTGTGTAGCTGTGTAACAAACTCCTGGAATGTGGAATCCTGCGACCCGCCTTCCTGACCCGCCCTGGAAGTGTTATCAAAACGGCGGCCATTAACCACCGAAGAGCCCATAAGCGTTCTCACAGTAGAATTAGCAGCCAGCTCAATCAAGCGCGAAAGCATTTCGATCTGGTTGTCATATGAGACTGAACTTGTAGAGTCCTCCTGTGCCATATTAGAGGCAGAACGCTGTGATGAGGGACTAGCGGCCGAACGATCTCCCTCACGGAACACTCCTCTAGAGTTTGCCACAGCGCTGCTCAAACTAGAGGCAATGTCATCCAGTTGTTCGATGAACCGGCCTCTTTCCTCGCTCATGGTGGCCTCAGTATCGGTCCCTGTGCCCACTCCTGTACCCACGCCTGCGCCTGTATCAATATCAATGTCCATTGAAGCAGACGTTTCATCTGTTTCTAACCCAATGGCGCCAGTATCCTCTCGTTGCCAAAACCGCAGCGCTTCAGGCAACCGCGGCAGTCTACGTCTTGTGGAAGGTGGCAACTGACTCTGTGTGGAAGAGCGCCTTCTCCTTCTTCTCAAAGATGGAAGCCTTGTTGGTGATGTGGTGGTGCTGCTTTCTTCATAACTGGTGCCATCTCGTGCGCCAATACTTCTTTGATCCGATGATTGATCGGGCTCGTGTCCCGTATAGTCTGTCATTCTTGATGAGTTATTGCCCATGGTTATGTCCTATCACCTGCTGCTGTATTTTAGGCCGTCTTCTGGAAATTTTGATTACTAGGCAGTGTGTCTCTCTATATGCTTTTGTTTTATCGCCTCCCCCCCCCTCCCCCTATCAGTCGCCGATCAGGAGAAGGGACCAGAGCACCCTCGGCAAACCAAGAGCATAGCAAATTACGTGGGTAAACCGGGCTCCTGTCCAATGACATCCGTACACCAATGACATCACGTGGGCTTCGCGAAAGCCGTACCGGGGCCGCATAACCAGTCAGGTATGTTGGTTAGAAGCCTTGACAAATTCCCGTTGACTCCCTCCATTTGCTCCCGCTCATCCGACTGGGGGATCTCAGAACTGGCACCGCTTCGGCTTGTAAGCTTACCCCGGATTCTGGATGGGCGCTTGAACGGGACTTTGGAGAGTTGGATGATTGCCATTGATCCTTTTATGCTCCTTGGGGATGGGACGGTATAAAAAGGACTGATTCCGCACACCCCCTCTCTCTCCACTAGGCTTTGTCTATTGTTCCAGTCCATTGACACACAAACAAAACAACATGACCGTTGCTGATAATCCATTCCCAGAGACCCAGGACATCCTCCAAGGTGTCCAAGTGCGCGCCCGTGTCCCAGCTAATGCTCAGCATATCATTACGGCCGATGCCCTTGCCTTTATCGCCGTGTTGCATCGTACTTTCAACAACACCCGTAAGAGATTGCTACACAATCGTCAGGTTGAACAGGCCAAGCGTGATGCCGGTCTCCTTCCAAACTTTCTCGAGGAGACAAAGTATATCAGAGAGGACCCAACTTGGAAGGGTCCCCCATTGGGTCCTAAACTTCAGGATAGAAGAACTGAGATCACTGGTCCAAGTTCTAGATCAATGCTTGTTAATGCGTTGAACGCCCACGTTGCCACATATATGTGTGATATGGAAGATTCTTCCACGCCAACCTGGCTCAATATGGTGGATGGTCAGGTGAACTTGTACGATGCCGTTAGAAGACAGATCGACTTTAAGAAGGGTAACAAGGAGTACAAATTGAACACCAACAAACATATCCCAACCTTGATCGTTCGTCCAAGAGGTTGGCACTTGGAGGAGAAGCATGTCCTTGTTGATGGTGAGCCAGTCTCCGGTTCAATCTTTGACTTTGCCTTGTACTTCTACCACAACGCTAAGGAGGCCATTGCTCAAGGCTTTGGTCCTTACTTCTACTTGCCAAAGATGGAGCACCACTTGGAGGCAAAGCTTTGGAATGACATCTTCAACGTTGCACAAGATTACATCAACATCCCAAGAGGTACCATCCGTGCCACCGTCTTGATTGAGACTTTACCAGGTGCCTTCCAGATGGATGAGATTATCTATCAATTGCGTGAGCACTCTGCGGGTTTGAACTGTGGTCGTTGGGATTACATCTTCTCCTACATCAAATGTCTGAGAAGCCACCCTGAGTTTATCCTTCCAGATCGTGCTCAGGTCAACATGTCTGTTGGCTTCATGGCATCATATGTTAAACTGTTGATCTACACCTGTCACCGCCGTGGTGTCCACGCTATGGGTGGTATGGCTGCCCAGATTCCAATTAAAGATGACCCAAAGCGTAACGCTATCGCCATGGAGAATGTCAAGAAGGACAAGCTCAGAGAGTTCAATGCTGGTCATGATGGTACTTGGATCGCTCATCCAGCCTTGGCCCCAATTGCTAATGAGATCTTCAAGAAGATGCTCACACCAAACCAAATTAATTCTGGTAAGGGTGTCGATGGTTATGTTCCAATCACTCAACGCGATTTACTTTCACCATATGTCGAAGGTGGTGCCATCACTGAGGCTGGTATTAGAGCTAACTTGGAGATTGGATTGTCTTACATCGAAGCTTGGTTGCGTGGTGTTGGTTGTGTCCCAATCAACTACTTGATGGAAGATGCTGCCACTGCTGAAGTTTCCAGATCTCAATTGTACCAATGGGTTAAGCACGGTGCCAAGACCAAAGAGGGTAAGGTTGTCACTCCAGAGTACACATCTAAGTTGCTGGGTGAAGTTGTCGAGCAATTGTCCTCCAGAGCTAAGAGCGGTCACAAGTTCTATGAGGCTGCCAACTATTTCAAGGATGATGTTACTGGTAAGAAATACCATGACTTCTTGACAACGTTGATCTACGATGATGTCACAACTTTGGAGAGATCTACCCCTGCTACAAAGTTGTGAAATGGCTTACTACATCCTTTCTATGAATTTAAACGTATCTGTCCTTTATCAAAAAAAATCCTGCTGTAGATATTAGAACAAGTTCAATTCAAAGTCCTGTTCTGGGAGATATGAAATCAGTACAGTTCTCTCTTGATATTTTCTTCCATTAAGATCCAATGCCGCTTTCTTCGCCGTCTCCACGGAATCGAACTTGATAAAGATCTTACCAACAGAAGTGTGAAGGTTCTTCAAGTTTCTTTTATAGTGAGCATCAGGCTTCGGTATTTTGAGTGATATAACTTGACCGAATTTAGAGCATTCTGAAGCCATATCACGCTGAACTTGATCGTAAATGATATCCTTCTTCAAATCCTCGGGTTGGATGGCATTCAGAATGACAATCACGTTGGATTCATTTATGGTATTCGACTGCGAAATTTTAGCGATGGATCTGAATGTAACTCTCTGATCTTGTTCCAAACCAGCACAAGCAGGGATGGCGTGCAGCGTGGCTTCTCTGATTTCAATGTGTTCAATCTTTTCAATGGCATCTGAAGAAGCGATGTTCGTCACAGTGACGAATACCACGCCAGTTGATTGTCCATCTTGCGTCTTTACCGTCTCAAAAAAACAGCCTGGTGATATTTTGTCCAAGTGTTCTTTGAGCTGAACTTCAGAGACGTCGTCAGGCACATTGACAATGGCGATCTTATTAGCACTGTCAGCGCCTTGTTCTGAATCTTGGTCCACTGTTGGTGTTATATATGATCTTGGTCGCTCAATCTTGATACCCAGCTTGAGTTCCTTCTGCAAGTTGTACTGAGACGCCAGAATAACAGTGGCCAGGCTGTTTGTTGAGAGATGAAGGATGAGGTATTTGTTCAATAGAAGTTCATATCTGACAATAAGAGCACCGTCAATGGCCAGTGATGATATGTACGTCTTGAAGTTCTCGACAAGGCGATCCACTGGATACAGTGTAAATTCAACACCGGTCACTATGAGTTGCTTTGAAGAACGGGAAGAAGAAGGGTCAATGTTGATCTCATCAAAGAGAATAGAAGTATGACTGTTCAAGTCCCCACTACTTACTAGTCCCTCCACTTTAGAAATATCGACACGTCTGGCTTCACCAGGTAATGGGAAAAGACCAGAGATCTTTGCTCTTTCGGAGCTCACTTTCTCGAAACCCTTGGGTTTGATATCCCACAGAGACTTTCTCTCGAGTTTATCGATTGGAACAGCAGCTGTAATCTCTTCTGGTCTGAAGTGCAACTGTATCTCCTCTCTTCCATAATCTCTGTCTCTATCTCTATAATCTCTGTGATCTCTTCTGAACTCTCTTCTGTTGCTATAGTCCCTTCTGTTATTGTAGTCTCTTCTATCACTTCTTCTGTCGTCTCTTCTGTCGTCTCTTCTGTAAGCTCTGTCATCTCTGTATCTTCTATCATCTCTTCTTTCGTAGCTTCGATCACCTCCTCTGTCTCTGTCATGACTGCGGTCATATCCGCGATGGTCCCTATTATAATCTCTTACACCTCTTGCATCCCTTGCATCCCTTGCATCTCTCTCTCTTCCGTGATCATCCCTAGTCTCTCTCTCTCTGTACTGAAGAACACCAGTTGAACGAGGTTGTGGTTCTGGTCCTCTCTGTCTTTCTGTCCCTCTGTCCTGATCCCTCCCGCTCTCTCTCGAGTCTCTGTTACGATAACTGAACGCCTGTCCTTGTTCTTGGAGTACTGTATCATCGTTAGTTTTCTAGTTCACTTAGATCATCAACAGCATGCCTACGCTTCTGCTTCAATGCATCCAATACATTGTTTGCGCTCATAGTCCTTTTTCGTTGCACTATGATCTGCTTACATTCGCCTTCGTTTTTTCTTGAAATTTTGCTTTTTCCGATCCGTTTACGTGTCAACAAACATCTACATACAATACAACAGTGAACGGAGAACAGGCGAAACGATGAAGGCGCTTCTTCTGCTTTGCTTTCTAACGGTAACTCTGGCGGCCATTTTGGGCATCGACATCGGTCAGGACTTCACCAAGGCGGCGCTGGTGGCGCCGCGGATGCCCTTTGAGATTGTGATGAGCTCCGATTCAAAGCGTAAGGATGTCTCAGGGCTAGCTTTAAAGCCTCTGGGTAATGGCGTTGAAAGATTATACGGCTCTCAGACAAGTTCCCACTGTACGAGGTTTCCAAAGCAGTGTATCATGAACACAAAGGCGTTGTTGGGCAAGCCAGCGGATGACCCAGCAGTTCAACATTACTTACAATCACATCCAGGTGTCAATATTGTGCCTTCAAAGAACAACAGAAACACTATCAGTTTCAAAGTCGAGGAAGCACAATACCCAATTGAAGAGGTTTTGGCTATGAATATCCAGGACATCGTCTCCAGAGCTTCAGTACTCTTGAAAGAGAAAGCTCCTGGCTATTACCCTCAGATTCGTGATGTGGCCATCACTGTGCCAGGTTTCTTCCAGATGGCTCAGAGGAAATCATTGAAGGATGCTGCCGAATTGGCCGGTCTCAACGTTGTGGCTTTGGTTGATGACGGATTGGCTATCGCCACAAACTATGCTGCCAATAGAGAATTTGACGTTGGTACAGAGTACCATGTTATTTATGACATGGGTGCTGGCTCAACAAAGGCAACATTGGTGTCATTCACTAAGACTAATAATTCAACGCCGCTACAGATCAATGTGGAAGGTTATGGTTACGATGAGACCTTGGGTGGCGGTTACTTCACTAACGGTGTTGCCGAACTAGTCAAGGCTAAATTTTTGGAATCGCATCCAGATATTAGAAGCGCTCAATTCCAGTCAAATGAGCGTGCCGTGGCTAAACTTTTCCAGACAGCAGAGAAGGCTAAACTCGTGTTGAGTGCAAATAATGAGGCCCCAATATCAATTGAATCCTTCTTTGATGACATTGATTTCAAGACAAAGATCACCCGTGAAGAATTTGAAGAATTTGTCTCTGACATTTCAATCAGAATAACCAACCCGTTGCTGGATGCCTTGAAAGAGGCTGGATTGAATGTGGATAACCTGACTTCTGTCCTTTACGCGGGAGGCTCAACTCGTGTCCCATTCGTACAACGCCATCTCCTGTCTCTCATTGGTGAAAGATTGGTATCGAAAACTATCAATGCCGATGAGGCTGCTGTTTTCGGTACGTCTCTTCGTGGAGTTCAAATATCGAAAATATTCAGAGCAAAGGAATTACAGATCACCGAAAAGTCGTATTATAACTACAGATTGTCATTTGAGGATGATTCTGAGATCGTCGTTTTTCCAAAAGGCTCAATTTATGGCTCAACTGAAGTAGTTGACCTCTCTGAGAGATTTATATCTAGTGAAGAGTTTTCATTTGACGTCATCGAAGACGCTAAGCGTTATTTGACTTATCAAATTGGCAAACCAAGTGAGATCATTGAAAAACTGTCACTCAACACAACGGAGTGTATTGAAGATGTCAAATACCTTGCCACTTTTACATTGACCGAAAGTCGTCTTTTGGTCTTGGATTCTTTCAAAGCTGAATGTTCTGCTTTAAAGACTGGGTTCCTGGAGAAGCTGAAAAACAAGATCGACTCTTCAGATGAAAAAACAATGGTGAAGAAAGCTTCATCAAAAATCAATACAAAGCCAAAGTATTTGGGATCCCGTCCATTGGGAACTGCATCAAAACAAGAATTGAGAAATCACTTGTCTCTTTTAGATGCTAATGATAATCAAAGAAAACTGGTCTCTGAAACGCTGAACGAGTTGGAGGCTGCACTATACAGTTCTCGCGCGTACTTTACAGACGATAGTGTTGCTGAGAAATTACCAGACTCCATGGTAGAAGAAGCCAACGAAGTCATTTCGGAGTACCTTGAATGGCTAGATTTTGAAAGCGATGGTGCCACATTGAAGGAGATTAAATCCAAACTTTCAGCTGTTAAGAAGCTCAAGTCTCAAGGTGAGACATATATTACTCAGTTGTCTATTCCATTGGATGCCGATGCATTCAAAGAGCTCTATACGACAGCAGTGGAAAGTATTAGTAGTTTCCAAAATGTTTTGATGACTAGTGCCGAAGAGGCACTCAATATCTCTTCCAAGTTTGAACAAGTGGGTTTGGGTTATGAGCAGGAGGTGAAGAAATTGAAGAACACACTGTTAGTATCAGAGGAGGACATTGATAAGGCAATGCAAGAGTTGCATACGATTATGGGTGAGATTGAACAATTATATGAGAATCCAGCAGAGCTGGATGATTTAGAGAGAGAAGCAAAGCTTGTTCTCCAAAATCAAGCGAACGAGAAGATCGAGCAGTTGGAGAAACTTAAAAAGAATGTGAGGTTGATGCATGGACAAAGAATGAAGGGGTTGAAAGATATTTATAATAAGCAACTTCGTGCTCTCAAGAGAGCTGCAGCTAAACTGGAGTTTGCAGCAAAGGAAGAGGAGGAGAAGATTATAGCAGAGTCTCAAACAACTGAAGAAAAGGATGAGGAGTATCAAGATACTGTTGAGCATGATGAGTTATGAGTCACATATAGTATATAAAGGAATAGAATCCTTTTCGCTGTCCAATTAATTGTAGTCCGCCTGTTCGGGCAGCATTTTCGTCTTTGAAGTTGCGGAGAAATGACCGAAAGAACGAAACAACACCGAAAAGAACAGGGACGGGAGTGTTACCGTTACACGTACAATAGAGGAGAGAAGAGAGAAAAGAATTAATCAAAAGATGATACCATCGGGTCCTGAATACATCGGTGCAGGAATGGAGGGTGGACTCGGCGCCAGAGGTTTAAGTCTTTTGATCCCCCCCACGAATACCCCGAGCATCCCGATAAGTGCCATGTTCCTTGTACAGTTCGATGTTCATTCGGGATACGAGTTGAAATGGAGCAGATCGATAGAAAATGTTTCGTTAAAAGGTGTTGAGTATAAATCCTTGCCATCAGGTCTTCATGAGAAAGAGAGTGATGTTATCTCCTTTGTACAGCCAGCAAGGGGCGATTCTGATGATTTGGATGACATTTTATATGGAGTGGCTGTCTACCATCAGAACTTGACTGAATCGAACGCTAGTGAGAGGTCTACGGTTAAGATGTTCTCCTTAGGTGTGCTCGTGGATCCATCTAAGCATTTCGGGACAAGTAACTCATCAAGGGTATCAAATATAGTTTGGAAACCTGCTTCTTTCTCTTGTGGGATTGAGCATGTGGAACAGCTCAAGGAATTACTACTGAACTGGGATGAGAGAGATGGCTATGATGTTTTTGAGAAGTTCTTTGATCAGAAGTCAGATATGATGAATATTATGTCTTCGCCCACTTCACCAAGAACTCAAAGAGTATTCCGTTCAACAGAGTACACTAAAGAGAATCACCATCATTATCTGCTTCAACTTGACACGATGATTGAAACTCTTGGTCCGCTCATTTTCAAGCTTTGGAGGTTATCGCTTTTACGTGAGCGCAT
Source organism: Williopsis mrakii (assembly GCA_003706445.3). Taxonomy (NCBI): domain Eukaryota; kingdom Fungi; phylum Ascomycota; class Saccharomycetes; order Phaffomycetales; family Wickerhamomycetaceae; genus Williopsis; species Williopsis mrakii. The sequence continues at coordinate 689,319 of PPLH03000002.1, forward strand.
TATCATGTTTGATGCCGAATCTGTCGAACTAAACTGTGCATTTGCGTATTGCCTCTCCATACTATCTACTACGCCCTTAGAAATTCAATCCATATTGAGCGACCATGCTGCTAAGAATTTACAGTTCAATTCTCCAATATTCTCTGTTGGCGTTAACGATATCGATTGGTTGAAGCTATTGAATGGACAATCTCTAGAAAGTGGTTTTATTGCCTCATCAACAGATGAGATTCTCATGTTCAAGAGCATGCTCTATGATACAGCAGTGCAGTTCCGTAGCCACGATGTACCACATCCAAGGATGTTCCAATCTAAAATGACTGTGCCTGGTACGTTAGGTGTCTCTGAGATGAAAGCTACACAGAGGGATCTCAAGAGATTCAATGTCCTTGTACGAGAGTACGGACTCTACAGAGATTTTACTGACAACTCTGATGATGATTCTCTGAGCTGGTGGTTGAATGTCACAGAGCCTGTATCTTGGAGACACATGGCATGGTCAGGATTCTACTGGTGGGCATCTGCTGGCGAAAAGCAAAAAATAGATGACGAAACTTACACAGAGGGGATTTTTGAGTTTTCTGGGGGTGATTCCATAGAGAGATTACTCTCTATCGTGGGCTACTTCCAAAGTCTTTCAAAAAAGATCATCAGAACCATAAGTGATATACTACTAAACGATACACACGGGGATGAGGAAGGTGAGCCTGTCAGCATTGAATACTCAGACGTCATTGAGATGGGACTGGATCCTTATTCGGGTGACGATATCCAATTTGTGATAAGATTGATCAAGTTGTGGTGGGACCGTGATGCGAAAGTTGGAAGTAGCTTAACGAGCCTTTGTTGTTTTTGATTAAAAAAATACGAACAGCACAAAATCGATATACTCAATAACCAAATGATGAATGTAGCGGCTGTGGAGTTCTGCACTTCCGGATATTGTTGAAACTCAATTGATTAGCCTCCAAAAACCTGATCACGTATTGCACAGTCATATCCTTCAAATTCGAAACCTGTGTTACTTCCATCTTGGGAGATTCGCATTGATAAACCCATATTTGAACTTGAACAGTGATATGACCCATTCTTTACAGAACTTCCTTCAAGCTCAACGTCATCAGATGAGGTTGAGCCAATAGCTACCACAAATCAAGAACGGGATGCTACATCCTGGCACTAGCATCAGGTTACTCGCAGACTGCATCTAATAAATGCTGATGTTTGAACTGAACTGCATCACTCCTGCAAGCCTGGAAGGACGAATTATAATGTATCTCCACTTGGACTGCTTAATCTCATATCGCGCTGATGATGAAAGTCACCATGAATTAGACTCCATTGATCTGATTCGTCATTTATATATCAAGAACTCTAAGAGAGATCGCGATCTAAAATATTAATCAATCGGTTCATTGTCCAATAGGTTGGCGCTATCCTCTGAAATACATTCGAATAGATTGAGGCGATATACTTTTTTGAGTCAGCTCGTTTTGATGTAACTATACAACTTCCAGTATCACGTGAATAATTTCTGGCTTGCGACTTCTCTAATGGAGGTAAAATCAATGGTATATCAGGAGCAGGAAACAGGAAACCCACAAATTGAATATTACTGTTCAATATATATATCGATGCAACATACAGTATATATAAATGTATACGGATTTGGTAGCAATACACTGCATTCTCATCTGTATCGTGAAACATCAATGATCACATGCAAATAATGAGATGTTCTCACACCGCAGCCTTATGCCTTATGAAGAATTCAAGAGAGAATCTAGCCTTCAAAGCGCAGTTTTATTTCTCTCCTATTAGTAAGTAGTTTGGATATTTCGAGGTTGGAGTTTCACATTAATCAATTAACTTGTGTATTACGCTTCATTAGCCGCCTTGCCGGAAGAGCCAATGCTTTCACAACATGCCTGTTCCTAGCCAACAGCTTTTTTGCCAATAAAAGAAAAGCTTGTAAGTCTGCGGTATAGGCGAAGGGTAGAAATGATAGAGTGTGTAAGGAACATAATGTTAGTCTCGACGATTAGATTCTTCAAGTTATGGGCTCTGATAAAGGGAACACTAAATGCATCTCCTGTGAGATCAACTTCAAGTATTTCTAACAGAGGAAACATTCTTTCCACGACTGGTATATGAGAATATACAGCGAGTCTGAGACTCTTCAGATTATGAAAATCATTCATGTACAGTGAAGCATGGAAATAAGAAAGAGTAAGTTCACTTGTGTTTTGAACCGAAATAAAATCTTTTCCCACGAGCTTATCGAGTGAACATATTTCCAAACTATTAACCAGCACTGACAGAGATTTGAGGTTTGGTGCCTGCAAGTTCGTTATTGAAGGATAATATTTTCTCAATATCACGGTAACACTATGTATATTAGGAGCGTAGAAATCTTCTATGATAGAAAAACAATGTAAAGTTTGAAGTTCTAACTCTGAGCCACAAAAGGTGCTGTGGACAAGCGAAAGGCTTCCAACGCATATCATCTTCTCAGTTTTTATTGTCTTATACTCCAACACTACCCGCTGTTCCTCATACAAGGTCTGAAGAGTGTGTATCTCACCGGAATCTAAAGGAATATGCTCAATGAGTTGATTACTGCAATCTTTCGCCTGCAGAGTGCCGATATCCTCAATATCAAGTACTTCTCCATTCTCGACTCCACACTCAGCAAATTCAAGGAATATGATTTCCACAAATGTCATCCTGCTAATGTCAATGTTACATTTGTGAATTAGCACACTTTCACAGTCTTCAACAGTAAACCTGGAATCTGGTAGTAGATTGACCAGTTTCATGATCCTATCGGGTAGACCTTGATCATAATCCTCAAACGTAATACCAAAGAAACGGGAGAGACTGAAATGATTGGTTAATTTCGACTGCAGCTTTGCCATTTCTGAGACCTCTGAGTATTCTCTTTCCTCCAACTCCTGTATATCGACAAGATTGATAAGAGACGTGTTCTGAGGGTGTTTCAAATCTTCCAGTTGGACGTTCTTCATCACTTTGCTATGATTATCTGGGAAAGAGCACCACTTTGGCTCAATAACTTTTCGTATCAATCCTGGAAGAGGTCTGTCGAGCAGTCCGACCGCTAGTCAAGACCTATGTAGTCCAGATGTATCATTATCTTGATGGTCGCTTCCATCGGTAACTCTAGAAGCCATGTACAATTCCTCGGTGTAGGTATATGAAGAGTCATATCCTCGATCATGGTGTTGGAAAACAGTACAAAAAGGCATAAGAAGGCGACATTAGAACAGAACAAATTGTGGTTTGTGGCAGCTGTTCCATCTTTTGAATTCGCGCTGTCTGCACACTTGATAAATTGGCTGCAGTCCCCTGGCGATACAGTTCATTCCTCAGTTTTATGAGAGTTTGTGTCAGCAAACACATAAACGGGTCACCAGCTCCTTACAGTGCGTTGAATTGAGCTATAGGACCGTCGAAATGGCCAAACCGGGTATAAACGAACGAATAAGGGCTAAGGTGTGCATGCTCTAAGAATCAGCAACAACGCCAACTACAATCACGACCCCCATTATAACCTCCTTCAGGAATCAACTCGGGGTCGACGCCAGATGTGGATAATTGTTTTGTCAGTAAACGAAAAGCCAGTAAAGCAATTTTGTTGAATCAAATATCCAATGAGTCTGTGATTAACTATTCTGGACTCCTTAGTGGGCTGTATTTCGCTATGGCATATGCGCTATTCTACTTTTCGGATGTGGAAGGAAGTATATTAATGGAGAAGAGAAACGAAAGTGAATTCGGATTGGGTATTTCTGACGCTGGAAGATTTTTTGCTCATACTTTCAAACCTTTCCTATCCTCTTACGGTGTAATGATGGCCGCATTGATCCTACTTAGGATACCATTTCGTCTAAGGCTGTCAAACACGGGTTCACGTTATAATGCGCCAAACAACTAATTTATGAAAATTTTAAACGCATCAGTGCCATTAATGGCTCTGTACGGATCTGCATTTCCTGCTATGCTTTCAGTAAAGGACATTACCTTTACTATAGCCAAGAAACGAGAAAGTGAGGGTCATTAGGGGTTTGAGACTTCAGAACTTGTGGAATTCATGGGATGGACGTGTCTCGGTGCTACCTGTGACATTCTCGGTCTTTGGGTTACTCGTTATCAACTTGATCGTGATAACAAACATTATATTTCCTATGAAAGAAAAAAGCCCTGATGAAGAGTCTGGCCGCCATGACGCCATTAATAGAATTACACATGTTACTGCTGAATTAGAACATTCACTGAATACTCTTGATCGGATGCCTTCAGAAGATGTGAAGAGCTTATCGAGGCATCTGAGGTACCATTACATGGTGCAGCAGGTCGTGTGAATAATATTGCACCAAAGACAGCAGTTCTGGACAGTTCTGAAGGACTGGCCAGCAAAGTCCCAAGTCCAGTGACGAGTCGTGAGAAAGATTTCCCGCATTGAAAATGTTCCTAGAAAAGAAGTTCTTCACTATGAAGAGAGTAGAATAATCACAAAGAGAAGAAAGAGTGCACTGTTCTAGTTTTGTCTCATGAAAGACATGAGTTTCGTAAAACAAGGAAGAATCAATTTGTGTGGTTGCATAAGATTTTATTGTACCTAACATTGCAGTATACACACAGTCATAACAAGAGCCATACCGTGGTCCCAATAATGGAAGCGCCAATGATACATGTAATAATAGCAGCACCTGCTTTATCGCCACCGTCGATTATAAGTGGGTTTAGGTTGGTTTGAGAAGTTTGAGTACCAGCAGCACCATCACCTTGAGAAGTACCACCAGTAGTGTTTGTATATGGAGCTGGTCTATCTCTGATTCTCAAGTTCTGCATTACTTCGAGGGCACTCATCTGTTCACCCAGGCCATAATAACCATCCCAACCTGCAGGAGTATAGAACCAGTTAATCCCACAAGTGTGGCCATCCGTACCACCCGAACAAGAACTTGATGCTGCTCTTGCTGAGGCATCAAGCAATGCATAAATTGTATCATACGTCTCTGGAACCATGTAAGCCGTGAGACCTAAGAATCTCGAAAAATAGGCCTTGAAAGATCTTTGATCATTGTTACAGTTATTGGCACCTTGGCAGGCAGCTTCGTACAAGACGGAGTTGTTGAAGAAGACACTTGAACTTTTCAGGTAGTTCAAAGTTCTTGTTCTCCATTTTTCCTCCTCAGTGAAGTTATAGAGGTAAGCCGCTCCAGCCATCATCAAACCTTGGTTATAGGTCCATTGCAATTTGACGATAGAGGAGCAGTTGTCGGTAACGGAGGCACCGTCATACACGAAATACCAGTCGCTTTCTTCGATAAGACCTGTGTCGTACATCCAGTCATGGATCTTGTCACACCACTCGACATAGGAGGTGTTACCTGTATATCTTGCAAGCCTTGCACCGATGTGGAACAGGCATCCGTTAGAAACAGCGTTCTTATAATCATAACCAGAGTTCCATTGAAAGATTTGCCATCTGAGGCCCCCTCCGCAATTGTCAGAATCCCATCTCAAAGCCATCGTGTTGAACACGGCCTGGGCCAAATATAGCCACTGAGGTTGACCCTCTGGGGGATTTGGGAAGTTTCTCTCAGCAGCGGCCATCACAGCAATACCCCAAAAGCCTTGATCATCATTACCTTCTGTTGTAGATTGATTTAAAGGAACATAATCCCAATTATCACCAACCTGATATAATAGACCCTCATATGTCTTGTTCAGATAGGTGTCATTCTCCATATAGAACCAAAAGTCAATCATGGACCCCCAAGCACCACCAGCTTCCCACCAGTAGTATGGATTTGAGAACATACCAATCGTCTGGCCATATTGATCACCGGTGTAGTAGTCCATCAACCCATCAGCGATGATCCCGGTAACGTTCTTTAGACTCTCCAGGTCGTCCGGGTACAGCCAGATAGCATGTGCCTGCTGTACAAGCCAGAGCACAAATGTTAAAAGTTGTAGCACGCCTGTCTTCATCGCCGTCGCTTTTTGGTTCTCTGGATAGAAAGAGAGACATCATGTTTGAAGGTTGAGAGGACCCCCTCTAAAAAAAGGCACCACGACATTTTTTTACGCGAATGACCCGATTCGGAAAGTGAGGTCAAATATGATAACTTTTGCGCCAATTGGCAAAAAAATTCAGTTTATTTTGGAGCATACCAATAAATTAAATACTTAAGACAAAGGCAAAGGTAGAAAAGGGAACCAAAAAGAACCAACAGGGGATCAATGTCGGAGCGTAAAGTGATCAACAAGTACTATCCACCGGACTTTGATCCTTCAAAGATTGTCAAGAAGAAGAAGAAGATCAAAACAGGCTCTTCTGCTTTCCCCACAGTGAGATTTATGACTCCATACTCTATCAGATGTGACGTCTGTGGTGAGTACACGTCAAAGGCTAGAAAATTCAATGCCCGCAAGGAGACCACAAATGAGAAGTACCTTGGAATGAAGACCATTAAGCTTCATATAAAGTGTCCTAGCTGTGCTAGCGAGATCGTCTTTAGAACAGACCCAAAGAGTGCGGACTATGTGATTACATATGGTGCTAAGAAGCTATATGATTCTGGGAACACGAATGAGGTTCTAAAAGAGGAGACTCTCGAAGAAACTCTGAATCGACTGGAAAGGGAAGAGAGAGAAGCTATGCAGAAAGAACTCGAAAAAGAAAAGAAATCCACCACACTAGAAGAACTTGAAGCCAAGCTGAACGATATCAGGAGAAAACAAGATATGAATGATGAGTTGGAAGAGATACAGCAAAGAAATTCTAAGTTGGAAGTTTTTGCCTCTAATACCGAACATAAGAGGTATAAGGAAGAGGAGGAGAGCCAGAGATTTCGAGACCAAGAAGATGAAAAACTGGCAGAAATGGCATTTGCAAAGGCTACAAGCACGATATCAAATCAACGTGAGTTGAATGAACCAGAAGCAGAAGAAGATTTATCATCGGACTCGGACTATGATCAACCTTTACTGCTGAATGGACATAAGCAAGTGCCGAAAGTTGTGGTTAAGAGGAAAGTCAATAACCTCGGAATCTCATTGAAGAAAAAAGTGAAGAACTAAGGCAATCGACACCATTCTCTTCCATGCTCAACCTGGTATGCACATAAAGTTGGTTCCAACCAAAGGCCAATGAGTGCAGATATCACAATGCCACCTGAATCACTCAAGGATGTGGACCCAAGTGAAAATTCACGTTCATCACCTGGTACGGTGTCCAATATGAGCATGAAAGTGTTGACATAAGCAGCTCCTCCTAATAAACCCTCATAAAATACAATGAGCATGATCAAGTAGACGTTCGGTATGAAATAATAGAGTGCTTGTAATATCAGTAGAACAAAATTCACACCTTGCAAGATAGATGGGACGTATAATTTGTGGATTCTCACAAATACAGCAGATGATCTCGAAATGAAGACACCAAGCTGATAAAGTGTTCCATATGTAACATAGATATCACGATATTTAGAAAATGGAGTCTCTTGTATAGGGAATAGTAGTGTAGGTGATACAGATTGATTTATCAGATATTCTGCAAGATATACCGTAGACAACGGGACCATGAAGCGGAAAAAAAGTTTTTTCAGTTTCTGAAATGTCTTCTGGATATGTGTCTTAGTATCTAAACTAAGGCTTTCCATTTGTAAGGGCTCGAAGCTTTGTACATTCGGCAAAACGAAGTAATGTAGGAATCCCAGCGGGAATACACTGAACAGCAACAGTGTCGTCTTCACTTCCACCTTCAATATCGTAGTCATCAGCAAGAAAAGACCACTTCCAATTAAACCAGCAGCTCCAGTTCCTGAGCTCCATCCGTTCAAGCTTGATTCCTCGTAGAAATGTGTCAATTGAAGGAATGTTAACTCTCCTAATCCTGAACTTAAAGAAGCCAACATCACACCAACGAGCTTCCATTGAAGAGAGCCAAATGTCACAAGAAGCATACCAACCATACTTAGGCCTACCAATGAAGTGATTCTCTTCGCATAAGGAATCACATGGATGAAGAATGGGGCCGCGAGCTTAATGATGAACGATGGCAGTACATCAGCCAACAGAACTGTGGCCTTGGGAACAATAGGTCCTACGAGGTCCACCGCAGCTGAGAGTATCACCACATACAGGACGTTATTGAGAATCCCAAACACCCAAAAGGATATGAATATTGATTTTGAGTCCATGGAGTATTGGTATTATCAAGGTTGTGCATCCGGTGGTGATCGTTGGTGATTGCTTTTTGAAGATAAGACACTGGGAAGACGGAGAGTGCAAACTTAAGGTCAGGGGAATGTAGGACGCAAGAACCAGTATGACACTTGACACTGCAAAAGTCGTAACTACAGCTGTCTACAAAAATAGGCATACAATTAGCAGTCCATGCTCATCTCTTTAAGGCCTCGAACCTTCTTCTCAACGCATCAAAGTCATTTTCATCCTTCTTCTTCAAGCCAACGTCACTGTTGCGCTTCTTCTTGACCACATTCTTCTGAATATCGTCAGGTATCTTCACAGTTGGATGAGGATTGTCGCTTGTCTTAGCTGGTGGTCGCACAGAGATTGGTGAGTGCGATGTTTTGCCCGGTTCAGGCAAGCTGGACGCGGAAAGTTTACGAGATGTCGTCTCTGGTTCATTCAGCTCAGCCACCGGATTCTCAAGTAATATGGGCTTCCCACCTTCACCGTCACTCTCTTCATCATTACGGCTATCCCCTTCGTCGTCTGAAAGTTCGCTGAATGGAACATCATATGCTCTTGCAATCTCCTGTAAATACAAGGAAACAAGTTCATGTGAAGGAGCCTGTCCAGATATTCTTTTGATGATCTTCTCTGGAATAACATTATCCTCATTCGTCATGGCGGAATGGGTAAACTCTGTGCCAAATTTGTGCACCAGCATCTCTCTTATCAGTTGGAGCTCCTTGATGTCAGTATGTGGGGCAGCATATATGATAGTCTTCACAGCTTCAACCAGACCAGCGTCGCATTCCTTGTTGTCGAGCAGAATAATTCTAGCCAATAAGAGCTCACAGTAAAGCTCAATCATCTCCATGAGCTCAATGTATATGTCTTCTCTGATAATGTTCTCCACACGAATTCTTGCACTTTCCTCTTTGCCTAAGGCAAGCAATTCTGCCATCTGTATACATGTCAGTTGATATTAAGCACATAACATAGATAAACAACTCACCTGTCTTCTTTGTTGCTTGGCAAGTGCTGTTTTCTTTGTCTGTGCAAACCGTAGACGGCTTATGGCCATCTTCAATGACACTTTCAGGCGCCCCTGTGAGTATTGTTAGCTAACAATCACGTTAAACAAGTTACGGGATCGTATATTACCTGTGGGGATATTGGCGGGGCCATTTCCTTGCTCCGTTTCCTTATCTACGTATTATATACGTGTGGTGCAATGTTCAAGCCTTCAACCTTCCCATTTGATCTCTGAGAATTTCCGAGGGCCTCGGAACACACTTTTTACTGGATTTGCTGGAAATATCGTGCGCGTATTGCCATCTCAAATGGTTAAATATTTCTCCATAATTCTGTTTGAAAACCTTGTGTTCCCACTGTTGTTGTATATTAGTACCAGGTTATAAGCGGCGTGTCTCTTCAGATCCTCTTCTTCATCCAAATCGTCAAACTCGTCCAGAACTCTACCGTAGAATTCAACAGCGATTGAAAACAATCCGAGCAAGTGATAAACACGGCCAACGTTATACAGAGCCTCTTGGTGTTCTAGAGATCCAAAACTTGTTGATGAACGAAGCTCAAAGTATTCCATAATATGTTTCAAGCCTTGTAAAAGTTCAACATGACGGTTTGTCGAAGATCTCTGCATCGATCTATGGACATGGGCCAAACCAGTCAAAAGGCAAACTAGAGGTTCCTCCTTATTATTCTTGTACATTCTTGTAAAGTACACCAAACTTGGAACATAACTTCTGTTGGTGAATAACAGGCATGCGTAGATGTGCATTAAGTAAATATTGTCATTACCCTGTACATCGAGCTCTTTATTGACAACATTCGCCATTCCAGGAATACTTCTCTTCAATTTCAAAGAATCATAAGCCTTGAGCTGTCTTAGGAAATACTTCTGGTGATTGATGGAAATGAAATTCTCGGTGCAAGCCTTTCCAGATGGCTGTACCAACACGAACAGCTTGAGAAGATCCTTATTGAATTGAAACATATTCACAACATTTCTGATTGAAGTCAAGATATCTCTCGAGTCATCTGTATGAATAGAAAGGGAAAGCTTTACTAGGCTCATCATCTTTTCTCTGCCTTTGTCCTGGTAGAAGACATTGATGTTCTTGGCATTATCGATAATACTATTTGCATCAACAGCATTGTCAAATTTCCCTACTGCAAGAGCGTACTGCATGAACAGCTCAAACCACTGGTCATAAGAGATGCCTCTGAACTCCTGCTTGCTTGTGAGAACTATCTTTTCCTCCATTTTTGAAGTGAAACCTTCGTAAAGTTGGGAGATTCTCTCGATCTTGGAGTCAATATCCATACGTAAGCCCTTGGTTCTCATTATGATACCCTTAAACTGCCTAGATCTATCTCTTGGGAAAAAGTTCTTCACATTGCAGAAAATTTCAATGAGTTCTGACGCTAACTGGATCCACGTACCGGCTGCAACAGGATCATCTTGTTCCAGACCTTGGTACAGTCTCTGGAGTCTCTTGTACTTGTCAGTGACATTCTGCCTAATTCTTGAGTCTCTGTTCAACTTTTCTGTTTCAGTCAAACGAGACCCCTTCTTTGGAACTCTGAACTCATTTCTGATCAATGCCTCACTTTGTGATAAATCAATCAAGGTTTCATCCATCGCTTCATTACCAGTGCCAGTTTTTCTTAGCATATTCACTCTATCAAGTAACTCTTGAGATTCTTCCACTTCCTCTAAGTAATATAACACTTCCACTAAGGACAGCATAATATCGAGGTTGTTTGGATCCATTGACAAAGCTACGTTGTAATAGTCTTTGGCTTCTTGATACTTTCCCAGTTCTGTGAAGCTTCTAGCCAACGAGGTATAGAGTTGAGCGCTTTGATACTCAACTAGTTTGCTCAACGGGATATAAAACTTAATGGCATCAGAGAAGAGTTGAGCTTCTTCTAATTTGTGAGCGGCCTCTAAAAACAGATCTGCAGTCCCTGATACATCATCATTCAAAAGGAACTTGAAGTGGACCAGTGCCTCTTCAACATAGTTGAGGTTTAGTCTTAAAGACCCCAATTTCACCCGGATATCGATAGGGAGCTTGTGAGGTTTATTTTTCAGAATGTCAGGAAGTGCCTCGAACTTCGCGTTTTCATAACGTCTTTCATCAAATTCTGAATCGTCAGTAACGTCTTCCCAAAATTCCTCATTCTCTCTTTCTTGTATCCATCTAGCAATATGTTTGATCGTTCTGATTGCTATAGAGTAGTTCTTCTGGTTAACGAAAAGTTCAGCCAAGATATTCAATGAGGACCAATCAAACTCAGGGAAGCGTGGCTCCTCCTCTTCAACTCCGTCTTCGAGAGATTTTCTGTAATTGACATTCCTTTCGAATACTTTCAGGTACATCGCAATTGCATCATTGACTCGGTTCAGCTGGCTGTAGATGAGTGCAAGTTCCCTTGTAACAGCAGCCTCTTGAGGAAAGAGTTCCAGCATCTTTTGCAAATTCTCTGATGCTCTGCCAAGCTGACCAGTCTCTCTATAGAGGATTGCTCTTTCGAGGAGCACTTCGTACGTTCTGTGACCAGCACTGATTGCACGACCCAAACAGTACAGTGCCTGTGCAGTATGGCCCAAATCACGCGACTGCTTGGCTACAAAAGCCCAAAATTCACCATCAGTTGGTTTAATGTGAGCAGCAAGGAACCATGCGTTACAGCTCTTATTGGGTTTGTTCTGCAAAAGGTATATCTCGCCTAAACTCTTATACGCTGGGAAATTTCTTGGATCTTTCTTGATCACCTCCTGAAATCTCTTCTCAGCTAGCTCATAGTCTCTAGAAACAAAGCTTTCGTTGGCTTCGGACAAGATGATACGGATCTCAGGGTCCAGCTCCTTCGCTGGTCTTAAAGCAGAATACTTCTTTTTTGAAGGTTTGCTAGACCTGGACGTTTTCTTTCTCTTAAAGTTCTTAGCTTCTCTTATAGCGTCAACAAAATCTTGCTCATCTTCATCCTCATACCAATCCTCATTCTCATCACTAAAAGCCGCAAGTACTTCATCTTCTTCATCCACATCCATCTCGTCTTCTGAGAAGAGAATAGCCTCCTCGTCCTCGTCCTGTTCCTCCTGGTGTCCCATAATGGCGCCAACATCGATATCAGTGTATAGCGCATCTTCACGCTCCGTCTCTGAGAGCTTCAGCTGTGGATCCACAGCTTCCGACATCGAAAACTTCGCTGCTGTTGTTGATGTTGCTGTCGTTGTTGTTTTTTGTTGTTGATGCGCAAATAGAAGGCGCGTTTTCTATTTAGCCTCCAAAACTTTTTGCCATCCAAGAGTCTTAGAAAAGATTCAAGACCCAAGTGACGAACAACCAAAGACAATGGTGAGTTCATACAATGCGCTCAATTCAAGTCCCTAGTGCTAACATACACGCAGTTTTCAGGCTTCGGTGGTGGATTAGGATTCCCGAGCGGCGGCTTTGCTGCTATTCCTCGTAAGTTTGAAGATTACTTCAGGTGTTTCCCAGTGGCCATGATGCCAGAAAACGTTAGGAAAGATGATGCCAACTTTGGTGGTAAGATCTTCCTTCCACCAAGTGCATTGAACAAACTTACGATGCTCCACATCAGATATCCGATGCTTTTTGAGCTTCTAAACGAAAAGGAGAACTTGAAGACTTTCTCAGGTGTATTAGAGTTCGTTGCCGAAGAAGGTAGGGTATATCTTCCCCAGTGGATGATGAGTACACTGCATTTACAGCCAGGTTCGGTGATCAAGATCACAAATCAAGATGTTCCATTGGGTAGATTTGTTAAGATTGAGCCACAATCTGTGGATTTCTTAGATATATCTGACCCAAAGGCTGTGTTGGAGAATGTGTTGAGAAAGTTTTCTACACTGACAATTAACGATGTCATTGAAATCAGCTATAATGATAAGATATATGGGATTAAAGTGCTCGAGGTGAAGCCAGAATCCGCTTTTAACAGTATATGTGTTGTTGAAACAGATTTGGAGACCGATTTCGCCCCACCAGTGGGTTATATCGAACCAAATTATTCAAAGGAAGTTAAGAAATCGTCTCAACCAAATCCACATAAGACTATGGGTACAATGGCACAATCCATCAAGTTCGCAGCGATTGCTCAAAGTGCCAACGAGGGAACCACTTCTTTCAAAGGGGAGGGACAGAAGCTCTCTGGAAGAGCTTCTAAGCCAAAGTCAATCAAGGAAGCTAAGATTGAAGACGTCGTCTTCGATGGGGAACCTGCGCCGCTGACATTACCGGATGGTCAACTCTTCTTTGGTTTTCCTGTGACGCAGATGAAATTGGAAGATCAATCCGATGAAGCAAAACTGGCATTTTCAGGACAAGGGCAAACCCTTAGACAGAGTAAAAAACGCAAAGACTTTAAACAGCATGAGAGTCCAAAGCCTAAAGTACATAGTCCAGAAGTTATTGAAATTGATTAAATTTATCATTTTTTTCTGCCTTGGTACTTTCGGCTTTTCTGCTAACAACTCTCATCATTGATAGCGGCAGCTGCTCAGTGTCGTCTAGTGAAGAATCGTCGTAATATTGACCTAACGATGCCACACTGTGATTGTCATCACGACGAATCCAAGAGCCAATAGAGTAAACTCTTCTTCTGAATCCATCAGAGATTCCACTTTGAGCCCTTGGGGATTCCTCTTCGTCGCTAACTGCAAATGCAACTGGAAGAATGTCTTCTTCAACTAGTGAATCATTTTCGCCATTTTCGACCTCATTTTCGAGTTCATCATCGATATTTGGAGTAGTGCTCATGACTTTTCTATATCCCCTTGCAGCTTTGACTGCGTATTCAGAATATAACGACCGACTCAAGAACCCATACTTAAATTCATTAACGCCCACAAGAACTTTCGTTAAATCCAATAGTTCCTCTATGTATTGAATGATCTCTTCCGTAGCTGCACTTGAAGCATTCCAGCTTAGAAATCGCTCTTTCAATATAGTGTCCTGTTGGCGTTCAGATATTCTGGCTATCCTTCTCTTATGTACATTTAGCATTATTACACCTTCACTGTCGCTATCGCTGTCCGATGAAAATCCATCGAGAGAACTTCCTCGCACTCGATATTTATCCTGGACTAATTCTGTTACTTTTCGGATCAACCTTTTATGTGCAATGGTTGGACTAGGAAGATATTGTGGCAGTGGTGACTTTGTCGATAAAGCAAGCTCAACAGCTTTCAAAGAGTTGTTCATGGATGCAATGAGCTGTCTGCGGTACGGAAAAGCTTCTAAGTTGAATTCTTCAATGATGGCAGATCCATAAGCCCTTCTCAGCTGAACAATGTTATCTAATCTGTCAATAATCTCTCTCATGATAAAAATAATCTCACTGAATATCTTTCCAATGTCGTGGAAGTCACCTTTAAGTCTTGGTTCCTTCTTCGCGCTCACTCTGTAGGCATCAGCTCTTATCAACGAAGCTTTAGTGTCTGAAGAAATCTTCTGAAAGGCTTCAAATCTCTTCTCAGGCATACTCATTTGAACACTTTCACCTTCAATTCCTGCAGCATAGAGCAGTAGTAGTCTGGATATATTTCCTGCGCTATGAACAACCTCATTTATCAACTCATCTCTAGCCTTTATTGGGAAGAATATGACTTGACATAAAAGAGCCACAGCACCACCATATATCATGGCAAGACATCTTTTGCCAAAATTTACAAGAATTGATCCTCCAGCTTCAGATGGAATGGCAGTGGATAGGAGAACTATGTAGATAGAGATTATCCCAATGATGGCTGCTTTGATGTAAGGAGTACCTAAGAAATAATAGAACCCTGGAACTGCACCAATGACTGTAATCACAGTCTCAAGATAAGGATTTGTCTGATGGATTCCGGCAACATATGACAAGTATCCCCACGCTGCCCCCGAAATAACACCCACACCTCGTAAAAAAAACACAAAAAAGGTGCTTCCAACTTCTGGTTCCAATACCAAGATACACACAAAACCGATCCATGGCCCTCTAATATCAACGAACCATTGTCTAGCTTCTGGAACAAACATAGGGAATGTTGCGAGTGTCAATCCAACCGCACACTGTAGTCCAAAGCGGATGTGTGGTTTATGCAATTCATAGTAGTGGAACAATTTGACTATCATCTTCTCAAAGAAAGTGCAGTCTGGTATCGCATACATGCTTGCAAGGTTGTGGTCCACTTTTGGTTCAACCTCAAGTGCCTTCGTACAATGATCACCTAGGTAAATTCTTGTCTGAGTGTCACCGTTTAAACTTGCGCCCTCGTTTGCGTTCATGACATCGCCTCTATTCGCCTCAAACCACCCCTTCAAATCACTTTTGGACTTCAGAAATGATATCCAGATCGACCTACCGAAAAATCCTTTATTCTCTAATTGAACGCGCGTTTGAAAGAGGCATTCCGCTTCCCTCATCATGTTACATACCGAGTTTGTTGTCTCCTTCAAGTTCATTAAAAAGGAAGAGAGAACGAACATTTGATCATTTGGTTTCAAGTAGTCCTCAAACTCCGAACTCAATGTTTTGAATTCCTCTCTGAATTTGAGATCCAGATCTGCAAGAGATTTCACGAGATCGGTTAGCTTGGATTCGAAGTGAACATGAGCTATGTCCGTTTCTTCAAGAGTTATACATGAGCTTTTAGTTACCAACTTATCATCAACATCGTAGGAACGTGAAATAGAAAGCTTGATGATATAGAGACATTCAGTGAGATTCTTGTGAAGCTCGAATAAAGAATACTTTGTTCTGTTTATCGCTTCTTGAAACTTCGAGTCCAATCTGTTACTCATTAAAGTCGTACGTTCAAGTTGTGATGCATTTATTAAGGCATTGGTGTATGACATTTGGGTGGCTAACATAGATATCAGTGGCCTTAACTGTGTTGGTGGGAGGTAGGAGTAAGAAATTTCGTAAGAACATTCTTGAAGAACAGCTTGAGTAGAGTTGAGCTTACTTCTTAAATTTTTCTTCTTACTCACTATATGAGCAAGCGAAGGGGAATCGATAGAATATTGATTCTCATTTGTATTGAAGAATTGGATTGTGAGATCTAGCGTGTCATGCAACTCGTTTAAAGTCTGGATCATCGAAGTACCCAAATAAGAAGAGCCGAACTCTGGGAAGAGTAGAAGGTTACACGTCAGAGATATTGCAATACCTAAAAAGAAGGGAACAGTGAAGTTCTTTGCGATGGTGCCGGCACTGACGTTCAAGTTATCAGTGAATGTGAAATGTACCACTAAGAACAAAGGGAATACGATGCCAAAGAACTTGTGTGAGATGACCCTCATCCACCCGTGGAAAAACAACATTAATATCTGAAACACAGAAAGAACAGCTAATGCTGCTCTATAATTCTCATAGTTCATTGTGAGCTGTTCGCTGTCCGGTAACGTTTTCATACTCCCAAGAATACATTGTGCTATGAACCTTCCCAATAATGCATACGCGTTTCCAAGCAACAAGCCAGTCATGCAGAAAAGTGTTGCCTCCAGCATCGTCCCTAGTCTTCTTCCAGGATGCACCATCACCGATATAAGAGGTAACATTGCGGGTTCACCACCTATTACCACCAGCACTGATGGGACCAAACATAAAATGAAAGCAACTGTGGAGTTTACGGTGCACTTAAAGATCCTCTGGCAGAGAATCTTGTTCGGTGCATATTTCCTTAGAGTCTGTAGCAGTGTTTTCCTTGCCATTGACTTTTAAAAAAAGAGTAGACGCCGTGAAGGCGTTGGGCTATAGCATTTTTATGGTGGTGTGTTTTTCTGGACTGGTGATGGCATCTCCGCGCGCGTGCTTTCCCATCGAGCGAGAAACACAGGCAAACACCGACAAGGCTGAACAATAGAGTACTAGGGAAGAGAATACGATACTGAATTGAGAGTTTTTTCCATGATGCTTACTAGTAAGACAGTAGACTGTTATAGACCTGCAACGGATGTCGCGATTGGGGACATCGGTAAGGAAGTGCAGATGGGGACCCCTTGACATCCGTAGACTGCGGATGGATTTGGAGAGTATTCGACAAACAAGCCACTCTCAAACATATAGGGAGTTCTGATCGCTGGTCATTGGTCAGACATTCTTCTTTAATCCGTAGAGTTCATTAAAACCTTCTTCTTTTGAAAATTGTTTTTAAATAACTACGAATAAGCGTTCATAATCATCAACCAGTAAACTTTTTCATTTCTCCATAGATTTTTGATATACCTTTTTTGTGGAAAAAAACAAAAATGAGCTGAAATACAACAATTTTAATTGAAAACACCACCCATAGTTATATAAAACTCCCCATAGATACAAATTTGTCATTTTCTACTAAAGCAAAGTATAACTATTACCTGCGGTTGGATTCCTCACTAGCCATCCGTTTGACATCCGTAGCTGACTCTCGGATGCGGATGCGGATGTTTTGGGTATCCGATTGCAGGTCTAGACTGCTAGTGAATGGGCTCAAGTATAGTAGGTACAGCGAGGTTTGCGTTTTCATTATAATGTTGAGAGATCGGGAAATATGATGAAAGGCTTTTCAAAGTTGACGTGTTTATATCCACGAAACTGGGTACGTTCACCTATGGTAGATACTGAAAACTTATATACGAGATGCTGTTCATACATGATCAACGAGATTTGGGAATTTATCTACTCTTTTGAACTTTTATTTCTTCGATGTCCTCATCGCAGAAGGAATCCTCAGCTTGTTGATCGATGATTATAGAATGTGTACGACCTGGAATGAGCTGTTCGTGAACTTTAAGCGTTCCATCAAAAGGGAAGCTGATTATCAAAGATGTAACCTCGACAGGAGAAGGATAAATGCATTGTCCTTTGGTAAGGCATAAATAGATAACCGTCCTTATTTTAGAGAGCCTGTCTGTCCAGGAGTGCCATGGATCATCTAATCTCGATTCTTTTTGGTTAAGCCATAGTTTCAGAATGTGATGCACTCAACTTAGAATATCTATGTATTAACTATGCATAATATCTTCAGGTATTCTTGTGAATATCATCATAGAGCCCTTTCTCTCTTCACTACAGTCTAGGTGCTATGTTCAAATATGTGCCCCACGAAGGGTCACCTTAGTTTTTATTATTCTCAAAGACGAAGCCGTCAAGTTGACGATACCCCTGGCACTTCAGCATATTCATTCTTCACCTATAATCGATCCTTCTTGAGATAATGTTATAAGGATTCCATAACTGGCTGATAATTAAAAATCAAATCTCTTCATTAAGTTTCCGATAACAGTGCGGACTATAACAAGCTTCAGGGAATTTCTCCCCTCTTTGGTTGCAAAGATAACCATTTGACTAAGTCTCTAATTGATAATGGATATCGTCCAAAGCACATTCCTGTAAAGTATTGAGCACAGCATTAGTATTCTAATGTGAATGAATAAATATACAAGCCCTAAGTAAACGCTAAATCAAGCTGATGATATCTCGGGCTGTAATCTGTCCTCCTTCACTGGGATCAGAGTGCAAAAGAATGCAACAGCCAAACAGCAAATACCAATGATCCAAAAACCTCTCATGTAGTCAATGGTACCATCAGCGAAGGTAGAAAATCTGAAGACAAGAGAAAAGAAGATACCACCCATGTTCCCAAATGCACCAGCAGTGCCAGAAACGATACCCACATTCTTTGGATTGATGTGAGGAACAAGAGAGAAACAGGCACCATTACCAGCTTCCATAAAGATGCACATTACACTAATAGAAGCGATGAGGCCATGAATAGTGAGGGTTTTGGCCGGAACAAAACCAATCCAGATTAAGAAGATACCTTGCATGCCTGAGCAGATCAAAAGCCAGAATTTCTTAACTTTAACGGTTTTGAATTTTCCGTAAAGATAATCAGAAATAGCACCGCCCAGAGGTCTTGTAACAACATTTAAAAGCCCAATCATCGAAGCCCATGACCCTGATTTACTCTCATTCCAGTCCAAACCATCAACTTTGGATCTACTCAAATATAGAGCAGAGAGAACAGACTCGATAGCAAGCTCACCGCCAAATGTAACCAAGTATGGCAGGGCAACAAGCATTGTGTGATAATGAAAAGTTGTTCGTATGAAGGACATAAAAGTTGGATCCTCCACAATCTGGTCCAATTCAACAACATCCTTCACCCTGGTTTTGACAATTTCCACATCATTGTCACCACCAGTAAAGCCATCCCAAAGCTTGTCATCTATGTTTGGGATCTTGTCATCAACAAAAGAGAGCTTAGCGACTTGACTCTTGTTTGAAAGAACTGGGTGATTGGATCTAATGGAAACGATCTCTACAGAACGAACATCAAGACCAATGCTAAGGATATCACCTCTCTGTGACCATCTTCCTTCTGGACAGTCTTGCCCAAAAAGAACAATCAGCAGTGCAACAAAGAGCAAGATAAGGAATGGCCCGATTACAAAAGAGTAGCTCCAACTTTGATGTCTTGTGTACCCATCTTTTAGAAGATTGTTCATCAATGCTGGCATCACGAAGAAAGCTACTCCACCACCAGCATTACCAAACCCTCCTGCGAAGGCATTAGCAGTACCAACAATGGATTTATCGAAGAAGGAAGTCGTCCAAACTTGGCACGGGATGAAACTTGAGCCTAGCAAACCAATGAAGAAACGAATAGCATGAAGGCCACTGACATTATGTACGAGAGGAACAAAAGCAGTTGGAACACTACCGACAACAAGGACAGCCACCATTGCGTAGCGAGGTCCAATCTTATCACATAGTGGACCCAAAAGGACACGCCCGATCAGCGTGGCACATAGACCTGCAATATTGTTATTTGCAACTTCGGCCCCTGTGAGTCTGAGATCCGCCTTTATAGAATGAGCAAGGAGTGGTGGGAAAGCAAACCAAGAAAGGAATGATACAAAGAAACCCAACCATGCAAAATGGAAGCATCTTCCGTAAATATTAATTGGATTCAGAATAGGGACGGATAATGCCTTTCTCGTCTTCGGATTTATCTCTGGCGCTCTGTAGAGGTTCTTTATTTTGACCATTGTTTGCTTGATGAAGACCATTAGATTCCAAGAAACAGTCGCAAGCAGAACACTTTATATCCAAAGTAAGCTTATCGGATTGCAGATAAAAATGACCTGTCCCATGAGCTATGAGTCGGAAGTTGTTAGTTAGAACATGTTTTTTCTTAGATAGTGCGAGAGATAAATGCAAACAAAGATGCTGCTCATTAAAACCAATCTTGGCGATAAGGCGCTAGATAAAAAATCGAAATCGGCGGAGAATGTTTTTTTTTTTGACACGGGCTGCGAAATTCAAATGAAATCCGCTTACGTACTACCCTGGATTGTTTTGAACAGAAGAACCCGAACATGTCGATGTCATCTCCTGTTCATTTTTCCCCATCCTTTCCAATTTTTTTTTAATTTTTCTGTATTTCTGTGACATGGTCGCACCTGCCTCCTGGACAGTGAATTCTGTGGACTTTCATATATTTTGTTCGATTTTTGTAGTCCAATAGATTTGTCACTAGTGATGAGCTACAACTGCGGACCGTGGCAACGGTTAACCGGTCTCGTTCAAAATCTCAGCGAAAACAAAAAGCCCCCTCCCTATGTGTAACAGCTATATCGACGTTGTTTTGGAGGTCAACTGATCCGGACCATGACTAGCAAATTACAATAATATACACATATGACTCTTCTGAGTTAGCATCTAAAAATACTTATTAGATGAATCATGCTTAAGATGCTTAAGACATCAATCTCAGTACCGAAAGGACAGAGAGAGGATGAAATATGAATGCGATTATGCTCTAGAGTATTGCGAACTGTGATATTCTTGATTCGTGAGTCATGACAAGTGCACTGATGGCCGATCGGTCACATGTCCTAATCCTTTTCCTTCACATTAACTATTTCTATGTTTTTTGATTCCGTTTTCTGCTGACTCCGAAATGGGATCCTATGAAGCGATAAGTGAAAGTGGCGGAGAATTCTCAATCTGTTCGGATATATCAGCGGCAGGCACGACTCACGGGAACGTTCCAGCAAAACGAGAGAGGTCTTCTTAACACGTAGAGAAGAATGTACCATGTAGCACAAGGTACACTTCTGCAAATTGCAATTGGGATGAGTTCTGAGGCTCAGATCAACTTCTGATTGCTTCTCGTCTTGGATTCTCCCTGGTTCATGAGTTATATATAGCATCATCAGTTGTACTACAGGCCCAGCGAGCAGAACTGAGATGTTTCAGCATTATATTTTCAGTTACAGGACGTGATTCTCAGACACTGATTGTCACTTCTGGACTTGTCTTTTGAGTGTGAAGGCAGAAGGATTAAGCTTTTATAGAAGATTCATCATGTTAAAAAAGATGAAAGCCTTACCCAGTTAATTGGTACCCCACCCGTTAGATGTTAACACCGAGGAAGAAAGCAAGAATGTACAAGAATTTTTTATCTTTTACCCTTGTAAGTTGATCAGTGGAACGCAAACCATACGATTCAGAGCAGCGAATAAGAAAGTGTTGGCCTTCAACCCAGTTGACCCAACTGAAACTGTCAAGGCGCCACCAATTTTGTTGATCCAGATTGTTGCGGAAAAATCCACCAGAGGAGTATTCTATAACTGAGCTCTCTCAGAAGTACACCAAAGTAGGAGCAGCAAATGTGTGATATAATAACATAGAAGTTTTCACTAAAATAATCCAGGACTTCGCCATCAAGGGCTTTTTTAGAAGTGGAAACATTACCTATCACTTCTTCAGCATTTTTAATACCCCTGCGAGGTTCTAAGTGTGAATTTCGGGTGAGTAATAGATAACGGCAACCCTTACCGCCGTAATATGCTTACCACTTCCTATTTATTAGCGTAATCTTATTGTTAGAGCGAATTCTACCACGTGTTACTAAAGGAGTCTATCTTGAAATACTCTCGGAAAGCTCATAAGCTCTGGAAATTAGCTAGAAGTGTGTTGGACACTTCCCAAATTTCTCCTCAAGGAGTAATTTGCCATTTTTACGGTCCGATGCCGTGAGACTTCGTAAAAGACATCACATCTATTGCACTAGAATCATCGAAAATTGAGAAATTATTTCCATAACCTCAGACCTCTATCAACTGACAAGCACGAGACAGGGAGAATCCATGGTCTGAAGCATTTTTTGAGGTCTACCTCTTCGTGCTTAGAAGAGACAAGTGGGATTCTGGAAATATCAAGCTCTCTGTTCAATAATTTAAAATGGGGGATTTAAGAACAAGAATTTGATGTCGGATAGAGAAATCAAATTCTTTGATATTCGATCAACAAGTATTATGTCCTGTGTTGAGAAATAATGATCTGCTTATGGTTACAGCAATATTAGAAGTTGACTTTCCTGGTTCTCTCTGGAAAACGAACATTCAGGAGTCCGTTCTTCAAAGGTCAAAGTTAGAGTTGCGGCCAGGTAGCCAATATACCGGCAAGATACCAGATACCGGCGAAAAAGAGTACTGCGAGTAACTTGCAGTCCAAATATCCTCTATTGGTGTGTAAGGATGTGCTTCCCTTTTAGGAATGGTAGTCTGCTTGGTAATAGATGTATTTGTGGCCTGAGGCTTACAGACAAAGGGCATCTTGTGTAGGTTAAAACTTAATGTTGCTTATCCACAAGTTGATTACATGAATATTGAAATTTTGAATGGCGATATTTTTATGGTTTTGTTTATATTCGTAAACTTTTAGAAAATAGGGTAATCTCTCATTCTTCACTTCAATTCTATTTAGAGAGTACGATCCATGAAAACACTAGAGCAGGGCTTTTCAGAAAAAAAACAGGAGCAGTATTACTGTATTCGAAGAGATATTGATGAAGAAGATGTATATCATGATCAAGAAGCCTAAAAGGTATCAATAAATAGCTCCTAGGAGTTTGAGAATTATTGACTAGTCACTCAACATAGCCATTGCTTTCCAAAAATAACAATGACGAGAGCAATTTGGGACTCATGGAATTTCTTCTTAAACACAAGAGGCCATGCGCAACTGAGAAACACCACCTTATGCTCGCACTGGTCGATGGAATGGCCAAAAACATCTTAGCTAACTGTGATGAGATTGGAAAAGTTGCAGAGCATTGCTTCTAATGCCTCAACACATCTAACTGTGTATCGCCACCAAGAGGTGGCATCTTCATGTTCCTCTCCAATTCTTCTTCTAGTCGACCTGTTACTTCAACTTCTGTGCTACTGCCACCTTTCGTTCTCCACCCTGCCTTTGCACGCTTCTTAACGACCTTAGTAACAACTTCAACATCTCTTTTCTTTGTACCCATCACCTTATAATGCTTCTTCTGAGTATGTGTTATAGCATGAATGATATCAGATGCAACATCAACCCCTAAATGCTCGACTAAGAAGCCACGATTTAACCTTGGGTCCAACAACGTTGCAATATAGACCCATGGATTTTCAGACGAAGAGTCTGGGAAGGGTATACCATTATGCATTAATTGGTGTCTTCCCGGGAAGTAATTAGACTCACACAAGCGCCTTGTCCCACCAGTATTCTTATTTTCAGTCATTGATACAGTGATTCTTCCCACCCCTCGACTCGTATAGGAAAATTGTATGGATTCATCAAAGAGTGGAGCATTCTTCTGCAAAAGAGCATTCATATTGGGATTCAGAAGCAGGAGAAACACGCGTTTTGGGAAATAAGACGTTCTGGGAATGGTTATGAGCGCGACGTACTATTTCATATTTACTATTTAGGAAGGGTTATGGTCCCCTGTACCCTTTGGGTATACTCTGAGTACAGAGAAGCTTTAATTTGCGGGTAGTACCCGCAAGGATTTATGGATACCTGTACCACGCCGACTCAAAGTGGGGTTAAACAAGAACGTACGATTAGAGATGGGCACGGATAGAGCCCACCTCAATCCGTCATCCATACGGATAATCCGCACGGATTGTACTATATGGTCGAATTCGGTGATATTTAATATTTGGGGATTTTAATGTCTTTTTAGAGAGCTATGCCAATTACCTCAAATTCTGATAAGTTCTCATACAAAATCTATAGCACCAAGAGGTGGTTCAAGAGGTATCGAGTACAGGATATTAATACTGGGTTGTCCATCATAACAGAAGAACAGATAGATCTGCAATAGGATGTCCAATCCATGCAATTCATATATATGTCGCCCGAATAGGCAGAAATATCTTTGGCCAGTCCATAGGCATAAAATATTAGAAAATAATAGTCTTTTCTTGCGCTTTTGCAATTTTTCTTTGGGAAACTAAAACAGTTCCATTCATTTTCTGTTAATACTGGTGATTTTTTGGTGTTTTTGGCCAGAAGACCATCTGGGAAATCTCTCAGGAAACAAGAAAGGCTGGGGAATACTACAGATTCTAATGGGTCACTCATCTTAGTTAGAATTCCATATTTCTAGAACAGTGACTGAAGTTTTGAATTTCAGAGCATCATGGGGGGCACTGCAAACGTGAAACAAAGTCTGTATTTGGGACATTAACTACGATTCTCGAGACCTTCTACGTCTTCGCAGGCTGGTGTTGTCAAAGAGCCGCCATCCCTAATAGATTGCGGATGTCACTTTTGTAGGTACCTGCTACTATTGTAAACGAACAGAATCTGCTCCGAAGAATGTCTTACAGGATATTAGAATGATTGCAGTCCATTGCTTGTAGGTAGCCTCGAGCATAATACCTCTATTCGCACGGATAGCATTAACTATGACGGATACAGAGAATCTCAACGAACCTATCCGTGGATACTATCCGCTGATACGGATGACGGATTGAGATTATCCGTGCCCATCTCTTAAACTGATTGATGTATTAACGTAGGATGGTAACTATACAGTAGAGGCTAGGGGTGTTTTATATGGGTGTCTTCGGGACACTAAGCTCCTGACTCACTATGGCCCGATAGGGCCTATGGAACGGTTCGATAAGAGGCTATGGTCCATGACGTGGTGAGATGAAATTTCTTCACTAGTTTGGGATGAATGAAATTTTGAGTTTATTCCTGAGTGGTCCTTGCATGGAATACTGTTATTAGCTCTGGGTGGTGCCTGCGGTATGTCAGTAACAAGCATGAAAGGGGAAACTTGTGCTGATGTTTCTGTCCTGGTGATGGATTTGGAAGAAACTGAAGATTGAATAACAAGTTTCCTTCGAGTTGTTCCAGTGATAAAGGTTGATTTCTGTTAGCTGAAAGGTTTGTCATAACTATTTGTTCCAGTTGAATGACTCTGTGTGAAAATTGGAAGGCCTCTGGGAAGTAGAAGTCTGTTGTCAACGCCTTTAAGTGTTAGTGGCTCCAGGTTCGGTTAATGCGACACGGACAACATGGATGGGGAAAAACTGGATGATTGAATCTGTTCTTCTAGAAGAAAGAGGAGTCCAGTACTTGTCCCCAGTTGCTAAGCTAGAACTACGTATTCAAATGTATTGAAGGTGTGGACATCAGAAGAATGACAACAGCCAAATGGAGATGATGGAAGGGAAATCAATACATTGGGTGTTCTTCCTAGGAGAGGTCCTTCAAGTTCATTTGTTGTGCTCACGCAATGATGCTTGGGAGTAAATGATGTTCTTGTAAGCTACTGGTCTCTTAATCTGTGTCATACTGATTGGAAGTTTCATAGCGATCGAGAGACCACCAGATGGTGCTCTGTCCGTTTTAAAAAAAAGAGTGTTTCTCATCATTAGGCGTTCACGAATAACTTCGAATAAACTCAAATATCAGCTTTGGGATAGATGAAATGCTATGTTTTTACTACGCATATGTTCATATATATTTAATCATAACAATAACAGCTTTACCAATTTTTAATGGTTCCAGTCTCCTAAGTATGCTTATTTTTTATACAGGAGTGTTTTTTGGAGTCAGACGCAAGCAAGTTTTCTATGATCTCCCAACGCGTCCTACTTCTTCTGTTAACTGAAGTTCGGACTTCGGCCCTATCTATTATGGCTTCATCATCCAGAACGCAAGATGAGAACTCAGGGCATTGCAATGTATCCCAAAAGAGGACAGTTGGTCGCAATGTCCATTCTCTTAGCTACTACGAAATGATGAATGGAGGCAGTGATACAGAAAGTGAAGGAGCTGATATCGACTATCAATATAATGCCAGAACGATCAACAAGAGGACTTCGGCAGATCCAGATCTTCCATTTTCAAATCAATCACCTCCTGACAAGACAATGTCTGCTGATTATGAGAATAAGATCAACGAAAGAGATGTTAAAGAAAGATCTGACCAGGAAAGCTCCGTTGATGACGCTGATGACTGTGAGAAGACTTGACAAATGGGGCTGTCAAAAATGCTCAAATTCTAACAAGAAATAAGCCAGAACATGCCTCACAGAAGTCAGGTACATCTATGTTATGGTAATACCTTAAGGTGACAGAAATGGTAACGTTATTTGACTCCAAAGGACGTGCGAAGAAGAAAAACCATCTCATCAAATGCAAGGTCACCAAGAATTATCCATCTACTGCCACACAGGCCAAACGGAATACATCAACTTCAAACCTAAGGAACCATATTATCAAAAAACATGGGATTAAAAAAGATGATCTGAAAGAATGCGCCTCTAAAAAGAACGTCCTAACGAGGTTAGCCAGGAATTCCATCCAGAAGTCACTTATCAGAAGTATGAAAATTTCAAAGACACAAAGACTTAGTGACGCAATTGTGAGACTTTTCAAGTCACATCCACTCCCATCTACCTTGGTTGAAAGCCCACATTTCCAAGTCTTATTAAAAATTCTTGACACAAGTCTTCCCACTGCCAGCCGTGTAACACTTGCCAACCGAATATTGGATCAAGGAAATGAAATGCAGGAGAAAATCAAAACGTTGCTATCATCTTATGAGATATTGAATATTCGCCTATCAGCAGATGTATGGCATCCACCACGTGACAGGAGCCACTACATAGCGGTTATTATCAGTTTTGTTAATCAGAGATCTGAGTTTAATGAAATTCTCCTTACATTCGCTAATTCAATATCCAGAATAGCAGAGTTAGTCGGCAAATGGTGTTTTCTCCTTACTCGAAGAATACCAAATTCTAAACTAATTGACGGGTGTGACAACAGATGGAGCTGCGAATAACGTATCAATGATGAATGAACTCGAAAGGCTCTACGAAGAATACAAGCTTGACCATGGCAAAGATTCGATCACTGCATTAGCGCACCTCTTCACAAGTAAAGATTGGACTGATTGTCGGAGCCATATCATACATTTGTTCCTGATCTCAACTTTGGGTTCTTATAGGGAATTTCACAAGGTCCTGTCCAAGGTGAGTAAAGTTACATCTATCATTAGGTTATCTGATAGTTATCGTAGCAAGTTTAAAGAAACTTGCAACCATTTGAACATACGATTTTCTAGACCGCCAGGTGAAGTTTAGACTAGGTGGAACAGTTCTTATGAACTCTTGAATTGGTGCGTAATCTTTAGAGATCCATTGAATATTTTCCTAAGGGATAATTATGTTAACGCCAATGAGAAGATCAAAGAACGGCTTCGCTTCCTTGGATCAACTGCACCATTTGGAGAGGTTTTATCTTCTGATACCGACCTATGTGTATCCATGCTCGAATAGAAGCTCGTGATCTTGACACGTGCTGTCCTCGAAACATTCTACCAATTCACCTGCAGGTTTAACAGATGTCAAAGTGTGAGCTCTGATGCTCTTCACGCTCTCTTCTATATTAATGAATTCCTCAGATATAAAGGAGTCTGAAATAGTGGAACAAACAAAACTTTTTTATGAAAGACACAAGATCAAGAGCACAAGTTCTGTTATACCAGAAGGACCGAGAAAAGCGGTCAATATGGCCCGTGGGAAGTTGCAGAAGTATATCTCTGATGCTAATCGTATGGATGCAATGTATTTGATTAATGTACTTGATCCAAGATACAAAAGAAACATCATTGAACCCACTTTATCAAAAAGAGAAGCGAGTAATATCTTACAAATGTGCTTGAGTAAGGTAGAGATGAATAAGATTCTTGAAAAGGCATTCGGTGAAGGTTGCGGTATGCACCCAGGAGATCAAGAAATTCGGAAATTTGTTGATAGTGATATTGAAGACGAGTTTGACAACCGTATAATGAATTGTCTTGGGTCTTGTGATCAAAGAATGGTGGACTTTCGTGAGAGCCGAGGTTCTATCGTTTCTGAGCGGGGGCTATACATCAAGGGAGAAAATAAGAGATCCTTCCGAGGTTTCAATGTACTACAATACTGGAAGAGAGAGCCTGAGAGACTTCCACAGCAGCCAAGAGTGGCGCGTGTCGCCTCTGCTTTTGCTGCTGCAGGCACCATTTGTGAACGAAGTTCAGTCTCGCCCGACACCTTATTGGCCATAGGTGCGGTTGTCTTCCAGGGAACTTGAGAGCTTCATATACACTCAGTACAATTCCAGAGTTGTGGATCCATTGAGTGAGGAAGAAGCCATCGAAATCACAACACACGTAGATGATCCTGATGTTCTACTCTATATCGAAGATGAAGATTGTCAATCAGGTGATACAGTCTTTTCCAAAGCAGGAATACATTTTGAGATTTGGTAATTCTAGGATTCATACATATTTCTTATCACTAGGAGGAGGTAGTTTCCTCTAATTCAATATCTCTCAATTTTCTCTATTCAAAAAAATAAACTTCAAAAACGGTAGCTATTCGACTATTCGAACTGAATGTCGAATAAGCATGACCCTCATTCGATTACATTCCTAAGCCCATATCAGGCGACTCGCGAATAAGTGTCCGTCAACACCTATTCCCTATATATAAGAGACCCCAAAAATCCTATAATTTATAAGTTGTAAGTTGTAAGTTGTAAGTTGTAAGTTGTAAGTTGTAAGTTGTAAGTTGTACTGTGTAACTAATAACTATGTTATGATTATGATATACAACCAATCAATATAAGCTTTATGACTTAGGGTGTTATGTATAAAACCAAGAATTGCTTTAAATGTAACAAGGTAAATCTATGCCGTAAAATGTTTAGTGTGCAAGGGACCTACGCTGGGTAGTGCGCAGATTATACATTTAGCCAACTTCATGCCATACAGAGCCGAGAAATAGACAGAGTTAAGCGAGAACTTAGAATGCTTCCTGGTCTGCTCTTTCTGAAATTTCGCGATAACAGAAGTCATAAAATGGATATCATTGTTCTCAGGAATGACAGGAGATCTCTCATGATACAATATTCTATGTGTAACTAAAGATAGAATTTCAATGAGTAACTGTCAACGCCTCTAGGATCTAGTTCGAAGAATAATACGTTATAGAATTGACGAATTAGTCACTGATAATATAAACTTTGAAAAGGCATTCCGAATTTAGAACCTAATTCTTTATATTATGCCAATAAAATCGATCTTTGCTCTGTCTGCTCACGTCCTCCAGGGACCAGGTGGATCATGGTAATATTCTATCAATACCAATTTAGAGATGTATGGTGTCCACTTTTAAGTCCGCATATCCAGGGGCCAATCAGCACCCCCTAAAACGTATGGACATCTTTTATATATTTTTAGCATACTTCTGACTTACATGAGCCGGGTTCGGTAAAGATGTAAGGCATTATATCATCTATTGTATCATTATAGGGGTCACATAGGTTTAACAGCAATAGATGATATCCCACTTTAATTTCGTTTTGAAGACTCGGCAAATCGGGCTGAATATCTATGTTATTATTGATCCCTGTTGCGTGTAACCTGTGTAACATTTCAGGCGGTCATCACCTGCGATAATTGTGCAGCCTGCCATGTAACGATAGATCTTCTAGAACAGCTGTCCGCATCTTGACTCCAGAACTTGCGTTTGATGTGCATACGCATACTCAGGCTTATGGAATCAAAGGATAATGGCGAAATGCAGAGACTCCTTTTTGTCTCCAGGCTTACCGCGTATATAGAGTACCTCCCCCCTTTGCTATCAAAGAACTATTGATGACGTATCGAGCCCAACAATGTCTGTACACAAGATCCGTCTTCCGTCAGTCAATGATATATTTACCACTGTTCAACCACAGTTTTGTCATCAACCGATTTATGTACCTCTTCCTGTGTTTTGCTATCCTCATCCACAGCCAATTCATCACCCAAAAGTGAACCTTGTTGCGAAACAAAAACAAAAACAGAAACAGAACAATGCGTGGACAGATAAGGATGACATGCTGCTTAGATACTTGAAAGAAGAACTCAACTTAGGCTGGCGTGAGGTTGCAGTACATTTCAAGAGCAGAACTTCAAATGGTTGTCAGTTCAGATGGAGACGTCTCGTCGCATTGGATAAAGAGAAGAGAAAGCAATTGGAGCCAAAGGCAGAGAGAAATAAGTACTCTATCCAAAGCTTACTCAACTAGGTTTTTCTCTGTTCTGTTTTCTAATGATTAATGTCCATTTCTCGCTTTTTCCCGTTTTCTTGCTTTAAATGACGTTGTCTCATTGTTTCATTACAGTGTTGCATATCTTTCTTTTACCTTAACCCGCTGTTGCTGGACGTGTATGCCTCATTTTCCTATGTTGTTGGAATATATACAGTGGTGAACATAACATATCAAACAAGATTACGTTAACTATGAATGAGAAAGTGACTGAATCATTGAAGAAGACTGACCATGTTCTCTTCGATCGTTCACCCTCTTGCACTAGGAAGAAAGGATCCACATGAGAATAATGACTGTAATGTTATGCAGTTAACTATATAGTGTATTTTTAGTATGATCATTCAATAAATCTCTAATTCAAACGATAAACCCTTAAATTCCACGAAATAAACACTTTGAATACCCTTAAGGATACCGATACCCAATTTGAGGTTCTTGATGCGAAGACTAACTGAGGAGCAAACGATAGCAGCTTTAACCGCGTCGATCATATTTAGCCATAGAGGCAATTATTCAGGGCGTTAAACTGAAACAATATGCTTTCCTAAACAAGCTTGCATTGGAGGCCCTCCATTACAAAAGCATGGCTTAATGGGATTTATAGGATTTTTCGCACCAAATAGTGAACTCGAACTTATCCGACCGTATCATGTAACGGTATGAACAATGATCTTATGCCACAAGATTCCAAAATCCAAATTCATTTTTTATTCGTTTGAAGTGTCCAGTGTTCTTATGGGGTGTTAAAGTGTCACTCAGGACATTATTCAACGATACTCAGTGCCCAGAATGCACAACTATGGATACCCAGTTTCCTATTCTAGTCTACAGTTGTTTAGAAATTATGAACAGAAAATTTTGAATGGATTTCCAATCCTTTTTATCTGTCAGTGCTGATCCAAAATCAAGAGATGCGTCATATTTTACATGGGCCTTTAGCCCAGATGTCCCAAGCGCTAGTGTCCGTAATGCTCAGTTGGAGCGCGGAATTAAGGGCTTTAAGAAGTGCTCCAATCAGTTGTCCATGAGCAACCCTTCCAAGTGCTCCAACCAATTGCTGTCTGGATTGTTTTGTGGCGTTAGCGGGTTTAATGCAAGTGCAGCTGTGAATAGAGCCTACTCTGCATTCTCGGTCTGGTCTAGAAGCCTGACGGATGACAGTGATACAAACTGATCACTTTATAATGGTGTACATCATTGAGGATATTAGAGAGTATCCAATTGGTCTGATTATGATACACTTGGGGACATTATATAAAAATAAGAGAATTCTCAGGATCCAACTAACACACATATATATAGTGCACACAGAATTCTCTGACTCATGAACAAAACAAACTATATACATAGCCTCCTACAATACAAAATATGGATTTTTGTAGAAAGTCTCAGGCAGGGTCGAAATTTGTAGATCTTTGTAGCGCGTACTAATAAAAGAAGGTGGTCGTTCGAATGAGAGAACCAATCACCGGATCAATTATATGGGAGAAACGAACAGCACAATTAGCGAAATTTATTACAGGAGGATAAGCTAAACAAGACTGTGCAGATGAGAGCTTTCACGTAGGCAGAAACTGACCAAGCATTGCCCTAGTCGCGTAGCCCAATATGCCATTATCCAGGGAGATGTTATCTGGTCCATTGAGGATGCTGAAATTGCACTTCCCTGTACTGACCATCTTTGCTGTTAACAGATTGAATAATATGGAAAAACACAACATGATTATATCAGAGCTAAAGACAATTTGTCTTGATGGTATATTCGCTGGCACCGTTTCTGAAGTCAGCGAGTTGAGCATAAAGGTGTGAAATTGGGACTCTGAAGTATACAATGTGAAAATAGGACCATGGCGTGCCAGTTTGCAAATCAAAGTTCTTGGGGTAAGTGTTAATTCTGCAAAGAGTTTTGTTTGCAGGCTCCAGAATTTTGAAATAGGGTATGGAGCCATGCGATGTACTGGTTGACAATAATCAAGACAGGGAGCTTGTTCGACATTTATCTTCACCAATGAAATCCATGTTCGATTATAGATTACCTTGGTGATTCGTCATATACTTGTTACTTTCTGATTGAGCTGTAGTATCACCCACGTTATCATCTACTTCTTCAGAGCTTCACTTCAATGCGAGCTCGTTCGAGGGTTCGCTGTTAGTAGAAGTTGGAAGATATCCTCAAACCTTCACGCGGTCAGAACATTAAGAACACATCCTTCTCTGTGTTAGATACTGTTGGATTCTTTCCGGCAATTTCTGAACTTTGTTGTGTTGCCTGAAGACCAAATTGCGAAGCGCCCTCTCCAGAAGAATATCAAATGGCCACAGGGGGGACTGAACATGAGCAATCTCATCTTCCATATGTCCCAAAAATTTCCCTTCATGGACAGGTCCAAACTGCTTACTAGACAGATCAGGGGATATCAGAATCTGAGATCAACCTGAATTTCGCTCTCTGACCTCCCAAACCTTTGTTCTTAAGAATTCCCTGACAAGAGCCTGATTTCTGCACTGGCTCTACAATATATCCGTGTAATGGTCTTCTTAATAGTCCAAAGAGTCTGAGATATGGTCAGTAGACTCAGACTACAAGCAGTCAGCAATAAACACATGAAGCAACCAACCGATAGATAGTACTTCTATTTTTGTTCGCAGATGGATTGGTTCCGAACCGGAATGCTATCTTTGAACGAAAAAAACTAGCTTATGGTGAAAGTAATCAGGTATGCAAATGATAACGTTTCAAACATCTTCAGAGTTCAGAAATGGGAACAACGTCGATACATTCCATTCAGTTGGCTGGGGAGAGAATTACTCTTCCTCGCAGTTGATCTGGATTCTTACATCTAGGTAGTTTGCCTTTCTAATCATTCTGCTCGATTTTGCAGGGAGCAGGTCATTTAATATGTATAGACTGACCCTGTGATTCATCTACGGCTTATTTAGCAACGGGCATCTCAGCGTCTTTTGCTTCTGCAATCACCACAGAACTTGATTCACCTTGGCAATTCAGCCCTGAAGGGGCTCACACATTCTACTGTCTTGTCCAAGTCCGGATGCTATATCTTGATCAAAAGCATTTAACTCTGGGCGCTCGTTCTCGTCTATTCTTGTAAATTGTGAATTACCGCCTTTCATTCTTTTAATGTTTGCGTAATCACTTATTCACCAAGACCACATTGAGTGCATGAGGCGTGTCGGCTTTGACGTGCCGAACCTCGATATTTTCAGCTTATGGAATTCGCTTGCTTCGTGGGACCAAATGGCTGTGCTGAGGGCATTTTCTTGAAGAAGACAAAAAAAACTTATGAACATGAAGAAATGCGAGGACGGTGACAGTTAGGACGCAATACCATTCAAGACTTCAAACAAGTGAACAATAAAATGAACAGAATGTTCATTTGATGTCGCTCTTCCTCAAAGAACAAATAGATAAAGAAACGAAAACGTGAATTAGAGCCAGGCGCATGGCTCCAACTCCAAAATCTAAGGAGTAGGTTGAACAAACAAGCAATCTATGCGGAGAGAGAGGCGCATCGAATTGCAGATCAGAAACCAATGCGTACGTGTTATGTCGCACATATGATACTCATTTCTAGTATAATTTTGAACCCACGTATGGCGATGTATGTATGCACCTCGCACGCTCTCTGCGTCCGCTCTCCCCCAATGTTCTGTTATAGTCTACTATTCTTTCCCAGCTTGGAATTTCGATACTCAAGTTACTCTTTGTAGACTGATCTCAATCTCAGCACCAAAAGTGCTGCGAGTACAGGGGCTGACAGATAAAATAGGAGAAATTTAGTATATATATAAAACTGTAATCTAATGAGTCTGACGGAGCCATCTGCACCCTGCTGAAGTTTGACGCTCAAATATGTACCTCAAAATCAATGGTCGCCTAATAGGGGGGGAAAGGAGCCCTTTCGACAATGGCTTGGATTTAGAGTTTAGAGCTTATATGATTCTATACATTTTTATGCTCAACTAAATGCCGGGTTTACGTAGAATCATTATTCCCTCAGTGAGAACCGTACTAATACCAGTTGAGCATGTCTTTCTTAAAGCACTTACGTCTTCGTGCTAGTTGATATTTCACCTTCCTTGATATATTGTCATGTGAATCTTTTCATAAATGCCTTATAAATTGATAATTGTTTTCATATGTGTATCTCTTTGATATAAAAAAATCTCAAATCGAGCTATGTACAACCATGGCAAAATACTGTGTACTTGGCGTTAACATTCGAAATTGGAGATCTGCAAGGCGTCTCTGTGCAGAAAACTCAGATCTAGAGCACTAACTAGGCGGCGAACCGCATATTTTTATGTAATTTTACGGCCTTCAACTTTTAAGCGAGGCCGATTTATGCAACGTTGTGTTTCACTCACTGCTCGGGCTGCATCGAATTTCCTGGAAATTGTGCATTGCATATCCGTTTTTGTGCCTTCTAACTGCGCAATGTGGCGAGTGATACTGTGCTGAATAGTTTACTAGAATGACTGATCGTCGACTATATTGAATCGAAATCTTCCATGGCTTTTACAGCTTCTTTGGGGTTTGCCATTCGAATTTTGTGCTACACACAAATGATCATGCGCGGTACAAGTATATCTTTGGAAAATGCTCGACTACCCAATATCTTCCGAATAAGCTGCATTCCGTGCTGTTTTAACGCAATATTATTCACTACACGTACTGCAATGTTTAGGCAATTGCTAGAAAACATAATGTGCATATAATTGACATATACGCTCCACAGTTTGCATCTGAAGTTCCGCTGGTAAAAGTATAAAAGGAGAGTTTTCCTTCATCATAACTTTAGATTACGTCTCAGAAGCTCGAACTCTTACGCTCGCTTCAATGATACTTTTAAAGAAAGCCATTACAGCTGGTCTGTTTTTGGCGTCGGCAACCGCCAAGGAAGTCGCTGGAGTGTTCACCTCGATCAATTCCATCTCTTTAACAACAGCCTCCGGTCCGTTTGGTTTCTATGATATCGAACTAGGGTGGTCTATCAATACGGATAAAGTGGCTACAGGTGATACTTTCAGTTTAGACATGCCTTATGTCTATCAAGTCAGAATTTTGAGCAATGGTGCTTTAACCAACTATTTTGATATCACGAAGGACGGTTCTACTATCGCTTCTTGTACGAGTGATCCTGCTGGTGGACGCTCTCTAGAAAGTACCATACAATGTCAGGTCACCGCAGATCTATCAAGCTATTCCTCTCTAACTGGTACTGTGGATTTTACTATTGTTTTTGATGGCGGTGGTAGAACTGAGACCATCGATGCCGCAAACTACTGGATCGCTGGAAGCAACACAGTGACGTTCAACGGAGATATCTCAAAACAGATTTCCATGCAGGCATCTGACACCACTTCCAGAATATTCCTCTCTAGAATCACAATGAAAGGTGACACTTTCTACTACTACTCTCCACCTTCCAGTATTTGTAACGGTGGTGCCATTGATAGCGGTACATTCGTTTTTCAGATTCAAAATTCTCAGTATGATATTGAGGCAGATAGCACTGAGGCATACGTTACTTCGCAGTTGAGCGCATTTGGGTTCCCACAGAGCTATGATGCTCTAACTACAACTGTTACTTCGAGTACTGATGGAACGACGATCACCGTCGACTTTGGCGCAATCGCAGCTGGGAAGAGATTCTGGTTTTCCACATTCAGTGAGAATAACAGCGGTCAGTATGCACAGTATAGTGTAAAGACGAGCTTCAATGTCCAGTGCAGTGGTAACTCAAGGCAGAACTCCGATGTATCCACAACTACACTTACACCAGTCCAAGGAAGTGCCAGTGGAAGTGGGAGTGGAAATAATAAGCCTGTCACCATCACTACAACGAAGACTAGCGGTGACAAGTGCACAGCAAGTACAAAGTACACAACTGGGTCTGATTCCGTTGTTACAGAGATCATTTTCCCTGGGGTTTCGTCACTATGCTATACTACTACTGTGACGACGACTTCTACTTGGACCGGTGATTACACCACTACTTACTTCACCACCGGTACTGACTCGACTGTGACCGAGGTGATTGAGGTTCCAGAAGCAACTGTTACCACAACTTCGATTTGGACTGGTGATTACACCACTACTTACTTCACCACCGGTACTGACTCGACTGTGACCGAGGTGATTGAGGTTCCAGAAGCAACTGTTACCACAACTTCGATTTGGACTGGTATCTATACCACTACTTATTTCACCACCGGTACTGACTCGACTGTGACCGAAGTGATTGAGGTTCCAGAAGCTACTGTTACCACAACTTCGATTTGGACTGGTATCTATACCACTACTTATTTCACCACCGGTACTGACTCGACTGTGACCGAAGTGATTGAGGTTCCAGAAGCTACTGTTACCACAACTTCCA